>OY757918.1:15940548-15993048 GCA_963585895.1 Sepioteuthis lessoniana
CGCTCACAGTTCTGCTTCTTTCTCTTCCTATAAACACACACACACAACACACACACACGCACACACACACGCACACGCGCACACACACGCACACACACACAAAATCAGGAAAAAAAGGAATACTTTCTTCGATGTTTTCTTTCATGGCTAGCTTCGCCGCTTCATAAGGGTGAGACAAAATGTACTTGAATTCATTATGGGAACCAGGCGTGCGTTCTTGTTCACTAATTTCATTTTCGTCATCCAAAATTTACTTGTTTTGCTCTTAATCTGGAATGTTTCCTCCTCCATACCTCCACCAACTCTTTCTTCTTTTTCTTCTTCCTCACGGCAACAGCAACCAGTCGACCGCCGCGCACTTTTTGCCTCGCGTCCTTTCCATGGCAGCAGGACCGGTATGAAACTATTCTTTCTTCGACACAAGCGCCAGCAGACGGGCAAAACAACTTTTCACCAAATTCTTTATCTTTTCCATTGTCATCTTCTCTGATCCTTTTAAAACGTCGGAAACACTTGGACGCTCAGAAAACTTCGACAGACGTAAAATTACTCAACACAGTGAAAAATAGCAAAGGAACAGATTTTCTCACGTCATCAAGGTCTGATTCTTTCTCACCTTTCATAAAACACATGACGGTCCATTTAAAAGGTTCAACGTCAAAAGTGGTGAGTAAAGTTAGCCCAATTATTCTCTCATTTGGCTCGGTCACCGACAAAAAATCTTTGGAGTCCACATCATTATCACATTCATCATCATCATCATCACGTTCATCATCATCATCGTCTTTGTCGTCCTCCTTTTCATCGTCGTTACCTTCCACCTCTTCCTCCTCCTCCTCTTCCTCATCATCATCATCATCGTCATCTGAACGTTTCTCTCGTCATAATGCATCTGATTTCCACTCGCTCCTACCAATGCCAAAAATCACAACACCAACATTATTATCAAATTCTGCACCATTCCCATCTTTTGTCCCAGTACAAAATATTAAAACTGCAAGCAACAATTCCTCATTTGCTTCTAAAAAAATCGGAAACAGACAAAAATCTGAGAGAAAGAAAGATAACAGAAGAAGTAAAGAACTTCTTTCAATTAAAAACGAACGAATAGAAAACTTGAATTTCAAAAATCTTGCCACAATTGTTCGTATGGCTCATTATTCTAAACACCCTCTCTTCAGCCAAGACAATCGAACAGAAAGAAAAGCGAAACTTTATCTGGAAATACTACATAAAAAGAAAGAGAAAGATAACAAAAAGCTATCAGAGAACCAACCGTACCATAACATCAATGTACAAACATCGTCATTAAATGATAATATTGAGTTGTTTGGTCATGAAAAACGTAACAAGACATTATCAGAGATAGAAAGAAATAATCAACAATTATTACATCGAAAATCTTTCTTGAATAGCGTCATTGAAAGTTTCAATGCAAAAAGTAAATCCCTAACTCAATCGTTTAGTTTTGAAAACGAAATCCAAATGCAAAATTCAAACGACAAAAAAGTCAAATTGAAAATTCCGTATTCACGGATTAAGAATATCTCTCAAATCCAAAATGTTTCAGTCTCTAACAAAATCTTTGCATCTCCGACAAGATTATTACCGCAGTTGCATATAAAAAGACCGAATGATGTAAATAATGTCCCTGCCACAGCTTACGAAAGAAATCATAAGTCTATCTTATTCCTTAATGCTGAGAATGATTCAGAAAAAAAAGAGAAGTGGGTCTCAAAGAGAATTAAACAACACTTTACAAGAAGTATATCTTCAAATGTAACACTTAAAGTTGATAAACATTCGCTCACACAGCGATCGCTTAAACCACAAGTAATGAACACGCAAAAAAAGCGTGAATTGGCAGTTACCGTTTACACCCCTTCTTCTTCTTCTTCTTCTTCTTCTTCTTCTTCTTCTTCTTCTTCTTCTCTTTTGCTTTGGTCGTTATTAGTACAAAACACTACACCTGATTTGGCCTACCGAACCACTCTTCGATCTGAAACCGAAGTTTACAGTTCCGCAAACAATCAACAACTCGAACAAAAGATCCAGCATGCAAATTCATTCGCTACTATTCCACATATAAGAAAAAATGAAGAAGTTGATCTGATTGCTGAACCAAATGAAAATATTTCCGATGTTGAAAAAGAAGTAAACGATATTATCAACGGTAATTCGAAAACCAAAAGTGAATTTATACTGTATCAAGAACCTTCCAACCGACAAAAACAAGTTGCTAGTCAACATGAGTCTGAAGAATACATCAACCAAACTGACACTTTCATAACCGCACGTGTTTACAGTAGCACAATGCCGGCAAGACGCACACCTGCCAGTAATCAAACGACAACGGTCAGTCCTTTAAGCGTAGTAAATATATTATTACAAAAGGCAAATTTTTCTCTACCTCGATCAAAAACAGTAAAGTCCAATGACTTATCAAAAACACAAAGAAATACTAATGAAAATAAAAAATACTTGCATAAACCCACGAATTCGAAAAATATACAAAAAAAACGTCCACAAATCTATCAACAATTTAGACATCAATCTGAAGCCGTCAGTAAAAAGAATTTAAATCTCGGAAAACATCAGAAGATACCAAATAGAGTAAATCCGTACAAAAATGACAGTAAAATGATCAAAGTAAGAAAAAAGAGAAGTTTTTTATCGGATTATGAACGCTATATTGCGTTAGAAGAAAGAAAAGAAATAAAAGAAGAAATAAAAGAAGAAATAGGAATGGAAAGCAAACGACTTGCTGAAGATGAACTTTTTAATGAGGGGTCGTTGGATGAAGTGTTTGCAGTTCAGTCCCAACTTGAACCTCATAAAATAAAAAATCACCAAGAAGACAATTACGAAAGTATTGACTTTTCGGGGCCAGAGTCGAAAATATCTCTCACTACACTAGAATTTCCTCCCGCTGAAACAGCAATACTTCCTCCCATCGAGTTTACCCCTGAAAACCCCAAACCAGTAGAAATATTCAAAATTGCCCCTGAAAATGCGAAAGAGACTTCAGTTCAAAGAAATCAACCAGAATTCGGGAGTGGAGATGAATTAGCATATTCCTATTTAGCACCGTGCTCCAAAGGAGAAAAATATTATTGTTTGAATGGTGGTACCTGCCTCATTGTTTACACAATGGATGTAAAAACATGTAGGTGAGTAGTACTTTTATTTTCATTATGGATTATTTGTTAAAAATGAAATTAATTCTAAAAAATATCGCAAAATCGATAATTTATGATAATCCGATTAAATGGAATTTAATGAGGCAGAAAATCGTTTTGGAATTTCAAGTAAATTAATTAGATTAATTTTTGGGAAAATTTGTGGTATAGTTTTTCTGTTTTTGGTACTATCAATTGCGGCGCTTCTTGTTTTGCTAAATATTTTTTGAAACCACCCAACAGGTAAAACACGGGGTGTTTCAAAAAATTTGTTATCAACTGAGATGTTCAGTGTTTTTCTGAAAAATCAATTCGTCATCTAATGACTTGACCAAATCTTGTTCAAATGATCTTAAGTTTTAAGAGCATGTGCAGAAACAACTGAAAATTCTATGTTTAATATTTAAACACCTTTTCTTTACCAGTGAATGGCATTTCTACACCTGAAAAGAAAAGTATAAAACATTAAACACCGAATGTTGAGTTGTTTCTACACATGCTGTTAAAATTGGAGATTATTTGAACGAGAATTATTTAATCTATCACGAAACAATATCGGTTTTTTCAAAACACTCAGTATTACTCTATGATTTTCATTTTTACAAACATATAGATAAAGAATATACATACATACATATATATATATATATATATATATATATATATATATATATATATATATATATATATATTCTTTACAAACATATAGATAAAGAATATATATATATATATATATTCTTTATCTATATGTTTGTAGAAATGAAAATCATATAGTAATACAGAGTGTTTTGGAAAAATCGATATTGTTGAACGCGGTGACACGAGTTCAAATCCTGGACGTGACTGATAGCATTTCACATAGCACTAATACCCTTGGGAAACGTATGAATCCGATTATTCTCCCTCCAGCTATGGGTAAATAGTAGGGCAGACTAGTTTCTTCAGCCTTGATGAGGCAACTAGTCTTGGAGAAGGAAAACTCTGAATTCAAACCTGTTAATATCCGCTTAAAAAAATTGACCTTGTGTCATATCCTGCCCGAGCGGAGGGGTTGGTAAATAAGTATATATATATATATATATATATATATATATATATATATATATATATATATACATTTTTTTTTTCATTTAAGCATGTTTGATAAAATAATAAAGACACATTTTGTCTATTTAATTTTATTAAGATCCTTTCGAGTGTCCTGTTAAGAGTCTTGGTTTCAGGTTGGAATTGGTGGATGAATTTACCAAAATTATCCCAAGCGCTTTCAGACCTTTAATAGGCCATCATCAGGGGTTACTTGCATGAGTAAAGAGTGTTTTGTAATGTTATAAAAAAACTTTAAAAAAACTCTTTAAAAAACACTCTTTACACATGCAAACAACACCTGATGATGGCCTATGAAAGATCCGAATGTGCCCGGGACAATTTCGGTATATTCATAAACCAATTACAAACTGAAAGTAAGACACTTAACAGGAAACTTGAAAGGATCTTAATAAAATTATATAGACAAAATGTGTCTTTAACATTTAATCAAACATGCTTATATATATATATATATATATATATATATATATATATATATATATATATATATATTAATAAAGAACTTGTCGCAGGTTGAATTGTATGCATATATATTTTCACTGGTACTTATCTATTTAGCAATGATTCAACGTTGATATAAAACAAATCGACTGCCGGTCAGTTAGTAAAAGAATAACCGAAATGTTCTGTAGTATTTGTTTTGAAAAAGAAAATCCATCCGCCTTACGTTTTAGCGCCATCCAGTTCTAAAAATACACTACGCACGAGCGCGCACGAGCGCGCACGCGCGCCTGTGTGTATGAGTGCGTGCGTTATGCGTATGTGTTATTTTTACAAGAAGTTCATATGATCATTTCCTAAATAATTATTTACGAGAGCCCCCCCCCTTCCTCCAAAAATAATGCCTACTATTTATTACCACCGAAACTAACAGATGCTGGGGTGGGCGAAAATATCACCGCTGGATACAGCAACATTCATTTTTGCACACAGTCACCAACATTTGTTCTGCATTTTCTCCACAGATGAACAAGAACTTGTGTAAATATCTGCACCAGCTAAACAGACCCAAGTTTTTTTTACAGATGAGCTGACGGTTTCATTATCTGGAAAATCTTGGCATCCATCACGTAATCGATCTTTCATCGTATCGATTAGTGGGAATGAGTTAATTGAACCTTTTTTTCATTCCGTAGGTTGACACCTGTGTAAGGCTGTCCAAAATGTGGTTCGTCACTTGTATCAATTGGGTCACATAACCCCATCGCCTTGTAGGTGTCCTCGTGGTGTGATGGTTAAAGCGATGGATAGCGGAATCATAGTAAGCTAGTTCGAACTCTAGTCGCGCCATTAAGTTCACATTCGGACAAATACCCTTGGGAAAGGTATGAACCCCATTATCCTCCCAGCTATGGGTTAGATAGTACCACTACTGTTCTTCTAGGAGAATGGCTTTGGTATTAGATAACCTACAAAGGTTGATATGTCATTAAACCAAACAAAATAACTTGACCATCGCCTAACTATGCTCATATTCACTGCTTGGTCTTTAAACGATTAACAGGCGACGATAAATGTCTATGAGTGCAATAACACACCTCTGCTTTCATGTCTGGCTTCATTTTGCCAGACTGACGCTCAGCTGTTCTTTAGAAAAGGCAAGAAGTAAGAGTTCTTGGCGGGAAGTTTCAAACTCTACAAGATCATTCATATCTTCATATGTTGCGGCGCAGCATGATAAAACGGGAGACTTTACTTTCAGTGTGACACTCTTGCGAACACAACATGCAGGCTGTAGTTCATAAATAGAAAAATTCACAGCTAATGATTGTGACGGTGTAAAAACTAAAAACTTGTTCTTACAGTATTGTTGTGGTTTCCGTTTGTGTCGTAGTTTCCGCGAAAATAGAAGGAATTATTTTCGGAGACTTCACCGTCTCTATTTTGATTGCCTTCAGCTTAACCTGTATTAAAAATTATCTTTCATCAATTTTAATTCACCAGTAAATTTGTGGCCAAGTAAATAGGAGGACAAATAGTAATTCCACCACTGACTCTGATTTTAATAAATAGGACAATAAAGGAAATTATCTAAGTAAATTTTGTGACAATTTTCCTTTCATACACGTAATAGATGAGATCACAGAACGATACAATAAAGTAAAGTTGACGACCGTAGTCGAGGACGACCAGAAGGCTCCCTTTTCAATAGCTACTACACCGAGGTGTAGGCGAGGACGCCAATCCTTTCCCTGGATTGCTCCATTTTACCCTTGATAAGTAAGTAAAGTTGGCGACCTTAGTCGAGGATGACCAGAAGGCTCCCTGTTCAATAGCTACTACACCTAAGTGTAGAGAATGGCGCTACTCCCTTTCCTGGATTGCTCCACTTTACCCTTGATACGTACCCTATATTGCTGAGTGTTAAGCAAGTAGGTATCGAGTACCATTTTTTAAGTCTTTGGTATGACGCGATCTGGGATTGAACCCAGGTCTCCCGAACCATTAGTGAACACTCTACTCACTCGGCCAAAGAACGAAAAAATAAACAAAGTTTATTTTCGCTACATTTTATGGTTTAGTTTGGTTTGGTTTAGTTTTATGGCATATCAACCATTATTGGTTATTTAATGGCAAATCCTGTTTTTATATTTAAATTAAATATATGATTTGTCAACATGTTTTGTAGATACACACAGTCAAATGATCAACCAGTTCTATTTCAACCAATTCAATTTAGAATAAATCATTTGTTTGCACTCTGTTTAAATGTCAAACAGTTCTATTTTGACATTGTCAGGTGCTGCCACTCCGGACTAAAGTGGACTTTACAGCAATAGCAATGAAGAGGTACACCATATTCCCCCAAAGCTCCAGCATCACTGGAGCCTCATCATCAGATTGTTTAGTATCATATCCAAGACACTCATTGTAAGACGGGTCTAACCCCTCCGCAGAGATGCAGTCGGTGCATTCTACAGCTGCAACCGACTAAGCTAGCTCTATTTTTTTCGGTAAAAATCAAACCTGTTCCTTCTTTTTTAATACGTTATATCCTTTACAGTGGAGATTCGTAGCAAAGTTTCCAAGATTTGAAGAAATGAACCAAATAAAGCTCAGACAAAGCAAACTATGTGTATTATAGATAGTATATATCACTGCATGTGTAGCATATCCAAAATACGAATATGTAAAATATTCAGAAGCAGAGAAATCCCGCAACACCGACGACTTTCTTTAGTTCAGGTACGAAACGTTTATTAACTACTTGAGTTTAGGTTTTTCGACACGAGGAGAGAGAGACACAATTTTTACTATGCTGACTGTTCCTACATCATCCTTCAGTCAACCCCCAGTTGGACTGCCCGGCCCAGAGTCAAATCTCAACTAACGCCCCAACAAATGCGCATCCCGTAGCCCCCAGCTGGACTGGCCTCGCCCAGAGTCAAATCTCAACTAACTGCTTTTTTCAAAAATCATCAAAATTCCCAGCCCATCACTTCCGGGCATGACGTCATTTACACCCCAGAAGTATTTCCTATCTGGGGTTTTTATTATGACATTTGTGATTATCATATCCTCTGCGCGCGAGCGTGAACTGTACTCAATGTGTGTGCACCTGCACTTGCACCTGCACTAAACCGAATAGTTCAAAGCCCAACCAAACCGAATGATAAAATATAATTAACGAAAATAATTAATTTAAAAAAATCATTCCGTAATTATATAACACATGTCACGTGTTCCAACAGGTTATGTTAATAAAAGTCCTTTATTCTTTTGATCATTTGTCTTTTGCATAGTAAGTTTCCTTTGTGTTATATACGTTGCACGAAATGATTAAAATCACGCTTAATCGTTTGGTTTGGTTTGGTTTTATGGCATATCAACCACAGTAGGTTATTTAATGTCAAATGTATTTTATTCATATAAACAGTTTTATTTAAACAGTACAGTTTAGCATAAGTATAGTTTTTTGTTTACGCAAAGTTAAATGTAAAAACAGCCCTTTTTTTAAAAATTCAATTTAACATAAGTACACTTTTTAGTTCTATTTCACCCATTGAAAGGATCATATCAGGTGCTACCACTCTGGGTCAGAGTGGGCGTGGGAACGATGACAATAAAGGGGTACTCTGCATTTCCCAAAGCTCCTGCATTACTGGAGCCTCACCATTAGATTGTTTAGTGTCATATCTAGGACACTCTTTGGAAGCGTCTTCCTTCTTTTCTGCAGAGGTGCAGCCGGTGTATTCTACTGTCCCAGCCGACTGTGCCAATTCTTAATTGTGTTGTACTATTTTAAAAAGGTTTTTAAAAGGTTTTAAAAGGGTTTTAATAAGGTTTCAAACAAATGAACACCAAATTGTAGCCGTATTATCACAACTTTTAAGATAGGAAAAATAAATATTGAATTTACAAATATATTCTTAACAATGTTGTTGTTGTGGTTGTTGTTGTTGTTTTGTTTTACGGCGTATTAACCTTTTCGGGTCATTTAACGCCGAATCAAATTTCAAACAATTCAGTTTAGTATAATTATAGGTTTTGTTTACAAACACTTAAATGTCGAAACAGTTCTATTTCAAACAATTCATTTAAGCACAAGTACACAGTTTACTTCTATTTAGAAACAGTTCATTTTCAAACAGTTCAGTTAATCATAAGTATGTAGTTTAATTCTGTTTGACACATAGATAGGACCCTATCAGGTGCAATCACTCTGAGCCAGAGTGGACCTGAGAGCGATGACAATGAAGGGGTATTCCGTATTCTCCAAAGCTCCATCGTTACTGAAACCTCACAATCAGATTGTTTTGTGTCATAACAGGACACTCATTGGGGGTGTCTTACCCCTCTTCAGAGAAGCAGTCGGTGTATTCTATAGCTGAAGCCAACTGGGCAATTGTAACAATATATATGAATTCGTATTAAAAAAATTGAAAAGTATAAATTAGGATTTGTACAGAAACTAGTGTGGTTGATGTCTTTGTTTAAAGGCGTATCAACTTTCATGGGTTATTTTATGCCTCAGCCATCCTTGTAGGAGAATAGAACGATACTATCTAACTAATAGCTGGGGGGATAAGATGGTTGGTTGGTTGGGTGGGTTTTATGGCACATCAGTGGGGATAAGAATGATCATTTGTGTATTATAATTGTATTTTAAAGTAGAGGATCATTTTAGTACTTAATTACAATAGAAGAATGATCCCTCACTTTATGCAAGATTAAATATAGAGTCTTATATTTATATAAAAAAGGCCACATAGAGAAGGAATTCTTGTGTAAAGATTTGGTTGGTTTCTTTGTTTAATGGCATATCAACCTTCAAGGGTTATTTAATGCCAAAGCCATCCTTGGAGAAAAACAGCAGTGATACTATCTAACCCATAACTGGGGGGGAAAGGGAGTCCACACTTTTCCGAAGGGTATTAGTCCAAAAGTAAACGTAACAATGTGACTTGAGATCGAACTCGCATTCTTCGAGACCAAAGTCTAGCCATTACGCCACGAGAACTCCCAAACAGAAATTTGTTTGGTTTGGTTTTATGATATATCAACCGTTGTAGATTATTTCATGCCAAATTCATTTTTATACATATAAACATTTCTATTTCAAACTATTCAGTTTAGCATGAGGACACAGTTTAGTTCTATTTGACACCTAGGACCCTATCAGATGCTACCACTCCGGGCCAGAGTTGACCTGGAAGCGATGGCAATGAAGGGGTACTCCGCATTCCCCAAAGCTCCAGCTCGCCATCAGATTGCTCAGTGTCATATCCAGAACACTCGTTAGGGTTGGGTCTTACTCCTCTGCAGAAACGCTGTCGGTGTATTCTGCAGTCCCAGCTGGCTGGGCTAAAAAATTATTTTAAATAATGTTGATAAATTTCTTTTTTTATACTTGTTTAGAGACAAAATATCACTGGTGCTGCTCTCTGCCTTGCACAAGTTTTTTCAATTTTAATCTTCAAGGGAGGCGCATTTAGCGTAGCAATTATCAACATTAATGGAATCGATGATCCGAGTTCAAATCTGGGATCAAGATGTTTGAGTTTTACTTCGCGCTAATGCCATTGGTTCTCTCTCTCTCCAGCTATGAATAAATAGTAGAGTAGACTAGGTTCTTTAGCTTTGGTTAGGCAACCAGTCTAGGAGAAGGAAAAGTCTAAATTCAAACCAGTTCTACTTTACTTTAAAAAAAAGACGACATTTAGTCCGTGTGGAAGTGTTAGATAAATACTTACGAGGCAGTTTCTGAAAGATTTTCAATTTTAAGAGACTTGATCTGATCAGAAAATATAATTTAGAGAAGTGTTTTTTTTTTAGGGGGGTATGATGTTTTCAAAACTCACACACACACACACACACACACACACAATTTATATATGTTATACAATTTTCACAAGATTGCTGCTTATTATTCAGTTCAGATGTGAACTGTTTCGCGCTTTGAATTTATCAATCCGAGTCTGTGCTTATTTCTTACTTAGCGTCTATTAAAAACCATGTAAAACAATTAGATGTCTTAAGTCAGCAAATTTTATATTTATCAACAATGATTTAGTTGACTTGAAATAAAGATGATGTCAAACGTAAAATCTCATTTCTAAGAAACGAACTCATTTTAAATTGCTTACAAGGTCAGCACACTGTCCATTATGATTGGGCTCGACGCATGGTGTTAATACTTGACAAGTTAGGCTATCAGAGCATTTTCAATGAGTTCGGTTCTCACTGGGTGCCATCTACTGCTGGTTTTGTACAAAGCTAATCTTTGTAAATGTCGACTCTTCACAGTAATTAAAGGAGCCATTTTAATTATAATCTGTTTTTTTTTTTAATTCTAAATTGTAAATGATAATTCAAAATACATAAAGAAATTCTTAATTGTGTGTACAGGCTGATAATTCTCCAAAAATGTTTTCCATAATTTTTCATATACAGCTTTTTTCTTCTTTTTTTCTTTTTCTTTTTCTTTTTTTTTTTTTTTTTTTACTTTTTTTTTTTTTGCATTGCCCAGAATCTATCAAATAAAAAGATTTTCAAAACAAAACTATTTATTTCATGTTAGCAGACAGAATGAAGTGCAAGAATATTGTTTTCGAATTTGGACGGCACCATTACTTTTCTTTAAAGGAATCCAGTAAAATTAAAGTCTGTTAAGATTAACAAAAGCATTTAAAAAACACACACACACACACACACACACACACACACACACGCATGCACACACACACACACATATATATGTACATAATTGCACACGGGCACACACACGTACATACACACAAACGCACGCACGCACACACACACACACACACACACACAAATACAAACGCACACGCGAGCACACACACACTAAAACGCATGCACACACTCACATACACGCACACACTCACACACACACACACACACAAACACAAACGAACGCACCATGCATACGCATACGCACACACGTAAACGCGCGCACACACACACAAATGCATGCACACACACACACACACACACACACACACACACACAAACGCACGAACGTACACACACAGGCATACCCACACAAACGCACAAACACGTACACGTTTATCAATGTAAAAAGTTGACGTGAAGGAAGTTCTCAAGCAATTTTTAATTATATATATCTATTATTATCAATTATATATTATTATTATTATTTTAATTATATATACTATTATTATTTTTATTATACATCATTATTATTAATTATATATCATTATTATTATTATTTCTAATTATATATTAATATTATTATTTCTAATTATAAATTACTATTATCAATTATATATTATTGTTATTTGTTCTAATTATATATTATTATTGTTATTATTGTTTTTGATTATATATTATTATTAATAATTATATATTATTAGTATTATTATTATTATTATTATTAATCATATATCATTATCATTATTAATTATATATTATTGTTATTTTTTTAAATTATGTATTATTATGTTTTTAATTATATATTATTATTGTTATTATTATTATTATTAATTATGTATTATTATTATTTTTAATTATATATAATTATTGTTATTATTATTATTATTATCAATCATGAATTATTATTATTCTATGTTAATCCCAAAAAAAGAACCACAAAACTCACTGTAATGTTGTTCTATTCTCGTTTATCATGTTACTATAGAACATGTTGAAATAATATGAGGGTAATCTTGTAAAATACCCTTCCCAATTACAAATTTTATCATACAACATGTGAAAGCACGTTCGATACCCAGTCCTCATCAGCCACCAACCAAGGGTAATACCACAGTTTCGGTGGCTAAGTTGATACTGCCACCCCTGGTGCCACCGTCAGCTTTTGCCACCAGACAGGGTATGAAGACAAAACAGAGCGAAAGTTCCTCTTTTATAGCTTAAGTTACTTTTTAATCAGAGTTCACAAATGATGCAACGCCAACAACCAAAGGAAGTGATAAATATAAAATGAGCGAAAAACATCTCAAAAAAAAAAAAACGATAGCGATTCAGATAAGCATTTATTTGTTTTCCGAGTGAAATAAACGCCGATTTTGTTCGATTGCCACTAAAAGAATTATTTATAAGATTATATAATTTATAAGACTTGTGAAATATTATTTTTGCTCTTATTTTGCTATCTTTTCAATATAAAACTTTATCATCCAATGAAAGAATTACACGTATCTTACGTTGATAGGAATTTGTGCCTTTCGTAAGTGCACCAAAACAAATGGCTTCCACCAAAAATTAAATTCACTTTTTCTGATTCCGTTTTCGAATTTCTATATTTTATATTAACTGATGCCAACAATTTAGGCAAAGAAATTATGACCAGAAATGTTTTCAGGTTAATTTCTTATTTAATTCGACACAAAGAAATTGCGACAACATTCTCGGTCAATATCTTATGATTAAGGGCAATAATTTCAGTTTACATGTCGCAAAACATAATAGGTTGCTCTTGAAAGATGTTTCGACCGAAAATGTTTATAAAACACGTCAAAAGAAATTTAAAGATATATCTTAATTAGCTTTTTTCCTTTTTTTAAAACTTTTTTTTAAAGATGGAATAAAGATAAAAAACTAATAAGGTTTATTTATTTTTTCGGAGTCATAAAAACTTTTAACTGTTTTAAAATCGATTTTCGTAAAAAAAACATTATATTTCAACATATTTTATACATCAATATCATTTGTATGTAGAAGGGGAATAGTGATATTCATATATTCACGAGAGAGAGAGAGAGAGAGAGCCCGCCCGAGAGAGAGAGAACGAGTGATTACTTCAGCTGAAAGACCCTCCACCCACGCTACTCCACTCTGTATAGATTTATCCAACCCCTTCGTCACTCGAAGGTCATCCCACGAAGTCACTTTTTAACCTGACGAAAGCTGGTTTGAATTCAAAGTTTTCTTTTTCCTACAGAGGTTGCCTTACCAAGGTTAGAGAACCCATCTACCCACATTTGCTGGAAGAACATATGGATTCATTCATTTAAATTCATTAGTGTGAAATGAAACGCAAAGTGTCTCAACCAGTATTTGAACTCGGAGCCCACGATCCCATTTCTAAGGTCGATAAACGTTATACTAAGTACGCCTCCACTCTCTGTAAGACTTTATTACCACACTCCTTACTGTCACTACAAGAAATATTCAGTCTGTTCAATAGTTTTGAAAAATAAAAAGACAAAGAACCGTTTCTCATTCGATAACTCCACCCGAATTCTTTCTTTTGGATTCATGCTTTGAAGTTAAAATAAGATTTTTATCTTCTACTTATGGTTTCTTGAATTGACAATTAGTCTATAATGTTAAAATGGAAATTGTACAAATAATAAAGGAAGCGAGACCTAAAAAGATGAATCATTTTATCAAAATTTTGTTTTTATGAAATAATAAATTAGTGCAATATTATTTTCAGGAGTTTCATATATTTGTTTAATTAATTGCTTAATTTGGTTGAATTCTAAATCAGTAAATAAGTACTGAATATATTATCTGAATAGATATGAAACCCTTAAATAAAGTATTCAAAATGTTATTGATTTATTTATAGTAGTTCTTTCTCATTAAACCATGGAATTTCCACCGGCGCAGCTGATTATTATCATTTTAGTCCTTAGAGAGTTTTTTTTCACGCCAGCATTGGTGTCTGAGTAACAGAAAGTCTCCTTAAGTCTCCAGGACTCTTCTTAGTATTCTGGCTGATCTCAACAATGCCATAGTTTGGATGGTCTCCACTTGTCCTCTTTTTCCAAGTCTTCCAGTCCCTTTACCAATCCTTCCGTGACTGTATCGAGGGCGCCAATTACACTTGGTATCACCGTGAGAGTTTCTCACATCACCATTAGCTGATGGTCTTCCACTGGAGTTCAAGTGACAGCAAATCTCCTCAAATATCCGGGTCTCTTCTTAGTATTCTAGCCGATCTTAATTAGACTATAGTTTGGAAGTGTCCACTCATCCTTTTATTTCTAAGTCCTCCAGTCCCTTTATCAATCCTCAGGTGACTGTACCGAGCGCACCAATTACAATTGGTATCACTGTCTCTTTTATGTTCCATAGTTTTTTTTTCAGTTCTCTAGCAAGGTCTCGGGACTTATCTCTCTTTTGCTTTCTTTCAATTTTACTCAGTGGTCTGCCGGAACGACCAAGTCTACAGTTCGGCAGGTCCTCTTTTTTCTTTTCTTTTTTTTCTGTTGACTATCACTAGGTCTGGTCATCTGACCGAGATGAGGTGATCCGTTTTTATATCAGAGAAGTTTGTGCGTCTTATTTTCTAGGACGGATTCTGGGTTGTGCATACACTAATTTGTTCGTAAGGTCAAATTTAAATTTCTTGCGCAATTCCCAGTGGATCACCTTCCCCACCCAGTCGTGTCTAGTCTTATATGCTCTTTGCGCTAATTTGTTGTATTCGCTATTCATTTAGAACTAATCCTAAAATGTAATTAAATAGCAAACTGAATGGCAGACGTAAGCCGACTTTAATCAATCGATTGATTGAATGATTTTTAACAGCATGTCAAACCCTGTCTAGGTTTGTTTTTTTTTTTTTGACGCCTAGAAGTTAGAGAATCACGTTTATTGTACGCTTATACTTGCATTTTTGTTTAGTTGTTTCTTAAGGTTTTTTTTTTTTTCACTCTTTCGAATACAACTAATTTTTAAACAGATCATTTTGGCCCTTAGATGTGACCCTTAACAGGTATTAATACTTCGGGCCAGAGTGAACTCGGGAGAAATGGCAATGAAGGGGTACTAGAACCTCATAATCAGATGCAATACTGTATATTAACCAAGACACAGACTTGAAGCGTGTATCAAAATGATATCAATTATAGTGTCATAAATTGTGTATAAAGGTGTATATAAAGACATAAGTTTTGGATCAGTTTGGTTTGGTTTTATGGTATATCAACCATTGTTGGTTATTTAATGGCAAATCTGGCTAATACAAATATACCAAATACATTTATGATTTGCAAATACATTTTGTAGATAACATTCTAAACAAGCCTGAGCTCTTTTTTGCACACAGTTACATGGTTTCACGTATTACTATATAAAGTAAAGTAAAGTTAGCGACCGTAGTCGAAGGCGACCAGAAGGCTCCCTTTTCAATAGCTACTACACTGAGGTGTAGGGAAGGACGCTACTCCTTTCCCTGAATTGCTCCCCTTTACCCTTGATACGTACCTTATATTGTTATGTGTAAAGCAAGGAGGTATTAATTACCATTTTTAAGTGTCTTTGGTATGACGCGACCTGGGATTGAACCCAGGTCTCCCGGATCATTGGCGAACACTCTACTCATTAGGCCAATGAGCTGGTAACAGTCACAAGTTTGTTTTATTTGACTCATAGATAGGACCCTATCAGGTGCTACCACTCCAGGTCAGAGTGGATCTGGGGGCAAAGGTAATGAAGGGGTACTCTGTATTCCCTAAATCTTCAAGGCTGGAGCCTCGCTATCGGATTGTTTAATGTGATATCCAGGCACATATTGGGGGCGGGGGTCTTACTCTTCTGCAGAGCTGCAATCGGTGTATTCTGCAACCCTAGCCGACTGAGCTGTATAAGTGTGTGCAATTATATATATATATGTCGGATTTTATCCATATTTACTTTCATACTGTCTTTTCGGAAAAAAACTAATACCAAATACATTCTTACATAACATTTAACATGGATGATTCCTAATGATCTATACATATGAAAACTTATTTGTTGCGTATTTCTCAATAAACGGGAGGTTTTGTCTCGTTTCTTTGAAAAATCCTACATTTTCTAATATTTTTCCACGTGCCAAACACGTTCTGATGACTTTTGAATTTTGAACGCTATGTGCATGTTTATCTATCTTTTCGTTGTATATTTCTCATTTGCTCCTGTCATCTCAACAATCACCCATCTATATTGTGAACTATTTTATATCCAAGTCCTGACGATGGTTATTATAACCGAAACGTTAACGTCGACTTCACATCATGATATATTCACCTATTTGGATTATATTTTTCCTGCTACCTTCATATATATATATATATTCTACAACCCCACCTCCGCCCAGCCGACTGGACTCACAAGCTTTGGAGTAAAGATCAGTACAAAACGAAAATACTTTTGATGCAGTCTAATTATTTTAAATATATTTATTTTTTGTTTTTTTTTTAAATTTTTCCTCAGTTATTCAAACAAAAAGAATAAGGTTCCTTTTATCAATAATTTCTGAAATTCCACAAATGATAATAAAAATCAAGTTAGGGATTCTGAAGAGATACAAGTCTAAGTTAATAAGAGAAAAAGTGTTCATCAACGGCGTCGGATAAATTTATGAAAGAAAAAGACCAAAACAAAATTCTTGCAAATGCATACCTATATATACACATACACACGTACATATATACACACATACGTATACACACACACATATACACACATACATATATACACATATACACACACATATATATATACACATATACACACATACATATACACGTGCATACACACATACATATACATACACATACGCACATATTCATATACACATATACATACATACATATATACACACATACACACATACATATACACACGCATACACACATACATACACACACACATACACACATACATATACACACACATACACACATATTCATATACACACATACACACATACATATACACAAACATACACATATATATATACACACATACACACATACATATACACACACATACACACATACATATATACACACATACATATATACATATATACACACATACACACACACATACACACATACATATATACACTCATACACACATACATATACACACATACACACACATATACACACACATTCACACATACATATATACACACATGCACACATACATATGCACACACATATATATACACACATACACACATACATGCACACACACACACACACATTGCTACATACGCACTCTGTGAAATGGTTATGACCGAAGGAAATGGAATCGGTAACAGAAGTTCAACACCAAGACGAGGTTGTTTGCGCTTTACTTGGAGCTAATGCCCTTTGGAAAGGCATGAACCCATCTATTCTCGCTCTCCCCAGTTGTGGGTAAACAGTAAAACATACTGAGTTCTTTAAACTTAGGCAACCAGTCTTGGAAAAGGAAACACTGAATTCAAACCAGCTGTACTCTGCTGTAAAATTGACCTTATGTCATGCACTGCTCCTGGTGGAGGGGTTGGGTAAATACATACGTACATGCATACATACATTTAGGTTACAGGAGGAACTGGTTCCAAGCCAGTAAAACGAAGATGTTGTAAATAGCTGAAAAGAAAGAAAAATAGAAAAAAAAAAAGAATGTCGTTGATTTCAATATACTTAGTTAATGGTCTCGCATCAATGAATTTCTGAAAAAAAAATTATGCTCAAATAATGAGCATAATTATTTTTATGCTCAAAAAAGATTATGCTCAAATAATGAGCATAATTTTTTTATGCTCAAAAAAAATTATGCTCATTATTTGAACATAATTTTTTTTTATTTTGGCTGAAGACAGCGGTCAGTAGTTTTGTCATTCTCGTATCAAATTTAAATTTACCAATTCCAGATTCAATTTTCTGAGTAAATTCCTTGTTAAAAGACATAATAATTACTTTTTTAAATCCACGAATTTTATCAGAACAAAATATCAACGAGGGTCAGCTGAAAAGTTCATAGGGTGACCTAGATATTTTCATGGAATGTGATCATATGAGGTTTATTTTCAACATAGTCTCTCTTTCAGTCTAGAAACGTCTTCCATCAGTGTTTTAGTGTTTGGATCCCAATGGTAAAAAAGTCATCAACAGCAGATATGACGTCATCATACAAACTTTTCAGCCTACTCTCGTTCTCTGGTTTTATTTTGACATAATTTTAAGTTAACAGAGGTTTTCTCGTAGTGACATTAGTTAACACGCAAGCTTAGTAGATCGCTAAAGCTGTTATAAGACAGTCTTTTTTGACTGAATGTCCCTCATCTTGTGCCTGACAAAACTAAGCTAATATAGAAATATCGTAACGAACCATACAAACTCTGAAATTTCACCTTACAATATATATATATATATATATATATATATATATATATATATATAAGTATTATTCGGTCAAGTTAAACCGGAGTTCGGAGTGATTTCATCAGGACAAAAAAAAAACATTCAACAGTGAACATTTAAATTTTCCGGGTAAAGAGCTCAATGTAACTGACATTATAGAGCAATAATTTCTTAAAGAAAAAACAAAAAACCGGTCACATTAGGATTATAAATTTATTTCCATCCTGTTATGGGTTTTTGATATAAATCAAAAACAACAAAAAATTAACAGGACTTCTTCAGATCTTATGGATAAAAAAACATATTTTATCCATAAGATCTGAAGAAGTCCTGTTAATTTTTGTTGTTGTTTTTTTATTTATATCAAAAACGCATAACAGGATGGAAATAGATTTATAATCCTAATGTGACTGGTTTTTGTTTTTTCTTAAAGAAATATATATATACATATATATATATATATATATATATATATATATGCGATTATTAAGATTGTTACGGCTACTAACGTAGATATTGGACTCAGCTACCCGAGTTCAAATCCTACTTCAGAACGCTAATATCCTTGAGAACAGTATGAATCCAACTATTCAACTTCCAGCTCTGGGTGAATAGTTGGGCAGGTTGAGCTCTTTAAACTTGTTGAAGCAACCGGTCAACGAGAAGGAAAATTCTGAATTTAAACCAGTAGATCCGGTTTAAATTCAAATGAAGATATCCCTATTCAATAGAACCATGGGCAAAAACAACGACCCCAGACGAGTAAACATGCCGTTAAAATCAATGGATGAATGAAACAATCAATAGATCAATCAATCAGTCAGTCAATCTTTCCAGGTTAAGTAAATATAACAGACTTCAGCACCAAGAAAGAATACATATATATATATACATATATATATATATTATATGAATATATATGTATGCATCATCATCATCATCATCATGGCATGACCCAATCACGCATTAAAATTAAATAGAATTCATATATATATATATATATATATAACCAGAGAGTGAAAGAAAAATTTACTGGTTTGGTTTCTTTGTTTTAATGGCATATCAGGCTTCGTGGGTCATCTAATGCCAAAACCATCCTTCTAGACAAACGGCAGTGATGGTATTTAACCCATAGGTAGTAGGACGAGGGGAGTGGCGCGACTGGAGTTCGAACTTGCTTACTATATTCTGCAGTCTAGCGCTTTAAGGATTACTCCACGATGACTCCCAGTGAAAGTAACTGATGAAAGATAGCGAAAGGAAAAAGAGAATATATATATATATATATATATATATATATTCTCTTAAACCTTCCGCTCTCTTTCATATATATATATATATAAACTAAATATATATTAGATTTATATATTTAATTCCTTGGAATTTAGACTGCGACCCCTGGGTTTCATGGAGTTTTTACAAAACATCGATCGATAAAATCAGAGAAAACGGCTTCGAGCTGACAAAGAAAAGAAGTAGAAGGTACCCCGCAAAAACAATAACCGACGCCGACTACGCCGATGACATAGCGATACTGGCAAATACACCCAACCAAGCAGAAACACTACTGCATAGTTTGGAACGAGATGCCACAGGCATTGGCTTCCATGTCAATGCACACAAAACTGAATATACGTGCTTTAATCAAGCAGGCGACATTTCCACACTAGAGGGATCCTCTCTGAAACTGGTAGACAAATTCACCTACCTAGGAAGCAGTGTCTCGTCAACCGAAAAAGACATCAACACGCGGCTAACGAAGGCATGGACAGCTATCGATAAGCTATCGATCATATGGAAGTCAGGCCTGACCGATAAAATGAAACGCAGTTTCTTCCAAGCAGTGCTCGTGTCCATACTGCTATATAGATGCACCACTTGGACGCTAACAAAACGGCTGGAGAAGAAGCTAGACGGCAATTACACTAGAATGTTGCGAGCAATATTGAATAAGTCCTGGTGGCAACACCCCACAAAACACCAACTATACGGCCACCTACCTCCCATCACGAAAACTATCCAAGTTAGACGAACCAGACACGCAGGACACTGCTGGAGAAGCAGGGACGAGCTCATAAGTAATGTACTCCTATGGACCCTTGCATATGGCCGAGCAAAAGTTGGACGACCAGCTAGAACATACATACAGCAGCTATGTGAGGATACGGGATGTAGCCCTGAAGACCTGCTAGAGGCGGTGAACGATAGAGAAAAGTGACGAGAAAAGGTCAGGGATATCCGTGCTAGCGGCACGACATGATACTATTTACCAACCCCTCCGCACGGGCAGGATAAGACACAAGGTCAGTTTTTAAGCGGAGTTTAACAGGTTTGAATTCAGAGTTTTCCTTCTCCTAGACTAGTTGCCTCACCAAGGCTGAAGAAACTAGTCTGTCCTACTATTTACCCATAGCTGGAGGGAGAATAATTGGATTCATACCTTTCCCAAGGGTATTAGTGCTATGTGAAATGCAATCAGTCTCGTCCAGGATTTGAACTCGTGTCCAATTCCTACGACGATAACGACTACACCACGGGCACCTGCACGACATGATGATGATTATGATATATATTTATTATTATCATATCATAGCTCTATCCTAGATATTGAGCACTCTCTATATTATATTGCACTTGGTTTGACACAAACCCACAAAGTTATTTAGTGACAACCAACACTGTTATAATATATATATATATATATATATATATATATATATATATATATATATATATATTACAATTTTATTTTAATCCGTGCTAGTGGCACGCCATGATGATTATGATAAATACATTCATATATATATATTCTTTATTGGTTCTGTGTCTGTTATCTTTACTTAGATTGATTGATTGATTGATCCACTGATTGATACATTCAGTAATCGATTTTAACGGCATGCTTACTCGTCTGAGATCGTTGTTTCTGAAGAGAATTTTTTTTGTTTTGTTTTTTTTTTTTTGCTCATGGTCCTATCGAATAAGAATATCTTCATTTGACCCTTTAGAAGAGGCCCTAACAGGTTCTACCATTCTGAATCACAGTGGACCTGCGAGTAATGGTAATGAAAGAGTACTCCTCACTCTCCAGATCCCCAGAACTGGAACCTCACCATTATATACAGTTTAGTGTAATAACCAGGACACTTGAAGAATTGAAACCACTATTTCAGATCGTAATCCTCCTGGAGATGATAATGAGTGAAATCACTGAAGTACCATAAAATAAACGGAAACCAGTATGAAATAACTTAAATGAGAAAATATTAATTTTGAAACAAGCCCAACAGAATATTCTCCAAAAGGATCAGTCTGGTTGGTTAAATCTTTAATATTTTTTAGGAAGAAATTCATTTTATATAATTTCATGTTGTCTGGTTTTTGTTTATACCGATATTAAGCAAAGTTCAGATCGAGTTCTCAAAATGAAGATGATATTTCATTTCTGTTGCTCAGATAAGAATGTTCTTCCGATAAAATTTTATAACTGATATCATTATCATCATCATCATTCTCCTAATATATCTTTCTCCAAAAGGACCAAGTACCTGTCTACCATCCTTCAACCAAGTGTTAAGCAGAGAATATCTTTTCTGTGAATTTAACGATGCCCCTATAGCATTAGTCATACACTAATCATATTTCAATCGGATTTCTTTATTTCTTAATACTTGTAATTTGATAAGTTATTCGATATTCTGAAATTCACACATGGAAAGAACATAGCAATGAACATTTGTTTAGGGTTTCATGCCAAAGTCAAACACAGATATAGAAATCATTTTCATATTAGGAAGTTCCTGTATCAGTTTTCAACGGTGACCCAAATATTAGACAAGGGAGAGCTGAGCTCATTTTCAACGCAAGCAGAAAGGTTTGATTAAATTTATTTATTCATTTCAACTTACCTTGTTCAGAAACCAAACTGCAAGGTAGAGTCCAAAGTTGCGAATGATGGTTCTGACAATAAAATCCAATAATGTTATATTGCGACTTGAGATGTAATAAAATGTTGTTTTCTTGACTATCCACAATACAAACGATAGTTTAAAGAGTCAGTCATTAGTGTTTGAATTAACTAAAGCACTAGTAAATAGTAAAAGAAAAGATTTACCACAAACATATGGTCAAATCAAATATCATGCCAGATGTCTAATTATATTTTCAGTGAACATGTTTTGTATGTGCGCCTGTGTGTGCAAATGAATATATATATATATATATATATATATATATATATATATATATATATATACATATATATATATATATATATATATATAGATATAGATATATACATATATATATATGTATATACATATATACATATATATATATACATATATATATACACACACACACACACATATATATATATATATATATATATATATATATATATATATATATATATATATATAAACAAAGAAACCAACCAAACCTATATATATATATATGAGCGATGGAACCGGGTTTTGGAAACTAGGTTTTTAGTTGGTCTATATCAAGGATTTATGCTCAGGGATCACAGAAGAGTTGAGTGAAGATGTGGGATACGAGTGGGAGTTCCAGAACATTGCAAGCCCTTGTGAGTAGGGGGGTTGGGGGGTGAGGGGTTAGTATGACCATTTTTCAGGCTCTTTTGAGATCATGCATTTTACAGTATAACAATAATGATCTGCGCACCCACGTATATATCTTATTATTAATGATTGAACAATATAGACATTCTTTGTTTACACATTTTTGTCAATGTCCTTTCCAGTTGCTGCATTGATTTTATGGTATCTGGCAGGAATTGGTTGATGAAACTCCCATAACTAATTGTTACCCTTGTATTTCTGCCCAATATTGGGCCTTCATCAGGGGGTGTAAATTGTTAAAGTGATATGAATTTTGTTTTGTTTGTTTGGTTGGGTTTTATGGCATATCAACCTTTGCAGGTTATTTAACGTCAAATCCATTTTTATAAGAATAATCAGTTCTATTTCAAACAATTCAGTTTAGCATGAGTACACAGTTCAATTGTCAAAAACATTTCTATTTCAAACTATTCAGTTTTGTCAAGCAGTTCTAATTCAGCTAATTCAGTTAAGTATAAGTACAGACTGTTTACATACAGTCAAATGTCAAAACAGTTCTATATTAAACAATTCAGTTTAGTGTAAATACAGTTTCAATGTCAAAAAATAGTTCTATTTCAAATAATTCAGTTTAGCATAAGTACGCAGTTTAAATGTAAGTACGGTTTCAGTTTTGCATAAGCACGCAGTTTAAATGTAAGTACGGTTTAATTGTCAAAAACATTTCTATTTCGAGCAATGCAGTTTAACATAAGTACGCAGTTTAAATGTTAAAACAGTTCTATTCTAAACAATTCAATTTAGCATGAATACGCAATTTAAATGCAGAAATCAGTATTGTGAAGGAAGCACGGTTTAGTTCTATTTAACCCATAGATAGAACCTTATCAGGTGCTACCACTCCGAGCCAGAGTGGACCTGGGAGCAATTGCAATAAAGGGGTACTCCACATTCCCCAAAGCTCCAGCATTACTGGAACCTCACTATCAGATTGTTTAGTGTCATATCAGGACACTCATTAGGGGAGATCTTACCCCTCTGCAGAGGTGCAGTCGGTGTATTCTACAGTCCCAACCAACTGGGCAAGAGAATTTTGCATATACATCACTACTCTGGTGTGTTGTTGTAGCGTTTTATTCTTTTCTGTAAGTATCAGCAGTAGCTAAAGATATCTAAGTACATTCGTACTAGATTTGAAATTGATTCTATTGAGTTTAAGTTGTTTCATTCTGATATGGAGCACCTAGAGAATCCATAATTATTGTTATTTTGTTATTCTAATATTGTTGTGTTTTCGGTAAAAAATTTCCGTAACAGTTTTTTGACAGCAATGTTTTTTAGATGTTGTGCTATGGAACTGGCATCAGATAGATGCATAGTGAGTTGTCTTGATGGGGGAGTTGAGGTTAAGCCAATGTATATACTGTTATTCTTAGAGATACAATCTCCTTAAGGACATTTAAATGGATATATAACGTTATTTTTTTTTATTATTAATAAATTTTATTTAAGTAAATATTGGTCAAACCTCTAACTTATGACCCTCGAACCAATTTACTGTATATACTCTTACTATCTGTATTTTATAAACCAATTTATATAATACGTATTATAAAGATGACTTGATAGAATATGCATGTATAATTATAATGAAAAGCCAGTAATGTTTTTCTTGAAAGAAACTTGACAAAACATAAGTTGACCGACGGCAGTTGAGGTTGACCCGAAAACGCCCTTTTCAGTCGTTACAACACCGAGGTGTAGGGAAGGGCGTTACATCTTTCTCTGGATTTCTCCACTTACTCTTGATCCATACCTTATAATATTGAGTGTTAAGCAAGGAGGCATCAAGTACCATTTTTGAGTCTTTAGTATGACACAGCCTGGGATTGAACCTTGGTCTCCCAGATCATTGGCGAACACTCTAACCATTATGTCAATGGGCCGGTATGACATAATCAATAATAAATGTCTCCATTTGTAGACATGCAAAGAACTTATCTGATGGTATGGTGCCAGTAATGCTCAAGCTTTGGGGAATGCAGAGCACTCCTTCATTGGCCCGAAGTAGTAGCGCCTGATAGAGTGCTACTAGAAGTAAACTGTGTACTTGTGTTATACTGAGTAGCTTGAAATAGAACTGTTTTGATATTCAAACAACGTATTTATGCTGAACTGTATTGCTTGAAATTGAACTGTTTTTGTATGCTAACCTGAATTGTTTGAAATCAAACTGTTTTTGTCATTGAAATGTACTTACGCTAAACTGAATTGTTGGAAATAGAACAGTTTTGATAGTTAACTGTGTGTAAACAAAAAACTATACTTATACTAAACTGAATTGTTTGAAATAAAAGTGTTTGACTAAGCCGAATAGCTTGAAATAGAAATGTTTTTGACAAACTGTGTACTTATGCTAAACTGAATTGTTTGAAATAAAACTGTTTGACTAAACCGAAAAGCTTGAAATAGAAATGTTTTTGACAAACTGTGTATTTATGCTAAACTGAATTGTTTGAAATAAAACTGTTTATTTATATGAAAAAGGATTTGGCATTAAATAACCTACAAAGATTGATATGCCATAAAACCTAAACCAACTAACAAAGAACTTAGAAATTGAGGAGAAAGTATACGTTGTACCCGCAACCTGTGTTCCACTCATTCCTATCGCTGATACATACTTATTATACCGAGTGTATAATAGAAAGGACGAAACCCTAAGAATAAGAGGGAACTTAGCACATACGTTAGATCTCTGCTGCAATATGGCATGTGGCAATACTGTACTCAACAGAGAGAACAATGTTAACAGTTGAAATCATTGCGTCATGTGTTTCGGTTGTGTCAGCCTCGTCGTTTTCCCAAGGACGAACGTATGTTCATTCTTTACACTTGTTTTGCGAATACATTTTACAAACACGCGAGAGACGGATAAACGCTTTGATGTCAAAACCTAACAAAGTTACTATACATGCTTATTGGACCCAAATTAAAGGCTCAACCGAATGTTTTTAAATAAGAATTTTCGAAAATACATCTTTCAAAATTCTCTCTCTCTCTCTCTCTCTCTCTCTCTATATATATATATATATAAACTTGTACGTCCAACCCCTGTAGGGTTGAGCTCTATTGCAAGGGAAGTAAATGGTTGCCACTAGCGTAATGCAAGGCTCTTCATATGAATCGAGGTCTCGGTGGCCATTAAGCGGATATATGTAAAACAAAAACAAATGTGATACATAAACGTTTATATATATATATATATATATATGAATATTTGTATCATCACTAAGTCTCGCAGCTAGCACGGATTTGCCTGACTCTCTCTCGCAAACTCTCACCACTCGTCCCTATCGTCCATCGCTCCCGGCAGGTTTTCTAGACTATATCCAGTGTCTGTACAGAGCTGTTGTAGGTAGGTTCTTCTTAGTCGGCCAACACTGGCACGTCTATGTGAAAGGGTGCATTGGAGAATGTATTTTGGGATTTCGTCCTTGCTTCTCCAGCCGTGTCCTGCGTGCTTTGTTCGTCTTATTTGGGTGGTTTCAGAGATAGGAGATAGGTGGCCGTACAACTGATGTTTCATGGTATGTGGCTTCCAGGAACATATATATATATATATATTATGTTTAAAATTGAATTCTAAAAGTGCCTGTTATTCGTAAAATCTTTGCACAAAAATTCTGAGCTATAACAAATTCTATTGTCAAAAATATATAATATGTAGAAAATATAAACGTAAGACAGAGTGAAAAATCATGACTCGGAATTTCACGGTTACGATCGTCAGATAAGCTGATAATCTGAACTTCTGACTGAACTACTGTAAACTATATATATATATATATATATATAAGTTAAGTTGGCGACCGTAGTCGAGGGCGACCCGAAGGCTCCCCTTTCAATTGCTACAACACCGAGGTGTAGAGGAGGGCGCTACTCCCTTCCTTGGATTGCTTCACTTTACCCATTTCCTACCTTAAGTGCCATTTTTTGAGTCTTTGGTATAACACGGCTTGGGATTGAATCCTGTCTCCTGGCCCATTGTCAAACACTTTACCCACTAAAAAAAGGGTCAAAAAAGAAAAAGAAAAAGCAGGGGAGAAAGATGGAATTCCTTTCTCTTTTCAGCTCCCTCAACAAATATCTATTCCTGTCCTACAAAAAAAAAATTAATTTAACAGGCGAATAACTTCTAAAAAATCACTATCACTTGATAATCGTATTGTTCAAACGTTTGAAGCTCGAATTAATTAATATTAGTACACAGGTTCTGCTTTAACGAAAGCATTGAATACCTTCTTAAAGAATATTGTTAATATATTCATGGGTAAACGCATGCCCAAAAGCATCCATATATATATATATATATATATATCAAGATCTTGTGAAAGGTACGAAATTTAAATATTGTTTTTAAAAGTGTATGCATAATAAAATATTTTGAAAACGGTTACAATATTCTAAAATCCTAAAAAGGGGACCCTTTGTTTCTGCCACTTGTCGTCAGAGAATTATGTCAGTGACAGCAAC
The DNA here is from genome assembly GCA_963585895.1 of Sepioteuthis lessoniana. Classification (NCBI taxonomy): domain Eukaryota; kingdom Metazoa; phylum Mollusca; class Cephalopoda; order Myopsida; family Loliginidae; genus Sepioteuthis; species Sepioteuthis lessoniana. The sequence continues at coordinate 15,968,536 of OY757918.1, forward strand.
GTTTACATTGGACGAAGCAAACATGGGATATTGTCCATCAAAAAAACTTGTAGTGGGGTTGGGTAGGGGTTATTCTCCTTAAGACACACTCTCACACACACACAGAGAAGAAAAAATACTGTTAGTGAAATCCAAAACCACACCAACACCAATACACACACACACAACAATAAACATATTAAATATCAAAGACGGGTAAAGCAGACCAAAGCAAACACACTCTAGGAAAGAGGGAGAATAACCCCTATATAAACCCGCCTGACCCACCAAAGGTCATTGAAACCGGAAACAAGAGTGAGTTCAAGTCTCATTGAATACCCCATTAACAAGGCCTTGTGCCACATATGTTCTCTGACGAAAGCAACAAGCTGGAAACATACACATATAAAACACGTATGTAAGAACAAAATAAATAAATTCAAAAAATACAAATCTCTTCGTGGACCTTCTTATTTTAATATATATATATATATATATAATATTTTGGCGATCGCAGTCGAGGGTAACCACAAGGCTCCCTTTCAAAAGCTACAACACTGAGGTGTAGGGGAGGGTGCTACTCCATTCACTGGATTGCTCCATTACTCTTTATCCCTACCTTTTAATGTTGAGTGTTAAGCAATGCGGCTTCAAGTACTATTTTTTAAGTCTCTAGCACGACTTGACCTGGGATTGAACCCCGATTTCCCGGGCCATTAGCGAACACTCTACCTACTAAATCAATATATATGTATTTCGAGTTTTTCTTATACCTTTGATGTAATTGTACACACACGTATATTAATTACTTGTAAAATCAGTTTTTGTGACATAAGATAACATAAAGGATATTTGAAAAGGCAACACCTTCATTCTTCTTCTCTTGCATTATTTTACTGATAAAACCATATTCCTGATAACTCCTGATGGAATATTCAAACACAGAAAATTATAAATCTATATTTAGACAAATATCCCACGACATATTTACCCAACCCCTCCGCTCGGGCAGGATATGACACAAGGTCAATTTTTTTAAGCGGAGTTTAACAGGTTTGAATTCACAGTTTTCCTTCTCCTAGACTAGTTGCCTCACCAAGGCTGAAGAACCTAGTCTGTCCTACTATTTACCCATAGCTGGAGGGAGAATAATTGGATTCATACCTTTCCCAAGGGTATTAGTGCTATGTGAAATGCAATCAGTCCAGGATTTGAACTCGTGTCGCCGTGTCCATTTCCTACGACGATAACCATTACACCACGGGCACCTCCAAATATCCCACAAGCAGAATGTCAGCTCAGCTGCCCAGTTTTATTTTCCATACAACTAAGTTCTGTTTTTTCTTGTGCAACTGGCTTTTTTCTGCTGCTCGAACATTTCAGAGGCAATGATCCATCGTTTAAATTAGATTTGAATGATCCGTTCAATGTTTACACAATTTTAGAATGACTTTGTTGTACACTCCACACACACCCCTTTTTAGAGAAGATTAATAATAAATTATAATGATTTTTACTTTAAAAATATTATGTTCGTATAATGTTTGATGAAACTAATTTCGTAAGCATTTTCTATTATAAAATAAACTATAGATCAATTTGATCTCTGTCAAAATGGTTGCTTGAGAAACTAACACACCAACGAAAAAAAAAACTTTGTTTAACTTCTAGAATTTTGCCACTACCACTGCTTTCAGTTGGTTTGTCAGGACCTGTTGAACGATCTCAACAATTGCCAAAAGACAACCACAGAATTTGGCTTTCATTTATGGGAAGAGGAAAAATTCATAAGGACACATAGGGAAGTAAGGGGATTGTGATACCACAGGAATATTCTTCGGGGTCAAAATTCGTATGTTTAGAAAGTAATGAGACTGATATTTTTTTTTGTTTTTTTTTTTTCATGTTGACGACGACCATGATTGAAAATTCTATCACCCATCTAAACGTCAATGTTAGTTAGACCTAATGAGATACCTCTTTTGTCAATCGAGAGGAACGTTGTACATCATTCAAAAGATGAACCTGAATCCAAGACAGAACTAGATTTTCTAAATCCTTTGTTCTTAAGTTTAATACTAAATATGATAGTGTGTTCTAATTTTGCAATACATCATCATCATCATCATCATCATGTCGCTCTGCTAGCTCGGATCCCCCCCCTCTCTCCCTCTCTCTCTCTCTCTCTCTCGCCATTCGTCTCCATCAGCCATTGCTTCCGGCAGGTCTTCTAGACTACATCTTGTGTCCGTACAGAGCTGTGGTTGATAAGTTCTTATTAGTCGGCCAACACTTGCACATGTCCATGTGAAGTGGTCCATTGAAGAACGTCACTTCTGGATTCGTCCTTGCTTCTCCAGCAATGTCTTGTTCGTCTTATTTAGATGGTTTTAGAGATGGGAGGTTAGCGCCCGTGCAGCTGCTGTTTTGTGGGATGTTGCTCCCAGGATTTATTCAATATAACTCGTGTTATTCTTGTGCAGTTGCCGTCTAGCTTTTTCTCTATACGCTTAGTCAGCATCCCTGTGGTGCGTCCATATCGTAGAATTGATACAACCGCAGCTTGGAAAAAAATTGTGTGTTATTTTATCGGATAAGTCTGACCTATCGATTGTAGTTCATGCTTTCGCTAGCCGCATACTGATGTCATTTTCAATTGATGAGATCCTACTCCCGAGGTACGTGAACTTGTCCACTGATTTCAGAGAAATACCGTTAAGTGTGGATATATCTCTTTTTTTATTAAAACTCATGTACTCCGTTTTGTCTGTATTCACGTGGAGACCAATGTCACCTGTTGCCTGCTCCAGACTATGCAGCAGGTATTTCTTTGATATTGTTGCTGGTGTTCTGCAAGGGGATACATTAGCCCCATATCTGTTCATAATCTGCCCAGACTACGTGCTTTGAACGTCGATAGATCTAATGAAAGAAAATGAATGGCCTTACACTAAAAAAGGCAAGGAGTAGACAATACCCCGCAGAAACTATTATGACCACAGACTACGTAGATGACTTAGCGCTTCTGGCTCGTGATGTGTACAATTTAAATAAGATTAGGTATGAGGTTCGAGTCAAAAAAAGATCAGCTGATTTTCTCTTAAAGTTGCAAACTTGGAAAATGAAAAATAAAAATCAGCCTCATTATTTTACTTGACCGAACTCGTAATTCTAAAACTAATGATTTCTTTTACAAGAAGAATCTGCCGATTTATTCCCCAAGAGAACATGACATTTTATTCTATTTATTAAAAAAAAAACGGTAAGTAAGGGAAACATGACCTTATAACATTTAATCGTGTGATATTGCACTTCAGTGATTTCCTGATCCGTTAATCGCTTAAGTCTCCATAACATACAAATCTCTCAGTCAATCCTCGTTCATTTTCTTTTTCACTTTGCTGTCATAACAAAATGCATTTAGATAAATTATGGAAAAAAAATGAACTGCTGATCAGAAATCCTACAGTTTTATCTAACAAAACTGAATAAAAGCCTTTAAGATCAATTATCTGAGTAACATTTCCGTATCATTTACACATTCACGGGTTTCCTTCTTTATTTTTTAAGATATTAGGAATCTAAAATTATTGCTTTATTTTGATCTTATCACTCAGCCAGAGAATATTGGTTTAAATATCTGACCTCTTAACATTATCTCCGAAACAAAATATTCATAAAACTTTAAAAATATCTCACTCTTTCCTAAGTTCTAAAATTTTTCTTCTTTTATCAAATCTGCCCTTTTCTCTCTCTCTCTCTCTCTCTCTCTCTCTCTCTCTCTCTCTCTCTAACCACCCATCCACCTCTCTCTCTCCGGATAGAATATTATGTACTTTCTATTTACCAATTTCGATCGTTTTTCAACCAGTCTAATTGAAAACAATTGTTTTTCGTCCGTTTTTTTTTTCATACGTTCAGCGAGAAATCTGCGCAAAATTTCGCAAACCATTTTTTAGATTTTTCAATCATTCACAGAACCTTCTTCATAAACAGCAACATCTTTTTTCTTTTGGTTGATTGATTTTAATGACATGTCTACCCGTCTAGGTTTATTTTATGCGTAGAGGTTAGAGAATCGCATTCATTTTATGTTCATATTTACATATTCATGCAGTTGTTTTTAAGATTTTTTTTTTTTTTACACACGGTCATATCGAATTGGAATAATTCTTAAACAGATCTATTTGACCCATAGACAAGACCCTAACAGGTACTGACACTCAGGGTAAGAGTGGATCTGGGAGTAATGGCAATTAAGGAGTTCTCCATACTTCCCAAATCTCCAGAACTGGAGCCTCACCATCAGATGCAGTTTAGTGTCATACCTAGCATACCTTTTTTGTGAGCAATCTTACATCTCTGTAGGGGATACAGTCAGCATATTCTAAACCCCACCGACAGAGTTTTTTTTTTCTTTTGAATTACATCTTTACCTTTTTATAAATATAAACCAAAAATGTTGCTTACCTTTAGAAATATCACGCCTTCTTATACCTTCAATATTATATTATATTATATTATATTATACTTTCAATATTATATTATATCATATTACACCTTCAATATTATATTATATTATATTATATTATACCTTCAATAATAAAACCGATATCCCATTTTTAACAAATAATTCAATGTACGCAGATGGGTCAGTTGCAGCCATAAAATCAAAAGTGATCATTTTGAAGGTAGTAAGTTTAAAGCTAAACACTCCTAATGCTATCTCAGAACGACGTTTTTTGACTACCCAAAACCAAACTATGTCAACTGATATTTTTATCATTAAGGGTTTTCAGACTATTGTCTTCATCTTTATAGTTATTTCCACAACGTTTCAGCCGATATGTCCTCCGGCCTTCTTCAGGTGTTTGTCGAACTCAGGAACCTACACGGGGTCGCCTGTCCAGCAGGATACATAGCGTAACTGTTTTAGGCGTTGGTTCCCTAAGCTTCTAAGAAGACAATTATCTAGTGGTTGCATGTTCAATCCTGATTGCAGACGAGTAACAATACAGGAAGACTTAACACTTGTACCCGGTTATGGCTAACGGAATCACAACAGGCAACCCCCGTGGATTCAATAAAGGACGTAGTTCGAAGTTCCGTGTAGGTTCCCGAGTTCAACAAACACCTGAAGAATGCCGGAGGACATATCGGCCGAAGCGTTGTGGGAATAACAATAAAAATGAAGACAATAGTCCAAAACCCCTAAATGATAAAAATCATCAAGCGTCGTCTCAGAAATTCAGACAACTAATGTCTACTAATATTGTTGAATGATATACTCGTTCCCGGGGCAATACACCTGATTCCGACCAAAATGAAACTTATTCTTCTTAAGGAATAATTGCAACGAGTACGAAAAATGTTTTTTTCAATTTTTCTTTGTCATTGTGTGTCAAAAAGCAGAGAATGAAATTAAAATCTGCGTCCAACACACACACACACACACACACACGTGCGTATACGGTAATTTAGAAGTGTTGGTTTATTTTCATACCATCAAACTGTGAGGGATTGTTTGCTTAAATATCTGACCTCTGACCATAATCTCCTTAGCAAAACATTCATAAAACTTTTTATATATGAACTAATACTTTCTAAAGCACTAAAACCTTAACCGGAAACACGTCAGACATTTTGAATACTAACTCACCTGAGGACTAGAATCGTTAAACTCTGAGTTTTTGTCTCGTTTTATATCTTATATTATTTACATTCAAAACATATTTTGATCTATCTATCTGTGTGTGTGTGTGTGTGTGTGTGCCTAGGTCTCAGTTCGGTTTCAGTTTCTTCGAGGGTTTTTAATGCCAAAGCCATCCTTATAGAACAATTGTGGAACTATTTAACCCATTGCTGCAGATGGAATAAGTGTATTCATACCTCAAGCAAACACATTAGTCTGAAAGGGAACATAATAGCGCGAGTGGAGTTCGAACTCACTTACCACGATGTTGCAGTCTAGCACATTAGCCAGTATACCACGGGACTTCCCCACGTGGGTACGTATGTGTAAAGCCATGTATGTGTACGTATATATATGTGAGTGTAAATAATAATTCTTGAAAAAAGTATATTATTCTATTTGGTTCTTTATTTATTATACTAGCATAGTTCCCGCCAAAATGTTAGGATTATTTACATATGGAGCGTCTCTTCTGCCTAGAATGAGAGTGTCGTTTTCAGTACATCCTGCCAATGATCAAAGTACCACTCCCCGCTATCTTTGATTAACAACCTTTATCTCAGAACTGAAGAACCTCCGAGTCATGTTCGGTGTCGAATAACGTGAAAGATAAAAGTAGATAATTGTCGAATTCGAAAATAAGTCCGAGAATAAGTACATAAAAGTATACTTTCTGCATAGAAAGGAATGAATGAAGAACTATCTAAATTAAATGCAATTCATTTCAGTTCATTTTTCTTAATTTCTTCTTTCATTTGGTTTCAGTCTTGCAACTTTCCTACCTATTATGTCTATGAAATCTAAGAATATGTGTAAAGATTAAAGGTATTTTTATTTTACCCCTTGTAAGTTTTTGCTACCAGCTGGTGGTTTCTCTTGAGTTCGAGTGACACCAAGTCTCCTCAAATCTCTTCTAATTACCCGAGGCGATTTTAGCAGTGCTGTGATTTCAATTCTTCCTCTAATCTGCGGTTTTTCAAATCACTTTTCTAGATTCTTGTGGACATTTCAAAGGGCCTCAACTACGATTGGTATGACTGTCACCTTTATATTCTACATCTTTTTCAGTTCTCAAGCAAAATCCTGGTTATTATTATTATTATTGGTGTTGTTGTTGTTTTACTCATTTGAGAGTTTTTAACACCAGCGTTAAATGATGGTTTCTCGTTGGAGTTTGAGTGACGGCAATTCTCTTCAAGTCTCCAGGACTCTTCTTAGTATTCGGGCCGATCTCAACAATGTTGTAGTTTTGATGGTCTCCACTCGTCCTCTTATTTCTAAGTCCTCCAGTCCCATTACCAATCCTTTGGTGACTGGACCGAGTGCACCAATTACAATTGGTATCACCGTCACTTTCATGTTCCATAGTTCTTTTTTCAATTCCCTATCAAGGTTTAGGAACTTATCTCTCTTTTCGTTTACTTTTAGTTTCACTATGTGGTCAGCTCATTGTCCTAGTGGGTAGAGTGTTCGCCAATGGTCCGGGAGACCTGGGTTCAATCCCAGGTCAAGTCATACCAAAGACTTTAAAAATGGTCCTTGCTTAACACTTAGCAATATAAGGTACGTATCGAGGGTAAAGTGGAGCAATCCAGGGAAAGGAGTAGCGCCCTACCCTACACCCCGTTGTAGTAGCTATTGAAAAGGGAGCCTTCTGGTTGCCCTCGACTACAGTCGCTAACTTTACTTACTTTTATGTGGTCAGCCGAGACGGCAAAGTCCACTATTCGGCAGGTTCTCTTTATTTGTTGACTATCACTAGGTTTGGTCATCTGGCCGAGATGAGGTGATCCGTTTGTTTCTCAAAATCTCAGAGAAGTTTTTGCATTTCATTCTCCGGAACGGATTCTTTGGTTGTGTATAGACCATTTCTTCGTATATTCTTCGTATATTCCAATTTAAACTTTTTGCACAATTCCAAGTGGATCACCTTCCCCACCCAGTCGTGTATCGTCTTATACTCTTTTTGAGCAAACACTGAATTTACTTATTATATAATAGATCGTTTCATCTCTATCACCACATAACCTACATTACGTCTTGTCAATTTTTGCTTTGACATAGTTAGTCCTTATGGCGTTGTTCTGTGCTGCTTTCAGAAGAGATTCAACTTCTCTCTTAAGATTTCCCTTTCTCAGCAAAGTTTTCAAGTGTGAGATTTACCTTATTTGTCGCTTGAAATGTATCATTATTATCATTTTACTCCTTGAGAGTTTTTCACGGAGTTTGAGTGACAACAAGTCTTCTCATGTCTCCAGGACTCTTTGCAGTGTTCTGGCCGATCTTAATAATGCTGTGGTTTGGATAGTCTCCACTCATCCTCTTAATTCCAAGTTCTCCAGTCGTTGTACCAATCCTTCAGTGATTGTACAAAGAACACAAATTACAACTGGTGTAATCGTCACTTTTATGCTCCACAGTTTTTTTTGTTTTTTTTTCAATCCTCTAGCAAGGTCTTAGTACTTATCTTTCTTTTCCTTCCTTTCAGATTTACTTTGTTGTCACCCGGAACAGCAAAGTTCACAATTTTGCAAGTTCTCTTGTGGTTTTTTTTTTTTTTGTGTTTTTTTTTGGGGGGGGGGTATTATTATAAGGTCCAGTTGTCTGGCCGAGATTAGGTGATCCGTTTGTCGGAGTTTGTGCGTCTCATTCTCCAGGACAGATGCTTGGTTGTGCATATACCATTTCTTCGTATGGTCAAACTTAAATTTCTAGCACAGTTCCCAGTGGATTACATTATTATTTTACTCCTTGCGATTTTATTTTTTATCCCATTTTAACTGATGATTTTTCTCTATATTTTAACGGTTCTTAACAATGCTGTTTGCAGTATGACTTTGATTCTTCCTCTTATCTTTTCTCCCGGTGGCCATTCCCAGTTCTCCAACTACAATTGGTATCACCGTCACCCTCATGTTCCTCATCTTTTTCTGTTCTCTGGCAAGATCCGGCTTCTCGCTTTCTGGCAAGGTCAAACTTTCAGCTTTCTTTTATGTCCAGTGAAATGGCAAAATTCACCAAATTACAAGTTCTTTTCTTCGAGCTAATTAACGTTAGATCTGGTCTTCCGGCAGGGATATGGCGGATCGTTTGTGTCTCAAATTCTCAGAGAATTTCATACGTCTCATTTTCTAGATCAGATTCTGGTTTGTGCAAATACCATTAGTCAGTATGGCCAAACTTTTGTCTTTTGCACAATTCCCTGTGGATCAACCTTCCTACCCAGTCATACCTACTCTTGTATTCCTCTTGTGCCAATTTGTGGCATGAATTTTTGTGATTAACTGTTTCATCTCTGCCCAATCTTGCTATTCTGCTTATCATCAGTTTTTACTTTGATATAATTAGTCCTTATGACATTCGTTAACACATCATAAGTAAGTAAAGTAAAGTTGGTGACCGTAGTCAAGGTGGACCCGAAGGCTCCCTTTTCAGTAGCTACTACATCAAGGTGTAGGGTATGGAGTTACTCCTTTCCCTGGATTGCTCCACTTTACCCCTGATCCGTACTTTATAACGCTGAGTGCTAAGCAAGGAGGCATCAAGTACCATTTTTTGAGTGTTTGGTATGACTCGACCTGAGATTGATCCCAGGTCTCCCGGGCCATTGGTGAACACTCTAATCCTCATGCCAATGTCCGATACTAACACATCATAACTAATACAAATCCTATTCCAGCATAGAATACTAATATTGCATAATATTCCATAGTATATTACAATATAACATGTCTCATCACCACGATATTCATTACGATTCTGACCCACCATACTCCTTCATCTATTATGCTTACAAATCAAAACTTTATTTTCTTCGTAAAACAATGATGATGATATTTTGTTCCTTTGTTAAAATCATCATCACCATACACACACACACGCGAATATATAAAACAACAAACAAATTTTTCACTCTTCAATGTGTCGTGACTTTGGCTACACATCGCGCCTCATATATATATATATATATATATCCAGGAGACAACCTCAAATTTACCGCGCGGAGTGTGTATCTTCATACACACGCATACTAAATATCACTTATATGTCCACACACAGTAATATGCAAATATAAGCTACACAAACACACGCATGCGCGCACGCACACATAAAGAGTTACACACAATTCTAACGTTCTTTTGACTGAACTTTTCGATTTTTTTGATTTCTTCATTATTTTTCATTCTCTGCTTGATAATTGTCGTTTATAAAACGTCATGAAACCTAAGGTCACTGACAAGCTTCCATGCTATTAAATGTATATAAAAACTAATATATATTTACTTATTATATATATATATATATATATATATAAAGTAAATAAGGACTGTGATTATCCAAAAAATCAGTGCTCAATACATGGTTATTTAATACAAAATATACCTGCAGAGCAAAATATATTTTTGTTTAAAAAATAAGAAATTTAAAAATAGTATTCCATTTCCATATATGGATATCTCTCGCTTACTTGGTGAGTCAATGGCAGACCAAATTTTTTGGTATTATTAAATTGTGGTCAATATCAATGACAGAGCTCTTATATATATATATATATATATATATATATATATATATATATATGCGTGTGTGTGTGTGTGTGTGTTTGTATGTGTGTGTGTGTGTGATAAATGCGTAAATGACAGAGTTCTTGTATATATATATATATATGTGTGTGTGTGTGTGTGTGTGTGTGTTTGTATGTGTGTGTGTGATAAATGCGTAAATGACAGAGTTCTTGTATATATATATATATATATATATGTGTGTGTGTGTGTGTGTGTGTGTGTGTGTGTGTGTGTGTGTGGAGTCACAGACATCACCATATTGAGCACTCTGCTGAAGGAATATAATGGTTGCCACTTGCGTAATACAAAGCTCTTCTAACGAACTGAGCACCCCGGCATCCGATAGCGCAAAAATGTAAACAAGCGAAATTTGATACATATCCGGTAATTCCTGAGCTGACGTTGACTCATAGTCTTGGCCTTGGGGTACGTCATCAGCCTGACGTAAAGTTAGGTAGGTTTCGATAATGGCTTGGAGCATCTTACGTGTCTAGCCACACTGAAGAGTTGTAATACAACGAAACATTCTGTCTGTGGATGAATATGCGTGTGTGTGTTATCAGTTCAGAGGCTGAGTTTTATCAAACACTTTCAGGTTGGCAAAGCTCATTTCCGTAACTTATTGATGAAAAGAGTTTCATTCAAGAACAAATTCGAATCCGTTACGGTTAATCAAGATTTTGGCAGATGTCCAGATATTTAAATTGTTAATGTTCCTTTAAAAGAATTGTATTATTATTGGATGATGATAACGTTTAGTTACGTCTTTACGGTTTTTGTTCAGAAATTACCCTATAGCCTTCTGTTTCAAATTAAACTCTGTATACACTTTGAAATCGATAAATATTTTTAATGATTGATTGATTGATCTTCATGGCATGTCAACCCATTTAGCTTTACTTTATGCCTTGATGTTAGGGTTGGCTTGGTTGCTTTGTTTAATGGCATATTAACCTTCGTGGGTTATTTAATGCCGAAGCCATCCTTCTAGAAGAGCAGTAGTGACGCTATTTAACCCATGGGTTAAGGGGGTTCATACTTTTCCGAAGGGTATTTGTCCGAAAGTGAACGTAAAAGCTCGCCTGGAGTTCGAACACGCTTACTACGATTCCGCAGTCCAGCGCTTTAACCATTACACCACGAGGACACCCCCTTGATGTTAAGGAATCGTCCTCATTGTTCTTTTATTTTTACATTGATTATGTAGTTGTTTTCAAGGATTTTTTTTTTTTCTTTTTGCACATGGTCCTATAGAATACGAATAATTTTTGAACAGATCTATTTGACCCATAGATGAGGGACCCTAACTGGTACTATCACTCCAGGTCAAAGTGGACCTGGGAGTAATACAAATGAAAGGGTATTCCTCACTTCCCAGATTTCCAAACTGGAACCTCACTGAAATGCAGTTTGATTATAAACCCCATCCCTTTTGGGGGAGTCTTACTTCTCTGCAGGGGATAAAGTCAGCGGATTCTAACACCCTTCCCTCTAGACAAGGCGTTGAATATTTTAAATATCAAAAATTAAATCTAAGTATTTCCAAAAGAACAGGGATGAATTTTGTTTTATTATTATTATTATTATTATTATTATTATTATTATTATTATTATTATTATTTATTTATTTATTTATTCATTTATTTATTACAAGTTTTGAATCTCTGGGCAAGAGAGCAATAAACTTAACGACGCGTTCTCTCTTTTGAAAATACTGGGTTCAGCACGGTTTATTACGAAAGAATATTACCTTTTTATTATGTCGGAACAAACATAAATTTACAATCAAACTAGTGTTTACGCTCACACTGTAATAACATATTTTTGTTTGGTTTGTTTTTTAATATTTCGTGTCGAAGGAAAAATGTCACCTATTTAAAGAGTGTCTTAAAACTGTTAATCAATAGTCTGCCTTTTTATCCAGTATAAAAGAACATTTTTGAAATGGCACCATCTCAAGGTTTTCCCAGAGAACCTCATGTACTACAATGGTTATTGAATTAGTCTAGTAGACTTTTGTTTAGTGAATTCAGTTCTAACTGGGTGTCTCATACTTGTGCCAAATAACTCAAGGTATTTTTGTTGATATAGTCTTTGTTTAACCTCGCCTCCTCGGGTGCAATATGCGACACATGGTCAGTTTAATGAAGATCAAAATTACTCCCAGACTCTGGGAACCCTGTCCCATTAATATCAGGCTCCTCTTTTTGGACGTGATGCTAAAGTTTTGGAATCTCTAGGACAAGGTTGATCTCGAAACAAGAACACGACTGAAGAAGAACAGATCCTAAACTCTGATTCTTCTTTTGATACAGTCGGGGATTTAAATGCAATAATCTAGGGAAATCAAATAACATCGAATAAAAAAAAACTTATTATCTTGTTTAAATCATGAAGCATATGTAAATGGTAAGCGAAACTGTTTTACGAAAATCTTTTATTTTTCTTATCTCTAATACCAAGTCTCTCAACAAAAGTTGATCCGTGTAGTATTAAAATGTAAAATTAGGAGGTGCCCGTGGTGTAATGGTTATCGTCGTAGGAAATGGACACGGCGACACGAGTTCAAATCCTGGACTAATTGCATTTCACATAGCACTAATACCCTTGGGAAAGGTATGAATCCAATTATTCTCCCTCCAGCTATGGGTAAGTAGTAGGACAGACTTGGTTCTTCAGCCTTGGTGAGGCAACTAGTCTAGGAGAAGGAAAACTCTGAATTCAAACCTGTTAAACTCCGCTTAAAAATTGACCTTGTGTCATATCCTGCCTGAGCGGAGGGGTTGGTAAATAGGATTAAAATGTAAAATTGAGTCTTTTTTACTATCATTAAATATACAATGAAATTTCCTTTTTTAAACTACCAATAAGAAAAATTATAACAAACAGTGATTTACTGCCAAAATGTTTTTGGGTTTGGATATAATTTAATTATGTGTCCCTTTGAATGAGTGAATTAGAATGTGTGTGCAGATAATAACACGATAAAAAAATAGCAAAACGAGAAACCAACCACAGAACACGTGTGCACCCACATATGTACACATATATACAATAAAGAAAGATAGAGAGAGAGAGGGGGGATCACAGAAATACTTGACCTTACTCCCATAACTCTATATTCCGTTAACTACCACCCATTCCGCCATCACCCATTCGCAGCCCCCCCCCCCCAACTGCTGTCTATCTTAACAGAATATTTCTTGAAAATATTTCAGACCAAATGAGCACACGTTTCACTTGCAAATAACAATTGAGCTATAAGTTGAATTATATAAAGTTCAGATATACGCGATTGTTAGTACATGGATCAAAGTTTAATATAAATTCCACAAATAGAATACAAATTCGTTTGAAAATCAGAGATTATTTTCAGATACTTACTTTCATAATTCCAGATCTTTTTAACGTTTAAAAAAAAAAATAGTATTTCTGCTCTAATTTTGAATTCATAGTTTTTTTATTGTTTGTTTGTTTTTTTTTCTTTCTTTTTTTTTCTTTGATTTTTTCTTTTTTTTTTTTTCTTTGATTTTTTTTCTTTCTTTTTTTTCTTTGATTTTTTTCTTTCTTTTTTTCTTTGATTTTTTTCTTTCTTTTTTTTTCTTTGATTTTTTTCTTTTTTTTTTTCTTTGATTTTTTTTTCTTTCTTTTTTTTCTTTGATTTTTTTCTTTCTTTTTTTTTCTTTGATTTTTTTCTTTTTTTTTTCTTTGATATTTTTTTCTTTCTTTTTTTTTCTTTGATTTTTTTTTCTTTCTTTTTTTTTCTTTGATTTTTTTCTTTTTTTTTTTTCTTTGATTTTTTTTTCTTTTTTTTTTCTTTGATTTTTTTTTCTTTCTTTTTTTTTCTTTGATTTTTTTTCTTTCTTTTTTTCTTTGATTTTTTTTCTTTCTTTTTTTTTTCTTTGATTTTTTTCTTTCTTTTTTTTTCTTTGATTTTTTTTTCTTTCTTTTTTTTTCTTTGATTTTTTTTCTTTCTTTTTTTTTCTTTGATTTTTTTTCTTTCTTTTTTTTTTCTTTGATTTTTTTCTTTCTTTTTTTTTTCTTTGATTTTTTTTTCTTTCGTTTTCCTTAGAAACGTTTTTGTGTGCTTTCGCACCTTGGCACTTTTGATTTTGATATATATTGAGAGAACAAAAATAAGCGATCAAAAATGATATTTACACTTTAAAGTAGAACATGTTCTCATAATTTATATATTTAATAGTTTTTTAATACACTCCTGGAATAACAGTTATTGTCGTAGGAAGTGGACACGGCGATCGGAGTTCAAGTCCCCGACGAGGTTTTTTTGCATTTCACATACAGCTGATAGAAAAGATATGAATCCAACTATTCTCCCTCCAGCTATGGGTAAATATTAGGGCAGGCCGTTCTCTTTAACCTTGGTATGGCAACCTGTCTAGAAGAAGTAAAACTCTGAATTCAGACCCATTGTAGACCTGGTGCGGGATGGGCTCCTACTGGCTATTACTGTCCAAATCTTGTTATATGAATTGCGCTCCAAAACCAGGTTACGGAACCAGTGAGTGAGAGAATGTTTATTTATTCATTTTAGCTCGTGAGTATTTTGTATTCTAATTTTCTTTAATTCAGCCGAAAGACATAAAAGTTTATAACGAATCATGGCGGAATAATTACAATCAATGCAATAATGAATCTTCCTCATATTAGAGGAAAGGAGCACATAGACACAGACTAAGTCAAAGAAAACTCGGATTTAAACTGAAGTAAAAAGAAATTATTTTAAAGTAGTTGTTGGGATACTAAATGGAGTGGTCTCCCTTGTCACGGTGTTTGAGGAACTCTCTCGCGTCACAAGTCTTTTTTTGGTCACCTGACAAGACGAACTCTGGAATCTATCTTTTACGAACAGGACTTCAGAAGCGACAGACATAGTCGTTCGCTCCTCAGCAGCGACACATATGGTACCTTCCCATTTTACCAAACCTGAGAAGCAATAAGTCGTTTCCAGCTCTTTGTTGTAAGGAATTTTCTCCATGTTCCTCGAACACATAGTCACTCTTTTATAGCTTGGGACAAGAACTTAGTTCCCTCCTTGTATGTCAGAATTAAATGTTACACAGTATTATGTTAGAATTAAATGTTACATTGTAATAATTCACTTATCTGTTCTTCCGACCGAATATTCTCTTTTGGATAACCCAATGCCTTATAAGAAATGGTATGTTATCTACAAGTTAAAACCTCATTAAAACTTATATAGTCAATCTAGTTGTGGAAAATTATAAAATAGTATAAATATTTTGAAATGAAAGCAATATGAATGTTTTATATCGGGGTCAAATTTTAAAATACCTATCTGATTTTCTTCTGTGAGAATAATTTACATAGGGTGTCATATTCCTTTTACAAATATTGAAATCGTTTATATCAAAGAACAAAAAATCGACAGTTGTTAGTCAAATATTTCTGAAAAGTATGAGAAAGAACAAACGTAATCCTAAGGATCCTTCTAGATATTTACTATCTGCTATGTTCTTTGAAGTACTTAAAAATTACAGCAATGAATACAACTTACTATCACCTTCGAATATATGAGGAAATATTATTTTTGTCTTGGAAGAACTTATGAACATAGCAGAAAATAACAAATATAGAATAATTGGTGTAAGGGAACAAAGAGGAAATGCAGAGAGTCAAGTGGTTAAGGTATCAGAAGTAGAACACATCTATAGATATGTGCCTACAGTACTGATTCCCTTGACTTTCTCTCGCACCATCCGTCCCTATCGGCCATCGCACTTGGTAAAACCTTTAGACAGCATCCAACGCCCACACAAAGCTGATGAATGTAAATTTTTGCTGGTCATTATGTCCATGTTTAGGAATCAATAGGAGAAAGTCGTTTTTGAGTTCTTCCTTACTTCTCCAGCAGTGCTCAACTATGACTTTCTTGTATTGTTCGAAAGATATTAATATGAGAAAAGATAATGCGAGAATTGAAATAGTTTCCTTTCCGAAAACAAAACAAATATTCACAGTTTGGTCTAGTCATAAAAAGAAAGGGCGGAATTATAATAAAAACTTATGTTTGGTTTGAGTATTTGCACTTACTATTACTGGTACTTGATAGATACTTGAGAAAATTTTGGCAGGATTTGAGGGGGGTGTTGCTTCAAAGACATACTGACACAGAGACACAGATAGATATCTGCATTATCAATTCTCGATCTGATGATGAAACACGTTTAATATTGCAAATCTGTCCCGATATATATATATATATATATATATATATATATATATATATATATATATATATATAGGCAGCATTTTCTCTTTTAAACAAATACACACGCATATATATATATATATATATATATATATACATATATATATATAGCTGTAATTTGGGCGACCGTAGTTGACAGCGACCCGAAGGCTCCCTTTTCAATAGCTACTACACCGAGGAGTTGGGGAGGGCGCAACTACTTTCCATGGATTGCTCCACATATCCTTGATCCGTACCTTATAATGCTGAGTGGTAAGCAAGGAAGCATCAAGTACCATTTTTGAGTCTTTGGTAGGACTCGACGTAGGATTGGACCCAGATCACCCAGACCATTGGAGAACACTCTAAACATTAAGCCAATGGGCTGGTACACACACACACACACACACACACACACATATATATATATATATATAAATATATATATATATATATATATACGTTTGCTTTGAAATAGGCAGGACAGATTTTGGATAACGCATCAACACTTAAACAAATAAACAAACCAAGTAATCGGGGCTAATTTGAAACACATCCCTCTCAGGATGAATATATGCCTCTCAAATGAAGAGCTTGTTTGTCAGATTTCCTTACAACAGATATATAAAGGTCGGTTGAAGACACTCGGATATATATATATATATATACACAAGCATGTGAGTGTGGTTATTTTAAAGTGCAGGTTCATACATATAGTCAAGGATAGAAAATTACCTGCCCCCTTATGATATAGACGTCAGACTACACCGACTTTCAATTTTAGTACAATGAGAAGGCGTTGATACGTCTGGTCACTTTTTTGTTGTGTCCTGCTCGCAGACAAGAACACGGCTAAGATAATAAACAAATGCCACACTCTAATCATATTTAATCAGTGAAGTGGTTTCATGTCAGTATTATAAATAAAAAGAATAATGTCTTTTTAGCTATTTATTTTGTACAATGTATTCGGTATAAAAATCAGTCTCTGTTGAATGTCGGATTGGTAATATCGGTTAGGGTCCTATGTATGGGTCAAATCGAACTGTTCAATCATTTACTAAGAGCTACTATTGATTATTTAAAATCATACAGCTGAGTATAAAATATTTGTTCGTGTGCCAAATGATGAATATTAAATAGAACCATTTGTGTTAGATAGAAATACTTGAAACCATTTAACTGTGAGCAAACAAATGAGCTCTGGGAACTCGTTTAAAATAAAGTTACCCCCAAACTATTTCCTTCCAAATCACACACACACACACACACACATATATATATATATATATATATATAAGTAAAAAGTAAAGTTGGCGACCATAGTCAAGAGCAACCAGAAGGCTCCCTTCTTAATAGTCACTACACCGAGTGTAGGGGGGCGCTACTCCTTACCCTGGATTGCTCCACTTTACCCTCGATATGTACCTTATATTGCTGAGTGTTAAGCAAGGAGGTATCAAATACCATTTTTAAAGTCTTTGGTATGACGCGACCTGGGATTGAACCTAAGTCTCCTTGACCATTGGCGAACACTCTACCCACTAGCCCAATAAGAGCCAGGCTTCCCCAACCGGATCATCGGGATAATTCTGAATTATCCTGATGGCCCGATGGGTGAAACCTGGGTATCTAGTTTCTAGTTTTTTTTATATTTTAGTTTTGCTCTATTTAGTGTAACTCTGTTGGTGTTTTCTTTCTTTTGACTAAACATTACGGTACTGGTTGATTGTTTTCAAGTATTACGGATGTTTTGCTCTTTTCTTCTTTTTTTTTTTTTGTTTAATTTTTCCCAGATATCACGTGTTTTGTTTTGTTTTTTTGCTTTTTTTTGCTTTTTTTTTTTCATGTCGCCAGAGTCATAGAAATAGGTTTAAAATGAATATATATATATATATATATATATATATATATATATATATATATATATATATATATATATATAAACAGGATTTGGTAATAAACAACCAACAATATGAACACCAATCAACAAACCAACCAATGTTCATGGGAATATTAAAAAAATCTTTCATTTTACCGATATTTTCTCTGTTATGGGAAGAAATGACGCTTTCCTCTTCCTTTGTAAAATATGCCTAACTATATTCACCATTGTGAAGATAAAATGAGTTTCGTTTCTGTCTATCAGACAAGAAAATATTACCGCTTGATTTCAATGTAACAAATTTCGATGATAATTTCAAATTAGTAACATCCTTAGATTTCTTTCCCCGATGTTTTCCTCTCATCATTATTCGATTGCACTTGCCCTGATAAATGTTTAAAAAAATTATTTAAATCCCGTCCTGACACAGAATGAGCGTTTGGTCGTATTTATTTACAAATTAATTACTTTGGAGATAAAAACGTTTTTACTTGATGTTTTTGGGAAATTAAGAACGAATATTATCTCTTAAAAAAATGTAGATTTCTGTAGGTTTCCGATAAGCATTTAACACACGAGGGTCATTCAATAAATAAGGTGAATTTTGCCTGTGGAGTTGGTAATTGGGAGTACTATTTATAGTTGTATCTTTTTCAAGAAAATCAAACATCATGGGTCCTTTCATGTCTCGGAAGACTGTCAGCATGATTTTCTTTATTTTCTGCTGTACCCGGAACTTTTTCTTTACGAGAAAGTCTGCATGTTGCCACTTTATGGATTGTCTTTTCGACTCAGATTCGTAGTGACAAACCAATATTTAGCCCACATGTAAACATATTTTTGATGAAAATGTATTTATTTCTTCGTTCGCATTACACATTCTTCAGTAAATTTTACAGGGTTTGCACTTTTCAGACAGCAAAAATCTGATGACAGATCTCTGTTCAATCCTGGAGCATCTGTTTGATTTGCTGCCATTGTCTCA
The DNA here is from genome assembly GCA_963585895.1 of Sepioteuthis lessoniana. Classification (NCBI taxonomy): domain Eukaryota; kingdom Metazoa; phylum Mollusca; class Cephalopoda; order Myopsida; family Loliginidae; genus Sepioteuthis; species Sepioteuthis lessoniana. Next base: position 15,987,874 of record OY757918.1, read on the forward strand.
AAACAAATATTTTTGATATAAACCAATTCCAAAAAAAAAAAATGCAGTGTTTACATTCATGGAAAAAATTATGAAAAAATTATTTTGCTTTTTTCAAACAAATTCCCCTTATTATTCTAATATGTTATGCTGACATTACAAGTTTTATATGAATTTTGTTATATTTGATATAAGATGCATTAAGTCAATCTTTCATTTAAGAAAAGCTTTTTTAGCTTGAAAATCAGCATGTTTTTTTACCTCGACTCGAACCCTGATCACGAAACTATTTCAGCCATGATATTGGCCACTATATATTTATTCCGCATGGCTTAGTCAGGCGCAAGGCGTCATAAACGATGAATGTAGTGAATAATAATGAATTCAACAGCTATGGTTTATGTGACTGATATAACTCAGGAAGAGGCGGTATTTGTCTCTGACACCCACCAGACAGTACTTGACACGATGTCTTTTTTATAGAGGGGGTTAAGGAGAGGTCGGGCACGAAACGAGACTCGTGCTCTGCTGGACTCATGTTTGTTATCGGCTCACTTGATGCAATGTGAGCCAGATGAGCCTGCTGGACTTGGACTCACTAGATATTACGTGTGTCCGGCACGTGTGCCTGTTTATAGCGTAAACTAGACCAAAGCAGTCTAGTGCTATTCTGTGTAATCAATATAATTCGCCCACCCGAAGATGGCCCACCCGAAGGCCATTCGGCCTCGAATCTGACATTGATCTAAGTGTTTGGGCCTCCGTCCGGCACGAATGCCAAAATGTTTTTCTTCTTTTAAGGAGATGAATTTTGGAACTTGTCTGCTAATACCTATCGGTTTCATATTTTTAGGTAATTATGACCGGCTCATTGGACTAGTGGGTAGAGTTTTCGCCAATGGTCCGGGAGACCTGGGTTCAATCCCAGGTCAAGTCATACCAAAAACTTTAAAAGTGGTCCTTGATACCTCCTTGCTTAACACTCAGCAATACAAGGTACGTATCAAGGGTAAAAGGGAGCAATCCAGGGAAAGGAGTAGTGATCTCTTCTACACCGCAGTGTAGTAGCTATTGAAAAGGGAGCTTTCTGGTCGCCCTCGACTACAGTCACTAACTTTACTTTTACTATGGCCATTCTAATTTCCGAAATAAAGGCCCTGATCATTATATAAATAAAATAGCCGGTGCCCGTTTTATTCTGAAATGATTAAAAATAATATATTTATTTCCTGGGCGATTGAAGCCTTTTGCTTTGAACCTATCAAATGAGTCATGAAATACTGCTTTAACTCCCCAGGTTCAGAGTATTTTTCGAATAAATAAAATAATCAGTAATCCATTTATTAAAACTTGTTAGTGATATTAAAATCAAAATAATTACAATTTTCATAATTTAAAATTCTATTTTCGATATCTCAAATTGCTACAAGTTGATAGATCGAATCAAATAATTAGCTTTAATTCTCATCCTATGGAAATATGGAAAAAAATGATATTCCTATATTCTCTCCCTCCTCCTCCTCTTTCTCTTCCTCCTCCTCTTTTTCCTCCCCCTCTCCTTCCTCTTCTTTCTCCTTCTCTTCCTCTTCCTCCTCCTCCTCCTCTCCCTCCTCCTCTCCCTCCTCTTTCTCCTTCTCTCCCTCCTCCTCTTTCTCCTCCTCTTTCTCCTTCTCTCCCTCCTCCTCTTTCTCCTCCTCTTTCTCCTTCTCTCCCTCCTCCTCTCCTTCCTCCTCTTTCTCCTTCTCTCCCTCCTCCTCTCCTCCTCCTCTCCTTCCTCCTCTTTCTCCTTCTCTTCCTCCTCCTCTCCCTCCTCCTCTTTCTCCTTCTCTTTCTCCTCCTCCTCCTCTTTCTCTTCTCTCCCTCCTCCTCTCACTCCTCCTCTTTCTCTTCCTCTCCCTCCTCCTCTTTCTCCTTCTCTTCCTCCTCTTATCTTTCGAAATATACGTGAATGAATGGATGTATCAATCTCTTTCAAAATTTCGCATTTCTATCTTAATGTATCATGCGTTTATTTTGCAGATGTCCAGTTGGATACTCTGGTCAACGCTGTGAACAAATCGACCATAGTTACATTTATAATATCCTCCAGGATCCGGGTTACCCCTAAACTAATTTAGGTGAGTTACAATGGATGAAGCTTACATACATATATACATACATCTATGCGTGTGAACGTGCGTGTGTCTGTCAGCGTGTGTGTGTGTGTGTATGTGTGTGTGTGCGTGTGTGTATGGTTTGGTTTGGGTTGGTTTCTTTGATTTTAATGGCATATCAACTTTCATAGATTATTTAATGCCAAGGCCATTCTCCTTGAAGAACAGTAGTGCTACTATTTAACCCATAGCTGGGAGGATAAGGTGGCTCATACCTTTCTCAAGGTTATTTGTCCGAAAGTGAACGTAAGAACGTGACTGGAGTTCGAACTCGCTTCCTAAGATTCCACAATCCATTGCTTTAACCATAACACCACGTGGACACACCCACTTCATTTCTATGTAGACATGCATGAATCTAAGTATATATCAAGTGTGTGTCGTGATTAATTACTTAGAATGCACAATCTGTTAACCATTATACAATAAGTTATCAACAAATGCCTTAACAATGTTTTGAAAATTCTAGTAATACTCTCTCAATGGAAGTAGAAATAATTCACAAAAATTTATTAAGTTTTCCCTCTTTGAATATATAAATTCTGTCCGTGTTTTTTTTCTTTTGATTAGGCATTGTGTTATTGGTTGATTATTTTCAAATAGTACGTATGTTTTTAGTCTTTTCTTTTTTTTATGGAATTTTTTTATAGATATCAGTTTGTGTAATATTTTTTATTTGCAAATTGTATTATTTGGGTTTTTTACACGCCATCAGAATGAAAGGATAGTTATGAAAGATTTATATATATAAATATATATGTACATATATATATAGGGTGCTGGAGCAAAATATGGAATAACCTTTAAAACTTTTTTTGTCTAATTAGTCCAATTTAAAAAACGCCATAAATCTAAATTTTCATGATTAGCTCTATTATTCAAGCACTTTTTTTTATTGAAATTCAGACCAATATGAGTCAGCATGAAAAGAAACAACAAAAAATCTATGATTTGCTTAACGCCGCAACAGATAGTGTCAATCTTGAATAAAAATTGATAAAAAGTTGATTAATAATTATTAAAAAAAAAAAAAAAAGAGCAAGATTTCTACTTTACTGTAGATTTGTAGCAATGCTCTAAATTTAGTACATAATTTTGTAAACATTTATTATTTTAATCTCAGACTGGCATAATTCTCTGGTGCCCTTCAACCTCTGTATACAATAATACACGTCAAAGTTTCTACTTCATATGATATGAACGCCGTTTATAAAGCAAAGAGTTTTTTACAGAAAAAGAGCTTTTTAGAGAAAAGACAGAGAAGATGATTGAACGACGATTAAGAAGAGCCTACAATATCAATAAGACAGCACGCTAATTAATTCAAAGTCCACGAGAAAACTGTGAAGGTAGTAATTAAACAAGATTTAAATCCAGACCTTAACCTTTTTGATTACGCTATATGGGGTGTTTTTAGAAAACAAATAAAATGTAACTTCCCATGCAAATATTGGTTCGCTTAAGACTGCTATTGAGGAGGAACGGAATAAAATGTCAGAAGAATTTATTTTGAAGTCATGCAAATCATTTCGAAGGCGCACTGATACAATAATTGAAAAAAAAAATAGCGGCCATATTGAGTAAATTTACTGTTTTCTGTCTGTCTTCTTGTTTTGTTGTTTATTTATTAAAATTAAGATTAATCTTCTTTTATAATAGAGTCGTTTATCACCATACGTGAATATTCCTAATTTTGCTTCCGCACGCTGCATTTATATAAAGTAAAATAAAAAAGACATTTATTTTTCATGGCATAAGCGCATACTTTTCATGTTACAACGAACATGAGACAACTTAGGCGAAAGCAGAATTTCAATCATCTTTATCGTTCGTTATTGAATGCAGCTTATGGCGGCGTTCATATCAAATGAAGTAGAAACTTTGACATATTATTGTATACAGAGGTGGAAAGGCACCAGAGAATTATGCCAGTCTGAGATTAAAATAATAAATGTTTACAAAATTATGAACTAAATTTAGAGCATTGCTACAAATCTACAGTAAAGTAGAAATCTTGCTCTTTTTTTTTTTAAATAATTATTAATCAACTTTTTAGCAATTTTTATTCAAGATAGACACTATCTGTTTCACTTTCACAGATGACATACACATTAATCAACTTCAAAAAAATATGTTTTGAATGTAGTATTTTACGACGAGAAGAAGCGTTGCAAGGAAGGAGGAAAAAGAAGAAGAAGAGGCGAATTAATTGGGCGTGGCAATACTAAGAGTATCTTTCCACTTCTCAACGGACGCGCAACTCCTTTAAGAGGAGTACAAGAGCAATAATACGTTGATTAACATTTTTCAATATAAGAATAAACACGAGAACATAATTATAACGGACGGGTTTTTCTTTTCATCTTATATGATTTGCTGTTGGTAGAAATGTTCTTTTAGAACTGTATGGAGAATTTGTATGAAAACTGATTGTATGCATGCGTTCTCATCGGGGGATAGGATTGTACGGGCTGTGGTATTGACAACTTGAGGGTTGTTTTTCGAATATTTGTCGTATCAAAGTGTTTGGTTTGCTTTTTATGGCATATCAACCATTGTAGGTTATTTAATGGCAAATCCTCTTTACACATATATATAATATAAATTCATGATTTGGTTAGGTTAGGTTTTATGACATTATAGGTTATTTAATGCCAAATCCTTTTTATACATATATATTAAATATATATGATTTGGTTGGGTTGGGTTTTATGACATATCAACCATTGTGGGTTATTTAATGCCAAATCCACTTTATACATATATATTAGATATATATATGACTTGTAAACTCATTTTGTAGATAACATTCTTAAACAAGCTTGAGCTCTTTTTTGTACACCGTTAAATAGTTTCAAATATTGGCATACAACAGTCACAATTTAACATCAGCCATTTGTTTGCACGCAGTTTGTTCTATTGGACCCATATATAGAATCCTATCAGGTGCTACCCCTCCAGGCCAGAGTGGACCCAGGAGCGATAGCAATGAAGGGGTACTCGCATTCCCTAAAGCTCCAGCATTACTGAAGCCACACTATCG
>OY757918.1:15995548-16188048 GCA_963585895.1 Sepioteuthis lessoniana
ATGGTTGCTGGATATTTGGTATCCCAAATTGTATTCCAATCTACTAAATGTACTAATCGCTTAGGATCTGAAAAAAAATAAATCCGAGGAACTGTTGAAGGAACGACCCGGAAAATCCCGCTTTTCACGGTAACACCAGTCACCATCAACAATATTTACAATTATAAAATGTATAGTTTTATTTTGAATCGACAATATGTATTCAATTTTTATATATTTATTTGTACTGGTTACTCTTGTGAAGTTTGCACAAAAATTATGCATTCATGAGGCCACCTTCGATGTTCATTAAACCTTATTCGAGGTGCCCGTGGTGTAATGGTTATCGTCGTAGGAAATGGACACGGGGACACGAGTTCAAATCCTGGACGAGACTGATAGCATTTCATATAGCACTAATACCCTTGGGAAGGTATGAATCCAATTTATTCTCCCTCCAGCTATGAGTAAATAGTAGGGCAGACTAGGTTCTTCAGCCTTGGGGAGGCAACTAGTCTAAGAGAAGGAAAACTCTGAATTCAAACCTGTTAAACTCGGCTTAAAAATTGACTTTGTGTCATATCCTGCTCGAGCGGAGGGGTTGGGTAAATATGGATATTCATTAAACCCGATATCGTGTCGCGTTCTATACACAGAATCTATATTATGAGAGCATAACGCAAATATAATATTGTAGAGGATTTGTTTTTATTGATATGTCAATGTAAATGGATCGCTTGATTACGCCATCACAATCAGACGAATTGGCAACACATGTAAACACTATCCCATAAGGTTTTTCGGTGGTACAAATAAAATGAAGAATTTAATAAGAAACTTTCTAATTTTGAAACAAAGAGAAAAACCCTACCCCCTAAAAACCCTACCCGCTAAAAAAAAAAACTACACCCCATAAAATCCGTAACCCTGCAAAAAAAAAAAAAAAACTAAAGAGAAAAACCCTACCCTGTCCAAAAAAACCTAATACTCCCAAAAAAAAGCAACACATGTAAGAATCAAACAGGTAAAAGATATGATTTTAAATGTTGGTTATTCGGACTATAAAATCTTTCTATTCTTATTTCTTCTATTCAGTTAAACTTTCAATATTTTCTCTACTATATTCATGTCATTATTTTGTAAAAATCGACTATCTGAAAATTATATATGCTTATAAAAGGAGTGTTGGGATTGTTTTCGATTGTATTCCAGAAATCTGCAATCATGCCCTCATGTCTAAAATGAAGATTTCAGATTCTGCAGAAGTTTTTGATATCCTAATTCTAGTTTTATACGGCACAAAGCCAAAAGGAGGAGGGGATAAATGGGCATAAAAATATGGTGTGGGGGAGACCTTATTACCTGCTTTAAATTCTTGTGTTTCTTGTCATTGATCATAAATCAGATTATGTACATATACAAGCATATACATATATATTTACCAACACCTCCGCTCGGGCAGGATGTGACACAAGGTCAGTTTTTAAGCGGAGATTAACAGGTTTGAATTCAGAGTTTTCCTTTTAGTTGCCTCACCAAGGCTGAAGGACAAAGTCTGTCCTACTATTTACCAATAGCTGGAGGGAGAATAATTGGAATCATACCTTTCCCAAGAGTATTAGTGCAATGTGAAATGCAATCATGTCGTCTTGTCCATTTCCTACGACGATAACCATTACACCACGGGCACTTCCTAATATATTTAGAGGTTTATGGTTCTTACGAGCTCATTCGCTGGGTAAATGGAGGACTAAAAGTTGCAGTATTGTTACATAGTGCTCAATATCAATGATAGAGTATTTACAAATATATATATATATATATATATATATATATATATATATATATATATATATATATATATATATATATATATATATAATAAATCATATTGAATTGAATTATATCATATTATATTACATAGTAGTGTCTGTGACCCTGGGTTTCATACATTTTGCATTCGTCATACATATATATATATATATATATATATATGTGTGTGTGTGTGTGTGTGTGTGTGTGTGTGTGTGTGTGTGTGTGTGTGTGTGTGTGTGTGTGTAAGTTGAATAAGACATGAAAACGAATTTGGTGGAGTGTTTATATATTACAATTTTCTTTTCAAGATCAAATAATGATTTCCATCATTACACAAACTAAAACGTCTGTAACTTGCTAAAAAGATCACTCTACGTTTATTCTACAAACTGGATAGTAATAATTTACTAAGCATTTTTGCTTAGATGTGGCACAAGGCCGAAAGAATGGGGCACCCAACGAGACTAACTCATGAAGGTTTGCTAGTCTAGCTTGCTAACCATTACACCCACCCGGTGTGCCTATTCTACAACAAAGTTTTATTTGTTGAAAATGTGTAGAATTTATACAAAATTTTAAGGTTTTGTGTCGTTTCCGCATGTAAACATATCTTCTGGTGAAACTATTTCCGGTTTTTAGATTGTTTTAAAGAAACAATCTAAAAACCGGAAATAGTTTCACCAGAAGATATGTTTACATGTGGAAAAATTACTAAGTTAGATAGATTGTCGTAATGTAAACAAATTTCAGAGAATAAAATAAAAATAAATGAATAAATTAGGTCAACCGAGTTTAAACTTTAAGTTTTTGTCAAATTTATGTAAATTACAAATTCATAACATAAAATTTTTAGCAAGAAGGGTAATACCATCATTTTAGCAAGAAGGGTAGCATCATTATTTGCAAAAGAGGTTAGACGCTAGGGCACCTTTTGTGGTGTAATGGTTAGCAAGCTTGACTAGTAAACCAACACGAGTGAGTTCGAGTTTCATTGGGTGCCCCATACATTCGGCCTTGTACCACATCGAAGTAAGGAGCTTCGTAAATTACACTCGGGGTTGGGTTTATTGCCTGGCGCCTGAGGCGCCCCTAAAAAGGGAAATGCCGACGGGGCCGAAGGTATTTTTGGCCTTGCCGGATGCGTGTGGGCTTCGGCCCTGCGACTGGACCCACCTTAAAAACGGCCTTGTGCCACATTCGTGCGTTGGTGGGACGTATGATAAATACAGAGGTTAGACGCTTATCATACAAAGGAAATGGTAATCTTTTTCAAAGTGACGGTTTGGTTTAGTTTAGTTTGGCTTTATGGCATATCAACCATTGAAGGTTATTTAATGCCAAATACATTTTTATACATATAAGCTGCTCTATTTCAAACAATTCAGTTCAGCAGAAGTACGCAGTTTAGATGTCAATACTGTTTTATTTCAAGCAATTCAGTTTAGCATAAGTACACAGTTTAGTTCTATTTGGCTCATAGATGGGACCCTATCAGGTTCTATCATTCCAGGCCAGAGTGGACCTGGAAGCAATGAAAATGAAGGAGTACTCTGCTTTCCCTAAAGCTCCAGCATTGCTGAAGCCTCATCATCAGATTGTTTAGTGTCATATCTAGGACATTCTTTGGCAGTGGGGAGTCTTACCCCTCAGCAGAGATGCAATTGGTGTATTCTACAGCGCAAGCAGACTGGTTTCTTTACCAAATATAATAGAAAATAGAGGAATTATTGATTCATTTTCTTTATCATATTCATTATTTATTAACACTCATCAAAATACAAATAAAAAATGAATTAGGTAAATATAGTTAGAATTCCTATATGCAACGAATTTATACCAATTATTAGTAACAAACTTCTAGTCGTTTCAGTTAAACAAAAATTTTAAAAATATTAGAATATAGTTTAAAACCTTTAAAACCATTTCATAGCAGACTGTTAAAATTACAGAAAGTTTAAATGAAATCGAACTCAAAATAGCAGAGCTTTGGTGGACGAACATTTGATGAATAAAATTTTCACTAGTGCCATTGATATTTACTACTGAATTAAGTGAATTAGCTAAGAAAGAGATAAAGTTAAAAAATGTTGTGTGTGTGTGTGTGTGTGTGTGTGTGTGTGTGTGTGTGTGTGTGTGTGTGTGTAAAATGATAACAAAAATAAGTATTTTGCTGTGTAACTTAATGAACAGCCCAGTCGTCTGGGGCAGCAGAATACACCAACTGCATTTATGCAGAGGGGTATGAGCCCCTCAACGAGTGTCCTAAATATGACATCAAACAATCTGATGGTGAGGGTCCACTAATGCTGCAGATTTGGGAAATATGGAGTATCTCTTCATTGCCATCACTCCCAAGTCCACTCTGGCCCGGAGAAGTGGAAGCTCTTAGGATTCTGTCTATGGGTCAAATAGAACTGTTTGACATTTAAACTGAGTGCAAACAAATGACTGATGTCTAATTGAATTGTTAGCGATACATAGCAATACTTGGAACCATTTAACTTTGTCGATTTATATTTACAAATCCTATATATCTAATATATACGTATATTCAGCATTAAATAACCTACAATGGTTGATATGCCGTAAAACCCAACCAAACCAAATCCTGTATATTTAATATATATGTACAAAGAGGAATTTGGCATTAAATAACCTTCAATGATTGATGTGCCGTAAAATCAAACCAAACCTAATATAAAACTATTTCATTGTTTTTTAACATCATCTCTTTCACATAATCATTCGGTTACGTATAGAGAGCGGAAAGTAAACTACGATTTTTTTTTTAAAGTTGCTGAAAACAAAGAAAATATACATTGGGATGGTTTTGCATTGTTCTTTCCACTTTCAAGTTCATAAAAGAAAATATAATTTCAAATTTTTCATGGAGGACAAAAGCAGTCGCAAAATGAACAAAATATACTCTTAGTTTTCAGGTCAAAATCATCGTAAAGATGACTAGATATCCTCCGAATTTATGATTCGCACCCCCGCGCGAATCTATAATACGGGACCCCCACTCTGCTATGTCTATTTTTATAAAGTATTCATAAAATTCTTTGAAACTCGCTCTTCCAGGGCCGCCAAGCAGGCTCATTCCCGGTCAACAGAAGATGGGGGCGGGGTAGTACGTCACGGTCCTGAGGACGATGGGTTCCGGCAAAGGTAGTCAAGCAAATTTTCTATGACATAACAGTAACCAAAACGGGTTGTTCGGGTGTGAATCGGATAACCAACCTTTGTTCATAGAGAATCTCAATGTACCTTCTTCACCTCTCAATATAAAATGCATGTGTTCCATGGATGTTGTCAGGATTATCACTTCAACTGAAATGGCACAATATTGGCGTCCTATCTCCGGAGTATTTTCATTTTATCTGTTTCATTGACTGATAATCATGAAGTTTAATTCAACTTGATTTGGTTTGGTTTGGTTTGGTTTCTTTGTTTAATGGCATATCAACCTTTGTAGGTTCTTTAATGCCAAAGCTATCCTTGTAGAAGAACAGTAGTGGTACTATTTAACCTATAGCTGGGAGGATAAGGGGGTTCATATTAGTCCGAATTTGAACGTAATAACGCGACTGAAGTTCGAACTCGCTAACTACGATTCCGCAGTTCATCGCTTTAACCAGTACACCACGATGACACCCAAAATTCAACAAGTATGAACACAAAGAAATTGTAAGGTTGGAGCAGGAAGGACTTGAACTCAGACATATGTGAAATCCAGGAGTCTGATTTTGTTTGCGATGTCGATAATCGTATATTCAGTTTTGTTGGTTATTTCACTGCACCCAGCGACCAAACCTCTCAAGGCTTGGTTTAGTTTGGTTTCTTTGTTTAACGGCATATCAACCTTCATGTGATAGTTAATGCCATAGCTATCCACGAAGAAGAATAGAAATGATAGCTTTAGGATAGAGGTGGGGTCATTCCTTTCCCATGAGTATTAGTCCAAAAGTGAACAAAATAGCACGACTGAAGTTCGAACTCACTTCCTTCGAGGCTGCAGTCACTTCCTGAAGTGTAAATTAAGCACTGTTTACATGCTTGCATCAGGTGTTATTGCCGTAAAAAGCAGAACTTTCCGGGTCATCCTTTCTACTGTTATACCTTTTTCTCTTCAGATCCTAAACGAATAGTTCGATTGGTAGATTGTCATGCCATCTTTGATACTAATCATAGACGGACGAGCTAAAGAATAAAACAATAATTCAAGACATCGGTACAAGATTAATCTTTTCATTGATAGACATCAGGCCCGCTATTTGAGCTGAGAGACATGTACCCTCTGCTAATAGTATCAGGTGTCTTATAAGTGCGTCGGGAAAATTGATTTAATCTTTCTAGAATACTCAACGTTCCATCGATTTGCGCATCCTAAATATGATATGGGTATGGAATAAAAGTAATTCATAAAATAGAGCTAGAATGACTGATTACTGATTGTCAAACACGTCCTTCCAGTCTTAACTAAACAAATCTAGTGTGATCTTTTACAGAGATAGTTAGTGAGATATCCCTAATAATAAAATTTTATCATTTTCCGTCGAAAATGCCACGGGCTTTAGTCACTGGCTGAAGAGTGCCTTAAAAACTCTCCCTTGACAGTTGGTTCAGAATGCGTTCCCTTTTCATAAGATGGCTTGTGCGCCGGGAATATTTGCTGGTTGTGATCATTATAATAAAAGAAACGGCTGGGCACACTTTTTTCCATTGTGGCAATGTCCATCTTCACGTCTGTTCTTATGATATCCGATCAGTTCCAGTCCTTGAATGTTGTCTACTTGTGTCACAATATCTTGCCTCTGTGGTTTAAGAAGCAAAGTGTAATGTTTCACGTAGAGTTAGTCATAGAAAAAATGATGGCATAAAACAGACGATCGAAGCGAATTTACAACAAATCTTTTTTCTCGGGAAGAGCAAATCCGTTAATTTATACATCATTTTTGACTGAAAAATGATGCGATGGGGAAAAAACTGGCTCTTGTAAATTTCAGCCATAAAAGTAGTGAGGTTTTTCAGCCATAAAAGTAGTGAGATTTTTCAGCCATAAAAGTAGTGAGGTTTTTCAGCCATAAAAGTAGTGAGATTTTTCAGCCATAAAAGTAGTGAGGTTTTTCAGCCATAAAAGTAGTGAGATTTTTCAGCCATAAAAGTAGTGAGGTTTTTCAGCCATAAAAGTAGTGAGATTTTTCAGCCATAAAAGTAATGAGGTTTTTCAGTCATAAAAGTAGTGAGGTTTTTCAGTCATAAAAGTAGTGAGATTTTTTGTTAAAGAAAGTAATCAAAGTTGTTTGCATTTTCAAATTATGCTTTGAGGAAGTAAAATTTCACGGGAAATGTTTTCATATCGTGAATTTTCATTCAATATTATACATTACAACAGTATAGATTGTAATGGTACCACTGTACAAAAGGATATAAAAATCAATGTCAAAATGAGAATCAATAAGCTTTTTTCTATGCTAAACTGAAACAAAGTGACCTCTATTTCTTAAATGATGAATCAACGGGTCTTACGTCTTGTTAGTAACAATTCTAAATTAACGAGAGTTATTTGAATAATTAGTTCAATACAAATTAAGTGAAAGAATGGACCAAATGATTCTCTGAAATTCTTTCAATGAAATTACAACGCATTTTCAACAAAACAAAAAAGTTATTTCGGGGAGAAAATCGTTGTAAGTTCATATTGAAACCCTAAACAAAAACTAAACAAAATAAATAAATAAAATAAAGATAAATATAAATAGATAAAAATAGAATAGTATAAATAAAACATAAATAAAAATAAGTGAAAGGAAAATGAATAAAATAAAAGCTAAACAAAATAAATTTTGATTATTTCATTCAACTGGACAGGTATTATTTCCAACAATTTTAATTATTTAATTATTTTGATTATTTCATTCAACTGGACAGGTATTATTTCCAACAATTTTAATTATTTAATTATTTTGATTATTTCATTCAACTGGACAGGTATTATTTCCAACAATTTTAATTATTTAATTATTTTGATTATTTCATTCAACTGGATAGGTATTATTTCCAACAATTAGCAAATTTACTAGAGGTTTTCATTTTCTCCTAAAATGGAAAGTAGAATAAATTTCCAAAAAAATTTAAGCACATTTGTAATTTATGTTTGAATAAGAAAGAAAATCTTCGAATTGAATTTTAAAATCTCTTTTCGCTTTAAAGTTTGTTTTATTCACTGACATTTCGTAATTCATAAAAAGATGGAAAAATAAAAATTCATTTAAAATTGCCTTTTGGTTTGGTTTCTTTGTTTAATAGCAAATCAACTTTCGTGACATCCTAATGAGCGAGTTTGATCTTCAATCACACAATTACGTTCACCTTTGTAATAATGTCGGTACTTATGCATCTAAGTTACCGCAAAAAAGCCGAACTTTCCCGAGCGTTTCCGAGCCGATAACGGAAAGAATCGGAATATTCCGGAACGAAATTTAAGCAAGCAGACGATAAAATAAGTTAACCAATTTGTTGACAAAAGACAATTTTTAATGGATAATGTTACCAACCTTTTCAGGAGAAAAAGCATAAATCAACAGTCAATGTGTGGTAATTTTCAATATGAAAAAATAATTTAAATTTTTATTTTATCTATTTGGGGGGGGGGCTCTTTTTTTGTCTTTTTAAATAATTTTTTTCGTATTTATGCACTTATTGTATCGTCCAAAAGTAATAACGTGTTAATTTAGAAATCCATTCTTACCATGGGGAGGGGGAGTGTTTTGTAACTATTCTGTACTTTCACCTAACAATTTAATAATCCTCCAGGTCCTGCATTTGGTGTTACGGCATCTCCAGGCATAACTTTTCCTCGTTTTTTTTTCTTTTTGGTGGCAAGGATGCTCACATGTCCGGCAGCTTTTAATTTTGCCAATAAGTTTTTTTTTCTTGGCAGAATTGGATCACCATTTCTGCACATTGTAGATTTTCGCTAAGCTGCGATAAATTCATGTTTACACTTGTTTGTTACTTAGTAAACAAATTGATTGAATTATTTTATCTTAAATTTGATTAGCTAGGCGTTTCCGCATATTCCGATTCTTTCCGGAAACGCTCGAGAAAGTTCGGCTTTTTTGCGGTAACGTACATGCATAAGTACCATAATGTCTTTTGGAAAGGCATGAACTTCCTTATCCCTGCAGATATGGGTTAAATAGTTCCACTGTTGTTCTTGGTATTAAATAACCCGCGAAGGTTTATATGCCATTAATCAAATAAACCAAACCAAAAGATCAGATTAGGAATAAATTACAAAATCTAATTTTTAAAGCTGAATCCATACATTAGTTATTTCCATTATGAACAATATAAGAGGTAAGGCTGTTTGACTTAAATAATGAATAGTGTCATAAATGACCATTTAAGAACATAAATTGCAGAAATTTTGACTCTATTTTACGTCATATGGACACACACACACACACATACACATACACACACACGCACACACACACACATACACACACACGCACACTCACATACATACACACACACACACACACACATACACACACACACACGCACGCACACACACATACACACACACACACACACACATACACACACACACACACACACACATACACACACACACACACTCACATACACACACGCGCACACACACACACACACACACACACACACTGACGAGCAGATAATCAATTTAAGGGATTTGAGCATTCGAATCAAAACGAAACGCCTTACATAAATTCTTATTTTTATAACTTTGAAAGTCGATTTCTCAGAATCCTTTCTACATTTATAAAACACTGTAACATTTCATGAAATATCTCATCTTAAATTTTTTTAAAATTCTATGAATTGCATTTTAGATAGAAGTGCGAGTGTTTCGAATTTTCTTCTTGACTTTTTGAAAAACTCCCGCCTAAATGATTTCGGAACATTCATACATTTCCCCCCACCCCCGCTCCTATAATGACAATTCTTATTATAGATTTGTTATTATTGCTGCTCCCTTTTGATAATTTTCTGAGAATCCATTTCGTAAGAATTATTATTCTCATATAGGATCATTTTCTAAATGCAGCAATTGTTTCGATTCGCCAAGGCATTACATTAAGAACAATAATCGTGCATTTTATATCTTTTACAAATTTTTGAATTTTCCCAATTCATTAATAAATTTACCGAATATCATGAATAATAATTTATTTATTTTTAATATTTATATTCTATTATACTATACCGTCTCATTGATCAAGTGGGTAGAGTGTTCGCCGATGGTCCGTCATATCAAAAACTTTTTAAATGGTACTTGATACCTCCTTGCTTAACACTCACCGATATAAGGTACGTATTAGGGGGTAAAGTGGAGCAATCGAGGAAAAGGAGTAGCGCCCTCCCGTACACCTCGTTGTAGTAGCTATTGAAAAGGGAGCCCTTTGGTCGCCCTTGACTACGGTTGCCAACTCTCTCTCTCTCTCTCTCTCTCTCTATATATATATATATATATATATATATATATATATATATTTGTTGAATTAGTTTGAAAAGATTACAAAATAAAATTAAGTTATATAAATTATATTTTTGGCAAAGAATTACCTAGTTGTGTGTATGATGGTACATGTGCATGTTAGATTTGAGGTTGTCCGTGAACACACACACACACACACACACTTACACACATATATATGTATATATATAATATATAGTAAACAAATATATATTAGTTTTTATATATATTTAATAGCATGAATGCTTATCCGCGACTAGTGGTTTCATGCCGTGTTTATACAACAATTATCTCTGATTGATGATTGTCGTGTTTAAGACGGCATGAAACTAGTGGTCGCAGATAAGCGTTCATGCTATTAAATATATATAAAAACTGATATACATTTATTTATTATTATATAATAGCTTTATCACAGATATCACTCTCCAAATTATAACGCATTTGGTCTGCCATAAACTCACCAAGTGAGATAGTGACAACCATATATATATATATATATGTGTGTGTGTGTGTGTGTGCTTTCTTGTTTTTGGGGTAAGATATCATAGTTATACGCCAGTATGTTCGCTGATGTGATCTATTGCTGGAGGTGCCTGTGGTGTAATGGTTATCGTCGTCGGAAATGGACACGGTGACACGAGTTCAAATCCTCGACGAGACTGATTGCATTTCACATAGCACTAATACCCTTGGGAAAGGTATGAATCCAATTATTCTCCCTCTAGCTATGGGTAAATAGTAGGACAAACTAGGTTCTTCAGCCTTGGTGTGGCAACTAGTTTAGGAGAAGGAAAACTCTGAATTCAAACCTGTTAAACTCCGCTTAAAAATTGACCTTGTGTCATATCCTGCCCGAGCGGAGGGGTTGAGTAAATAGGATCTATTGCTGACTGTTTGCATGAAAGAACAACATTTTCAGAAGAAAATACAAAGATTGTTGTTATGAGTAGAGGAATTAATCAATAGTTGTTAGTTATAAATCTCAAACAGAATTGATATCGATTTCTTATCTCACATTTCATTTTCTTTTTTGACAGGTTTATTACCGAGTGAACAACAAACCAAAAAAGCAACGGACCACTCTTGAATGTATTCCCTTTGTCAAAAGTTCTCAAATTGGGAAACAGTTGTTAAAATTGCAACAGGTCGACGATGGCAGCCAAATATATCTAGAAATATCTACTTATTTCTACCCCTACTCACTACATGATTCAGTGTAAAGTTGGGTTTTTTTTTTATTTCTTTTTAATGAAAGTTCTAAAAATAATTCGAGTGTAAGAAAATTCTATTTTCTTTCTGTTAAGTATTTATTATATAAGTATTTGTAGAATTGTATGTGGAATTCTGTTTAACAATTTCTCTAATTACTTTGTGGTATATTATCACTGCAAATAAAACGGTTTTTAGATTTTTCAATATCTGTATCGATTTATACATTAAATATATTTATATTTTAATAGTTTTATGTCTTACAAACACAAGCAGGAAAGATTTCAGGAAAAGTTTAAACCATTGGATGATAAAAACTTCAGTTAAATTCTTTTGCGGTACAACACAAAAGAAACATTTTTTTTTTTGCTATTCATAAAATCGAAAAAAATTTTATACGAAAAAATAAACTGACAATTATCGATAAATTGCAAATTCGATTAAACATTTAAAACTTTAAATAATTATATTTTTATTTGGGCGAAAATTTTTATATCCTGTTAATGAGTAGGACCATGAATTGCAATAAACAGATGTTAACCATTAAATAAAGAACATTAAGACTACACGCGTCCAAAGTCCAAATAGGTTATATATATATATATATATATATATATATATATATATATATATATGTGTGTGTGTGTGTGTGTGTGTGTGTGTGTGTGTGTGTGTGTATGTTTACATGTATACATAATGTACATGTATATGAACACAAATTTTGCAATATGTTTTAAAACATCAAATGAAAGAATGACAAAACATACTTTTCCAATTTGCTTAATTCGCTGAAACAAGTATGCTATGCTGAATTGTCCTCCCGATGCTCGACTAGTTGTTAGTTTCCATTCATACAAGTCAGAGTTGCTCAATGAACTTCTTTTTTATTCAACTTGACAAGGACAGCAATGAAGAAAGTTAATATTTTATTTATTCGAACGTTTGCATAAGTTTAAAATAAGTCATATATTCTGAAACAATATTATATATCTAATTTTTTCATACCTATTTAACCAGATACATAAGTACATATTGCATTCAAGTATGCGCGTGCACACACACACACACACACACACACACACGCACACGCACACGCACGCGCGCGCATACACACACACACACACACACACACACACACATATATATATATATATATATATGAATGTTTATTCGTTGTAGGTCAAAAGAAAGGAAAAGGTAGATATTTCAAAATGATTAGGTCCACTAAGAGATTTGTATTTTTTAAAGAATTATTTATTCCGTTCTTACATACGTGTATGTTTCCAGCTTGTTGCTTTCGTCAGAGAACATATGTGATACAATAGTATCTAATGAGACTTGAGTGAGTTCGAGTCTCATTGGGTGCCTCATTCACATAGCCTTGAGTCACATACGTTCCCTGACGAAAACAACAAGTTGGAAACACACATGTATGTAAGAACGAAATAAATAATTCTTTAAAAAATACAAATCTTTTAACGGACCTATTCCTTTTGAAATATATATATATATATATATATATATATATATATATATATATATATATATATATATACTTACACAAGTGTTTTATATAGAAGAATCGTTGTTAGCTTTCAATGCAGAGGAGTATTAATTTCTTCTCAGTCAGTTGTTAGATTTCTACTTAACTGATACAAACGTTGGAACATATGATTAAAAGGTGAACGTTATGTGTTGGCCAGTCAGTGTGTTTGATTTGTAAATAAAGTGAAACTTTATCATTGCTTCCCTGTATAATTTACACGGTAAACAGTACATTTCTTATTATCTTTTATTCATTGTATTGACAGGAAAAATTTTCAATCTAAATAATCATAATGTTATTAGGGTTGAAAAAATTTCTATGATCATCTTATATTTTCTTGCAAACATTTATTTCGCGAAAGAAAAGAGGACTGTTCTTTAAGTTAACAGCTGTTTTCAACAAATTTACAAGTGAATAAAAAGTATTGTTCATTTTTCACAATAGAATAAGGACAGAAAACAATTCTATTTGAATCATAACATTTCCACTTTGTTCTATATGAAGTGACTTTTGGACATCACCGTTGTAATGTTTAATGTACAAAGAAAGGGAGGCAGTGAAAAAAGAAAGAAAGAAAAAGAGAATAAAAACAAAATTTTAGAAGAAATGTTTGCATAAGCCTTGATATTAAATTGATTGAAAATGCTCTGTTATTGAAGATAGAACACGCGTTCACACACACACACACACACACACACACATCCCAAAGATAATCAAAGAAATACTAAAACAACATTGAAAGACATAAATTGATATTTACAAATATAATTAAGAAAAAAAAAATATTCCACCAGTTGTACAGGTTATTAAAACTCCTTTTTCCTTACTGTTGTTACCACAATACTTCGGCCGATCTCTTATTCGGCCTTCCTTAGGTGGATATGAATAAGGAAATTGAAAGGACTATACATGTGTAAATTTGAATCCCCTGTGATATACAGGGTGGCTGTGAATCATTTTGTCTATGAATAAACTGAGCCGATCAGTATATAAGCCGCCATTTTCTGTTCCCTATTTTATTTCGTTTTTTTTTTTTTTTTTTCATTCAGATTTAGCATCTAATGATTTCTGTGGGATGAATCGGCCAAAACGTTTTGGTAACAACATGAACAATACAAAAAAATGACTTAAATTGCTTGAACAACTTTGGGGATGATAATAAATCTTCTCTAAATTATAGACAATAAGTTTTGTATTTTATACACAGGAAAAATATCAATGCATAATATGTTGTAATATTTACGTATGGAGAAATATGATTTTGAGTAACAAAATTAGATTTGGAAAGTTAAGAATATGAATTTTTATAGGATTGATACTGATAGAAACGCTGGATAGGAATTGAGCGAATACGTTTGACTAAAAATTTAGGACTCTGTAGATACATTGAACTTTTGGTTGGGTTCTTTGTTTAATGGTATATCAACCTTTGTAGGTTATTTAATGCCTGGGCATTCTACTAGAAGAACAGTAGTGATGCTATTTAACCCATAGCTGGGAGGATAAGGGGGTTCATATCCTTCCCAAAGGGTATTTGTCCGAAAGTGAAGGTCATGGCACAACTAGAGTTCGAACTCACTACGATTTCGTAGTCCATCGCTTTAACTATTACACCACGAGGACACCTCCCGTTGAAGTTTGAAGATTCGATACTGAAATTGAAAAACAAAAAGAACTGGCTGGATATCTACATTATTTGACTTTTTTGGTTTTTTGTTTCGTACATTTTCTCAATTTAATACGTGGACATTGTTGCAGATATTCTGTGACCTTTAGAAATAACTTATCACCACAAACACTGGTTACTCAGCCAAATTGAACATCTACTGTAAGCAAGTTTGCATGAATGTTGCTACTTATGTATATAATTTGTGGGAAAGAAAAATAAAGAAGTAATGCGTGTGTCTGTATATATTTGTGTATATGCGTTTGTGTGCATGCATGCATACATTTATAATCATATATGACTATGATATTGTTATGAATAGATATTTATCTGTATTTGTAGCGATGTAATTATTTATGCACCTGTGTATATTTGTTGATGTATATTTAGAATTATGTTTGCCAACAAACATATATTGTTATATTATTATTATTGGTATATGAGTGTATATGCATCTTCGTATATATATATATATATATATATATATATATATATATATATATATATATATATATATATATATATATATGTAATTTTCCCCAGTGTTTACCTGTTGAACAGTTTACGTGAATTTATGTACATATAAATAAACGCGTGTACACATTTGCCACCGAATCTTGTTTTGTTTCTGTTGTTTTCTAACTTTAAATGAATACACAAGCCTCTACCTAAGTAACTCAATAAAAAGACTATGACTAATTTCTGAGCTATCAAAGTGTTTCGTTCTGGTTAGTTAACGCTTGTAATATTAAATAAAGGACAAACCACGATATGAGAGGAAATAGAGATATATTCTCAGGAAAAAGTATATACAATAGAGAGACTATTAGTAGACAAGAACATAGGATTAGTGAACGCTTGTAATATTAAATAAAAGACAAACCACGATATGAGAGGAAATAGAGATATATTCTCAGGAAAAAGTATATACAATAGAGAGACTATTAGTAGACAAGAACATAGGATTAGTGAACGCTTGTAATATTAAATAAAGGACAAACCACGATATGAGAGGAAATAGAGATATATTCTCAGGAAAAAGTATATACAATAGAGAGACTATTAGTAGACAAGAACATAGGATTAGTGAACGCTTGTAATATTAAATAAAGGACAAACCACGATATGAGAGGAAATAGAGATATATTCTCAGGAAAAAGTATATACAATAGAGAGACAAGAACATAGGATTAGTGAACGCTTGTAATATTAAATAAAAGACAAACCACGATATGAGAGGAAATAGAGATATATTCTCAGGAAAAAGTATATACAATAGAGAGACTATTAGTAGACAAGAACATAGGATTAGTGAACGCTTGTAATATTAAATAAAGGACAAACCACGATATGAGAGGAAATAGAGATATATTCTCTGGAAAAAGTATATACAATAGAGAGACTATTAGTAAACGAGAACATAGGATTAGTGAATACAGAATAAAGATATAGTCCAACGATAGTATTGGCTTCCGTTATTACGGTAGCAAGTAAGGTGATCTAGTGCGATCTCCAGTCTCCAACGCTCTAATACTATTCCTATAAGAAGCTGCTCTTCACCTTTTAGTCTGCCTTGGTATTAGTAGTTACTGCTATTTATGCAGATGGACTAGTTTATTGTGTGGAAATGGGTGGGTGATACCCAACACAAAGCAAAGACAGTCTTCCATATAACCATAAAAAAAGAGACTTTCATTTTACGTCAAAATAAACGAAAGAGACTCACTCCAATATAACGATGACTAAGAGAGAATTTATCTCAAGAAAAACATGGGAATTGTATTTTATATTCTTATTTCTTTCTTTATGTGACAGCTGCAGGGATTATTCATCAATAATTTCTGAAATTTAAGATGAATTCAAAGTCGAATAATCGCAAAAAGTGTTTTACAATGTTCTCCGTGAAATTGATATATTCTGAGAATTAATTTTTTATTTATTGTGGTCTTTTTGTCCTCATGTGTTGTTTCTTCTTCACTATGTTTCGACCAAATTTCACCTCTGGCCTTCTTCAGGTGATTAACCGCGACCTCGGATAGGAATGATGAGTCTTGTAACCGTATGCCCAGTAATTTATGCCTTCCATAGTTGTTGTCTATCGCACCACGTTTTTGACCAAGTAAACCTCTGGTCGGCTTGGGTAGGAATTGAAACCGCTATCTTCTGACAATGCTCACCTGGAATCGTACAGACTCAACGCCTCTATCCGCTGTGCCAGGGGCCCCGAAGGGCGATCAAGGGTAGATTTTTTGGTCATAATTTGTTCTCCTAATCTGGTCTTCCATAGTCGTGTCAGTACCGAATTTTTAATTGTCTTTAATTGGAATCATTTTGAAATGAGGCTTCTTAATCTGAGAATTAATTTCTTAATTATTGCAGATTTTTGTCCTCATCTTGGTAGTTTTTGTGTTGTTTCTTCTTCACTACGTTTCGGCCAAATTTCACCTCTGGACTTCTTCAGGTGATTAACCGCGACCTGGGATAGGAATGCTGAGTTTTATAACCGTATCCCCAGTAATTACTGCCTTCCATAGTTGTTGTCTATCGCACCACGTGGATACGGTTACAAGACTCAGCATTCCTATCCCAAGTCGCGGTTAATCACCTGAAGAAGGCCAGAGGTAGAATTTGGCCGAAACGTAGTGAAGAAGAAACAACACAAAAACTACCAAGATGATGACAAAAAGTCCTCAATAAATAAAAAATTAATTCTCAGATTTAGAAGCCTCATCTCAAAATGATTCCATTTAAAGACAATTGATATGTTCTATTTTACATTTCTGTTTTAAGCCAAATAAAATCATTCTTTCCATAAATGTCACATTAAATGAAGTTCACAGAATATAAAAGAGACTATTAGTTCACAGGATATAAAAATTTGATAAGATTGTTATTGATTACATATATATACATATATAAGTAAAAGTAAAGTTGGCAACCTTTGTCGAGGGCGACCAGAAGATTCCCTTTTCAATAGCTACTACACCGATGTGTAAGGGAGGGAGCTACTTCTTCCCTTGGATTGCTCCACTTCACCCTTGATACGTACCTTATAATGCTGAGTGTTAACCAAGGAGGTATCAAGTACCATTTTTAAAGTCTTTGGTATGACTTGACCTGGGATTGAAACCAGGGCTCCCGGACCATTGGTGAACACTCTATCCACTTGGCCAATCAGCCAATAAGTTGCAAAAGTCAAGGATATTGATGTATGAGAATAAATAAATTGAAATTTCTATTGGTCGCTAATCAAAGGAAAATATTGATTTCTTTTTTTAAGAGATTTTAAAGTTATCTACCGATGTTGGAGACCGTTGTCGAGGACGTCCCGAAGGCTCCCTTTTCAATAGCTACTACACCGAGATGTAGTGGAGGGCTCTACTCCTTTCCCTGGATTGCTCCACTTTACCCTTGATACGTACCTTATATTGCTGAGTGTTAAGCAAGGAGGTGTCAAGTACCATTTTTAAGGTCTTTGGTATGACTTGACCTGATATTGAACCCGGGGCTCCCGGACCATTGGCGAACACTCTACCGACTTGGTCAATGTGAAGCCTGTTAATTATTAATAATGTTTTTAAGTCGAATGATAAAATCGCCTCTTACTTGTATGCACTCTATTTCCATCACATTGTCAGTGAGAAAACAGATAGGTGAAAAAAGATATGATGATGGCTGATAACAAATTAAGACTGTTAAAGAAGGAGTCAAAAGAAATCGAAGAATGATTTCAAAGATGTTCTTCATTGAATCTTTTTAGATATCTTTTACATGACGATTTTAAACTTTTATTGCTCAACTTAGTTCAATGCAAAGACATTCAGCAGAATATAGCTATTTCCTTCCATTTTTTTCCTCCGAGTATTAGAGTAGTTTTAAAACTTGACAGTATGTGAATGTGGGTGTTAATAGTCTAAAACTTTGAAATACCAAGATAAATTTCATATTATAATATATAAAACTTTAACTCCTTAACAAAATAATATATTCTAGATACATTGGGTGGAGAGAATAAGGCACTACTCATTTAATTAAAATATTTCAATAGAAAAGTTATTAATATCAATCAACGACTTTATTACATTATATAAATGATACGTGGCTTATACATAATTATGTGATCAGGATTTTAAATTATCTGCTTCTTTTAAAATGGCTTAATGTTTATTGTTTATAAACTATAAAAACGAGTCCATATAAGACGATGATTGTAAGCGTTATCCAGAATTGCTGTTGTTAGGATGTTTACTTGGCAAATGATGACAAAAGGAAAAGGAATCTATTTACCAGGAATCACTTGAATAGCTTTGGAAGTTTGCTGGGAGTTTTATTTTATATTAAGAATACTAGTAATTATTTACAACCTAAGAGATCGTAGGGTATGTGGTAGAAGAATTTAGCTTACCTGACATTGATGGACAGGAATTAAGAGCGGGAGAATTATCTTGTTTTTCTACTTCCACATCAGTTGAAATGATAACCATTTGTACATATATTGACAATCAAAGGAACTATTTAGAATCTAGAAATAATCCAGAATTTAGAATCTAGAAATAATCTAGAATTTAGAATCTAGAAATAATCTAGAATTTAGAATCTAGAAATAATCTAGAATTTAGAATCTAGAAATAATCTAAAATTTAGAATCTAGAAATAATCTAGAATTTAGAATCTAGAAATAATCTAGAATTTAGAATCTAGAAATAATCTTGAATTTAGAATCTAGAAATAATCCAGAATTTAGAATCTAGAAATAATCTAAAATTTAGAATCTAGAAATAATCTAGAATTTAGAATCTAGAAATAATCCAGAATTTAGAATCTAGAAATAATCTAGAATTTAGAATCTAGAAATAATCCAGAATTTAGAATCTAGAAATAATCCAGAATTTAGAATCTAGAAATAATCCAGAATTTAGAATCTAGAAATAATCTAAAATTTAGAATCTAGAAATAATCTAGAATTTAGAATCTAGAAATAATCCAGAATTTAGAATCTAGAAATAATCCAGAATTTAGAATCTAGAAATAATCTAGAATTTAGAATCTAGAAATAATCTAGAATTTAGAATCTAGAAATAAAGTAGAGTTGAAGCACAAGTTGGGTAGAAGAGAAAAGCTACTTTTAATTGAGAAATAAACAGGAGGTGATGTAGAAACTTAGCGGGAAATGTTTATTCTTTTGTTCTTAAGAAAGTTGATACAACTGTCAATTGTCACAACTAAAAGGTAGTTACAATATCAGAAGGGAATATAGAGAAAATTTCAATGTCTTTGCATTAAACCAAGTTGAGCAATAAAAGTTTGAAACTACCATGTAAAAGATATCTAGAAAGATTCAATAAAAAAATATTTTTGATATCATTCTTCACTTTCTTTTAAGTGACTCCTTCTTTAACCTTCTTTATTTGTTACCTACCACGAACAGAGTTATGGCAGACACCCCTTCAACGTAGAACACTCACACCCAGGTGCAAGTGTTATGAATAAACATAGATAACCTGAGATGACGTGTTTTTTGATGTTACATTTGTTGTAGTATCTTAACACTAGAATGAGGTTAAGTATCAGCCACACATACGATAAAAAGTACAGTATTGTGTCAGAAGTGAGATTCGAAATTCATTTGACTTACTCAGAGAAATTAACCGCATATATTGGATATTTGTAATGCCCTTCTTCACAGCAACCCCCTGGACGGAATAGAAATTTACAGATGTCTCGACCACTCTGATAAAGTTCAAAGAAATCCACGGTATATTGTTAGCAAACATGACAGAGGTGTTTAAAAGTTACACACCTCTTGATGTCGATGAGGTAATTAGATCGCAACGTCTAACAAAAATAGATAAATAGATAAAAATAAAATAAAAAAATAAAATAAAAATAAACTAGAACAGAGTACTATGAAAGAACTATACAGAAAGGAAAGAACATCGAAAAACAATGCTGTTCAAAACCTTGTTGGAAATTTTCAAATTATATCCAATCAAAAAGTAATTTAAAAATAGTTTGTATTCACCATAACAATTACACCTCCTCCAAATCTCTCCTATAAGGCCATTTGTAAAAAGAACCTTTCTGCAAACAACGAATAGTACCAATAAATGGTACAAATATTAGAGATCTTGATGCTTGTGCATCTGGGTAAATTAGAAAAAATCCTGTTCATAGAAAATAAAGACCAATTGGGCTGAGTAGCAATACAACATTCCATCCACACAAAGAAACAGGAGACAGAAGCATTAAACTTTCTCACACAGCTGCAGGATTTACTCAGAGAAAGATCCATAAATATAACTAGAAAATTCTCAGAAATTATCCAGATGCCTTAAGCAACAGCTGACATGGAACAAGTTGAGACCACCAGAAAAGTTTGAGGTGATTCTCACACAATTCAACAGTTTAACTTCAACTTCAACTTCAACTGCTGTATCATTCTCAGACTATTAGGTGCTGTCAAAAAATGTCGCAATACAAAATTATCCTTCCATGAAGCTAATGATGACAGAAGTGATAGTAGTTCTATGATAGCCAATTATTTCAACGTGATGATACGCGTTGAAAATAAGGAATCCAATATTCAATGTTCGGAGTATTATTATTTGGTTTGGTTTGGTCTGCTTGGATTTTATGGTATATCAACCTTTGTAGGTTGTTTAATGCCAAATCCGTGTTTATATAAAATAACAGTTCTATTTCAAACAATTCAGTCTAACACAATTTCACAGTTTAATTGTCAAAAATATTTCTATTTCAAGCTATTCAGTTTTTTCAAACAGTTCTATTTCGAGCAATTCAGTTTAGCATAAGTACTCAGTTTAAATATCAAAATAGTTCTATTTCAAGTAATTCAGTTTAGCATAAGTATACATTTTAGTTCTATTTGACCTATAAATAGTAACCTATCGGGTGCTAACCCTTCGGGCCAGAGTGGACCTGGGAGTAATGGCACTGAAGGGCTGCTCCGAATTCCCCAAAGCTCTAACATTACTGGAGCCTCAGCATCAAATTGTTTAGTGTCATATCCAGGACACTCATTAGGTGGGGGGCTTACTCCTCTGCAGAGATGCAATCGGTGTATTCTACAGCCCCAACCAACTGGGCAAGAGTATTATAATTACTTACGTGTTAATAAAGAAATGTCAGCAATGAATGTTGTCACTGATATGCAAATAAGACGCCGCTACAGAAAAGAAAAGAAATAAAATGATAAAAAGCAAAATGAGTAAACAGTTCCCAGCCTTTACTTATTACATCTACTGCAAAATATTCTTTCAATAAACTGAAGAAGAAGAAGAAGAAGAAGAAGAAGAAGAAGAAGAAGAAGAAGAAGAAGAAGAAGAAGAAGAAGAAGAAGAAGAAGAAGAAGAAGAAGAAGAAGAAGAAGAAGAAGAATGCCAGCTTTCCAAATGACTTCAGTAAAAATTAAAACTCATGGCATTAAATCACACAGTCAGCAGGGCTTAGAATACACTGACAATATCTTCTGCAGGGAGCAAACACCTTCCACCTAAAAAAGGGATGTCCAGAGTATAAAGTTGAACGTTTACATATTGGCCATTGTGTGATTTTTTTTTTTTTTTTTTTTTTTTTTTGGTTCAAGTAAGAAGCCGGCAATGTAAGTATTAAGGTACATTGGTTGTATTTAATACAATGGTAAAGTTCTTTCTGTCGGTGTTACCGTTTTGTAAAAAATATATTGGGAGTTGTATTGTTATCGATACTGATATTAATAACTATATCTTTACTAGATTTTGTTTTATCTTTTATTTTCATTTTAATGATATATGAAAGAAAACGCATTAAGAAACAAATAAAAGCTCCATTTACACAACAAAAATATATTTAATTGTTATTAATAAAAAAAAACAGTGTATGCTGAAAAAGAATGAATATAAAAATGAACAATATAGAATACAAATATTGACTCAATTATAAATTGTGTCCAAATTATTTTTTAAAAAGTTTTGGATGGAATAATCTACTATAAAAATGCAAAGGAATGAAATTTCTACAATAATTAATCCAAATAGTTGGATCTAAGTTTGTTATTAATTCGAAATGATAGTTTACTGTGATCTCGAGATGGATTTTGAACTCCTGAAAACAGGCGACTACTCCCTCTGTCAGTGGGGCTCAGAATATGTTGGCTATATCTTCTGAAGATTGGGTAAGACTCTTCCTTCAATAAAAAGGGGTGCCTGAGTATGACACTAAACTGCATCTGATGGGGAGCCTCCAGTTCCAGAGATCTGGGGAAAGTGAAGTACTCCTTCATTGCCATTAGCACCATATCCACTCTGACTCGGAGTGGGGGTAGCAGTTACGGCTCAAATAGATCTGTTTAAAAATTACTCGTTTACGATGAGGCGGAGAGTTTTAAAAAATTAAGAAACACCCACACAAAAAAAGTAAATATGAATTTACAATGAACACGATTCTCTAACCTCTTGACATAAAATAATCCTCGATGGGTTGACATACCGTTAAAATCAACCAATCAATTGGAGGTTACACACGTCTATGGAAATGTCCTTTTATTAAGGTAATGAAGAACTCAAGGCCAAAACTTGTGCCAACGGTTTTAAGTTGTGCTTCTTTTCTATTTTATTTTAATACACATGAAGCTATCAAAATCCTATTTAAATAAAAATTGGCGTGTATATATTGTTGTATTTGATCTACAAACTGTACAAGTTTCATTGTTCAACACGCAGTAGAAATGTATACAATATTATCTAACTCATTTCCAAACACAGTGAAAGTTATGAAGAAGTTACATTTAATTCACTAAAATATTTCCCAAACGTTTATTGAAAACCTTTTTATTTATCGATAGCATTGAAATTTGAAACTGATTTATAAGATATCAAACAATATCAAATAATATATTCTAAGATTTATTCAGCCAATCAAGATACATTATCGGAGGTTTAAGTTAACAAATCAAGTAGCTATTCATATAATTTAGAACTTCGTCTAAACAAATTTTCTGTATTTTCTTTCATTAATACTTTTTTTAAAAAACTTTGCTTTACAGTCGAGTCAATCCTTTTTTATGCAGTTTTAATTTGTGAACATAAAAACAAACGAGCCTAACGAATTCTTTTTAAACTTCTATCGTAAATTAAAACAGATTCGTCAATGTTGATCAAAATGAAATGATAAATGGGTGATGGTTTTAGAACTGCTGATGATGCATAGATAATTCTAAGCTAAGACAATATCTTTCTTCTTGTGAGCTGTAACTATTTTTTAGAATACATGGTACTAATTTCGGCTTAATGAAACGAACTAATGTTACAATTTCGTCAATTTCTTTTCTTATCTTACACACATTGTTCAGTAATGAAACCACGCTCCTGAGACGCAAATTAAAATAAAAAGACTTAGGACATGGTTTACATCGAAAAGTAATGTACAGTATGATATTTTAAGATATGGGAAATATTTCAGTACATAGCTTGAAACACCTGACCTATATATATATATATATATATATATATATATATATATATATATATATGAACCTCCTTATCCTCCCAGCTATGAGTTAAATAGTACCCCTACTGTTCTTCTTGGCGAATATCTTTGGCATTAAATAACCTAAAAAGGTTGATATGCCATTAAACAAAGAAACCAATCAAACATAATTTAGTGAAAAACGGAATTTCAGTTCCAATAATTCATAGATTTGTTCACAATAGAATAGTTATTGTTTTGTCGGTTTGGGCACCTCTGGTGGTGTAACGGTTGGCAAGCTAGACTAGCAAACCTACACGAGTGAGTTCGAGTCTCATTGGGCGCCCCATTCATTCGGCCTTGTGCCACATCGAAGCAAAGAGCTTTGTAAATTACTATTGTTTTGTAGGTTCAGTGAAACAGGGAAAACTTTGAAACGGTGTCATTCTGAAATAAGGATACTTGCTAAAAAAACACACCAAATGAATATTTTAAACTAGTTCTTGTAGAATGCCTAACACCCCCAATAAGTTTGAACTATGTACAGGGTGTTTCAATATACATGGGACCTATGTGACAGCTAATAACTCTACTAATAATAATGTTGTGTTTTTTTTTTGTTTCAGATTTGCAAATAGTACACTATAACAACAATTAATCCTCCATCACAATGCCTTGAACAAGAAAGGGTAAATATTTTGCGTCACTACTTATATGGAGAGAAAATCACTCAAAACTGTTTCGAAATAGACGCAACCCATTAATATGATAATGATTTATTACTGAGACAAGATAATCAAAAACAGATTGCATGTCCTGGAAGCTAATATAATAAAAATTGAAAAAAAAACATTAATTTGATGTCTCTAGTTTAAAGGATATATTTTTACTGGACGTGTTCCAACTAACCGCCATTGCGCTTGTCTCAGTAATAAATCATTATCATATTAATGGGTTGCATCATTTTTGAGACACACTGTGTTTATTGAATTGTAATAAAGGATTTATGTTAATTGATTGTCAATTTTTCCGTCTCACTTTTTTGTCAATAAAGAATTAACACCGAACCATATTTTGTGTCGAAGTTTGAGAACATATTTACTAGGTCTTCTAATAGACATTGTAAACACAACACCATTTTTTTAAAGTCTTGACCAGAAAAAAAAGGAATGGAAAAAAGCGTTAGAAAAAAGGTAATAAATTTGGCTTCCGGATAAGAATTTTTCGGTAAGATATCTACTTTATATGATTAAACAAAAAGATAAATATTCAGTTTAGCTAATTCATTTGGTACACTATAAGAGTATATTGTAAAATCGAGCCGGTCACTGAAATTTTTTTAAGTTTTAGAATTCTTGAAAAGTAATATGCTAAAATTAATTTAATCTGTCAGAATTAATTTCAACGAGTTTTCGTGGATTAAAATATTCCAATATTCTCAATGCTTTATTTTTGCAATCGGCTGATCATTTATCTCTTCGGCAACTTCACCAGGGTCTCTATCAGAGGCGGGGGTTGTCCTCGTGGTGTAATGGTTAAAGCGATGGACTGCGGAATCGTAATAAGCGAGTTCGTACTCCAGTCGCGCTATTACGTTCACTTTCGAGCAAATACCCTTGGCAAAGGTATGAACCTCCTTATCCTCCCAGCTATGGATTAAATAGTACCACTACTGCTCTTCTAGAAGAATAGCTCTGGCATTAAATAACCTACAAAGGTTGATATGCCATTAAACAAAGAAACCAAACCAAACCAAACCATCTATCAGAGGCGAGCATGACCATGAACTGTATATATGCAAGACGAAGAAAAGACCCGTCGACGATCTAATAACAGATGGGAAAAAAAGCATTGAAAATAAGACATCTTCTAATGTTGTTTCTTCTTCGTCTATTGGAATCAACACGTATATTCTATGTTCATGGGACTGTAGAATACACTGACTGCATCTCTACTGAGGGGTAAGACTCTCCTAGATGACACTAAACAATCTGATAATGAGACTTCGGTAATGCTCGATCTTTGAGGAATGCGGAGTACCCCATCTTTGCCATCGCTCCTAGATCCACTCTGGCTCGGAGTGGTAGCACCTGATAGGATCCTATCTATGGATCCAATAGAACTAAACCATAATTACGCTCAACTAAATTGTTTGATAGTTTTTTTTCGATAGTTTTTGGAGGCTCAAGCCGAAACTCTTCTGCATAGTTTGGAACGAGCAGCAGCAAGCATAGGCCTCTATGTTAATGCACACAAAACGGAATATATGTGCTATAACCAAACGGGGGACATCTCCACTCTAGAAGGAACCCCACTTAATCTAGTAGACAAATTCACGTACCTAGGAAGCAGCGTCGAATCAACCGAAAAGGACATCGAAACGAGGCTAACGAAAGCATGGACAGCTATCAATAGGCTATCGATTATATGGAAATCAGACCTAACCGATAAAATGAAACGCAGTTTCTTCCAGGCAGCGGTCACATCGATACTGCTATATGGATGCACTACATGGACGCTAACAAAACGGCTGGAAAAGAAACTAGATGGCAATTACACAAGAATGCTGCGTGCAATCCTGAACAAGTCCTGGCAGCAACACCCCACAAGACACCAACTGTACGGCCACCTGCCCCCTATCACGAAAACTATTCAAGTTAGACGAACCAGACATGCAGGACACTGCTGGAGAAGCAGAGATGAACTCATAAGAGATGTACTCTTATGGATCCCCACACATGGCCACGCAAAAGCAGGGCGACCAGCTCGAACGTACATTCAGCAGCTATGTGAGGATACAGGATGTTGTCCTGAAGACCTACCTAGGGCGATGAACGATAGGGAGGAGTGGCGAGAGAGGGTCAGGGATATCCGTGCTACCAGCACGATATGATGATGATGATGATGAAATTGTTTGAAATTAACTATTTTTACAATTAACTGTGTTTAAACTACGAACTTATGCTATACTGAATAGTTTTGACATTTAACTGTGTATAAACAAAAATCGGTACTTATACTAAACTGAATTGTTTGAAAATTTTATCAAAATGACTTAATTCAGCGTTAAATGATCCGCAAAGGGTTGATACGCCGTAAAACAAAACAATCAAACAACCATGCCCTAATAATATCTTCAGCATAGAAATTTCATATTGAAAAATTTTTCGCAAATGTCATTACATCACTGCCCTTCAATAATCAAGTGGATAAAATCGCAAATTAAGTGCTTCTACCGACATGGTTTTAAGTTCAATTCCTTGGTCTGGCAGTTAAGAATTAAAGAATGATTTTCTTGAAATCATGACGAGAATATAAACAAATAATGAATGATCACGTAGTAAAGCAGAAAATGGTTCAATGACCATTTTGGGAGAAAATTTGGAAACTATTTGCCCGATATTTAAGGAAAAATAATCTATCATCTATCAACAGAAATTAAAAGCTAAACAATCCAGGAATAATAGAAGAACCGTTTTGAGTGTTTATTTGTTTTGTTTTGTTTTTGTTTTTGTTTTTGTTTTTTGTTTTTTTGTTTTGTTTTGTTTTGTTTTACGGCATCAACCTCATCAGTCATTTTATGCCGAATCAAGTTAAGGAAAATAAGTCTGAAAAGAAATTCAAAGGAGAGGTCTTAGGAATTAATGATAAACTTTAGATAATTAGTTGGTTATTCGTTGTTGTTTTTTTATTAGGAGTTTATTTGTCGGGAATCATAAAAAAATAAAAGGAAAGGGATCTGTTTGTTAGAATATATCTAGTAAAGAAAGGGTTTATAGAAGTAATTTGGTCTTATTGTAAATTTCTTTAGATTTTTGTGTTTAACTTCACTGTTTTTAGAAATTATATCACATTATTTATTTTGTGTGTTTGGAACAGTTCCTTCAAATTGTTTGCACTATAGAAGATTTTTCTTATGTGGGTTAGGTCGGTACATTCGATGAGAATGTGCTTTACGGTGTATTTAGTATGACATGCATAACATATTGGTTGTTGTTTTCCTTTGAGTAAATAAGAGTGTGTTATCCTTGTATGACCTATCCGGTTTATTAAACATTCGTAAACGCGATTGTATTTTAAGATGTTTGCAGCATTGGCCTAGTGAGTCGAGTGTTCGCCAATGGACCGGAAGACCTGGGTTCAATCCCAGGTCAAGTCATACCAAAGACTTTAAAAATGGTACTTGATACCTCCTTGCTTAACACTTGGCAATATAAGGTACGTATCAAGGGTAAAGTGGAGCAATCATGGGAAATGAGTAGCGCCTACACCTCGGTGTAGTAGCTATTGAAAAGGAGCCTTTTGGTTGCCCTCGACTACGGTCGCCAACTTTACTGACAATTATTCTCAGTAGAACTTGTTTATCATCACTGTCACTATAATTCTTTCTAATTAAACTTTCACGTATTCAGTTGAGAAAGAGATGATGCCATTGTTTGTCCACTTCTTTCACAGTGAGTTTAAAAATAGCAATTAATTGTTTTGATATTGCACTCAAGATTTCATTCTTCTACTCTATCCAGATTCAACTACTCAACAGTTGACAGATTAATTTGCGTATATAACTTACAATGGATATAATCATATTTATAACGTTCCCTCAGTAATAAGAAAAATTTGTTTCAGTCTCCGGTGAAATTCCGACAATAGAGAATGCGGTCAAATAAAATCGAGGTAAAGAGCGTGGTGGACTCTCCACAACTGCTATACCTCTCTATCTAAAAGAAGTCAACAGACAAACGTGGTGATTCGAAGGAGAAAAAAAAACAACTCCCTCCTCCTCCTCCTCTTCCTTCTCTCTCCCTCTCTTACTTCTAAGAGTAAGATTCATATTATGACGGTCTCTTCGAAATTGTTACAGTTTCCTTTTAAGGGAAGGGCCCTTTTTCTATGTATGGTGTGCGACCGCCTTAGTGACTGAAGTTAAGGTTATTAATCACTGTACAAGGGTGACGAGTTTATGCCGCAGCCTCACAACGCACACACATGTGACATTCTCATAAAGAATTTTTCTTTCTTTCTTTCTTTCTTTCTTTTTCTCATTCTAGTTTTTCACATTTACTTACATATAACAAAAACAATTTGGTAAGACTAATTAATTGAATAATCGTGTAAATGTCTTTTTTTTATTTTTGTCAAATCTTCCTTTCGTTTTTAAATCTAATCAAAATTATTTTTTTCATTCTTTCTGGCAGTCGCTCAATAAAATTTTTTTTAAAAATGAATTGTAACTTATTTTACAGTTTAAAAATTGAAAAGTTTAATCCTTCCAAGTCCGTAGTGAATATAAGAAATTATTTCCGATTTGGGTGTGTGACAAAAGGCAGATTCATTATGCTATGATTTGGTTTCTTTGTTTAATGGCATCTCAACTTCCGTGGGTTATTTAATTTTGAGACCATTCTTGTAAAAGAACGTCAACGATACGATTTAACCCATAGCTGGGAAGATAAACGGGTTTCAGACCTTTGCCTAACGGTATTAGTCCGAAAATAAACGTAATAGTCAGAGAGATGTTCGATCTTACCTACCTCGGGGGTCGCAATTCAGCACTTTAGCGATTATACCACGAGAATTATGTTAGATATTCCATCTTGATTCAATTCATAACGAGCAGAAGTGCAAGTAATAATTGGTACATCTTGGTTTAAAAGAGAGAAGTGTAATAATAATTTATACATCTTGGTTTAAAAGAGAGAAGTGTAATAATAATTTATACATCTTGGTTTAAAAGAGAAAAGTGCAATAACAATTGGTACATCTTGGTTTAAAAGAGAGAAGTGCAATAATAATTGGTATATCTAGGTTTAAAAGAGAGAAGTGCAATAATAATTGGTACATCATGGTTTAAAAGAAAGAAATGCAAGTAATAATTGGTATATCTTGGTTTACAAGAGAGAAGTGTAATAATGATTGATATATCTTGGTTTAAAACATAGAAGTGCAAGTAATAATTGGTACATCTTGGTTTAAAATAGCGACGTGCAAGTATTAATTGGTACATCTTGGTTTAAAAGAGAGAGGTGCAATAATAATTGGTACATCTTGGTTAAAAAGAGAGAAGTGCAATAATAATTGGTACATCTTGGTTTAAAAGAGAGAAGTGCAATAATAATTGATACATCTTGGTTTAAAATAGAGAGGTGCAATAATAATTGGTACATCTTGGTTTAAAAGAGAGAAGTGCAATAATAATTGGTACATCTTGGTTTACAAGAGAGTGGTACAAGTAATAATTCGTACATCTTGGTTTAAAAGAGAGAAGTGCAAGTAATAATTGGTACATCTTGGTTTAAAATAGCGACGTGCAAGTATTAATTGGTACATCTTGGTTTAAAAGAGAGAAGTGCAATAATAATTGGTACATCTTGGTTTACAAGAGAGAGGTGCAATAATAATTGGTATTTCTTGGTTTAAAAGAGAGAAGTGCAAGTAATAATTGGTACATCTTGGTTTAAAAGAGAGAAGTGCAATAATAATTGGTACATCTTGGTTTACAAGAGAGAGGTACAAGTAATAATTCGTACATCTTGGTTTAAAAGAGAGAAGTGCAAGTAATAATTGGTACATCTTGGTTTAAAAGAGAGAAGTGCAATAATAATTGGTATTTCTTGGTTTCAAAGAGAGAAGTGCAAGTAATAATTGGTACATCTTGGTTTAAAAGAGAGAAGTGCAATAATAGTTGGTACATCTTGGTTTAAAAGAGAGAGGTACAAGTAATAATTGGTACATCTTGGTTTAAAAGAGAGAAGTGCAATAATAATTTATACATCTTGGTTTAAAAGAGAGAAGTGCAAGTAATAATTGGTACATCTTGGTTTAAAAGAGAGAAGTGCAATAATAATTGGTATATCTTAGTTTCAAAGAGAGAAGTGCAATAATAATTGGTACATCTTGGTTTAAAAGGGAGAAAACAAAATAACTTTCTAATTTACAATCATAACTTTATAAAAATAATGAAAATGAATAGAAAAATAAAGGCTGAAAAAAGGAATGTTACAAAAATAGGGCGTTTTTGCGGGACTTAACTTAGAAGCAATATCCAAATAACAACGTTACAAAGCAGCTTAAGTTCTAAATTCTCTCAATGTGGTTCAAAATGGGTGTCGTTGTCGTTGTGGTTGTTTTAATGAAACAGTTCATTGGTTCTTGCCATCAGTAGTTGCATTCAGATAGTTGAACATTTTAAGGAGTTTAGTTCGTTTGGGTTGTGTTTTATAGCATATCAACCATTGTTGGTTATTTAATGCTAAACCCTATTTATACATATACACCCCTCGACAAAAGTATAAGACCTCCCTCAAAAATTAAGAAAAAGATATTGTTTACAATTTTTTTAATTATGAAAATCAGATATATGATTGATAAGGCCTAAAGATGAATTTAAAATATGAAGAAATTTCAATTCATTCTTTTATATGTATATTAGCATTTATTCCAAATTTTAACATTTTGTTTTGACATAAATATAAGACCAATGAGCAGAACTATAGAATATAAATGCAATTTTTTATTTAATATTTTGTAGATCTACCGTTAGCTTTGATAACCTCAAAAATCCGGCTTGGTATACTATCAACAAGTTTCTGAAGTCGAACCGAACGTATTTTTCCCATGTGTCTAAGATTGCGTTTTTGGGTTCAGAAATTGCTGAGTACTGTCGACCTCCTTCATAAACTTTTGCAACAATCGATCCCCACAAATTTTCCATGAGATTGAGGTCTGGAGAGCACACAGGGTGATCAAGAAGTCTTATTTTTTGTTCAAGCAAGTACTTCTTTGTTATTGATGGCTTGTGTATAGTAGCATTACCTTGCTGAAAAATTCATTATTCTCCACATATACAACGCCCTTCTTGTGCAAGATATAAACCATTTAGCATCTTCACATAATCTGCTGCTTTTTGTCGACCACTGACAAATTGTAGTTTAAGTTTTCCTGAAGATGAGAAGCTCTCCCAGATCATAAGAGATCCTCCTCCACTTGTTGAGTAATTCTCTTCTGGGAAATTTTTTGCGTGCCAGTACTTCTGAAAGCCATCTAGACTGTCTAAATTGAATTTCTTTTCGTCCAAGAAAACAACTTTTTGCCATGCACTCATGGTTTGATATTGACAAGTATATTCCAGTCGTTTCTCTTTGTGCTTCATAGTTAACGTTGGATGGTGAATTCCTTTCGTTGTTTAAATGCCTTCTAATTGTCTTAATACTGCAAAAAGCATTCACTAGAGATTTCAATATTTTTGATGTTGATGAAGTTTTCTTTTTTACTTTGCGAACAATTCTTCTCTTGAATTGTATTGATAATTTTTCTGACCTGGCAGTCGGTTTTCTTGTTCCATACTTATTTAGACTTTTCAAGTAATTGCAAATAACGGTTTTACTGCATCCTAAGGCTTTCGAAATTTCTCTCCGAGATTATTCGACTCTTTTCAGAGCTGTAATCTTGCCTTTCTCCAATTCAGATAATTTAGTTCCTGTAGGCACTTATGTTTTTTTTTTTATATTTTAAGTATTACAGTTTTAATAGCTTTTATATTACGTAGACTATATATGATAAATTTTTCAATTAAATCAAGTTCTTTTTTCTTTAGCTTTTATTGGTGGTCTTATATTTATGTCAAAAATAAATTTAAAAATTTAGCATATAAAACATGAATTGAAATTTCTTCGTATTTTAAATTTAAATGTCTCTTAAACTTAACTTTCATATATCTGATTTTCATAATTTAAAAACTGTAAACAATATTTTTTCTTCATTTTTGAGGGTGGCCTTATATTTTTGTCCAGGGGTGTATATTAAATATATATATGTTTTGTGAACACATTTTGTAGATAGCCTTCTTAAACGAGACTGAGCTCTTATTTTTGCACAAAGTTAAATGGTTTCAATTACTGATGTATAATAGTCATTTGTTCTATTTTAACCCAAAGATAGGACCCTATCAGGTGCTACCACTCCGGGCCAGAGTAGACCTGGGAGCAATGGCAATGAAGGAGTACTCCTCATTCCCCAAATCTCCAAGTTTGGAGCCTCGCCATCCGATGGTTTAATGTTATATCCAGGACACTCTTTGAGGGGTCTTACGCCTCAGTAGAGATGCAGTCAGTGTATTTTACAGCCCCTGTCAACCGACTGGGCAGGAGTTTAGTTTTCTTTAGCTTGCTCTTTGGCGTCCAGTAAAAAAAGAGAGGAAAATATTGTCGTTGGTCACGTGATATTTTTGAAGGGCCGTGATTGGTTTATCCTAACCAATTAAGAATCTTATTTTATGTTTTCTTGTTTGATGATCAAAACAGATTTTTTTTCATTAACTCATTTAAAGGGGTTTATTTCTTTATTCTTATTTATTCAATGTTAATGCGTGTTCCTGTATAGTTCTTTAAAGTTTATAAATCATCTATCGGTGTCACTTTAATAACTGCTTTTAATGTCTTTCTATGTCCTTTTATAACATGACCAGGAAATTACAGTAGAACATACTTGTGTGTAATTTGATCATTATACAGTTTAAACCTTACTTCAATTCTTATCCATTTTTACCGGAACTCATTATCCTATTAACTTTTCATATTGGGTTTGTAGTCCTTGTCTGGCTATAGCTAATCTTTTAAATAAACATTTTTGGTTTCCGATTTCTTATCTTACTGAGGTCACCATGAGGTCACAATAACGACACGAAGTGGCCTAGCGGTTAGAGTGTTCGCCAATGGCCCGGGAGACCTGGGTTCAATCCCAGGTCGAGTCATACCAAAGATTCAAAAAATGGTACTTGATGCCTCCTTGCTTAACACTCAGCATTATAAGGTACGGATCAAGGGTAAAGTGGAGCAATCCAGGGAAAGGAGTAGCGCCCTCCCCTACACCTTGGTGTAGTAAGCTATCGAAAAGGGAGCCTTCGGGTCACCCTCGACTATGGTCGACTAACAACAATAATAATAATATATGTTCCTCTTGTCCAATACAGCATATTTAACGCGGGAAAACATAGCAGTTTTATTTTTTCTCGTCATTTGCATCAAATGAAAGCTTGAATTAGAAACTTGGATAAAAAAAAAACTATTAAGCAAAGTTATAGCTACTGGGGCGAATCAAAAGTTTTGCAATATTTTGGTAGTACGTGCTTGTTTGGAGCACATATATCAAGTGACCGAAGCAGTTCAAGCCGTGGAAGGTACCCGTTGTGGCTGGTAGTATCGTGGTAATTGGTGCGCTGACACGTTGTGCACTGATTCAATCGGTGTGTAATCTGAAATCTGCATTGATGGATGTGCAATATTGTCTGATTTGGGAACTTTTGCTTAATGAGTTCGAATTGGGCCATAATGCCGCGAAAGCAACCAAAATATTTGTTGGGCAAAAGGTGATCACAGTACTGTAATCAAATGGCGGAAGACATTTTTCTTAGGTTCGTGGTATCTGAAGCAGTACTCCATACCACAGAAGCAAATCTGTTGAAAAGCACTCGGAGAGTATCAGGCGAACTCGTTATCTTACAGTCCAACACCTCGGCAAAAAATATCCGGGGATGCTGATTTCAGCCTTACGTTACAAAACATTTGACTCTGGTATTACTGCCTCCTTCAATTTGATGTTTTCCTCGATTTAAAGTTTTCGTCTGCTTCTATTCAATGTCTTTTTAATTTATCTTCTCCTTCAATTTAATGACTTCTTCGATTTAATGTTTCCTTCAATTTGATGTCTCCTTCAATTTAATTTTTCCTTCAATTTAATGACTTCGTCGATGAAATGTTTCCTTCAATTTAATGTTTCCTTTAATTTAATTTCTCCTTCAATTCAATGTCTTCTTCAATTTAAAAGACTTCTTCGATTCAATATTTCTTTCAATTTAATGTCTCCTTCGATTCAATGTTTCCTTCAATTTAACGTCTGCTTCAATTAGATGTCTCCTTCAACTTAATGACTTCTTCGATCTAATGTTTCCCCCAATTTAATGTCTCCTTCAATTTAATGACTTCTTCGATTTAATGTTTCCTTCAGTTTAATGTCTTCTTCAAATTAATGTCTCCTTTAATTTAATATCTTCTTCGATTCGATGTTTCCTTCAATTTAATGTCCCATTCAATTCAATGTCGTCTTTAATTTAATGTTTCCTTCTGTTTAATGTCTCCTTCAATTCAATGTCTCCTTCAATTCAATGTCTACTTCATTTTGATATCTCGATCGATTTAATGTCTTCTTCGAAAGGTTTTGCGCTCTGATCTGTTTTGCCTCGGGATATGTAAAAATATGTAAAATAAAATATGTAAAAATATGTAAAAATATAAAATTTTTAAATACGTAAAAATATGTAAAATAAAATACGTAAAAATATGTAAAATAAAATATGTAAAAATGTGTAAAAATATAAAATTTTTAAATACGTAAAAATATGTAAAATAAAATACGTAAAAATATGTAAAATAAAATATCTAAAAATATTTAAAATAAAATATGTAAAAAATACAATTCAAATCTGTTTTACTAAAGTTCTAAATTCGCCGAAACTTTACTCACCAAAATGATAAAAATTAATAAATGAGCAATTCCACGCATCCATTTATGCACATCTAACTAACCTTTATGAAATGAATCGATCTCAAGAGAGAAAATACATTATTATTCTCCTTAGAGAGTTGATGGGTTTGTTGGGTGCTTTGTAGGGTGTCTCATGACAGTCAGAAACCCATTCTCAACCTATTTGGCTTAAGAGTCACTTAGGATGGTTCTGCATTCGATTCTTTAGTAATTATGGTTATTTCATAGGTTGTGTATTATTCTGATAACTCAGTATGATATACGAGGATCATTAAATAAGTTTCCAGACTTTTTCATATGGGCACTTTTATTGATAGTACACACATGAAACTCTAGTCCCCTTCGAAGTAATCTCCACTGGCTCCAATGCACTTGTTGTACCGTTCCAATAACTTCTGGAAGACCCCATGGAAGTCCTCTTGAGTGAGCGTGTCAATGACCTTCGTCACAGCCTCTTTCATATCCTCAATTGTCCCATAACAACAGCCTGTAAGCTTGGGGAATGACCAAAAGTCACAGGGAGCAAGGTCTGGACTATAGTGAGGGTGAGGAACTGTCTTGATGCCCATCTTGGTCAAATAGACTGTGACAAGGATGGAGTTGTGGACTGGTGCATTGTCCTGGTGGAAATGCCACTGACCCGATTTAAAGAGTGTTGGCCTCTTCCCCATGAATCTCTTCCTGAACTCCCTTAAAACCTCAACATAGTAACCCTAACCGTAACCCTTTGGCCAATCAACTCTAGTGTATTGACTTCCTTACTCCTCCCACACCTCTCATCATCCCTCAAAGACTCCGTGCCTTCCTTGAATCTCTTATGCTACTCAAAAACTGATGCTCGATTCATGCAAGATGCTCCAAAAGCAGTCTAAAGCATTCCATACCTTCCTATGGCATTTTTTCCAAGTTTAAAATAGAATTTTATTGCATATCGTTCTTCTAAAGTGTCCTCACGTCCAGATTGCATTTTTGAAATTCACCAGCTGTGACAATCAGGCTTTAGTACGGTGCATTCCAGTTGCTGCTGTAGCTGTTCATTTGAAGCTGAAATCATAAAAATTGGTCTGTAATCTCATAAGATGTATAGCAATAACATAGTGAATTTTAAATGCCTGTACAAAAAAGTCTGGAAACTTATTGAATACACCACGTATTATGAACAGATTTTAACAGAGCAAGTTGTGAATTTCGTAAAATTCTGAGATTTTTATTTATTTTTTTTTTTTTTTTAGAAAAAGGTTTTTTACTTTTTCGGAAAGTAATATTGCATTTTCAAGAAGATATAAAAGGATGCAAACGTAATTAATTTAAATTGTTCAATTTATAAAGTAATTCCTCACATTAGCATCCATTGTAGCCGACACTATTTTTAAAAAATGAGGTTTTAATAAAAAGAAAGGTTATTTCTTAATGCCTTTGTGCACAAAAATGTTTTAGTTAACGTAACAGAATAATTCGAAAATATTAAATCTTGGGAATATGAAAGATGAAATAAAACATAAATTGTTTTAAGTAAAGCCTATTCACGCAGCCCGATGATATATTTTATGAAAGCTGCATATTTCTTGTGTTTTATTGATGACACGCTCAAATTGTTAATAATAAATGTCTATAGGGATGTTTTCTCCAAGATCTAGTTACTCATAGAGGATGATACCAGTCATTTTCTTCAAGATGCTTAGCACCACCATTTAGATAAAATTCTGGTTTTGTTAATTAGATCTAGTTGATACTGAGTGATAACCACAGCTTTCTGCATTTGTCGTTAACATCCAACATTTATCTTCTGAAAAACGTTGTGGAAAAAAAAGATTTTAATTTCTGTTCAGCAAAATCGGTAAATTCCTAATTCTTTAGCGCAGAACTGCATTGATAAATTCCGTCAAAAATTGATTGTTTTTCCCTAAGAAGCTGAATGAGAAAGATTAACAAAACAGTAATGGCAAAAACAACTTGGCCCTTCCCTGTCTACTTCACTGTTAATGCCATAAAATCCCCTTCGCCTTAAGTTTATTAAATTATCTTTTTAAAAAGCTGAATGGGAGGCGTTACCTGGTTTTAGTAACAGTTTGGTGCTAGGGAAGAAATTTAATCCCGTCCCTACTCACCAAGGGTAGAGATTTGAATTAATGTCTCCACTGATACACAAATAGATGTAAAGAAAAAAATGAGATTAACTCATAAAAAGACATTTTATTCATTCAATTAAAGCATAAAAAATATTACAATAAAAACCAAACGTGTCCTAACAGATGAAAAGAGCATCTTGTTCTCATACAAGCAATGCATTAAAAAGTATTTTTAAAATTGTTAAAAGTTTTACTCGTCTTTTTAGGGTGTTTATAGCCATGTGGACTTACGTTTATATGTCAAGGTGAGACAAAAGTCTATCACTGAATTTGGAGATAAGAACTCCCTTCTATTCAATGAACACTGATACAGAGGTCTTATCACTTCGAAGACGGGAGCCAAAAAGAGGTGGCGAAAAGAAGGGTTCCGATCTTTCATGTGATGTCCGAAAAAACGCCAACAAGTCAAAGGAAGACAATAATCGATTGTCTTCCTACAACTGTATTAGTCGGAAAACTATTTAAGAATGTTTTGCTTTATTTCAGTTAGGATTATTGTTTTAGTTGTCTCCCTTTAGTCGAGGGCGACCAGAAGGCTCCCTTTTCAATAGCTACTACATCGAAGTGTAGGGGAGGACGCTACTCCTTTCCCTGGATTGCTCCACTTTACCCTTGATACGTACCTTATATTGCTGAGTTTTAAGCAAGGAGGTATCAAGTACGATTTTTAAAGTCTTTGGTATGACTCGACCTGGGATTGAACACAGGTATTCCGGACCATTGGCGAACACTACCCACTCGGTCAATTTGGTTCTAATAGTTACTGATTGGCTCTGTAAATGAGAATAGCCTTAGATTAAGTTTTATTATAAGATTATTATGAAAATTAGCTTAAGCTTGAAGAAAAACTAATTCAGAATAATGTTTTTAAATCTATCTCATGTCCTGTGAGTGACAATATAAAAATGATGACCATAAAATATTTTGTGAAAGTAAATAAATGGACTTAACGACTCTTTAAAATTCTGTCAATGAAAATCTTGTCAATGAAAATCACCTCAACGCATGCCTTTTCAACGAGCTCAATTGCTTGGGGCTGTAAAATACACCGACTGCATCTCTGAAGGGGGTAAGTCACCCCCTACAACGAATGTTCTGGATATGACACTAAACAGTCCGATGTTGAGGCTCCAGTAATGCTGGAGCTTTGGGGAATGCAGAGTACCCCTTCACTGCCATCGTTTCCGGATCCACTCTGGCCTGGAGTGGTAGCACCTGAATTTATGGGTCAAATTGAACTAAACAGTGTATTTATGCTAAACTGAAATGT
The DNA here is from genome assembly GCA_963585895.1 of Sepioteuthis lessoniana. Classification (NCBI taxonomy): domain Eukaryota; kingdom Metazoa; phylum Mollusca; class Cephalopoda; order Myopsida; family Loliginidae; genus Sepioteuthis; species Sepioteuthis lessoniana. The sequence goes on from OY757918.1 coordinate 16,034,693, forward strand.
TTGAAATAGAACGGTTTATATGCATAAAAATGGATTTAGCATTAAATAATCTACAATGGTTAATATGCCATAAAGCAAACTAAACAAATGACTCATGCTAAATTGAATCATTTGAAATAGAACCGTTTGATCTTTAAACAAATGACTGATGATCAGTTGAATTGTTAGTAATACATAAAATTACTTGAAACCATTTAATTATGTGCAAACGAATGGGTAATGTTGAATTGAACTATTAATGTTAAATAACAAAACTTGAATCTCTTTAACTGTGCGCCCAAATTGAATTATTTGTGTTTCATAATAATACTTGGAAACATTTGAATGTGTGCAAATGAATGAATAGTGTTGAATAGAATTATTAGTGTTAAATAGCAATACTTGTAACCACTTCACTCTCTGTAAAAAAACTGATTATACTGAATGGAATTTTTAGTGTTGGAGAGCAAGTAATTGAAATCATTTAACCGTGTAGAAACAGTGACAATACTAGCGTGTAAACAAATTAGTTCTAACTCATTTTTAAAAAATTACCGAGAAAATAATCTCATATATATCATATTTATTAAAATGTGTGCAAACAAATGACTGATTTTAAATTTTTATTGTTACATAGCAATACTTCATGTGCAAAGAAATCAGCTCAGGCTCGTTTAAAAATGTTATGAAAAAATGGGTTTACAAATCATATATCTAATATATATGTTTAAACAGAATTTGGCATAAAATAACCAACAATGGGTGATATGTCATCAGACCCAACCAAACCAAATCATATATATCTAATATATATGTATAAAGACGATTTTGCATTAAATAACCTACAATGGTTGATATGCCATAAAACCCCACCAAACCAAATCATATATATTTAATATATATGTATAAACAGGATTTGGCATTAAATAACCTACAATGGTTGATATGTCATAAAACCCCACCAAACCACGGACATTGGCATAATGGTTAGAGCGTTTGCCAATGGCCCAGGAGACCTGGGTTCAATCCCAGGTCGAGTCATACCAAAGACTCAAAAAATGGTACTTGATGCAATCTTGCAAAACAATAAGCATTATAAGGTACGTATCAAGGACCAATCCAGGCAAAGTAGTTGCACCCTTCCCTACACCTCGGTGAAGTAGCTATCGAAAAGGGAGCCTCCGAGTCACCCTCGACTACGGTCGCCAACTTTACTTATTTTATATGTATAAAGAGTGTTTGGCATTAAATAACCTACAATGTTTGATATGTTTGATATGCCATAAAACCCAACCAAACCAAATCATATATATTTAATATATATGTATAAACAGGATTTGGCATTAAATACCCAACCATGGTTTGTTGTCATAAGACCAAACTAAACCAAACCAAACCAAGCTATTGTTAACGAAAGAAAAACAAAAAAATCCCAGTAATTCTCAAGTTCATTAAGAATGTTCTTGTCCGAAATAAACCGATGTAAATAAAGTCAAATATCAAATCAAGATTTATCTGTCCAGCCAATAATAAAAAAGATTAGCAAATTTGACTTAATTTTTTTTAATTTATAAATTGAAAAGCGGAGTAAATGTTTCAGAAGTTTTAAAGCTGATTCGTAATTTATTCAATTTATATAATTTATTTTAAAATGAGAAACAAAATTACCAAATTGGGTTTTTCAAGTTTCTTTTAGCATCAAAGATTATTTTATTTAATTACATTTCGTAATTTAGAAAAATACCAAAAAGTTTAGATATTTAAGATTACATCAATAGATGCTAAACAATATTAATTTTTGCATTTTGTTTTTATTTGTTTATTTCAGTTTATTTCGCTTTTGAAAAAAAAAAAAAAAAGAATAAAATATGCGTATCAAATAAAGAAAATTTAATTTTCAGTCTTTTTTCCAGGCACAAAAAGCATTAAAAAAGCTTTTCAGGGTTGGATATTCAATTTACAATATACGTATCAACAAAAATGGTTCCTTATGGCTTTCATTACTTTTGTATTCATACCGCTATCCAAGTAAATAAATAGGCGCGAAATAAGAAATGAAACATCACAAATACAATTATACAGGCCATGCCTGTAGGGATATTTGAAAGGGAATATTAAACTCAGACACTGGATATAAAATCACTTAGTTTGAACGTACATTTCGAATTGAACACCGATTCTTAAATCTAAATAACTTTTTCGGAAAAAGTGCATAATCTTAAACTCTATGGTTCGTTATTCATGAATCAGAATTTTTTTAAATGAAAAATGAATAAATAAAATGATAACAATAAGCCTGATACAAACAAAAAGAATATACAGCCAAGACAAGGGAATGGAATTTGACATTAAAAACTGTGCTTTGCTATTAATGAAAAGTGGGAAATATGAAACAACAGAAGGAATAGAAGTGTCAAATCAGGAAAACGTTTTGAGGTAAGGAAAATTAAAAAATATTTGGGAATATTGGAAGCGGGCAACATCAAACAAACAGAGATGTCAGAAAAAAATAAGAAGGAAAGAGTACCCAGAAGAACAAGAAAACTTCACAAAACAAAATTCTGCCGCAGAAATCTTACCAAAGGAATAAACATCTACGCAGCCTTTTTTGTAAGATTTTCTGGACAATTCTTAAAATAGATAAGCGAGGAACTTAAAGAAATGGATCAAGGAACAAGAAAATTGATGACTATGCACAAGGTCTTACGTCTTAGAGATAACGTACATCATATGAGTCAAGAAAAAAGGAGGAAGAGGACTCGTCAGCGTTTAGTATTGCGTAGATGCATCAATGCAAGAACTCAAGGACTAAATTAAAAAGAGTAAAGAAAGACTAATTAGGCAGTAACAGCATTGGTAATATAAGAATAAGTAGAAAAAACAACAAAAACTAGAAAAAAGAAATGGAAAGAAAAACAACTGCAAGGATATTTCAAGTGACAAAGGGGCGAGATTGCATATGAGAAGATCTGGACATGACTAAAAAAGGGAAACCTTAAGAGAGAAACTGAATCTTTTTTCATTGCAGAATAAAATAAGGCCATAATGATCAATTATATTAAAGGGAAAATTAATAATACGCGATTAAATAACAAATGTAGGCTAAGTGGAAACAGAGATGAAACTATTAATCACATAAGCGAATGCAATAAACTAGTAAAAAATGAGTATAAGACTCGGAACGATTGGGTGGGAAAGGTGATCCACAGGGAATTATGCAAGGAATAAAAATTTGACCATACTGACAAATGGTATATGGGCAAACCAGAATCCGTCTGATAGAATGATAGGGAAGAATCATCTAATTCCTACCAAAAAAGCAGACCAGGTGCTGACTAACATGAAAAAAAAACAAGCCATCTGGCGGATTTTGCAGTCCCGGAGGATTTCAGAGTAGAAAAGTGAGCGGGAAAAAATGACAAATAGTTGGACCTTCAAGAAAATAAAACAAAAAAAAGTGGAACATGAGGGTGACGGTGATACCAGTCGTAGTTGGTGCACTTGGAACGGTCCCCGAGAGTCTAAAAAAATAACTGGAGTAATTGGAAATCAGAGGAAGAATAGAGACTATCCGAACCATTGCATTATTAAAGTCAGCTAGAACATTCAGAAAAGTCCTGGAGACCCGAGAAGACTTGTTGTCACTCAGACTCCAGTGAAAGAGTGTGTAGGGATTCAAAAGAAATAAAAATAATTAGAGAAATATTTTTAAAGCGGTGCATGTCTGAGAAAAGGGGCTTCTTGACGCCAAAGAGAAATTCTTCCTCAGTAATCTCTTATCTCCTCCATTGGACCAACCTCTTCTCTCCGCTGCTAGTTGTAAACGCACTTGCTGACTGGGTCCCGGGGCCTTGCAGTCTGCCATAATTTCACTGAGTCACATAATACAAAACTTAATGTGGTCTTCTACCACAGGGTCTTAACAACAACGAGGAACACGCATATATAAAAATATAATCTTATATTTTTATTCGTCGACATTGACGTTGGTGTGAAGTAAGATAATAATTTCCTGGTTATATTATAAAAGGACATAGCAGGACATTAAAACAGTTATTAAAGTGAAATCGATAGATGATTTATAAACTTCTGAGAACTATTGAAATTTTAACATTGAACATATAAGAATAAAGATAAACTCCGTTAAAGGGAGTCAATTAAAAAGATTCTATGTTTTGATCATTAGCCAAGAAAACATCGAATAAGCAATTGGGAGTAGGAAGTGCCAGCTGGAATTGACTTCAGCCAAAATTCTCGACCTTATATAGTCATAAAACTCTCAAGCGACCTACACGCAATGCTTGTTTTTCATTGGTTACATCTCACACCTATGCAATGCTTTTTTTTTTTTTTTGGCCACGGTTTACACCCACGCAATGCTTTTTCTTCATTGGCCACAACATACGCCCACGCATTCCCTGTTTCTGGTAATCATTTTGTTGATTTTACCTACGACCGGATGTATCCGTCAACAACATCCGCTGGGTTCGTCGCAGGTCAAGGGGATATATTGCATTAACTCTTTGCTGTCTCAGTACCAACTGTCATTTTTCGAATCTTCTCAGTCCTCCGTGACTACCTCTACACCTTGAACGAGGGTCTATGTGATTGACCTTTTGACATCTTCCTGTCGAACACATTTAACACAGACAGGCGCTCAGCTCGTTTGTGATGAGAGGGCACCACATTTCGCTCCTCCCCTTCCACGTTTTTAAATTCATATCTCGAAATATGAATTCCTCTTTGTCTACCTCGATTACAAATATTTATATTACTGCTGTCATCCTCCTCACCATTAACTTTGTCACCACAACTACAACTGCTTATATTTTTTACGTTCTTCTTCTTCCTTCTTTTATCAATAGCCAAAAAAAAAACTACATCTCCTCGCCATATATTTTTAAACATACACTTTTAAAAAGGCACAATACACAATATAAAAAAAAAATACAATTCTTATTTATCGATTTCATAATTACAGAACAAAAAGAAATACACTGAAAACAACAAATTAAACGTCTGTCTTATCTTTTACGCGGGAAATCTCAGCCTGAAGCAAAGATGTATTCTTAACGTCAAAAAAGTTGGCCGCTTTTCCTCTATGCATGGCAATGTTTGAACGACTTCAGTCTTTTAATAAACCCCTAAAAGGTGTGCCATTCTTTCTAACAACTTTCTGTACCCAAAAGTAATTAACCTTCAACTCGGCGGAAAGGAGCCCAAAACAAGACTGTTTTCCATAATAGCACTACCGTATAGTTGCACCACATGGACATTAACAAAATGCCTGCAGAAAAAGCTGGATTAGAACTACACAAGAATGCTATTTGCTGTTTTGAACAAATCCTGGAAGCATCACCCTGTAAAACAGCAGCTGTATGGCCACTGACCTCCCATCTCACAAACCATCCAAGAAAACAAAACATAATGGGCACTGATGGCGAAGTAAGGTCGAACTCATAAGTAAAATTTTGTTTCTATGGTCTCCTACTCATGGACACACCAGAGTTGGCTAACTAACAAAATCTTATATTCATCAGCTCTGTGTAGGCACAGGATGCCGTCTAGAAGACTTACCAAGTGTGATGGCTTATAAGGACGGATAGCGAGTGGTGCGAGTCAAAGGAATCCGAAAAATGAAATTTGTCGCTCTGACCTTGGTTCAAGTTTTTTTTCCTGCTTTTTAAGATGCATACAATATTTTTTTCTTTTTCTTTCCTTTTTTTAATTTTAATATAACATATCGTCACATTATCTCTCTTCTTAGTATTCCTTAATATCATTAACTTTACAACATCATTTATGAAATTGACAGAAACAAATGCTCTTAAACAACAACAGAAAAAAAGTTAATTCACAACTAATTCCAATTTTATCTCGATTTGCCTGAAATGTTTCCATTAATCACACAACAAAAAACATTAAACGAAAACTACTTACTGCCAAATGTCCATTTTACGAGTAATTTTATTTGAACCATTGCTTACTAAAGAGTTTGACTATTTTTTTCTTCTTTTCCTTCTTTCTGTTAAGCTTTTTCTTTTATTTTCATTTTTTTTTTTTGCCTTGAGTAGGTTTTTTTTTTCAATTCATTACATACTCTTTTTTCTTCTTTGTTTTTTCAAAGAGATCTTTTTTACACACATACACACACATACTGACATACACACACAAATACGCACATACACACACATACACATACATTTGTTTCTTTGTTTAATGGCATATCAACCTTCTTGGGTTATTCAATGCCAAAGCTATCCTTCTAAAAAAACAGAAGTAGTCCTACTTGACCCATAGCTGGGAGGATAAGGAGATTCATACCTTTGCAAAGGGTATTTTTCCAAAAGTGAACGCAATAGTGAGACTGGAGTTTGTAGTGGACACATGTAATTGGATATTTAAGTGGATATGTTCTTTCCAATTTGTAGTGGGTGCATGTGAGTAAGTTCTCGTCCGTATTTTACGGGTATTGTGCTCAGGTTTAGTTCCACCAAAAATACGACACCATTTTTTACAATCACGCGAAAGAAGAGGAATATGACACAACGAACATTTAAAAACAAACAATTTAATATTCATAAAACAGGAGTGAGAATAAATGAAAAGCAAAATGTGCGAGTGGCCTTTGCGGAAAAGGGTTATGGCCAGTTAAATAAAAATAAGATTGTTCACACGCGTGTGTGTGTGTGTGTGTGAGTGTGTGTGTGTGTGTGTGTGTGTGTGTGTGTGTGTGTGTGTGTGTGTGTGTGTGTGTGTGTGTGTGTGTGTGTGTGTGTTTAAATGTTGATAAAGTCTGTTAGATAAATGGTCCATGGTTGGTCGAAGTAAGTTGGATAAAATATTTGTCTTTACTCACATTAAGTCCGCACTGTGTTTTTTTCTTAAGATTGTGGCGACAGCGTGTCGCATTGATGAAAGAAGGTTCGCAAGATTTTCCTTTGAATCTTAATCGCGGCCATCTGCGGTTTGGCCGTGACCTTTCGGCCGTGGAAGAAAGGAATTTGACTGACCGACAGCTGACTGACTATTTGACTACTGACTGAGTTGATTAAATTCGTTGTTACTTATACTTTAGTAGTGGATCAAAAAATAGTTTTAATGGAGTTCTAATATTTAAGCGCGTAGACATTTCTTGATCAATCAGATTCGTATTTTTACTATTTTGTTTTAGAGCCTAAATATTTTCTGTTAATTAGTTTCCGATCCTGTTTTTCTAGAATGTTCTTATTCTATGTTTTTAGCTGATTGGTTGGAAAATATAAAAATGTAACTTCAATGCTATTGCGGTTTTGATCCAAAATTTCTAGCATGTTCTTATTTATGTTTTTGTTGATTATTTTAAGGCTAAAAAATGTGTATTCTATAAGTTCGAATTAGCTTAACCATTACACACGAGGACACTCCTACCTTTTCCTTTCCTTGTTTTCTCGTGACTGTTTCGCTGTGTGCCCATACTATGCAGAACGCACAAGACACCTAAGCAACCAAGTAAGGATCTCGAATGTCGTCGAAACCTTCGAGATTCCCACAATACAACGCCCCACGAACGGGACCTTATGCGATTGATCAATTCTCCCAATCGATCGTGTCTGACACAGTTGAGCACTGAGATTTTTTGGGAAAAACGGGTACCACACTCTTGTTTGTGTACTCGATGAACAGGATGTGTTATCATAAAAGGTGACGAATTAAAATTTATACGATTAAGCATGACCTCTTTTGAATGAGTCATGGCGAATAGTTTTATCGAGGAACGAAACGATGTCATTAATCTCGATTTAGAGGAACAAGAAAGGATACTAATAAGTCAGATGAAGGTGGATTTCGGAACTGCATTGGCTGGGTCGATTTTGTGAATTATTCTTAAAAGAGCATCCGAAGAGGGTGCCGTAAATGTGGACTGTTAGAAGTAGCTGTGATGCAGCGAGACTTTTTGGCAAGTCGACCCAGGTTTGTTAAGGTGTACCTGTGTGCACACTTTGATATGAGTTCTAATATGTTTGGTTGCGCTAGATGTAAAATAGTTGGTTGCTATAAGTTAGATGCGTCCCAGTTAAATTTGTGGGATTTTCGGGATCAATACATTCTTACCTGGGGAAAGAATAGTACCCTCCCCTACACCTCGGTGTAGTAGCTATTGAAAAAGGAGCCCTAGGATCACCCTCGACTACGGTCGCCAACTTTACTTTACCAGAACATTCTTTGGTTTAATGGCTTATCAAACTTCATGGGTTATTTAATGCCAAAGCTTTCCTTGTAGAACAGCAGTAATACAGGGTGGAACGCTAAAATTGTCATCCTAAAGAAAACAACACTGCAGCTTTATTTTAAAACCTTTATTGAAAAAATCAATTCAGGTAACATGATTATGTAGTAGAGCTGACATCTATTCAATGTAGCCGCCTTCACCCTCAATCACCGCCTCGATACGGATCTGGAACTGGGAGCATGCCTTTTCCACAAGCGCCGGCGGGAGCCTGGCGAATACTCGGCGGATGGCGGCGATCAGGTTGGCTTTGGTGTTGCGGGAGGTCATGTTGATGATATTCTCGACGTATGACCAAATGAAGTAGTCCAGCGGGAGGAGGGGGGCCAGTGAAAGAAGGGTACAAAGTCGTAGCACTCCTTCTGAAGCCAAGCCTGGGTCTCTTTGGAATTGTGGGCCGGCGCCGAGTCCTGCTGCCATACCCAGGGTCTGCCACCGGCCACCTGATTGCACCAGGGGATCACCACACTCTTCAGCACAGCCAGGTACACTTTGGTGTTGACTTTCAAGCCGACTTCGAAGATGTGAGGTGGCACGATGTGGCCCTCACCTGAAACCACACCAAAGACCATAATCGTAGCCGGAAACTTTGTTTTCATCACCCTGGGCACGTCTCTGTTATTCGTGGCAATCCAGCGATAGTTCTGGCTGTCATAACTTGGATCGGTAGAGAGCATGACTTGTACAGCGGCGCATCTCCGATCTCGCTCGTTGAACATTGTGTCACTTTCAGACATGATAGAAAGCTCCTATCGCTTTTGGGATTTGTACACAATTGGCCAACTAGTAGATGGTCTGCAACAAAAAAAGAAAACCGGTTTTCATTAAATGGAAATGGAATCATGTCGTCTTTTCTAGGGCGACAATTCTATCGTTCCACCCGGTACTATCTAAACCATAGCTGGATAAAACCAGAAAGAGAGAACTGACTGTGGAAATGCTTATGAAATTGATGGTGGAGGCATTTAAAAACTACGAGTAATTCATTCGTGGCCGTTATTAATTAAAAAAAACAACTTATAAACTATATTAGATTGATTGATTGATTGATCTTAATGGTATATCAATCCATCTTTTATGATAAGAGGTTAGGTAATTGCGTTCATTGTACGTTCAGATTTACATTTTCTTTTCTTTTTTTTTTTTTTTTGCAGTTGTTTCTTAAGATTTTTTTAAAATTTCTTTTGCACACGTCCTATCGAAGACAAATAATTTTAAAACATATCTGTTGAACCAATAGATGAGACCATAACAGATATTACCACTCCAGGGCAGAGTAGATCTGAGAAAAATGGCAATTAAGGAGTACTCTACACTCCTCAAATCTTTGCTACTTGAGCCTCACCATCAAATACAGTTTAGTTTCAAAACCAGGACACCCCCTTTGGGGACGTATAAACTATATTAGAGGACTTGCAAGAATATTTGCTAGAAAAGGCTATCAGGCGGCAAGATTGCTATTGCAAGGACACGTTTATATATATATGAAGTAGTCCAGCGGGACTACTTTATATAGTCCAGCTGGACTACTTATATATATATATATATATATATATATATATATATATATATATATATATAAGTAGTCCAGCTGGACTATATAAAGTATATATATATATATATATATATATTCAACTCCGGTGTATTGACTTCCTTACTCCTCCCACACACACACACAGACACACACATATATATATATGAGTTGTAAGCATAAGTCAAGAAGTTAAATAGTTCCAAGTATTGCTGTATATCACTAATAATACAATTAAACATCATTCATTCGTATACTCACAGTTAAATTATCGAGCAGTTCTATTTCTAATAATTCAATTTAGGATAAATTGATGTTAAATGGTTCCGAGTATTGTTATGAATCATTAACTTTTCAATTAAACATCAGTCATTTGTTTACACATAGTTAAGTGGAAAACAGTTATATTTCAAACGATTCAATTTAATAAGTTATTTGTTTGCACTCGGTTTAAATGTCAAACACTTTTATTTGACCCATAAATAGGACCCTATCAGGTGCTACCACTCCAGGCCAGAGTGGAACTGGGAGCAATGGCAATGATAGGGGTAGTCCACATTCTCCAATTCCTCAACATCCCTGGAGCCTCACCATCAAAACTTTTAGTGTCATATCCAGGACACTTTGTGGGGGTGATCTTACCCCTCGGCTGAGATGCAGTCGGTGTATTCCACAGCCCCAGCCAACTGGGTTATGTAAAAGTAAAACTGGCCTTCTTGTTAATTAGGTTAGATTAAAAGGACTGTTTCCGAGGAGTCAGAAGGAACTCAGAAGATCTGTTGAATGACACGTGGCTGAATAGATGACAAACAAGGGAATTGACGAACAGATTCGAGATTACATCATCAAACTCTATCTGGTCTAAGTTTACCCCAATTTTTTCACATTATTTTGGAATACAACAATTCGGCTGTGGGTGAAAAACAAAATATTCTAATTCTAACCTGAAGAAAAATTGGCTTATACAGATCAATTTGTGCGAGCGTTTTGAAGAAGAGAAAATACAAACAATGTATTTCTTATATATATATATATATATATATATATATATATATATATATATATATATATATATAAATATATGAAATTCACTATATATATATATATATATATATGAAATTCACTCTCTCTCTCTCTCTATATATATATATATATATACACTTTAAGAAAAACAACGAAACCGGTCACATAGGATTATAAATTTATTTCAATCCTGTTACGCATTTTTGAAGTTTTCAAAAACACGAAAAAAGTAACAGGACTTCTTCAGATCATTTTGGATATATATATATATATAGTGAATTTCATATATATATATATATATATATATATATGAAATTCACTGTATATATATATATGTGTGTGTGTGTGTGTGTGTATGTGTGTGTGTGTGTGTGTGTGTGTGTGCGTGTGTGTGAAATTAACTGTGTATATACATATATATAAACAGCCAGGTTTCAAGAACTATACAAAAAATGGAAGCAGCTAAAGAATTTCGGGACAAACAAGTCTTTCAGAATTGATGGTTTCTCTTAAATTGTACTTGAAACGGTCGTACTTGTTTATTTCTCTATTGACAACGGTCCGCAACAATTCGTTAGGCCAGTGGGGGGATATCTTATATACTTTACCAGAGATTTGATGAAATTGCTTCGCAAGAATAATAACAAGGAGAATGACATAAGTCATTTTAGCCATATCACTTTGTTTAACAGGGAGTTATAGATTTTAACAAAGATCCTATGCAGTGACAACTATATACTGTGATGAATATTCTTGTTTTTCTCGAGCAGACAGGCGCTATGAGAGGTTGGGATATTCGAAATAACTTGTACCTGGTTCACATAATAATGTGAGAAATAAAAGTCGATACTATAGCCTCACCGAACACTTTCAATCATCCCAAGAATTCGATTTGATGGATCATTGATTTTTTTCGAAGCTGTCTTTCCTACAGCCAGATCATTGTTGATCTTTTACACAACTTCCAGGGAAATCTTCTTAAATTATGGAAGCCGTATAGATTAACCCAACCGCTCCTTCACGGCCAGGATGTTACACAATGGCAGTTTTTCCCCCACTTTCTACCCTGCTTAAGTCTTTGCATTTTTGGAACTTTTTCTTCTTGTGGTAAGCGTGACTCTGGCCCTAATCTATATCGCCATAAATGATGCTTCCCTTTCGGCCAGGTCTACTACTTAGTCAGATGATGATCTCTTATCAAGATAGAAAAGGTCGCCAAGGTAATCAGAAACTAAGAAAGGATAACAGAGATGAAAATTAACGATGAAAATTAACGATGAAAATTCTGTTGGAATGCGGTTAGGCAAATGAATGAGTTGCTAACTTCTTTTCTATTTCAAATTTCCACAGTTAAAAAAGAATATTCAAGGTAAAGTCAAGGGAGAGAATTACCTTCCTTGGTGAAAAAGAAGAAAAGTTGTACGCAACTTTTCTGAGTAAAATCGATCAGTAATTCGCCAGCTTGACAGTTAAGGACATCCTAAACAATAAAGCAGATTCTTTTCATGCTATTTTTCATATAAACTTCTATTAAAAGATTACCTTGTCAGTTTCAGAAAAATCACACGATGATAACCATTTATAAGGCCACCTACTCCCAAAAATAGAGGCTTTCTAGATATGACACTAACCTGTATTTGATGGTGAGGCTCCAGTTCAGAAGATCTAGGGAGTGTAAAATACTCCTTTCTTGACATTATTTCGGGTCCACTCTTACCCGGAATGGCAGTATCCGTTAAGATCCCATCTATAGGTCTGTTTATAAATTATTTAAATAAGATCGAGTCGAAAAAAAAAACACTCTTGAAAAACAACTACACAAAAAATTGAAAACATAATCGTACTATGAATGGGATTCTCTAATCGTTTGGCATAAAACAACCCTAGACGGGTTGACGTGCTATTAAAGTCAATCAGTCAAAACTATGAACTCTAGAAAATACGTCTGAATACGATGAGCTAATTTCTTTAGAGGTTTTTGAAAACCTTGTTTTCTTATAGAAAGAGATCAGATAAATAGGTTTGGTTTCTTTGTTTTAACGGCATATCAACCTTCGAGAGTTATTTAATGCCAAAGCCGAACTTGTTGAAGAATAAGAGGGATATTTTTAACGCATAACTGGGGAACATAAGGGGGTCCATACTTTTCCTAAGAGCATTAGTCCTAAAGTGAATGTAATAACGTGACTGGAGTTCGAACTCGCTTATATCGAGGACACAGTTCAGTACTTCAGCCATTACCCCACGGGGACATCCTCCATCCTGATAAATAGGAATTTTGTTTATTAGTGTTTAGCATAAAATAGGAAAATCTGGAAATTGATATATAATTATCAAAAATCTGCAGTTCGTCGGTATTAACTGTCTTAATCTTTTAAAAATCACCCGATGATAACCATTTTTGCTAGATTATGATCATACACACACATGCACACACACAAAATATCTTTAAATAGGTTAGTATGTTATAATAAAAGTGACGAAAAAAGAGTTGATGACCTAGCATAGCCACTCGTTGAATGAAAATTATTTTCTTGTATCGAAGTGTCTTTAACTGACCTTTATATATCTGTGGTTAGGATACCTGACACTGATCTCTCCATTTTCGATTCATATATTAAACATGGACAGGATGGGTTTTAAATTAGCTATGATTGTTTGGTTTATTTATCTCGGTGATAACGTATAACCCCAAATCTGTCCATTTAATTTCAAATTGGTGCCTTCGAGAGCCATTCATCTTGATGTTAAAACTATTTAGAGTCAGTGTCTAGAGACGCTTAATCCATTATTTTTACATGTTTCTATTATTGCTGTAATCTTGTCCAATACAAACATAAATTGAATTTTACTTTTAAAGAGTTTTAATTTTTTTTTTTTTTTGTCATCAGTCATTAGTTTGAACTTATTTTAATATTAAATTGAAAAGTTTAAAAGTTAATGTTCTTCAGCTTGAATATTTGTCGTGTTCTTGTTAAACTGAATGTAATGTCCAGTTGGTGGGGCTTACAATATGTTGACTGTATCCTTCATAGAGTTATAAGACCACCTATGGTTTTGCTTCAGGGTTCAAGTATCTTTCCTTTTTTTTTCTTTTTTTCTTTTTTTTTTTTTTCTTTAATCTCATTTCATTAAAAGAAACTAAAATATATTTAAAAAGTAATTTGCATATAAAACCTTATATTAATTATACCTTAAGTGATCTCCCTGAACCTAAAAATCGGACTTACGATACATACCACACAATCAAAAAAATGTGGGTATACCCATCATAGAAAAATAACATTCAGGTCGAAATATTCGGTTTACAGAATCAAAGGGTTAAAAATTACTTGTACGGGATAGAGCAGCAGTATTAAAGCATCCAAGATTTCATCCTCGTTTGGGGTGTACGGTCGATAACAAAAAACTAATGTTGTTAGTTCATAGGATTATATCACTTATCATATTCCAATGACATCAAGGAAAAAAACGAATAGGAAGGAAGAAAGAAAAGTATACAAAACAGATAGAAGGAAACGAAAGAATATTTTGAGCAAAACCAAATCGTTCTCAAATGCCAAAAGATTTTGGACGACAAATTTCCGACTTAAAATAATCTTTAGAGGTAAATTTCTTTGTTTTTGCCAAAGATGAATAATTTTGCACGGAATTTTCAGTCGTTCGGTCCAAATAAAAGTTTTTGTTTTCATGAATACAATTTTTTTCTCACTTTTCAAATAATTCTAAAAATATATTTACAAAAACTTACAGGAGACTTATCAATGAAATATCCATTACTTAGATATCAACGCAATATTCATTGATATCAATGCAATATCCATTGATATCAATGCAATATCCATCGATATCAGTGCAATATACTTTGATATCTTACTCATTCGCTATTGCTCCACTAACAACAAAAAGGCAAACCACAAACTTTACTTAAATCTATAAAAATTTATAATATATATATATATATATATATATAATAAAAAGTTATTTCTAACAAGGAAACAAACTGACCACATGCGGCACTTGATTTTGGCCAGAGTGGAAAAGGGGGAAGTAATCCCTGACAATACGGCACCAAAAAGCTACATCCTGCAATTTGTCGACAATTACAACTAAATCTTTTGTGCTAACATGGAACTGGACTGTTAAGGCAGGAGAAAGATAGCAAGCAGAAAGGTTTCGTCACTCGCTTCTTGAATAACCGATAAGTATTCAAACAGGCAAGAAGCTTCCCAAGAAATTCTACGAAAGTCGACTCTATTGAAATTCACCAGAGTAAACTAAAAGAAAATTCAATCCGTAAACTCTGCCGAAAGACAACTTTACGGAAAACCCACAATTAAAGGAAAATTGAAACCCTTCAACGAAACTAAAAAGAAAAAAAAATACTCAAATAAAAAGAACTTTGTTTTCTGGACACTCAGATAAGTCCCGCAAATAACACTAAAATTTGCAAACTTATCTTTTCCTTCCTTCAGAATTTTATAATTACATCTTGTTTCTTTTGTATAAAATTCCTTTCTAAAGCTTTGTTGTCAGTATTTTCTTTTTGAATCGATATCCGAACTAGAAAACTGCGGAACTTACCGTTTAAAATTACACACTAAAGCCCCCTAAAAATATTACCTTTTAAATATTAAATATGGCATTATTGTCAATTTCTTCAAATTAAATTTTGTTCTTTAAATTTCTTTGATACAATCAGTTTGGATTTTAAACAGTTAGTTCAGGGTAAAATTCCTCGATGTGAAAACTACGAGAGTGAATTGATAAATTTTTCAATACTAACGTGCGGAAAAAATAATATTAAACTCAAAATACATCGACAAAAGAAATTTTTTAAAAAGCCGATGAAATATTTCATTTATTATCATTTACAATTAAGAGATTAATTTGAGGAAAAAAAACTGCTGTTTATTGCTTGTTCAGTTTTTAAGGGTATGTTGTGGTTTGCGTTGCTTGGTTACTCCCTTTGGTAATTGCTAAAAATAGCAGTAGGCCCAGTTATATCAGCAGCTTACAACAAGCGCCCCCCGAGTTACAACGTTCTGCTGGTACGAACAAATGTCTATAAACACTATTATCTGGTTTGTATGTTAGTTCGTACAGTACGATATGTAAAAAGATTTTGTCGCAGATGTGTGCGCGTTGTGATTCCTTTCTCAGTCTGTTGAGAGCATTTTTTGATGCTTTTTTATAACAACAACTGAGCCGAATCCTTTGGATTTTGTAATTATTGTATCATTTAAAGAGTATAATATGTGAGCTAAGTTTACCCACAAGAAATACGGAGAGACGTTAGACTTTGGAAGTTCCCGTGTTTCAACAACATAAGGTCAAGAGAAAGTGATGATTGATTGATTTTAATGGCATGTCAAAACCTCTGAGATTATTTTATGCCAAGAGTTTAGGGAATTGCATTCATTGTACATTTATATTCACATTTTTGCGTCTTTTCTTAACAGTTTTTTTTTTCACCGGTTATCTGATGTCAAGGTTTGGTTTGGTTTCTTTGTTTAATGGCATATCAACCTTTGTAGGTTATTTAATGCCAAAGCTATTCTCCAAGAAGAACAGTAGTGGTACTATTTAACCTATAGCTGGGAGGATAAGGGGGTTCATACCTTCCCCAAGGGTATTTGCCTGAAAATGAACGAACTCGCTTACTACGATTCCGCAGTCCATCGTTTTAACCATTACACGACGACGACACCCACTTCTGATGTCAAGTATTCCTATCTAATACAAATAATTTGTGAAGAGATCTATTAGAAGAGACCCTAAAAAGAAATCACCGACCCCAAATTGTTGTATTACGTAAAGAGAATTCTAGTACACTACTGCTCTTGTCAGAACTCGGGTATATATATATATATATATATATATATATATATAAGGTACAGATCAAGGGTAAAGTGAAGCAATCGAGGGAAGGAGTAGCGCCCTCCCCTACACCTCTGGTGTAGTAGCTATCGAAAAGGGAGCCTTCGGGTCACCCTCAACTATGGTCGCCAACTTACTTTATATATATATATATATATATATATATATATATAAAACATTTTTTTTCGTTTTAGGTCCAAAGATTGAAAAAATATTTTTTAATGAATAGGTCCACGAAGGGATTCGTATTTTTTAAGAATTATATATTTATTTCGTTCTTGCATACGTGTATGCTGCCAGCTTGTTGCTTTGGTCAGATAACATATGTGGCACAATGAGACTCAATGAGACTTGAACTCACTCCTGTTTGTTGGTCAGTCTCAATGAATACCCCATTCACATAGCCTCGAGCCACATATGTTATCTGAGAGAAGCAACAAGCTGGAAAAATACACGTATGTAAGAACGAAATAAATGAATAATTCCTTAAAAAATACAAATCCCTTCGTTAACCTATTCATTTTAATATATATATATATATATATATATATATATATATATATATATATATATTCTACTCAGTTTTTCCTTTGGGTTTTTTGTTGTTGTTTTTGTTTCTTTTTTTTTTTTTTTTTTTACTGCGCCGAGACTTGTATGGATCCACTTGTATTTTATGAATAGTCATCATCATCATCATCATCATCTCGCGCTGGTAGCACGGATATCCCTGACCCTCTCTCGCCACTCCTCCCAATCGTTCATCGCCCTAGGTAGGTCTTCAAGACAACATCCCGTATCCTCACATAGCTGCTGAATGTATGTTCGTGCTGGTCGTCCTGCTTTTGCACGGCCATATGTGGGGGTCCATAAGAGTACATCTCTTATGAGTTCGTCCCTGCTTCTCCAGCAGTGTCCTGCATGTCTGGTTCGTCTAACTTGAATAGTTTTCGTGATAGGGGGCAGGTGGCCGTACAGTTGGTGTCTTGTGGGGTGTTGCCACCAGGAATGAATAGAACCAAACATTAACAACAGCAGTTAGTCCCGCAAACTCTTTACAAACACGAGTATCTGCTTATTCTTTTCTCGAAGGATTTAAACAACGAGCCCTATGCTAATTTTTTCACTCATTCTCAGTTTTTAAGATATCGTTATGACGACGACTTCACAAAAGTTCTTTGTTTGTGAGAGTTTTCTTTTATCAACAATGTTTATTTTCACATCGACATTTGCAATTTCAGAACTTCTGCATTTATGAAAACTGTTAACACATAAAACGCAAATAAACAACGTAAAGACCCACCAACATTTCGGCATTTATACAATACACACAATGATATGAAGAGCCAATGAATAAGGATTAAGATTATAGTTTGCTATGTCAGCGAACCTTAGAATACGCTGACTGTATCTCTTGCACAAGGTTAAGACCCCCCTCCCCACCAAAAAAAAAGAGATGTTCTTGGTATATATATATATATATATATATATATATATATATATATATATATATATATATATATATATACCCGGGTTCTGATAAGAGCGGTAGTGTACTAGAATTCTCTTTAGGTTATACAACAATCTGGGGTCGAAGATTACTTTTTAGGGTCTCTTCAAATAGATCACTTCGCAAATTACTTGTATTAGATAGGAATACTTGATACCATATAACTGTTCGCAAATTATTTGTATTAGATAGGAATACTTGACTCAAAGTGTACCAGATTGTGAGACGCTTTTTCTGGAGATATGGGAAATGTGGATTACCCTTTCGTTACCTTTACTCCCAAGTCCACTTAAAGCTGAAATGATAGTACCTGTTAGAGTTCCATGTTTAGGTCAAATAGATCTGTTAAAAAATTATTCATATTAGATGGGACTGTATGCAAAAAACAAAAAAGATCTCAAGAAGCAACGACACGAATATATACATATAAATGTACAATGAACGAGATCCCCTAACCTCTAGGCATAGAATAACCCAAGACGGGTTGACATGCCCATTAAAATTAATTACTCCAAAGATTAAAATCCCTGATCTAAAAAATACGGGAAATTATTGTATGGATCAAAAGATATGATCTCAACTTCAGGATGGTTCCTATAAAAGAGATTACATCGGGTCGTAGAAAGTTGAGGCTTTAGTCTCGTAAAAAAGTACGTTTAATGAAGACCTTCTTTCGGGTTCTTTTCGTTGTTTATTGTAAAGATCATAGTAGGGGAAGAAGATCAATACCGAGACTTATCCACAAAATGCTAATAGCCCAGTTGGCTGAGGCTGTAGAATACACCGACTGCCGAGAGGTAAGACTCCTCCAAAGAGAGTTCTGGATTTGACATTAAACAATCTATTGGTGAGGTTCCACTAATGCTGGAGCTTTGCAGAATACAGAGTACCCCTTCATCGCCATCATTCCCAGGTCCACTCTACTCCGGAGAAGTAGCACCTGATAGGGTCCTATTTACGGGTTAAATAAAACTAAACTGTGTACTTATGCGAAACTGGATTGTTTAAAATAGAACTGTTTTTACATTTGGCTAAGTGTAAACAAATAACTGATGTTTGATTGAATTTTTAATGATACATAGCAATACTTGAACCATTTAATTTTGTTGACTAAACTGAATACTTTGAAATACAACTGTTTTTAACATTTAAACTGTATACTAAACTGCTAAACTGAGTTGTTTGAAATCAAACTGGTTTTAAATTTAACTGTGTGTAAATAAAAACTGTACTAATGCTAAACTGAATTGCTGGAAATAGAACTGTTTTGATATTTAAACTGTGTACTTATACTAAACTGAATTGTTTGAAATAGAACAGTTTTTGAATGCTAAATTGAATCGTTTGAAATAGAATTGTTTATATGTATACAAATGATTTGGCATGAAATAACCTACAATGGTTGATATGCCATAAAACCAAACCAAACAAAATTCTCAAATGAGCACTCCATTTCACATTCCTTACCGTAGCAGATGAGGACGAGGATTTTCGTACGTTACACTGCACCAAAAGTTTTGCATCGAGAAAATCTTCTCAACGAATCTGACATCACATATTTTTTTTCAAATCTCTCACAAATAACTCACAACATATCACTTAAATAAAAGACAAGATAGTGAAATTTAGGCTGATGGTAACGTCACAGCAGAAAAAAGTTAGTTGGGGGCTTTTCAAAATTACAGTTGGTATGATACATTTGGAAGCAAAAGCAGAACACAGAGAAGGTTACTGAGGTTAATAAAAGTGTTAGTGAAAATATTTGTAGCTCCACCGAAATCTGTAAGAAAAAGTAATGTTTCAACCTACCCATGAAAAGTATTTTGTGAAGGTTAAAAAAACAACCACAGTGTTAAAGTTTTTTTGATGTAGGTAGGCTATGTAACAACAAAACGGAGATACGAGTACATTACTGCTGTTCATTAACGCTACTTCGAGGCAGTAGTTCCAAATTCCCCCAAAAGTCCGACCCAAACCCATTCGTTACCTATATACCAACCCCAGATTTAGACAAACACACTTGACCTTCTCTCATGAAAAGGCCAAAGACCAGGCAAAATATTCCAGTGGATTAGCACATCGATGTGCTTCATTAATATTTGTAACCTTTCATATCGTCGTAATTTGGCTTAGTCTGACACAAGGCTAGATGTATAGGTCACTCAGTGAGAATCGATTTGACTGATAATAGGCTGCTAATTAAGCTCTCTAGTCATTACCCTATCACGCGCCCTTGTAATGTAAGTTATCAAGTCACTAATTTTTCTTTTTTTACTAATTGATTTTTATGCCACCTGAATTTGAAGTGCTCGAAAAAGTTAATTGCTTTTTTGTTATTCGACATTTTTCTTGATTGTACATTGGAGTCAACATTCAAAAAATTATCCCAACACCAAGATTACCGGAAAATATGGCAACTAAAGGTTGTGTTGTTAATAATAATAATAATAAACAAACTATGGAACATGAAAGTGATGGTGATACCAATTGTAGTTATTAAGATCGGCCAGAATACTGTGGAGAGTCCTGGTGATTTAAGGAGACTTGCTGTCACTCAAACTCTAGTGGAAAAACAACAGCTAATGCTGGCGTGAAAAAATCTCGACTGAGTAAAATAATAGAATATAAATCCTAACACCAATAAAAAGGAGGGGGATGATAAAATAAGACATTACATTTACTGGAAAGTGTGTAAATATTATGGAATGTTGAAGTGTGAAAAAAAGAATATAAACACTAACTACGTGGTGCATTCAAGTTTCCAGACTAAGTTTCCAAACTTTTTTTGTACAAGCCTTTACAATTGTCGTAGACTCTTGAAATTTCACTATGTTATTGCTATACATTTAATGAGATGACTGACCAATTTTTATGATTTCAGACTCAAATGAACAGCTACAGCAGCAATTGGAATACACCCTACTAAAACCTGATTGTCGCAGCTGGTGAATTTCAAAAATGCAATCTGGACGTGAGGACACTTTAGAAGAACGATATGCAATAAAACTGTGTTTTAAATTTAGAAACTTGGAAAAAAATGCCACAGAAACGTATGGAATCCTTCAGACTGCTTTTCGACCATCTTGCGTGAATCGAGCATCAGTTTTTGAGTGGCATAAGAGATTCAAGGAAGGCAGCGGGGAGTCTGTGTGGGATGATGAGTGGTGTGGGAGGAGTAAGGAAGTCAATACAGTAGAGTTGATTGGCCAAAGGGTTAGGGTTACTATGTTGAGGTTTTAAGGGAGTTCAGAAAGAGATTCCTAGGGAAGAGGCCAGACTCTTCAAATCTGGTCAGTGTCATTTCCACCAGGACAATGCACCGGTCCACAACTCCATCCTTGACCAAAATGGGCATCAAGACAGTTCCTCAGCCTCCCTATAGTCCAGACCTTGCTCCCTGTGACTTTTGGTTATTCCCTAACCTCAGAGGGTGTCGTTATGAGACAATTGAGGAGAAGAAAGAGGCTGTGACGAAGGTCATTGACACGCTCACACAAGTGGACTTCTATGGGGCCTTGCAGAAGTTGTTGGAACGGTATACAAAGTGCATTGCAGGCGAAGGAGATTACTTCGAAGGGGACTAGAATTTCATGTGTGTACTATCAATAAAAGTACCCATACAAAAAAATCTGGAAACTTATTTAATTATCCTCGTATATATTTTTTTGCTTTCCTTTAAAAATGTTACCTTCTGGAACGGTGATGTAAACTTGCTGACACGTTCTCATTGTTTGTTCCAAAGAGGCTTGGTTTTCTAGATGGGATTAAGCGATACGTTTTTATTATCTCAAAGTCTCACAGAATTTTGGGTCTCTTATTTTATTATCAAGGTTAGACGTCAAATAGGAATGGACAACATCTAACTGATTTCATGATAGAAAATAGATTAACCTGCCTCAATACAAACTATCAAAAAAGGGAGAGAAAATTATGGACCTACACATACGCGAACCATAGTAAAGCACAGATAGACTACGTCTTTATAAACAAGAAATGGAAAAATAGCGCGATGAATTGCGAGGCATACTCCTCTTTCGAGGGTGTGTCCTCCGATCATCGAATAGTCACGGCCAAATTACGACTAAGCCTACGAAAAAACGCCACACGAACAGCGACCACTAAACACTATGACTGGGCCCTTCTTAACAACAGAGATATTAGAGATAAATATGTATTAGAATTAAGAAACAGATGCGAGACACTACAAGAGAAGGCAGAAAAAGGTACCCCAAATGAAGAATATGAGAATTTCGTTGAAGCACACCTCGAGACGGCATCAAAATGTATTCCAACAAAACCTAGAACTAAATGAAGAGTCCCATGGGAAACGTTAGCGGTAAGAGAAAAACGTGCATTCGTGAAAACTGCCTCCAAAAGCTATCAGAAGAACCCAACAAACACAAATGCCCGAAAACTAGAAAAGGCACAATATCAATTAGCAAGCATATATCTAAAAGAACAGACGGAATACATACAAAATCAGATAGATAAGATTAGAGACTCGGTGGAAGATAGGCAATCTAGGATAAACGATAAACGATTATCTAGGATAATCAATAAACGAAGTGAGTAGAAGGAAGAGCACAGCCAAAGCAAAATTGAAAGCTGCAAACCAACAAGAAAGAATAAAACTGTGGAAACAGCATTTCGAAAATCTACTTGGAAACCCACCAAAAGTAACGCATGAACCGATCACCAGAATTATCAGTAAGCAATTAGACATTAAACTAGGTCCGTTCACCAAAGAAGAACTCGTCTCGGTTCATAGAAAAATTAAAAATAGGAAAACTGCAGGGCTTGACGAGATCCCCCCAGAAGTATGGAAGACCAGACAATTCGACGACATACTGCTCCGACACTGCAACGCAGTCTATAATCAAAATCCGATAGACAGATGGATGAAGGGATGCATCTTCCCATTCCCTGAAAAGGGTGACCTCGGATTAGCCAAGAACTACCGAGGTATAACACTTACATCCATAGCAGCCAAAATTTACAATGCCCCACTACGAAACCGCATAGAACCCAAAATCGACAATATCCTTAGGAAAAAACAAAAGGGCTTCCGAATAGATCCACAACCTCACAAATATTGACAATCCGTAGAATCCTTGAAGGCATACGGGCAAAAAACCTACAAGCGACATTACTATTTGTCGACTTTACCAAGGCCTTCGATTCCATTCACAGAGGGAAGATGGAACTAATCCTACTAGCATACGGCCTACCAAAAGAAACCGTTGCAGCAATAACAATTCTCTACAGAAACACCAATGTGAAAGTAGGTTCACCGGATGGAGACAGAATATTTCGACATTGTAGCAGGAGTACTACAAGGGAACACGCTAGCCCCATACCTGTTTATCATCTGTCTAGGCTACGTGCTTAGAACTTCGATCGACAAAATCAGAGAAAATGGCTTCGAGCTGACAAAGAAAAGAAGCAGAAGGTACCCCGCAAAAACAATTACCAGTGCCGACTACGCCGATTACATAGTGTTACTGGCGAATACACCCAACCAAGCCGAAACACTACTGCATAGTTTGGAACGTGCCGCCACAAGCATTGACCTCTATGTCAATGCACACAAAACTGAATATATGTGTTATAACCAAACAGGCGACATTTCCACACTTGACGGAACCTCTCTGAAACTAGTAGACAAATTCACCTACCTAGGAAGCAGCGTTTCATCAACCGAAAAAGACATCGACACACGGCTAACGAAGGCATGGACAGCTATCGATAGGCTCTCGATCATATGTAAATCAGACCTGATCGATAAAATGAAACGCAATTTCTTCCAGGCAGCGGTCGTATCGATACTGCTATATGGATGCACTACTTGGACGCTAACTAAACTGCTGAAGAAGAAGCTAGACGGCAATTACACAAGAATGTTGCGAACAATATTGAACAAGTCCTGGCGGTAACACCCCACAAGGCACCAACTATACGGCCACCTGCCTCCCATCACGAAAACCATCCAAGATAGACGAACCAGAAACGCAGGACACTGCTGGAGAAGCAAGGACGAGCTCATAAATGATATACTCCCATGGACCCCCGCATATGGCCCAGCAAAAGCAGGACGACCAGCTCGAACATACATACAGCAGCTATGTGAGGATACGGGATGTAGCCCAGAAGACCTGCCAGAGGCGATGAATAATAGAGAGAAGTGGCGAGAGACGGTCAGGGATATCCGTGCTAGCGGCACGACATGATGATGATGATGATTTTATTATAGCATAATTTTTGGTTTGTGTATATACCACTTATCAGAATGGTCAACTTTTAGTCGCTTAAATAATCCACAGTAGATCACTTTATTATTATTATTATTATTATTATTATTATTGTTGTTGTTGTTGTTGTTGTTGCTGTTGTTTTTATTGTTACTTCCATACGTTTCTCTGGCATTTTTTCTAAATTTAAAACAGAATTTTATTGCATATCGTTCTTCTAAAGTGTCCTCACGTCCAGATTGCATTTTTGAAATTCACCAGCTGTGACAATCAGGCTTTAGTAGGGTGTATTCCAATTGCTGCTGTAGCTGTTCATTTGAACCTGAAATCATAAAAATTTATCAGTCTTCCCATAAGATGTATAGCAATAACATAGTGAAATTTCAAGAGTCTACGACAATTTTAAATGCCTGTACAACAAAGTCTGGAAACTTATTGAATGCACCACGTAAGTGAAGCATGCCAGAGTTAAGAAAAAAAAAGTTGTGAAATATGTAGGTGAGACCAACCCCAATCATTGCGTGAGCACCTAGAACAATCCTTAAGAACCTAGAAAAGAGATAGAAGTGAGACTGTCCAGACCACGGTACTGCTGAGATCATTAAGAAAATTTAGGAAATTCCAAGAAATAGAGGAAACTAGTTGTCACTCAGACTTGAGAGAAAATCCCCTGTTATTAGTGATGAGATGAACTCACAAAGAGTAAATAATAATCTAGGGTTAATTGATAAGAAAAAAGAAGTCGTCATTAGGTGGATTTTGTTGTTCCAGAGGTGCACTGAATGAAAATAAAAGAAAACGAAAAGATAGACAAATACTTGGATCTTGCCTGAGAGCTGAAAAAGCTGTGGAACATGAGAGTGACGCTGATACCAATTGTAGTTAGAACGTTTGGAACGATGCCTAAAGACCTAGAAAAGAGACTTGGCGGAATTGAAAAGCAGTGCAACAATCGAGACCATCCAGACCACAGCATTATCAAAATAAGCTAGAAAACTTTGAAGAGTTCTGGAGAGCTAAAAAGACTTCTTATCAATTGGACTTCAATGGAAAACCACCAGTTGCAATTGGTGTGCCATACGAAGAAATTTAAATTTGACCATACGAACAAATGGTATATGCACAACCCACCATCTGTCCTGGAAAATGACACACATAAACTCCTTTGGAACTTTGACATACAGACGGATCACCTAATCTCGACCAGAAGATCTGACCTTATAATAATCAACAAAAAAGAGAATCTGCAAAATTATCGACTTTTCTGTCCCAGCTGATCACAGAATAACACTGAAAGAAAGTGAAAAGAAGGATAAGTACCTCGACCTTGCTAGGGAATTGAAAAAACTATGAAGGTGACAATTATACCAATTGTGATTGGTGCTTTCGGTACAGTAACTAAAGGATTATTAAAGGGGCTGGAGGACTTGGAAGTTGGCGGACGAGTGGCGACCATCCAAACAACAGCATTATTGATAACGGCCAGAATACTGAGAAGAGTCCTGGAGACTTGATGAGACTTGCTATCACTCAAACTCCAGTGAAAGACCATCAGCTAATGCTGATGTGGGAAAACTCCAATGAGTAAATAATAATTTAGACGAGTTGCAAGAAGAAATGCAAAAGATAAATCATTTCAACTTCAAATGATCGATTTGAATTTTGATTTTGATTAGAAAATTCTTTTTTTTTTTTTTTGCCAAAGTTTCACTTACCAATCTGAGAGATTAGTTTTATTTAACAAATAAAAAAGGTTCAATATTACTATTGTAAAATAATGTAACAGAATACCCGTAAAAATCGACAAATTAAAAGATTAGGTTAACCCACAAATTTCTAACCAGAAAATATTAGAATTGGAAATATTAGTGGTGGATATCATCAAGCAGAAATGAAAAAAATGAAAAAGAGTATCAGTAAAGAACAAAAGAAACTTCTTAAAATCTAAATTCTGTTGTAGAAATCTAATCAAAGGAATAAATACTTAGACATTCGCTCCTGTAAGATACTTTGGACCTTTCTTAAACTAGACAAGAAAAAAGTTTGGAAGCATAGACCACCGAACAAATAAATTGAAGTCGATTCACAAGGCCTTAAAGAGTGCAGAAGCAAAATATGGAATACATTTTAAAACGTTTTTTAGTCTAAGTTCAATTAAAAAAAAAACTTAATAAAATAAAAATTTTCATGATTAGCTCTATTATTCAAGCAATTTTCATTAAAATTCAGCCCAATATGAGTGAGCAAAGAAAAGAAACGACAAAGAATCTATGATTTGCTTAACGCCGAAACCAAGCCAAAAACAGTTTTCGAAATAATTCGAGTTTCTTTATGGCCTCCGTCAAGCCTAGACCTTAACTCCTTTGATTACGCTATTTGGGGCATTTCATAAAACAAAACAAATGCAATTTCCCATCCAAATATTGGTTCACTTAAGACTGCTATTGAGAAGGAATGAAATAAAATGTCTGAAGAATTTATTTTGAAGGCATACAAATAGTTTCGAAAGTGTGTTGATACAGTAATTGAAAAAATGGTGGCCATATTGAGTAAATTTACTGTTTTGTGTCTATCTTCTTATTTTGTTGTTTATTCTAAAAATTAAAATTAATCTTGTTTTATAATAGAGTCATTTATTGTTATACTTGAATATTCCTAATTTTACTTCTGCACCTTGTATACCTTGTATATGTTACAAGTTACGAAGGATGAAGAGGATTCACTAACACGGATGAGTAAGTGGATGCAGCAATTCAGGGAATCAAAGAATGTCAAACAAGAGCAAAGATTTATAACAACAATAACAATATAAAGAATAACTTTTCAAAAAACGGTAAAACAATAATTTAAAAAATCTAGAAAATAAAAATGTGAAGAAAAGCAACTATACTGTCATTTCGTGCGAGAAACAAAGGAAATTTTACATGAGGTGGCCTGTACATGGCTACGCCGAGAAAAATTTAGAGAAACTGAATCTTTATTAATAAATAATAGATCCTCAAAATAAGAATTAATTTTATAAAAGCAAAAAATAACCAGTAAAATAGTCAGTGTAGACTTTTTCTCAAACATCATGAAAAACTTTAAGTTATTTTAACTTTTCATCGAAAATCATTGCTTTTTTCTAACAAGGTCCAAGTACTCGTCTCATTTACACTTGCTGTTCAAATAAACAATAATCATTAAAAAAAAAAACATATTTAAAAATATAATGTTCTCGTTTCGTATTGAAACGATGCATTTCGGAAGCCAACAGATAAAAATATTTCTTAATTTCATTAAAATAAATATGATCAAATAAAACACCAACTAAACTAGTATCCTGTAGAATTTTGAAATCGTTTATTGCTTTCAAAAGTTATCAGTACTTTTAGCAATAAAAGCTGTATCGTTAATTGTTTCCTCCTCTCAGAGATTATCTTTTCATATTATATATATATATATATATATAAAGATATGTATATATATATATATATATATATATGTATATATAATCATCATGATGTCGTGCCGCTAGCACGGATATCCCTGACCCTCTCACGCCACTCCTCCCTATCGTTCATCGCTTCTGGCAGGTTCACAGGGCTACATCCCGTATCCTCACAGAGCTGCTGTACGTAGGTTCGAGCTGGTCGCCCTGGTTTTGCTCGGCCATGTGAGGGGGTCCATTGGAGAACATCACTTATGAGCTCGTCCCTGCTTATTTTAGCAATAAAAGCTGTATCATTAAATGTTTTCTCCTCTCTGAGATTATCTTTTCACATTATATAACCTACAGCATAAAAGGTCGTTAGTGAAGTTAGCGACCGTAGTCGAGGGCAACAAGAAGGCTCCCTTTTCAATAGCTACTACACCAAGGTATAGGGGAGGACGCAACTCTTTTCTCTGTATTGCTCCACTTCACCCTCGATACATACCTTATATTGCAGAGTGTTAAGCAAGGAGGTTATCGAGTACCATTTTTAAAGTCTTTGGTATGACGCGACCTGGGATTAAACCCAGGTCTCCCGGACCATTGGCGAACACTCTACCCACTAGACCAATGTTATTTCTCGATCTAATAAATGATCAGTTATTTTATAGACCACTTCACCCAACAAATATTCACGTTTTAAGCTCTTGTGTAGCGGGGATTGAAAAAAGAAAAAAAATAGAATAGATAAATTTAAAAAGCAGCAGTTTCTCTGGAGGCCTCTGATAGGAAGCGAAATCTTTTTATGTTTGAAAATATGGGTTTCCTGGTACCAAACAGAAATTCTCTCTCAGTGAACAGTGACCACTTCAACTGGAAGGACCTGTTCCTCTCTGCTGCTAGTAGGGAAGAGCATGTGTATGCTGAGTCATGGCTTAGAGGGACGCTGGCTCTCCTGCCAGTAGCAGCCTGTGCTGAACATACCTACAAAACACACGACAGACCTTCAAACTCACAACTCACTAAAAATGACAATATATTTCAACGACTTGTCTGGGAGACGTGACTATTTCTACTGGTTCATGAAAACTTTCCACTCTACAGAATAGGCGTTGACCCCTAAGATAAAGTTTGAGTATAAAAGGTATCTTTGTCTCTTTCCTTCCGTCCTTAATTCTTTTTCAGCTTCCCGCAGACAGCAAGAAAACAACTAGTGAATGGGGTAAGAAGAAGAAAAAGGAATCAGATTCGAAACTCAGAATTATCCCAACAGAACCCAACAATTCACTAACAACCACTACCTACACCACGAATAATACAGCCCTTCTTCTTAAACCCCATAATGTCCAGGATAAAAGTCATATTCTTTAACACCAACTTTCAGTTGAAGAATTTTAAGAAATGATAATTGACTTTTATAAGTATAGCTACTAATTAGCTTATTATTGAATATCACTAATAAGTCAATGGATAAGTATTTTCTTAATAACTGTAGACTCAGCCATATCACGCCCACTTCCGTTCAAAGTTTCTTGTTGTATGATCCGGGAGACTTGGGTTCAATCCCGAGTCAAGTCATACCAAAGACTTTTAAAATGGTACTTGATACCTCCTTGCTTAACACTCAGCAATATAAGGTATGTATTGAGGGTAAAGTGGAGCAATCCAGGGAAAGGAGTAGCGTCCTCCCCTATACCTCGGTGTAATAGCTATTGAAAAGGGAACGTTCTGGTCGCCCTCGACTACGGTCGCCAACAACTAGTGTTCTTTAAAACATTATCTGATTTAACCCAAAACATTATGTATACTTCAAGATTCTGTTTTATTATAACATTTCTCTGTTGATGAAATGTTCACACGAAGAGAATTCCCATCGGTTTTATATTGATATTTCATCAGTCTTCATTGAAATCCTTTAAAGCAAAAGTCAAGTTCGTCCGAAAATTAATGGCTATCAAATGAACTAAATTTACATAGAATACAGAATTCGTGTATGTCAAATCGAGTTTCTAGCTATAAACAAGTAAATAACCAGATTATTAGATTTTAAATTCTTCAATAATGGTCTTTTAGAATTTTTTCAGAAACCTTAAGAAAAATATTATTAGTTATCAATATTTTAACGGCAGGTCAACATCTCTAAGGATATTTTATACCAAGAGGTTAGGGAATCGTGGTCATTGTACGTTCAGATTTACATTTTTTTAATTGTTTCTCAAGAATTTTTTTTCTTTTTTTTTTTTTTTTACATGGTACGATGGGACTTCGGTATACACACGGATCACCTAATCCCAATAATCAACAAAAAGAGAACTTGCAAAATAGTCGATTTTGCTGTCCCGGCTGACAACAGAATAAAATTGAAAGAATGTGAAAAGAAGGATAAGTACCTCGACCTTGCTAGGGAATTGAAAAAACTAAGGAATGGTGACAATTATACCAATTATATTTGTAATTGGTGCGTTTGGAATAATAACTAAAGGATTACTAAAGGGACTGGAGGATTTGGAAGTTGGCGGACGGGTGGAGACCATCCAAACGACAGCATTATTGAGAACGGCCAGAATACTGAGAAGAGTCCTGGAGACTTGAGGAGACTTGCTGTCACTCAGACTCCAGTGAAAAACCATCGGCTAACGCTGATAATAGAAATAAGTAAGTAATTTGGCGACTGTAGTCGAGGGCGACCAGAAGGCTCCATTTTCAATAGCTACTACACCTAGGTGTAGAGGAGGGCACTACTCCTTTCCCTGGATTGTTCCACTTTATCCTTGATACGTACCTTATATTACTGAGTGTTAAGCAAGGAGGTATCAAGTACCATTGTTAAAATCTTTGGTATGACTTGACCTGGGATTGAACCCAGGTCTCTAGGACCATTGGCGAACACTCTACCCACAAGACGAATTATACAAATCTATAGGATCGAATAAACATAACAAGCTATGCGGCTCAGTTGAATCATTATAATATTATAAATAAAAAAAACTACTATAAGATTTAACGAGATGTCAATTCGTTGGTAATATCCCATTTTTTATAACGCATTTGGCTTTCCCAAAGAAAGTAACCTAACACAGAATATTCGGTATGAAACAGAACAAGCCAGCTGATATATGACATTCAATTATACGCAATATTTGTCGGGAACTCGGTTCTCTCCCTTGGCTATACAAAAGTCATAAGCGTTTGAGGAACAAACAGAAAATTCCATACCGCAACATCGAATAAACCACTTACACTTCTTAGATCTGGAATATAAAGGAGGGAGGCCCCATGTACACCACCGTGGAGGGGTGAACTACCAGGTCTGCTCTTCTCAACACCAACCATCTAACCTGTCCATCTCATTGCTTACATTGATCACAATACAGTAAAGAAATTTCTTCAGTCGTTCTACATTGGATCTTTTTACTTATTAAAAATATAACAAATTTATTTTATCATAAATAAGTATAATAAAAAAAAACATGATTTTCACTGACCAGTATATATATATATATATATATATATATATATATATATATATCCAGTCGGCTTCCGAAGACAATAGGTGTGGATTGGTCGTGTAGAGATTATATGAGGAAATTCTTATAAATCTATGAGAGTGCTCGATGTATGGCTATTGTTATATATTCCCTATCCAAGTTTATATTATAAAACTTACATATAAAGCGTATACAAGGTAAATAGAATAAAAATCAAATCTGGTTAAATTGTCATTATAAATTTATTTCGGCGTAGAATACATTATACCCTTTGTCTCATCGGAAGAATTTACATGCTTAATTTGAGGGTGAAAAACAACAAATATTGATTACAATCTCTCTCTCTCTCTCTCTATATATATATATATATATATATATATATATATATATATATATGTATGTATGTATGTATGTATGAAAAAATATGTAGGAAAAAAAGATAGGGTTAATTTACAGGAACACTGTTTTTCTGTTTTCTTAATTTTTCTACTACTTTATTGCTTTGACCCCCTTTACTTTCGCTTGAAAATTTAGATTTATATATATATTTTTTTTATTTTTTTTCATATATATATATATATATATATAGAGAGAGAGAGAGAGAGAGGAGAGAGAGAGAGAGAGAGAGACTGTAATCCATATTTGCTGTTTTTTACACTCAAATTAAGCGTGTCAAGTCATTTGATGAGATGAAGAGTATAATGATATTTTTCTCCGAAATAAATTTACGACAATTTAATCAGGTTTGAGTTTTCTTCTCATTACATTATATATATATATATATATATATATATAATGATCACACCTAATACGCCAGAACATATACTCACACATACGTACACTCTTTCATATGCATAAAAACAAGTACCCACTACTTCGTTTAACCTTTATTCATAATTTAAAAGATCTGCCAAACGAATTCACTCATTCAAACATTCTAAAATTTTAATTCATTTTTTAACATTGACTTAAACAAAATCAAAACACGGTTCAATTTCAAATTCTTTTCCTTCTCTTTTCCCAAAAAACTATTTGATCCAATGAGTGTTGTAGGAAGTGTTAGTGGAGGCTAACGTAACATTACTTTGGCCAAATACAGAAAAAAAAAATCTCCAAACCAATCAATATTTGTCATTCCCAGCTTCCTCTGGATCCACATTACTACTATTAAAGAATTCCTGATTAAAGTCGTCAATCAGTACCGTCACCCAGTCACATATCCTTGTTATGCTTTCCTCCATTGCAATTAAACGCGGATAAGTCCTGGTTATGACACTAAACTGCACCTGATGTTGAAGTTCAAGTTCTAAATCCCTGGGAATGTCGAGTATCCCTTCATTGCCATCCGGTTAGGGTCCTATCTACTGGTCAAATAGATCCATTCAAAAACTATTATTTACGTGACTCCCTCTTGGCACAACATGACTCTAGACAAGTTGAAATACTATTAACATCAATCAATCAATCAATCAAACATAGATGACTTTACTAACCCTCTTTGATCTGGATTTTGTCAACCCAAAACGATTATATTATAATATCATATCATTTTATCCACCTATTGCAGCGAAAATAGCTGTTCTCCAACAAAGCCTACACCCGATGATGACCTTAGAACCAGGTATCGTTTCGGAACCAAAACATCATAACGACTGACTTTGTCAATTATTTTTATAACTATACACTGTCATTCTTTTTCAACCTCTCTATTTGAAACTTTAGTGCTAACCTTTTCTTTACTATAAGTATTCACTATAGTAATTTACTAAGCTTTTTACTTACATATGACACAAGGCCGTATGAATGGAGCACCCAATGAGATTCGAACTCATTCGTTTAAGTTTTCTTGCCTAGCTTGTTAACCATTGCACCAGCAAATATGCCCATAAGTATTTACGAGAATCATTAAATAAGTTTCCAGACTTTTTTCGTATGAGCACTTTTATTGATAGTACACTCATGAAACTCTAGTCCCCTTCGAAGTAATCTCCTCCGCCTGCAATGCACTTGTTGTACCGTTCCAACAACTTCTGCAAGGCCCCATAGAAGTCCTCTTGTGTGAGCGTGTCAATGACCTTCGTCACAGCCTCTTTCATCTCCTCAATTGTCTCATAACAACAGCCTCTGACCTTAGGGAATAACCAAAAGTCACAGGGAGCAAGGTCTGGACTATAGGGAGGCTGAGGAACTGTCTTGATGCCCATCTTGGTCAAATAGTCTGTGACAAGGATGAAGTTGTGGACTGGTGCATTGTCCTGGCGGAAATGCCACTGACCTGATTTGAAGAGTGCTGGCCTCTTCCCTATGAATCTCTTTCTGAACTCCCTTAAAACCTCAACATAGTAACCCTAACCCTAACCCTTTGGCCAATCAACCCTGGTGTATTGACTTCTTTCCTCCTCCCACACCTCTCATCATCCCTCACAGACTCCATGCCTTCCTTGAATCTCTTATGCCACTCAAAAACTGATGCTCGATTCATGCAAGATGGTCGAAAAGCAGTCTGAAGCATTCCATACGTTTTTGTGGCATTTTTTCCAAGTTTAAAACATAATTTTATTGCATACCGCTCTTCTAAAGTGTCAGATTGCATTTTTGAAATTCACCAGCTGTGACAATCATGCTTTAGTAGGGTGTATTCCAATTGCTGCTGTAGCTGTTCATTTGACTCTGAAATCATAAAAATTAATCAGTCATCACATAAGATGTATAGCAATAACATACTAAATTTTCAAGTCTCTACAACAATTTTAAATGCCTGTACAAAAAAAATCTAGAAACCTATTGAATGTACCACGTATCTTCTTCCAGTGGTATCAGGACTTGTGCCATGGCTGTGTCCAGAATCTTCATCTATATAATCCCATTATCATGTATGATGATGTCTAAATTGTGATTTTGTGTGGTTCCTGTGCTCGTCCTTGGTGAAGAAGTCTTTCAAGCTGGTGTTTCATGATGGCAACTGTTATATTTTTCATCTGGTATTAAGTCTAGATCTTTAACTTTAATTGCAATTTCAGCTGGCAGTGATTAAACCATCAAAACATACAGTATACTGTGACTTGCAGTATATTGGGTGATGCATTGGTTGGTTGGGTTTTATGGCATGTCAACTTTTGTAGGTTATTGTTGGGTATCACCTACCTTTTCAGCATAATGAGCTGTTCCATCTGCCATATATGGCAGTAGCGGAGATCGGTCTGAGAATTAGCCATTCCTATTGTTGAAATATCTCTCTCTCTCTCTCTCTCTCTCTCTCTCTCTCTCTCTCTCTCTCTCTCTCTCTCTCTTAAATACTCTTTCCTGTAAATATAACTATTTTCCTCACATATCGTGGTTTGTCTTATTATTACTACTACTTGTGTTCACTAACCAGAACACAACAGTTATCTAAATCCAAATTCTGTTTTTATATATATTAAACCAAAGATTTCTAAACGAATACTTTGTAGATTTATACCGGACATTGGCCTAGCGGTTAGAGTGTTCGCCATTGGCCCGGGAGACCTGGGTTCAATCCCAGGTCGAGTCATACCAAAGACTCAAAAAATGGTACTTGATGCGTCCTTGCTTAACACTCAGCATTATAAGGTACGGATCAAGGGTAAAGTGGAGCAATCCAGGGAAAGGAGTCGCGCCCTCCCCTACACCTTGGTGTAGTAAGCTATCGAAAAGGGAGCCTTCGGGTTACCCTCGACTATGGTCGCCAACTTTACTTTTTACTTACTTTGTAGATAACATTTCAAACGAATAAGAGCTCATTTGTTTGCACACGATTAAATGGTTTCAAGTATTGCTATCTATCACTAACAATTCAATTTAACATCACCCATTTGTTTGCAGACAGTTAAATTGCTATGTATATGATTTGTAAGTGAATTGTTCGTAGATTTGGTTTGGGTGGTGAATTACTGTTTAAGG
This sequence comes from Sepioteuthis lessoniana, assembly GCA_963585895.1. NCBI lineage: Eukaryota > Metazoa > Mollusca > Cephalopoda > Myopsida > Loliginidae > Sepioteuthis > Sepioteuthis lessoniana. Next base: position 16,069,951 of record OY757918.1, read on the forward strand.
GTAATGAAACTAAATTCATTGGAGTGTAGATTTTAGAAAACTTTTGCTGGTTCAAAGATGGATGTAATTGTAGCATTGTTTATGATCATGGTCATTATTATCAAGTGTCTATGTTCTTTTGTTAGATTTACAATATAATTCTAGTGTTTATATTGAAAGTGAAAACTAAAGTGAGAATGCTCGTTATTTTAGTTTTGTCTTTCCAAGTCTAAAAAGACATTTAAAAATATTGACTACAGTTCTTGGCAGGATTCCCACTTAAGTCTGCACGGCATTGTGTAATGGAGTTGATTGTATGTAATAGAGTTCATGATTGGTTGGTGCGATGATAGAAGTCACTTGGTGAAAATGAAAGAAATGGAAATTGGCATTGTATACTCTCAATATAAGTTGAAAGCCTGGTGTAATTTTGCTGAAGAAAAGAGCCGGCCGATTAGAAATGTCAGGATGGAATTCTTATCTTTTATATCAGCTAATGAGAAAAAAAAACAGGCCCAGCAAAGTGAATGTGGATCGTCTAAAAAATCAAGTTTGTCCGTAATGTTTATTGATTAGCGGAAGTGAAAACTGTCTTACGATTTATTTCTGTATAGACTACCCAGCAGAATGCGATGAAAATATTTTTTGGCAGGAGAGTGAAGAAAGTGTTATGTAAAGATTTCCCCCACCAACCTACCGGGTGTGGCGAACATTGGGTTGGATCGATTTACAGATGATGGCTCAAAATCGTGTGAAACGATGACGTTTGTTGTGTTTGCGTGCGAATTCAAAGAGTGAAGAGATGAGTTTTCGATGCCAAAGAAAACAGAGGTATATTTTAGGGGTTTACACGAGACCCCTTTCCTCCATACGATTTATCAGAGAATTAATATTTTCTTCATCAACTGAACAAAAAGAACCTCACATCTTCCTATTTATGAGACTGATCCAAAAATAACATGTAAAATCCAAAATAAATGTGAGTTGGTGTTTATTAAAATATATTTGTCTGCTCTTTCATGACCGAGCTCAAGTGACAACCTCTCAAGACGTTTCTTGGTTTCTTCGGCAAGTTTTCAAGGAACCAACAATTTTACGAAAGAAAAGGTTAATAATGAATTTAAGAGAAAGGGGGGGTAATCAAAACCGAAAAGAATGTAAATGATTTCGCTGTTAAACAAAACAGTGAATGGAAAAGAATTAAGTCTTTTAGTGGTAAAGTTGGAAAGGAAAGAAATAATAAAGTCGTTAATGGAAATACTTGCAATTGTTAAATCTTAAAAAGAAAAAAAGATAAAAAAAAGAAAATTTCACTGATTAAAGAAGCGAATGAATGAATGAATGAATGAATGAAAGCTTCGAAGAAAAGATTAATAGAGAAAGAATGATCGTAAAAGCTTTCTTTGTGTGAGTGAGAAATCAAGCTTCAAGAGAAATAGCAAGAAATTTGATGAAAGAAACAGATAAAGTTTCTTTAAAAAAAAAAAAAGAAAGAAAGAAAGAAAGAAAGAAAAGGAATTAGATCATATGAGTCGTTATTGGTGGAGTCGAAAAAGACTGGCGTCATGAAGACGTCTTTTGCTAGAAATGCTAAGAACCCGAAGTAGAGCCCTTCCTCTGTACAAGTCATCGTCTGCCCCTGCCTTTTACTCTCAACGAAATTCCATGTAGACGCCTCTGCCTTCCAACATTTAGTAAGAAACTATACAAACATAAAACAGTTATTCGACTTGTCAAACTCGGCAGAAAAAAATTCTTTTAAAAGAATAACTGCCAATATTTTTTCTGTGCGTCTTCTTTCACATTTAATTTTTATATATTTTTAACAATATTGATAAAGTCATTTTCAAAAGAAGAAGAAAAGAATAATGAATTACAGTAAAATGATATATAACTCCAACTACCGTGTAAAACATAAATAAAGATTAAAAATCTAAATTTAACTAAAGTCGTTACACATATAAGTAAAGTTGGTGACCGTAGTCGAGAGTGACCCGAAGGCTCCTTTTTCGATAGCTACTACACCAAGGTGTAGAGGAGGGTGCTACTCCATTCCTTAGATTGCTCCACTTTACCCTTGATCCTTAACTTATAATACTGAGTGTTAAGCAAGGTGGTATCAAGTACCATTTTATTGGCATGAGTGTTCGCCAATAGCTCAGGAGACCTGGGTTCAATCCCAGGTCGAGTCATACCAAAGAATCAAAAAATGGTACTTGATGCCTCCTTCCTTAACACTCAGCATTATAAGGTACGAATCAAGGGCAAAGTGGAGCAATTCAGGGAAAGGAGTAGCGCCCTCCTCTACACCTTGGTGTAGTAGCTATCGAAAAGGGAGCCTTCGGATCACCCTCGACTAAAGGGAGACAACTTTACTTACACAAATACTTAACACAAATTTCCAAACATTTGTTCCTGGATCAGATCTCGTAGACGTCACGACTGTTACATGATTGATTGACAGCATGTCAACAGGGGTTATTTCCAAACATTTGTTCCTGGATCAGATCTCGTAGACGTCACGACTGTTACATGATTGATTGACAGCATGTCAACAGGGGTTATTTAATGCCTAGAGGTTAGGGAATCACGTTCATTGTACACTCATATTTACATTCTTTGTATAGGTGCAGATTTTTTAATTTTTTATTTGGGGGGTGCACATAGTTCTGTTGAATAACAATAATTTTTAAACAGCTCTATTGGCCCCTTAGATTGGACCCCGATAAGTACTCCCACACTGGGTTAGAGTTGACCAAGACGTAATGGAACTCCCAGATCTTCAGAACTGGAGACTCACCATATTATGCAGTTTAGTGTCATACCCAGGACACCTCCGTTTTGGGGAGGGGGTTCTACCCCTCTGTAAGGGATACAGTCAGTGTCTTCTATGCCTCGCCGACAATGCAACATGTGTAGATGTAGTTGGCCTGTACCAACTTCCAACCTATGGTTGTCTCGTGTAATGTAATTGTTAGCGAGTTTGTCTAGCAGACCGTTGCAAATGAGTTCGTTTCTCACAGGGTGCCCCGTACTTATAGGGCTTATGAAGGGCTTATCGTGGTAATGATGAGTTGTTGGGGTGGGTGGGGTTAATTCTGAGGTTCGTATCTAACTTCTTTTTCTTCTTCTTACCCCATTCACTTGTCTTCTTTTTGTCAGTCGAAGCTGTAAGAGAATTAAGGACAGAAGGAAGAATATAAGGATCCTCTCCGGCAGTCACAAGTTTGAGGGTTCGTCGTGTATTCAGTAGGTATGTTCTGCAGAGACTGCTACAAATAGGAGAGACTCATCGCATTGCTAAGTTCTGGACTCAGCATCCACGTGCTCTTCCCACCAGCAGCAGAGACAAAAATCAGTCCGTTCAGTCGAGATGGTAAATGCTTAAAGAGGGAAGAATTTCCCTTTGGTGCCAGAAAGCCCCTCTTTTTAGGTATGCGCCGATTTCGCTTCCTGTCGGGAGCCTCCTGGGAAACTTTTACTTTTTGCATTTATTCATATTTTTTTAGATCCCCACATACTTTTTTGCGGTGTCTTAAACTAAGAAGGGCCTAATGATTGATTACCTACTTCCTTTAAATACCAACATAAATACAAATCAAAAACAAAGCTTTCCAAGTGCAATACGGAAATATACTTTTATCATTAAAAACAAAACCTTGACAACAAATTCTAATGAGGAACAAAAATTATTTGAAATACAAATATTAAAATACTATAAGTTTAAAATACAATAAGTTTAAAACACTACTTCAGAAAAAAATTATTTGAAGTTTAATTTTAAATAAATCTGATTAAAGGGGCATCTATTATTATCTTGGCTTTTAGCTTTTTGCGAAGCCCCGGGGCCTGTTCTGAACTTCGGTCCGGAGCGTGGCTCTGCAAAAGGAACAATGGCAGACTTGGGGCCTTTAATTAGGCACCTAGTTTCGACTAGGCTTTCTTCGGGTGGGCGAGCTGCACTTTTGTCTCCTTTGTCACCCATGTACGGCACTAGACCGGGCGTCTGGTTTAAGCCGTAAACTGGCATACGTGCCCTGACCCACATTTGGGTTCGTGAAACTGCTTGCCTCGTCAGGCTCACATTGCACTAAGTGAGCCGATGAGCAGCATTGACCAGCAGGGTTCGAGTCTCGGCTCGTTCCCGACTTCCCCTCCCCTTTAATCGGCCTTCGGGCTTTTGACCTTGTGTCAAGTCGTGTCTGGTGGGAGGCAGCGACAAATATCGGCATCTATTATTGTATGTATTTTACCCAACCCCTCTTCCTCGGACAAGATGTAGCACAAAGTCAATTTTTAAGCGGAGTACAGTTGGTTCGAATTCAGTGCTTTCCTTCTCTTAGACTGGTTGCCTAACCAAAGCTTAAGAAAGCAGTCTGTCACACTATTCACTCATAACTAGATGAGAACAGATAGATTCATGTACTTTCAGAGCAAAGGGAAACGTAAACAGCCTAATCCAAGACTTGAACCCGCGTCGCCAAATCCATTTCCAACGACCATGTCTGTTACACTTAACGCGAAAAATATTATCAAATATGAATCTTTCCTTTTCCTTCTGTCTCTGTATCCAGCAGAAATGATAAATACAAATGTCATTTGTTTAATCTTACATTGTTTGATGGTCTTCTTCATCGTAATTAATCAATGTGAAATCGATATGATGTTTTTTCTTGGTCGATAAAATGAATTCATTTGCCGTCAAGATGGCAGCAGCTTCCGCACAACATCGAACATTCGAATCCCTGTGGATAGACTGATACATCAATACTACTCCTTGCTCAGTTTCTTTATTCTCCCTTTCCATAACTCTCTCTCTCTCTCTCTCTCTCTCTCTCAGTCTTTCACTTTCTCCCACTTTCTTTCTCTTTCGATGTCTCACTTTCCCCCTCTCTCTCTCTCTCTTTCTTTCTTTCTTTCTTTCTATATCTCTCTGTCTTTCTCTCTTTCTCACTTTCTTCCTCTCTCTCTCTCTCTCTCTCTCTTTCTCTCTCTCTCTCTCTCTCTCTCTCTTTCTCCGATCTTTCTCTCTCTGGCTCTCTGTCTCTCTCTGTCTCTCTCTCTCTTTCTCTCTCTCTCTCTCTCTCCCTCCCCCCTCTCTCTTTCTTTCTTTCTTTCTATTTCTCTCTGTTTTTTCTCTCACTCTCACTCTCTTTCTCACTTTCTTCTCTCTCTCTCTCCGATCTTTCTCTCTCTCCGACCTTTCTCTCTCTCTGTCTCTCTCTTTCTCTTTGTCTCTCTCTCTCTCTCTCTTTCTCTTTTTCTCTCTTTCTACCTCCCTACCTCTCTCTTTCTTTCTATTTCTTTCTGTCTTTCTCTCACTCTCACTATCGTTCTCACTTTCTTCCTCTCTCTCTCCCTCTCTCTTTCTTTCTTTCTATTTCTCTCTGTCTCTGTCTCTGTCTCTCTCTCTCTCTCTCTCTCTCTCTCTCTCTCTCTCTCTCTCTCAATTGTTGTATGGGTAATGTTTGTTTCAATGGTTTGGTTATTAAGCGAAGAGTGTTCGCAGATAACTAAAATGAAAATTCACAAAAAAAAATTGAATACGTCTTTTTTCGTGGGTTTTCATTCATGTTATGCAAGAATGCTAAGATAGTTAAAAGGACCTTTGCTGTTTATGTCAAAAAAGCAATTCACATAACAAAACTGGCGTCGTGCTATGAATCGCTGAAAATTTTTTTTAGTAACTATAGCATTTGTATAAATAAAATAATAAAATTATCCTTATTTTTCAATAAGACAGGAATCAAATACTTATTGGTTTACGTGAACAAATATGAAATATATGAAATCTTCGAATAATACTGAACTATACGATAAAAATACTGGATATCAGTGTCATGATGGGTTGCATAATTTCAACATTGTTTTTATGTGGAGTTGTAGAGTGTAGAGAAAGGTGGAAGGAAAATATTTCCAATTAAAGGCTTCTCAGTCGGGGCGGGATATAATCACTCAGAACCAAAATATCACATAAAACGTTATAATCTATCAACAAGAAATTTTCAGTTTTGCATAAGCGTGTAAAAGTCTATCCTTGATAAAAGTAATAGTGAGAAAAATCAAATTTATCATCAACAGGAATTGAATTTTATTAATCCATGAAAGAAGAGTTTCAAGAGAATAAAAATCGCCAATGTGGTGGATTATTTAGAGATCGATAAATGTTTGGGAATAAGGAATGAGCCAATAGATGTGGATCGAAAACTGACGTTAAAAAATAAAAATAGACTGATCAATAGAAAATAAGAAGTTGATTGGTTGTTCGGGTTTTCTGGCATGTCAAACTTTGTAGGTTATTTAATACCAAATCTATTTTATACAAATAATCAGTTCTATTTCAAACAATTCAGTTTGGCATGAGTACACAGTTTAATTGTCAAAAACATTTCTATTTCAAGCTATTCAGTTTAGTCAAACAATTCTAATTTAAACAATTCAGTTTAGCATAAGTATACTGTTTAGTTCTATTTAACCCATAGACAGGGCCCTATCAGGTGCTACCACTCCGGAGCAGAGTGGACCTGGGAGCGATGGCAATGGAGGAGTGATCCGCATCCCCAAAGCCCCAGCATCACTAGAACCTCCTCATCAGATTGTTTAGTGTTATATCCAGGACATTCGTTGTGGTGGGTACCCCCCCCCCCCGCCGAGAAGCAGTCAGTGTATTCTACAACCCCAGTCGACTGGGCAAGGAAATAAGGTTTGTTTTAGTTATTATCTATTTGTTTTATTTGTAGGTTGTCGTCGGCGTCGTTATTGGTCTATAGTCGTTGGTTTGAGGTTTAAGTATCTGACTCCTTTGTTCTTCTTACCCTATTAAACTGTTATCTTCTTTGCTTGTGAAAGGCAGCATGATAATTTAAGGAAGGAATGAAGGAAAGAGACGAAGATACCTTTCAACTCAAACTTTATTTGGGGGTTTAACGACTATTCTGTGCGCGAGGAATTTTTTCCTGAACCAATAAAAGTTGTCATGTTTCCCAGACAAGATGTTATAAATATGAGTCATTTTCGGTGTTGAACTTTGTGATATGTCCAGTTGGTATTTTCAACAGAAACCTCTGCTAACAGAAACACGACTTTCCACCAACTCCGAGACTAATGCGAACATGTGCGTCTAGTCTTAAGGGGACGGCTGAAAAGCTAGAATTTCTCTTCAGCGTCCGGACGGCCCATTCTTTAGGTATACGCCATTCTTGCTTCATGTCGGAAGGCTTTTGTGAGCAGCTATATTTTTTGAATTTATTTTATTCTATTTTGTCTTATCTATTTCTTTTCTTTTCTTTCTTTTCTAACCCCCACAGATCTTCCGTCAAATTCTTAATATTTCATGTGATATACCGTGTTGCATTTCCACGTATTTCAATGGAACATTTTTATGTTGAATTAAAATGAATATTTTTTTTAGATTTATCAAGAACATCATCATCATCATGTCGCGCTGCTAGTACGGACCTCTCTCTCTCTCTCTATATATATATATATATGTTATTTATCGCTTCAGGCAGGTCTTCTAGAAGACATCCTATGTCCATACAGAACTATTGTAGGTATCTTTTTGTTGGTCAGCCAACGCTGTCACGTCCATATGAAGGGGTCTATAAGAGAAAGTTACTTATGGGCTCGTCCTTGCTTCTCTAACAGTGTCCCCCCCCGCATGTCTCATTCATCTTATTTGGATGGTTTTAGAGAATAAAGATTATAATTCATCAAGAATACTAAAACCTTTCTCCTTTAAAATCATTTTAGTCTCAAGAGGAGATAGTAACGTAGAGTTTGAAATGCATTTCCTCATTGTCGAAACTACACGTCTACTTATTTATTAATTGTACCAGCCTGAGGCTTCAGGGGTGGGGGTCGATAGTCTAAAAAGTTTGGGGATCCTTGGTCTAGACCTTCGATCACTGCAATTCCCTACTTACTAATCATCATTGAAAGAAAGAAAAAAGAGAATACATATATATATATATATATATGTGTGTGTGTGTGTGTGTGTGTGTGTGTATCAGGGAAAAGACTTGAAATAAATCGGTCAATATGAAACTCTTGAAATAGAAATGTTTTTGACTATTAAACTGTGTACTTATGCTAAACTGAATTGTTTGAATTGAATTGTTTATTTGTATAAGAATGGATTTGTTGTTAAATAACCAAAAAAGTTTGATATGCCAGAAAACCCGAACAACCAACCAACTTCTTATTTCCTTTTGATCATTCTATTTTTATTTCTTATTTGTATAAAAATAGATTTGGCATTAAATAACCTATAAAATGTACAGATATGAAAAAACACAAGGTCTTCAAAGGATGATTTTATCTATAGAGTTATTAGCCAACCGCAAAGGTTTCGGTTTTTAGACCTTCATCAGGATACGTGAGTTATATATATATATATATATATATATATATATATATATATGTGTGTGTGTGTGTATGTGTGTGTGTGTGTGAGTGATATTTTTAATGCGTTTTTGTGACAGTCAACTACCGAATAACAAAATTCACTGAACAATTTTTTTTTTTTTTACTTTTGAATAAATAGTAAATAAATCAATTTTGTTTTGACTAAATGAACGTAAACAAAATATATGTATCGTCAAAATGTAGACTATTTATTGATAACTTGAACTTTAAAATTGTATTGATATAAGAAAATATTTCTTGTATATTCTGTTTCATTATCTTGCAGTGGATTTTTTTTATTATTCATGCTACCTTTTAAAATATAATGAAAGTGAACCGGTAATTATTGTTTTCGTTGGGGTCAGATTTTTAGTGTTATGGTCAAGAGGAGGTTCAAATGATGACACGACACAGAAATAAGTGATAAGAAATACGAGGTGCATACGATAAGTTTCAAAACTTTTTTCGTATGTGCATTTAAAATTGTTGTAGAGTCTTGAAAATTCAGTATGTTGTTGCTATACATCTTATGAGATGACTGACCAATTTTTATTATTTCATGTTCAAATGAACAGCTACAGCAGGAATTCGAATACACCTTACTAAAGCCTGATTGTCACAGCTGGTGAATTTCAAAAATTCAATCTGACACTTTGGAAGAGTTATATGCAATCAAATTGTTTTAAACTTGGAAAAAATGCCACAAAAACGTATGGAATACTTCAGACTGCTTTTCGACCAACTTGCATGAATCGAGCATCAGTTTTTGAGTGGCATAAGAGATTCAAGGAAGGCACGGAGTCTGTGAGGGATGATGAGAGGAGGAAAGAAGTCAATACACCACAGTTGATTGGCCAAAGGGTTAGGGTTACTATGTTGAGGTTTTAAGGGAGTTCAGAAAGAGATTCCTACGGAAGAGGCCAGCACTCTTCAAATCGGGTCAGTGGCATTTCCACCAGGAGAATGCACCAGTCCACAACTCCATCCTTGTAACAGACTATTTGACTAAGATGGGCATCAAGACAGTTCCTCAGCCTCTCTATAGTCCAGACCTTGCTCCCTGTGACTTCTGGTTATTCCCTAAGCTCAATGAATACCCTGGAAGCTGTCGTTATGAGATAATTGAGGAGATGAAAGAGGCTGTGACGAAGGTCATTGACACGCTCACACATGAGGACTTCCATGAGGCCTTCGAGAAGTTGTTGGAACGGTACAAGTGCATTGCGGGCGGAGGAGATTACTTCGAAGGGGACTAAAGTTCCATGTGAGTACTATCAATAAAAGTGCCTATACAAAAAAAACTTTGCAAACTTATTGAAGGCACCTCGTATATTGAAAGAAAATAATACATACACGAACGATAGCTGGGAGAAACCTCTCCTCAGCTTAACAATCAGGAATATTACCGCTCTTGGTAACGGCTCGCTGAGAATGCACTAAGACTAAGACTGCGCAGAAAAGAGCTCAGTTGGTAAATGTCACATGAGGACGAATTCATCTATAGAGGACACCCCAACAATTAGAAACTCCTGAATATATATATATATATATATATATATATATATATATATATATATATATATATATATTTACCCAACCCCTCCTAACGAACAAGGTTTATTTTCAAGCGAGGTTTTAGAGGTTTGAATTCAAAATTTTCCTTAAACAAAATCTTGTGTTATTCATTTATATTTTAACTCACAACCGATGGAAGGGATTGATTTTTTTATTGTATGTATTTACCGGCTGCTACGAATGAACAGGATACAACGCAAGGCCATTTCTTTAAGTAGAGTTTAACAGCTTTGAATTCATCGTTTTCTTTCTCCTAGACCGGTTACCAAGGTTAGAGTGCTCAGTCTGCCCTACTATTTACCCATAGGTGGATAAAGAATAACTGAATTCATACCTCTCCAAAGGTTATTAGCGCATTGTGAAAAACAAACAGCCTCGTCAGGTTAGGCAAAACTCCTGAAAATATCCCGTACCTTTAAAAAGATAAATGAATAAATCAATTAATAAAAATAATAAATAAAAACAAATAGTCTCGTCCAGGATTTGAACTCAGGTAACTGTATCTATGTAAAGGTCGTACCTTTAAAAATATAGGTAAATAACGGAAATAATTCGTGTAATTCCAGATTCAATTAAATGTTAAAACAGTTCTATGTAAAGCAATTCAGTTTAGCATAAGTATGCAGTTTCAATGTCAAAATCGGTTCTATTTCAAACAATCCAGTTTAGCAAAAGTACACAGTCTCTGGTCAATTGGTCCAGCGGTTAGAGTGTTCGTCAATAGCCTGGATAGAGTCATACCAAAGACTAAAAAAAATGAGACTTGATGCCTCTTTGCCTAACACTCAGCATTATAAGGTACGAATCAAGGGTAAAGTGGAATAATGCAGCGAAAGGAGTAACGCCATTCCCTACACCTTGGTGTTGTAACTATTGAAAAGGAGCCCTCAACTATGGTCGCCAACTTACACAGTTTAGTTCTATTTGACCCATAGATAGGACCCTATCAAGTGCTAACACTCTGGAGCAGAGTGGACCTGGGAGCAATGGCAATGAAGGGGTACTCCGCATCCCCGAAAGCTCCAGCATTACACGAAGCTTACCATCAAATTGTTTAGCGTCATATCCAGGACACTCGTTGGAGGTGGGGGTCATACCCCTCTGCAGAGAAGTAGTCGGTGTATTCTACAGTCCCCTCCCCAGCCGACTGGGCAAGTTATCAGTCCTAAGTAATTAGCAATGTTATGTAATTATTTTACCTCTCCAACCTATAAACTTAATTAGTAATGTTTAATCAAATGTTACTATTGGCCTAGTGGGTAGAGTGATCGCCAATGGTCATGGAGAGCTGGGTTCAATCCAAGGTCGCGTCATACCAAAGACTTTAAAAATGGTACTTGATACCTCCTTGCTTAACAATCAACAATATTAGGTATGTATCAAGGGTAAAGTGGAGCAATCCAGGGAAAGGAGTAGCGCCCTCCCCTACACCTCGGTGTAGCAGCTATTGAAAATGGAGCCTTCTGGTCGCTCTCGACTATGGTCGCCCTCGACTATGGTCGCCAACTTTACTTTTACTAAATGTAAATAATTAGTTTAGTAAAACAAATAATTCAAGTTTGTAGGTATTGCAGAGAACCGGACATTGGCCTAGCGGTTAGAGTGTTCGCCAATGGCTCGGGAGTTCAATCCCAGGTTAAGTCATACCAAAGAATCAAAAAATTGTTCTTGATGACTCCTTGCTTAACACTCAGCATTATAAGGTACGGATCAAGGGTAAAGTGGAGCAATTCAGGGAAAGGAGTAGCGCCCTCCCCTACACCTTGGTGTAGTAGCTATCGAAAAGGGAGCCTTCTGGTCACCCTTGACTATGGTCGCCAACTTACGTATTGCAGCATCTTTACTTCCTTTTCATTGTTAGAGACTCACTCTCGATGAGAAACTATCTTTCTGCATTATGAACATTTTTCTTTCTTTTTTTTTTTTTTCTTTTTTTTTTTTTTTTTTTTTTTTTGGTGTAGAAGCCCTTCCATAGATCCAATAAGTATGCATACCAAATTTAGTAGCTGAACATCAGACTAGTCTCCTGTCTAAATCGAACAAACTCCTTACAAATATTGATATTGATTCTTAAACTTTCTGATAACCGGGTGTAGATTAAAATGAAACCGACCGTGTTCATTTGGTAAAGGTATAAATCTACATTTCTTTATCTCATTGTCAGTTGGTCTAGACCATCTACATTCATTTAACGCTAATGACCTTGAGAAATTTAAACAAAATTACTTTCATTGATTGATGTTTCTGAAATAAGGTTATTCACAAAGTCACTGTTCTTTCATATTCTTTGAACTTTAAAACAGACACTTTTGAATCTTTCTTCGGTATTTGAAGTGCAAGAAAATACGTGTTTATTCAACAAAATGAAAACAAAGATAATGGATATAAGTGTATAAACCAGACATAAGAAGAAATGTCTGAACCAGTTTCTTGAAAAATAAAAGACATGAAAATTTACAACATATTTTTCATACCTTCGGAAGTTGACGGATTTCACAGATAATAAAACTTCATTGAGGAAAACTGTTCTTCAATATTCTGTCGCCATTACTGGACAAACTTCTTTCTCTTTTCTGTCCAAAGTGTTAACTAAGTACACTTGTAATTGTTTTCTACAAATACAGAAATAACTTTCTATATTTTAACAAGACTGATAACTCGTAAGAACAGATGGCATCTTTTAAGTTTGTGGCTCCATCTGTTTTCACTTTAAGCTACCTTGAACTTTACAGTCTCATGTCAACTTGGTAATTTTTTTTTTCTTTTTTTAACACTTTATTCTATTGTCTAACTCTTTGAAGCCTTTTCCAGTGACATCACATCACAGTGAAATTCAGGTTAGAAAATTTATAGTTTCATGTTTTCTATCATTCATCATTCTCCAAATGAACGCTTTTTTAATTCCTCGTTCTTTTTACTCGATTTATCATCTAGTTTTTCAGCTAAGAAGTTGTAATTCAGTCTCTTCAAAATTCCCTCAATTTGATTGATGGAATTGTTTGCCTGATATTCAACAAGCTTTTATCGTTCAATAATTGTTTGTTTTACTCAACTGAGATCATGTGAAATATATCGTATATACTCGCGTATGATTCGACTTTCTGACAGCTAAATTGAACCCTTTTGTAGCTTTCGGAAATTGTTGGCCTACCAGTTGGTCTAGGCCATGCCTTGGCTAACTATTTATGCACACAAAGATTGTATCTTATGTATGGTGTGACCCTCTGATGTTAGGCTAAAATGTAGGTCTCAGAGAGTCGTATATTATGGGAATATATACGGTAATGACACAAACATTTTCAACAATCTTTACTAAAAGTCATTTTACTCTTCTTTAGCTCACATGAATTTAAAGAAAATATTTTATGCTAAACGAGTGATTGTTCTGTTCACATTTACCACACAAATAAAGTTGTATTAAAAAGGAAGAAATTAAGAATGACCTTTTTTTCCCGATTGAACAAATATCGATGTTAATAATTGAGAAGAGTTTATTTGTCTTTTATAATACACACACACACACATACACACACACACACACACACACACATATATATATATATATATATATATATATATATATATATTGCTATAAGAAAAACAAAAACCGGTCACATTAGGATTATAAATTTATTTCCATCCTGTTATGAGTATTGATATGAATCAATAACACCAAAAATAACAGGACTTCTTCAGATCTAATGGATAAAATAATTACAGTCAGAATTGACATAGGAGGGAAGGGTGGGAGGCTGTAGAAGAGGGGTGAAGAGTTTCCTCCCCATTTCACCCGCTTCCGGTTTTTGTTTTTTTTAATACCGGTTGGAATCACAATAAAGTAACTAGACTTATATTCAAAACTATCTTTCTACAGTAAATTAATTTTTTTCACTTTTTTATTCTAAATACATTTCAACATAAAACTCCAGATTTAATTATAATTTAGGGAAGTACAACATTTCTTAATAACCTTACGTATCTTAATAACCTTACGTAATATATATATATATATATACATATATATTCATATATATATATTTAAAGTTGTGTGGATGTAGAAAAAAGAAATAAGAAAATAGAATAAATAAATTCAAAAGTAGTTCCCAAGTGCCCTCAGACGGAAAGTGAAATCCGAGCATACCTAAAAAGAGGGGTTTCCTGGCGCCAAAAAGAGAAGTTCTCTCTCAGTTAACAGTGACCACTTCAACTGAAAGGATCTATTCCTCTTTGCTACTGGTGGAGAAGAGCACATGTCGACTGAGTCACGACTTAGAGGGACGCTGGCTTTTCCACCAGTAGCAGCCTGTGCTGAACACACCAACAAGACACACGACAGACCTTCAAACTTACAACTCACTAAAGATGACTATAATACATTTCAACGCCTTGTCTGGAAGGTGCAACTATTTCTACTGGTACGGGAAAATGTTCAACACCGCAGAATAGTCGTTAAACCCTAAAATAAAGTTTGAGTTAAAAAGTATCTTTGTCTCTTTCCTTCCGTTCATAATTCTCTTGCAGCTTTTGGCAGTGAATGGAGTTAGAAGAAAAAGGAATCAGATACGAAACTTAGAACCAAACCATTCACCGACTACCGACAACCAATATCACGAATAAATAACAACCTTCTTGTTCCCACATAGAGCAACCAAATTTAGTGCGCATAATTATTGGACCGAGGGAAAGGTTTTAGTATCAACATAACAATAAGGGTGGAAAAAAAGTATTTTGATGAAAGAAGACGCCATGACAGTACAGGGTGTGGAAACAAAATATGGAATAATTTTTAAAACCTTTTTTTAGTCTGATTGGTCCAATTTGAAAAAAACGTGATAAATCTAAATTTCCATGATTAACTCAATCATTCAAACAGTTTTACATTAAAATGCAGCCCAATATGAGTGAGAAAGAAAAGAAACGATAAAGAAGCTATGATTTTCTTGATGCCAAAACCAACCCCCGCAAAAATCCTTGATTATGTTATATGGGGTGCTTTAGAAAACAAAACAAATGCCACTCTCCATCCCAATATTGGTTTGCTTAAAACTGATTTTGAAGAGGAATGAAATGAAGTGTCTGAAGAATTTATTTTGAAGGCATGCAAATCATTTCAAAGGAGTGTTGATACAATAATTGAAAAAAAAATGGTGGTCATATTGAGTAAATTTACTGTTTTGTGTCTATCTTCATATTTTGTCTTTATTTTTCTAAATTAAAATCAATCTCTTTTTATAATAGTCTTTATTATGATACTAAAATATACCTAACTTTGCTTCCATACCCTGTGCCTGATAAAGTGAAATGTCTGTTCTATTTTCATTGTTGTGTAATTTAGATGGCAATTCATTGCACCCAATATATATATATGTATAAGAAAAAACAGTCTTAAGTGGATGATTTTATTAATAGCTTGAATTATTTGACAATGTTAAACATTCCACTTTTTAAAATATGAAAGCCTTACACCTTCATCAGGGCATTCAAATAGATACTGTTGGTCGAATTTATTTCCAGTTTCCCATAAATATATGTTTATATATGTGTGCATTTTTATTAGAGCAATATACTTAAAATGATCTTAGAGAATGAAATAATTTACAAAATGCTCTTTGTTCTTAAATAGAAGCATTAATATCATCATGGACTGTTGTTACAATCTGATCTCAAAGAGGTGCACTTAGCATAACAGTTATTATTGTAAGAAATGGAATTGACAACATCAGCTCAAATCCTGCACAAGGCTGTTTGAGAAAAGCATAAATTCATATATGGATAAATAGTAATGCAGACTTGATTCTGGGAAGGAAAACTCTGAATTTAAACCAGCTTTACTCCACTAAAAAATAAGTTGACCTTGCATCACATCCTGCCTATTGAGAAGGGGTTGGGAATACAATGGAACCTAAAAAAGATTCACTGGTCATTTCATAGTTTTTAAAATAACTATGAGATTTCAATAAGTACAGATACTATACTCTGATCCAAGGTATCCATAAATAGATAATCTAATCATTCTTTACATGAATTATGTTCATATTTAAATAAGTCCAAAAAGTAACTGCTCTTTTATCAAATGAAATATAATTTTGTTATGTAGTGGCCACCATATAATATGATTTTGTTATGTAGTGACTACCATATAATATGAAGACCAAATGTTTCATTTTCTTTACAAAATGATGATAATTACTCGAGATGACAAAAAGCTGTTTGAGAATATTTTTTACTTACTTTTATTTTAGGATGAGTGAAGAAATATTTCTTATTTTCTTTTTACTTTCATCAAGGTCATTCTGGTTGTCATACCTCAGTACCTCAAACTAATTTTTTTCTATACAATAAATATGTATAACTAAGTATCCTTACAAAAAAAAAAAAACATTTATTATTATGTACAAACAAAGCTCATACAATAATGCCAATAAAAATAATTAATTAAAAGATTATGATTATCTAAGAAAGAATAAAAAAAAGGTGTAAATACATAATTGATTAAATGTTTTAAACATTTGGTATTTTAGAATTTACTAAGTTGTTTTAAAATAATGTAACCTCCTACAAACTATTCACTAACTAATCATATATATATATATATATATATATATATATATATATATATATATAAATATATAGGGTGTCTCAAAATTGATGCAACCCATTAAAATGATACTGATTTATTTCTCAAATATGTGCAATGGTGCTCATTTGGAACATGTCCTGTGAGAAATGCATCCTTTGAGCTAGTGACATCAAATCAAGGTTTTTTTTAAATTGTTATATATCAGCTTCTAAGACATGCCATCTTTTTTGGAGTTTCTTGTGTCAGTAATAAGTCATTATCATATTAATTGAGTTGCATCTATTTTGAGACAGTTTTGAATGATTTTGTCTCCAAATAACTTGTGATGCAAAATAGTTTTTCTTCTTTTGTCCAAGTCATTGTGATCAAGGATTAATAGTTGTTATAGTATACTCAAAATCTGAAACAAAAATGAACACAACATTATTATTGTAGAGTTATTAGCAGTTGCATCGGTTCCATGTATATTGAGAAACCCTATATATATATATTATATTACATTGTACTGTCTGTGACCTAGAGTTTCATGCAATCAACAATTGTCTGACAATTGCTCATTGCATGAAACCCAGGGTCACAGACATTACCATGTAATATGATATGATTAATTTAATTGTCCTGATGGAATTATTCCTGACTCTGGTTTAACTGGACTGAATAATACATACATATATATATATATATATATATATATATATATATAAATACTCTATCATTGATATTGACCACTATTTAACAATACTGCAACATTTGGTCCTCCATTAACTCACCAAGTGAACTAGTAAGAACCATAAACCTCTTTTATATATATATATATATATATATATATATATATATATATATAGGGTTTGGCAATAAATAACCCAAAGGGTTGCTATATCATAAAACACTAGCTAATCAACAAACCAACCAGCATATTAACTTTAATTAACTGACTTTTCTTATGGGAATCACTCATTTGATCAGCAAAAATTAATTTGAGCTAATTTTAATGGTGATGAACATTTTGGTATTGCATAAACCATCATTTTTAACCTCCTTTTCAAGAGATGGATTTTGTATATTATTAATAATAGCCTGGAAGACTAATATTCATTTATTATTTGTTTGTTAAGAATTGAAGCTGTAAATATTCTGTGACAAATTCATTTAATATTAGAAAAACATGAATAATATAAGTTATCTATATGAACATATAGTTTGTAGAATAGATTTACATGAGAAAAAAATATCTGTTCCTCCTATATTTTGGTTAAATGTCAATTTATAAATGTTAATTTATGGAAATATATTGATATTGAATAAATCCTGGAATCAAGATCCCACAAAACAGTAGCTGTACAGCCACCGACCTCTCATCTCTAAAGCCATTCAAATAAGACAAACAAGACATGCACGACACTGCTGAGGAAGTAAGGCAAAACTCATGAGTAAAGTTATTCAATAGACCCCTTCACACAGATGGGCAAATGTTGGATGACCAACAAGAACTTATCTATAACAGCTCTGTATGGTCACAGGGTGTCGTCTAGAAGATCTGCCAAAAGTGATGGATGATAGAGATGAATGATGAGTGAGAGTCAGGGAAATCCGTGCTAGCAGCACGACATGATGATGATATTGATAATGATATCATATGGTGAATATTTTCCTCTTTTGAATAATAATTAGCTTGTTTCTTGCATAATCACTCATTGTATTCTATGTATTTGTGCATGTGTGTGCATGAGTATTATTGAAAACATATTTTTATGAAAACTTAGTAATATTTTCGTAATATTGTTCCTTAGATTATGGATATTGTATTCAGAAAATCAAAACATAAAAACATAATGTAAAAAATAACAAAACAGAATCAAGCCAAATCTCATGCCCCCCCACCCCCCACTCCAAATCTCACGTCCCCCCGCCAAAAAAAAAATCTGCTATTTAACTCAAAATAACTTGTTTCGTCATACTTCAATTCATTAAGATATAGCAAAAATTAATTCCCCTCACAAAATATTTCAAATAATTTCCTTCAGTTTCAAATGACTTTATATTTAAAAAAAATACTTTTATGATTTAATGTTTAGAAAATGTTATATTTGTACAAGTTTCCATATCTTCAAATAGGCATAACATTATCATATAAATACATATAAATATATTTGCAACAGCCATAGATTTGAAAAAAATAATATCTGGCATTTTTAGAAATCGAATTTAAAATTAGAATTTTACTCAAAATACCCTTTCATCCTGTTAATCACAGGGGAAGAATTAGGAAAATGGTTCCTCATTACTTGGTGCCAGTCATATACAATAGATTTCATTTTTCATGCAATATTTAATAAAGTGTGTGTGTGTGTGTGTGTGTGTGTGTGTGTGTGTGTGTGTGTGTGTGTGTGTGTGTGTGTGTGTGTGAAAAAGAAAAATATGTTGACATTAGGTTTAATGCATTATCAGAGTGTTTGCCACGTTGAAACCAATTTCATAACTAATCTAATTATAACAGATCAATTTGTTTTTTCTGATGATCAGTCAGGTTTACATTTGTGAAAGTGTCAATAAATCAATGAAAATTTAACTGAAGCTTCGATTGGTAAAATGGTAGCGTAGAATGCCTTTGTCTAAGGGAAGTAACTCATATTACCAAACTAATTTCATGAACGTGAAAAAATATTTAACACCACGATTTTTTTCAGATTGATAATTACCTTTTGTTCAGACTAAACATATCTGAGTATAATATTTTGTAAATATGGCTTATTTGATGGAGTTTCTAAATGATGGTCTTGGCTATACTAAAATGTGTTGTAATAATTTTATAGATAAAGTTTTAAATAATAATGAACCTTTCAAGTACAAATTATTTTTTTCATTAAAATAATTCTTCCATTATCTTTTAATTAACCTATAAAACAAATTTTCAAGCTTATGGCTATAATTCAATTTTTTGCACATAAAAAGATAAACAAATATTCAGAGAAAAGCAAGTCCATACCAACAGTCCCTATTAATAATTTATTCGACTCATATAGGATAAATACTTGTACAAATAATCAGAATCAGTACCAAAATGGTTAAGAAATTTTTCAAATTTCACGAACAGTAGATGATGATATTTGTCACTGCCTCCCACCAGACAGGACTTGATACAAGGTCAAAAGCCCGAAGGCCGATTAAAGTGGGGATAAAGGGGAGGGGAAGGTCGGGAACGAGCCGAGACTCGAACCCTGCAAGTCATTGACCCACTAAGTGCAATGTGGGTCTAATTAATTAAGCAGTATCACGGACCTAAATCTAGGTCCGAGCACGTATGCCAGAATATAGCTTGAACTAGACCGTGAGGTCTAGTGCTATACAAGGGGTCTGAAAAGCAGCTCGCCCACCCGAAGGTTGCTCAGCCGAAGTTGGGGACCTATTCGGCCCCGAATCTGCTCTTGATTTCGATCGCCCATCCGGCACGAATGCCAGACGGCCCAGCCATTGGGCCGAGAAGCGATATTTGTCACTGCCTCCCACCAGACAGGACTTGACACAAGGTCAAAAGCCCGAAGGCTGATTAAAGTGGGGATAAAGGGGAGGGGAAGGTCGGGAACGAGCCGAGACTCGAACCCTGCTAGTCATTGACCCACTAAGTGCAATGTGGGTCTAATGAATCAAGCAGTATCACGGACCTAAATCTAGGTCCGAGCACGTATACCAGAATATAGTTTGAACTAGACCGTGAGGTCTAGTGCTATACAAGGCGTGCAAACGGATCTGAAAAGCAGCTCGCCCACCCGAAGGTTGCCCAGCCGAAGCTGGGGGCCTATTCGGCCCCGAATCTGCTCTTGATTTCGATCGCCCATCCGGCACGAATGCCAGACGGCCCAGCCATTGGGCCGAGAAGCGATCTCGAACAGTAGATGATCCTAAATAAATCTAATTGAAAAGGTTTATTTCAAATTTGTTATTACACCTATGTATTACAGACAAATTACCATTATTTTTAAATCTAGATAATTAGGTTTTTTTTCGTTAAAATATATTTATTAATTCTGTATCATTGTGTGTTATTCGTTGTAAGTGTGTGTGTCGATACGTTTACTCATGTATTTCAGATTTTTTTTAAAAATCAAAAGTTCATTATTGATACTAGAATAATTCTATGATAATTGCTTTGTTTTTAGCTTATTTAAATGAATTTTGTCCATTTACATTGAATGTAAACCTTGCTTCAGATTAATTTGTGTTGTGTTTTATCTAAAAGCAGAATTAAATATTATGTATGATTTTTATCATTAAATCCAAACATAAATTTGAATTGAAAAGTAATTCTGAGCCAATATGCTTTCAGTGGTCTTGGAGACTAAGGTTTGTGGGGATTTAGGAATTAACAATAAAATTCCCAACCGGATGTTGACTCGTCGGCTGCCACATACAAAATGTATAAACGCGTCGCCACGCATAAGGCTTCACGCATCCATCCGGTTTAAAATCAGAAAAAAGAAAAATAATAAAAAGTAAAGTAGCCAATAGGAAGCGGTCGCGCCAAAATTAGAAGGATTTTGGAGTGGCGAATTTGGAGCCGGTGGAGAGAGATAAATACTCAGGTTTTCTGTGAACCGGGTCTTGTCAGGGAGTGTCCGTCGAACCAACAACATCATTTTGCTGGCTGGTGTTTTAGGCACCACGCTACGTTGGTTAGTCCATTCACCAAGTAAATAAAGGAAAGTATGGAAGAAATGTTTTCGTCTCTTATCTGTTTCTATCTTTTCTTTTTGTATATTTCTTTTGGACTTTCTTTGGGCAAGGCATTGCGCCGGCCAGTCAACGTGGGGTAAAATAATATAACCAAAATATGAAAGTCAGATATCTTACGGCAACACAGCCTTGGCCTTAGCCCCTGACCTTCAAAAACCCTTTTAAAACCCACAGGTTCAATCCCAAGTCGAGTCATGCCAAAGACAAAAAAAATGTTACTTGATGCCCCTCAGCATTATCAGGTACGGATTAAGAGTAAAGTGGAGCAATCCAGGGAAAGGAATAAAGCCCTACTTTACACCTCGGTGTAGTAGCTATTGAAAAGGGAGCCTTCGGGTTACCCTCGACTATGGTCGCCAACTTTACTTTACTTATACTTTTTCTACTAAGTTAACTTCACATTGTTTTCTTCATATAAGTTTTTAAAATATTGTTTACATTTTTATTAGTACAATAATAATTTGTTTGGAAATAAATGCTTTTAATAGACAAATATAATTGTTATTCTGTTGCTAAGATGGTTTGTTTCTATGTTTTCCTTCAAATTGTCAATTTGTCTTTGTTGGCATTGAATGAATATTTCAAACACCTATTGAAACAACGTTTCTAAGGGAGACAACTTTTAAATGTCTGCCTATGTCTATCAAAATGAACGAAAGCAAAATGAATATATAGTTTAGCATTTATTTATATTTATTTATACGAAAGGAAAAAAGACATTTCTTAAAACAGATCCCACCCGCTAAAATTGTATATTTTTTCTCAAAGATGAAAAAGTTTCTGAAGAGATAAAGTTTACATAAAAATACCTATGAAAAATATGTTCAAATTGAGATTTCATTTCATGTACAATTGGTAAAGATTGATTAATTTCAATGGCATGTCAACCCATCTTGGATTATCTTATACCTTGAGGTTAGAGAATCACTTTCATTTTACTTTTTTCTTTTTCTTTTTTTTGTACATGTTTAAGAGTTTTTTGTTTTTTTTATTTTGTTTTGCTTTTTTCACATGGTCTTATCGAATACGAATAATTTTGAAACAAATCTATTTAGATGGGACCCTAACAGATACTACTGTTCCAAGTTAAAGGGGACCTTAGAATAATGGCAATGAAGGGATAATCCGCTTCCCCAGATCTCCAGAAATGGGATGCAGTTTAGTTTTATACTCAGGACAATCTATTTGTTTCTTTCGTTTTTTGTTTTTTTTGGGGGGGTAGTTTTTGTTTTTGCTTGTTTTATTTTTGTTTTCTTTGTTTTTTGTTGTTTTCGCTTTTGTTTTTTTTGCTTGTTTTTTTTTTTGTTTGTTTGTTTGTTTGTTTTGTTTTTATTTTTTGTTGGCTTTTTGTGGGGGTTGTGGCGAGAGTTTACCCCTTCTGCAGGGATACCGTCGGCGTATTCTAAGAATCACTGACAGGGTTAAAATAGCAAAGAAGTGATAACTAGAATTGACCAGATTCTTATTCTTGATTCATATTTTCAAAAGTCATATCAATAAAACTTAAAATGTTATATAATTACGGCTTATTAAAAACTGAAAAAAATTCAATTTTCTAGACCTGTTTTACATCTTAGTGCTGGCTCTCACACGCGCGCACACTCTCTCTCTCTCTCTCTCTCTCTCTCTCTCTCTTTCTCTCTCTCTCTCTCTCTCTCTCTTAGTGTGTGTGCTAACTCACTTTCAAACGAGATAGTAATTTACTAAGCTTTTTGCTTTGATATGGCTCAAGGCCGTATGAATGAGGTACTCAATGAGACTCAAACTAACTCGGGTAGGTTTGCTAGTCTTGCTTGCTAACCATTACACCACCCGAGTTGCCCTTTTTCAAACGAGATAATGATAAAACAATAAAAAAAAATTATACTAAATGATTACATAAGATAAGAAAAGAGTTTTTAGGCTATAACAAGAGGGCAGATGACATTACCATTTTTGGCATAAATGCTAGTTGACGTAGTAGCGTTCTGTTGCCTCTTGTTATTTTTATAGAAAGGAAACAAATAATGAACGCGTAGATACTGATGGCTTTCAATCTAGTAGTTTAATGACTGCTTGAAAAGTTTTCCTTATGCTGTGAGTTGAAGACAATGAGAAAACATTTGTAAATGGTTATGCGGGAGTTTAGTGCTTAGCCAGGGGCATCGGGTCGAAATGGTTTAGGAGGGAGAAATAATTGACCAGGAAATGGTCTCCTAAGGTACGCAGAGGAACAAATGTTGAAGTGTGCTCTCTCAAGATGGATAGTCCCTGTCTGCTATTGGAATTGTCCCGAGTTGGAGAGAGAAATGTTTTCTCTCGTATCGACTGGTCTTACCTCCAGCCAGCTAAGAGGAATGAGAAAGGAAAAGGTAATTTACAAAGCTCTTTGCTTCGATGTGGCACAAGGCCGAATGAATGGTGCACCCAATGAAACTCAAACTCACTCGTGTAGGTTCGCTAGTCTAGCTTACTAACCGTAACACCACCAGAGGTGCCCATGAATGAGAAAGGAAAAGAGAGGTCGCACGTGTTTCGCGCTGCCTTTTATCCTATTTACCCAACCCCTCCGCTCGGGCAGGATATGACACAAGGTCAATTTTTAAGCGGAGTTTAACAGGTTTGAATTCAGAGTTTTCCTTCTAGACTAGTTGCCTAACCAGGGCTGGAGAACCTAGTCTGTCCTACTATTTACCCATAGCTGGAGGGAGAATAATTGGATTCATACCTTTCCCAAGGGTATTAGTGCAATGTGAAATGCAATCAGTCTCGTCCAGGGTTTGAACTCGTGTCGCCGTGTTCATTTCCTAGGACGATAACAATTACACCACGGGCGCTGCCTTTTATGGTGCCCAGTGAGGTGTACCCGGGCAGAATGGCATAGGTCATTCTAATAGGATGAAATGTATCATTTCGAAATTCCAATGGCAAAGCAATTCCCGCACTAAATAATGGTTGGCAATTCTTTCTGCTACAAGGCTATTTGATATATTGGCTACTCTTGTTTATAAATTTGTTTTAGTATCAAATGAATTGTCCTTGATATAGTCCAAATGTGCCTGTGTAGGGTTATATATAGTATTTTGGTGGTCGATCAATAGGTTTGAGTTTTGACATCTATATCTGACTCCATTTTTGGTTCCTTTTTTCCCTCATCTTGATTGCTGGTGTCTTTTATCTGTCAAGACTGCAAAGGAAGAAAAAGGAAGGAAGACTGTGAGAGAAAATATTTTCATTTTAACTTTATTTAATTTAGGTATGGGTACGTCCACTCTGAAGAGAAGAAATTTCTTCCTGTATTATTTGAGAATCGTCGTTTCTACAAATCAGACGTTGAAATAGGTTAGTCATCTCTAGTGATATAGAAGTCCGAATTCGGTGTCGTCATGTCCTGTGGTGTTTTCATATAGTTCGTTTTGGAGTATTGGCTCGCTAGCTGCAGACACAACCTGCATGCCGAAGTCAATTGACCTGGTAAAACAGGAGTGCTACCTTCTAGCGGCAGAGTGTAAGGAAGTCCTTTTGTCTCAAGGGTTCAATTAAAGTGAGAGTAAATCTCTTTTTCCCGCGTCTGCGTCGTCAGGAGCTTCTGGGAGTTTCTGCATTTCTTAAAATTATTTCTATTTTATTCAATTTTATTTTTATTTTATCTATTTTCTTTTTTCTATTCGCTACAGCTGTTTCAAATGGTCAACGAAAAAGTTTTTTTCTCTTTGGAGTTCACGTTTTCTGTGGAATGGTTATCCGAATGTTTTACGACCTTGTTGTTAAATAAAAGGCTGGTTACAAAAGATATTTGGTTGTACTATTCTTTTCCAGTAAAAAGCTGCAATCTTTTTGTGAGTCTAGTATATAAATGGGACGACTGGTTTGCCTCGGAAATGATGTTGCTTCGTTTGACATTTTTAATCTCAAAATTTCTGCAAAAGAAGTTAAACACAAGAGAGTCTTCAAATTTGATTATCGACTTTAATTATCAACTCTTCTCGTGGACGTAACATGTCATATATGAATTCAGCTGAAGAACATTGTAAATTGGGTTTAATGGCTGTTCTCAATCTGAGCAGGATTAAAGGAACATTCTAAAAGACCGTAGAATAATTGATTAATGTTTTTAGTGACTCTTTTTGGGAACGCTAGGAACATTTAATCATGCCATTAGCTTCAGTGTAATTGTTCGAATTCTATTCGTGCCATATTGATAAGTCACAGATTCGAAAAGGATAACTCAAATTGTTTCCCTCAGTCCATGGTGATTGTAATCGGAACCCCAAATCTGCTGACTAAGCCAGTGATGAAGGCTTGTGTAATTGTTTTCAAGAATATGTCCGTAAAAGGAATTATTTCGAGTCAGCAGGTGAACCTGTCAGGTAGTAATATCCTTAACAAGGTGGAAGTGAACCTGTGATATCGGTATGAATAAGATCAAATCGAGTGAAATGGACAATAGGAGCTAACTTTTTGGTTTGGTTTGGTTTGGTTTTATGGCATATCTACCATTGTAGGTTATTTAATGCCAAATATTTTTATAAATATATATTAAATATATTATTTTTAAACATTTTGTAGATAACATTTTTAAACGAGCATGTGCTTATTTTTTATTTATTGTTTTTTTTATTTTCTTTCTAATTTTTTTTTTTGCACATAGTTAAATGGTTTCACTTATTTCTATCTAATACGAATAATTTTATTTACAAATAACCATTTGTTTACACATATTTTAATGGTTTCAAGCATTGCTATTTAACACTAGTAATTCAATTAAACATCAGTCATTTGTTTACACACTTTTAAATGATCAAACAGTTCTATTTCTAACAATTCAATTTAGCATAAGTCAACAATGTTCCAATTATTGCTATGTATCACTAACAATTCAATTAAGCATAAGTCATTTATTTATACACCGTCAAATGATTAAACAGTTCTTTTTCAAGCAATTCAGTTTAGATGTGTAACAGTGCTATTTAACCCTATCAAGTGCTACCACTTCGGGCCTGAGTGGACCTGGGAGCGATGGCAATAAAGGGGTACTCAGCATTCCCCAAAGCACCTACATTATTGGAGTTTCACCATCAGATTATTTAGAGTTATATCTTGGACACTCTTTGTGGGAGTCTTACCCTTCTGCAGAGATGCAATCGGTGTATTCTACAACCCCAGCCGACTGGGCCACTAACTTTTTAGCATCGCAATCAATGTTGTGTCCAATCTTTTGTATCCTTTTGATGCCAGGCCAGGAGTAGTTTATTTCTGACGAATCTGCATATAGCTTTAATATTCAGGTGGGATAATGATTGTAGGTTGTCAAATATCTTCCTACGTGAATTAAAACCTGTAAAAATGTCACATGACAAAGATGTTTTTGCGGAATATATACCTCCTTTATTTGTTGGAAAGAATGGTCATCCAAAAGAAAGTTTTTAGTTCGTCGTCGCCTTTTTG
This sequence comes from Sepioteuthis lessoniana, assembly GCA_963585895.1. Lineage (NCBI taxonomy): Eukaryota > Metazoa > Mollusca > Cephalopoda > Myopsida > Loliginidae > Sepioteuthis > Sepioteuthis lessoniana. The sequence continues at coordinate 16,096,649 of OY757918.1, forward strand.
TGCCGACGATATAGCTTCAAAACTAATGAGAGGATTTATTGTAATATAATTAAGGATGATATTTAATTATATCAGTTAACTATTTCATTCTTATTTATAAATTGTAACTTTGCAAAAAACTTTGAATGGGAAGTGTAAGTCGCAAAGGTCATAGGCGTGTACGTGTCGCAGGATATGGGACGACAGTCAGCTTGTCATACAGAGGTTCTGTTTTGAAATCGTTATTCTCGGGTCGGATGCTTAAAAGAAACACATTTTGAATTCAATGACTGCTGAGTTAGCTATCGGGCATGAAAAGAATTTTCAATGACACATGTTCTTATATCATTAGAGGATAAGGTAATTAATATATGATGTAAGCAAAAGATTTCTGGAAGATAAGTCAGTTGGGTCAGCCGAGTTCAGAGTTGAGGGTTGGTTGAGTTCAGAGATTCGAGGGGACGAGCGGGATGAAGGAATCGAAGTTGGGTGTTTTTCTTCGTCTACCACCCCCGAATCTCATTGCGCTTCTATATAACAACAGGATATCTTTTATTCAATTTTTCTCTCGCGTTACGATGGCCGACTGCTGTATGTATAAACTCTTCCTATTGAAAACAACGGAGTCGCTTTGTACTTTGCGAAATATAACATCTATGCATATTTGTGATTCCGTAACGTAACATTGTCAGTTGCTGCAACACTTCTGGAAAGAGTGTCTATCAGAAAATTAAACGTGTTTTTTTTATCAATATCAATTGTGAATTGGCTGATGAAATCGAGGTGTCTGAATTCATGAGATGAGTTGATATCAGATGTTGTTTAAATAGCACCAATCAAAGGTTTATGATCGATGAGTACATGAAAATATCGCCTTTCTAAAAAGAGACGAAAGTGTCAGATAGCTTGGTAGACAGCCATTAACTCACGTCCGAAGGTAGATTATCGGACTGCGAAATGGTGAAATTTAAAGCATCAGTTCTGCTGATGACATTGACATTGAACAATTTTCTTTAGCCAACGTGTATCCTGACGATTCTGTTTCAAACAGCTCTATGACGCAATTCTTTCTCTTTTTTCCTTGAAAGACATCAGTTAAAGGACAAATTATTTCTGCCAAGTTGGGAATAAATTTTCAATAAAAATTAATCCGAAAAATTGACACAAATTCTTCAAGATTCTGGGAATTAGAAACAAGCGAATAGCTTCTGTTCTTTCAGTTAAAGGTCAGATGCATCAATACCATGACCTAAAAATTTAATCTCAGATAAACCAAACTGACATTTTATGAGATTTATAATCATTGTATTTTTTTAGATATTTCGAAAACTACTTGTAAATGTCATTTACGTTCTTCTGGTCTGATTAGAACATTGTCGATATAGCAGAATACTGAGTTCAGTATTTGGATAACAATCTATAAATTGCTGTCAAAATGGCAAACATAAATATTCAAACGAGCTGAAAGGTATAATGATGGCTTTTTTGTCTTTGTTTTTGTTTTTACCATTTAATATGGTTGCGCCGTTGGCTGTTGAAATCCTGGATGTTAGGAATCAGGTTAAGATCCGGAACGGTAATCGAATTCAGCTAGCGGTAGTCAGCGCAAGGTCTTCATAACAAAGATTGTTTTTTTTTTACTCGCCCCCCCCCTCCGTCATGTGTCGTTGTGAATTCCGACAGCAATTAGAAAGCCTACTGGAAAGGTGAATCATTCTAAGATGTTGGAATTCCTGTGTTGCCATCCGAAGTTTATCAAGAATAAATCGGCAACTGCGTAAAAAAAGAAAACGAAATGTGGCAGTAATTTCGATGTGCTGCGTAATGTAATGTTGTATCATTGTCGTCTAAAAATTCAGTTCCGTTATTTCAGAAAAAGTCTGGCGATATTCGTGAGAATTCCGATTCTTATTCAGCTGCTGCAAGTTTGGAGCAGAGTAATATCATTACTTGCAGACAACCAATAGACTTTTTAGAGTTAGTGTATCGATTTGTTGAGTCTTTTTTCTAAATCGATTAACAAACCATAATTATGTTGGAAATAGATACCTAATATTGGCGTGGTTATATCGGCCACAATAAAGGTCCAAGAAATGTTTCGCTGTAAATCCAAGTCTAGTGTTAAACATTTATATCCATATGTGTGGATAATTGAGCCGTTTACTGCAAAGTGCAACTTTACTGGGTTTTTCACTTTATCCGTTGCCGAAGCTGGTTGTAATGATATTTGCGCTTCGCTGTACACAAGAAATTTTATCTTAGTAATTTCTGACTGTAATATGGAAAAGTCAATTTGTACTCCAACATATTCTGCCGACACAGATTATGGTCTTTTTTTGCTGGACTCCATACATTTTCCCAATGTTAACGGATAAGCATTTATAGGATTTACACTCCGATATTTTAAAATGGCTGTGATACCACTTGTACCCGAAACAAAGATGGTGGACGTCGGTAAACTAATCAATCTCGAGAACCTATTGGTCAGGAAAGTCTCGTAATTTGTGCTCACAACTACGTCCAAACCTTTGATTTAATCTCACGTATTTGGAGCTGACCACATGACAAAGATTGCCTATATATACTCTCGTCTTCCTAGAACTCTCTCACATTTTGACTTCCAGAGACAGCACTCTCTTTCTCTTCATTTCGACTTCCAGAAACAGCTTGATCTTGCCAGTCAGTAAGACACAACTCAATACGCGTAACATGGGTATGTATACATTCTGCGACCTTTTTCTTTCCTGTTCTGCCTTTTCGGTTAGACTTGTTCCAGTCTCGAACACAGCCTCAGAAATTTCGTCAAATCCCGAAGGAGACAAACAGCCAACATGGGAGAAGACCCGTTCCTCCTAGAATACATTGCGCAATTTCTGTACATCGATACCTCGCATGAAATACTTAGTCAACATACATTTTATAGTCTACAGGACACTTTTAATACTTAGTCTTTTTCTATAATATTCGTGTTAGTTTCACACACACACACACACTTAGAGGAATATTTAACGGACTATATTAGAATATTCGTAATGTTTCCTTTTTATGCATTTGTTATATAAATTTAATTTTGTTTGTACTGTTTTGTTTTGAATGTTCTTTTGTCCGTGTCGTTTTACAACGTTCACTTCGTTTGCTTTTCAATAATGAACCAACACAAATTGTGGGACCAAAATATTCGCCAAAATAGTACCCCCACACATTCAATTCGGATAGAGAAGAACTCAAAACAATATAATTGTACAAGAATATATTTAGATAATTCAAAAGATGGGTTGTAAACTTAATGACTTTTTGGCCAGACTTATTCGCTGAGGTTCATCTTGAAACAGGAGTAATTGAATTAGTGTCCGCTTGGTTTCGTTTCAATCATACAATTGATGTAAATTGAAAATGGGCGTCAATCCGTGGCAGCGCGCCGATTGGCCCTTTACCGCCAAGGGCAGATAATCATATTTTCCAATAAGATCGCAAGCTTATTCTTTTCCACGAGACTAGTACTCTCATGAAGGGATGCTACACCTGGTGACTGGCTCGTCGAATCATCTGTGATACCAGTGTTGTATAGCCGCATACCTATACATATACAAATATAAGCAGAGACATAAGCAAACATAATATACGAACTTCAATGAACGAACGAACACACTTCTTTATAAAAAATATACCGCTCACTCTTTATTCTCAAAAGGGTTGATGTTTCTTGTGTGTGAGAGGTGAGTTGGAGACGGGGACAGACTGCCACATATTGACCCAAAGTTCCTCTGACCATGGCAGCACTTCTTTCTCATCTTGGCTGGCTGCTCAACCGTGGGTCACTGAGGGCCCAAAGCCTTCTGTCTGCCGCTAGCTCTCACTCCGGCATCTTGTATTTGAATTTATAAGCAATTCCTTTTGCTTGTAAAGATTTCCTTTCTATCGTATATATTGCTTTAAACAAAGTTTATTATATAGAGAGATATTACTGCTTCCGACTAATCATTGACTGAAATGTTGGTTTGGTTTGGTTTGGTTTTAATGCCTTCTGCTAAAGTTTTATGGCGTATTGTAGCGATAGGGATAACATTATTTATAGCGATGGGGATAACATTATTACTCCTCTAGAGTTTTTCACATCAGTATTAGCTGATGGTTTTTCACTGGAGTGTGAGTGACAGCAAGTCTCCTCAAGTCTCCAGGACTCGTCTCAATATTCTGACCGTCCTCAGCAATGCTGTCGTTTGGATAGTCTCTACCCGTCCGCCAACTTCCAAGTCCTCCAGGCCCTTTAATAATCCTTTAGCTACTGTGCCTAACGCACCAATCACAATTGGCACAATCGTTACTTTCATGTTCCACAGTTTTTTCAATTCTCTAGCAAGGTCGAGGTACTTATCCTTCTTTTCACTTTCCTTCAGTTTTATTCTGTGGTCCGCCGGGACAGCAAAGTCAATTTTGCAGATTCTCTTTCTTTTGTTGATTATTATGAGGTCTGGTCTTCTGACCGAGATTAGGTGATCCGTTTGTATGTTAAAGTCCCATAGGAGTTTATGCGAGTCATTTTCTAGGACAGGTGCCGGGTTGTGCATATACCATTTGTTTATATGGTCGAATTGAAATTTCTTGCACATTTCCCAGTGGATTACCTTGCCGACCCAGTCGTGTCTCGCTTTGTACTCCTTCTGTGCTAATTTGCTGCATTCGCTTATAATGTGATTGATGGTTTTGTCTCTGTCACCGCATAGCCTACATTTACTGTTTTGTTGCGTCTTATCTATTCTCGCTTTGATATGATTGGTTCTTATTGCGTTGTCCTGTGCTGCTATTAGGAGGGATTCCGTTTCTCTCTTAAGGTTTCCTTTTCTTAGCCAGGTCCAGGTTTTCTGGTGTGAGATGTTGTTTATTTGACGCTTAAAGCGCCCATAGAATTGTTTTCCTTCCCATTTTTGTTTCCTAGTTGTTGTCATTCTTTCGTTTATCGTGTTGTCCGTATCGACTCTGATGGTTGTGTTATGGTTTGACCTTTTGACCCGGCCAAAAATGCCATTCAAGGTGATGCACCGGAAGGAAGTGATACATTCTAATGGCAGTTATGAGAGGAAATCGCGTGGGCGGAAATTGGCTGATGAAATGGGACGAGGTAAAAATATCCCATGATACTCTCATAGACTGACACACCGGAAGAGAGTGACCTCTGAACTGCATGACAGTTATTTCCGCTTGATGACGATTAAACATTCGATTTCAAAGATCGAGTGGACGTCGAATGATTATATAATTCAGTTGAGTTCGATGAGCCAGTGTAGTTACCAGTAGAGTTCCAGACAGTTGGAGGAGAGGTGTGGTAGGGAAAGCCACACTCGACCGAGGGGGCCCTCGGAAACTCCGATGGAGTTTGGGGTCCAGAGAAGATGCTGATAAGATGCAATAAAGAAAGCCATCACCCAGCAGAGTAAGCCCCTAGGCCTCCGGTTGAGCATCAAGAGAACAAGAAAGACACAACGTGACGGTCATAACAGTGGGGTCAAGATATTACAGTTTATGTTCGGTCTCCAGCTCCCTCTCACAGTAAAACCCCACACAACCTTTTCGAACCCTTGCAATAAAGAGAGAGGTAAATATATTTGTAAAGATGTCTTCCTGCGTCGTTTATTCCTGCGTCTGTCTTTGTCACTTTGTCTTAATTATTGTGTCGTTGTGATGCTGTAGATGAGTATATAACATTTGTAATTAGTCCTCGTTCGTGTTTTTCTATGTAGTCTTCGAGCCGTTGTATGGATGCGTCAACGGTGTCTTCAATATTATTATCATTATTATTATTGGGTTTTTGGTTTAAGGTTTAAGTTGGTTTTGTTGATATTACTTTAGTTGCGTTGGTATTTCGTTGGTAGTTATCCCCTCGCTAAATGTTGATGGAAAATAAAGGTAGTGGAGAAGAACGAAGACGTCGTTAGGTTTTAAAGGAAGGTTTAATGGCAGCATGACGTAAAGGGTTTCACGCTGGTATGTTGCGAGCCTCGTAGTAAGGAAAGAAGGTAGGAAGTTGTTAGAGTGTATCATCTAATTTGTTTTTAACTAGAATCCCTTGGTCTAGAAGAATAGACCGAAGGGATCCATAAACTATTCAGGAAGACATTAAGACGTCCGTTCCCTTTGGGGATTTCTGAGCGAGAGACAGATTCGCGGGCTTTCAATTTTTAGTGCTACTAGGAAATATGGTTTGGGCTGAATAGGACAGGTCATCCTGATTGGGTGAAAATGTTCGGCGACTCTAACGGTCAAATTAAATTACGCGCCAAACAAAAATTTCAATTTTCTTTCTGCTACAGTATCAACTATTGTCGGTGATTTAATGCCAAATCTTGTTTTATGCAAATTACCCCGAGTGCGTCACCCGTAGGTACAAAAACAAAGGGAGGGAAGTTAACACAGCCTCGAATGTTGCCGACCAAGATAGCAGTTAACTGATTAGCTTTGTAGGGAAGGAAAGAGAAAGAAAAGTAGTTTTAAAAAGGCGTGTAGAAACAAGGGAAAGGGAGACGTAACTCAACTATTAACATACAAAAAAAAAACAACTATATTTCAAAGATGAACAAACATTTATCCCACTTCAAAGAATTTATTTCGAAAGAAAGAAACTTAAAAAAATATATTTGCACTGACATTGCACAAATTTCGCCAAGTATAGATGAGCTAAAAAACACAACATTTGATGTAACAAAAAAAAAGCAAAAGGATATAAAGGAAAGAATTGGAAGATCAAATGGACTTATTCGACATTGGACCAAAAACAAAGAAAAGTTGTACATTACAAAACATCTTTTACTGAAATACCAACACGGTGTCTGAATTCAAAGTTCTCTTTTCATTTTCCTTTCTTTTGTTTCAAATTTCTGGCTCTACACTTTCTCAGTTCGATACAATTTTTTTCTCTTTTCTTTTTTCTTTCTCCTATTTCAAATTTCTGGCACGAAGCACTCACTGGGTGATATAATATTCTTTTCTTTTCCAAAAACTTTATCTTTTCTCCGGGGCTTCTGAAGAATTTTAAGGATGGTACTCTGAGAAATTTAAAGTTTTTCGTTAAATTTCTTCAACTGTCCTTTCATCTTGAAAAATGTCTCCCAAGACTTATTCACATTGAGTAGGTAGAACTCAGCAACTTTTCTGTTTCCTACGGTAATAAACCAATTCTGAGCTTCTCTTCTACATTGGAAGTATTTGAAATTAACTGTTTGAACATTTAACTGCATGCAAACAAATTACTGGTGTTTAATTGAATTCTTAATGATACATAGCAATACATGAAACTATTTAAATTCGTTGACCTATTGGCCTAATGAGTAGGGTGTTTGCCAATGGTCCGGGAGACCGAGGTTCGATCCCAGGTTAAGTCATACCAAAGGCTCAAAAATGGTACTTGATGCCACCTTGCTTAACACTCAGCATTATAAGGTGTGGATCAAGGGTAAAGTGGAGCAATCCAGGGAATTGAGTCGCGCCCTCCCCTACACCTAGGTGTGGTAGCTATTGAAAAGGGAGCCTTCGGGTCACCTTCAACTAATGTCGCCAACTTATTTATATGTAAAAACCGGATTTGACAATAAATAACCTATAGTGGTTGATATGCCATAAAACCAAGCACAGACACACACACTCACATATATATATATATATATATATATATAAGCTATATTTTTCTGGCAATCTTTTAAAGAACATTACCAACAAGAGACGTTTTAGTTTACGTTTGTTTGTTGTTTTTTTGTTTTTTGTAGTTGTTTTTTTTTTTGTTGTTTGTTGGTTTTTGGGGGTTTTTTTATTAATCTTAAATTCAAGCTTGTACAGAAATTGTCAAAAATTTTCTTCCTTTCCAACCGTAAGTGTTTATTTTGAAGGATAAAGCTGAATCTGAATTCAGAAAAACTTTCATATCGTATTTTTTTCGATAGCATTTGCTAAATTTAAAAAATTAAATCCATATTTTCATATGTAAACTGTTTGCAAAACAGTATACCTGCATTTTACACAGTTTTAAATAGTGTAGTTTTCAGCATACATGGAAGGAAAATATTAAAAAGAAGAAATTGCAGAGTTTTCAGTCTTGATGTTCTGTTCTGCACAAAACCGTGTGCGTGTGTGTGTGTGTGTGTGTGTGTGTGTGTGTGTGTGTCTCAGGATGCCGAAAAGTTTTCGGCTCAATCAAAGGGATGGCATTTTATTTATTTATTCATTTTTATTTATTTATTTATTTATTTTTCTCATTCTATTTTAAGAAACTTGAAAAATGATTTGCCATTAATGAATAAATAAATTAAAACGCCACAAAAAAGAATTTCTTCATGTCATGTAACCAAGTTGCATACGCATTATAGTAAGTAAAGTTGGCGACCATAGTCGAGGGTGACCCGAAGGCTCCCTTTTCGATAGCTACTACACCGAGGTGTAGGGGAGGGCGCTACTCCTTTCCCAAGATTGCCCCACTTTACCCTTGATCCGTACCTTATAATGCTGAGTGTTAAGCAAGGAGGCATCAAGTACCATTTTTTGAGTCTTTGGTATGACTCGACCTGGGATTGAACCCAGGTCTCCTGGGCCATTGGCGAACACTCTAACCGCCAATGTCCGGTTTTGTAAACGCATTATAATCTAAAAATATATTGTTTATTCTTTTATATAAGGAGATACATAGTTATATCAGTAAGTCTGTGACCTAGAAAAAAATATATTGTTTATTCTTTTATATAAGGAGATACATAGTTATATCAGTAAGTCTGTGGCTTAGAAAAAAATATTTTACAAAACAAATATTTATTTTTCAATATAACCTCCTTTTTTAATCAATGAATTACTTCCCTGATCAATAGTTACATAACACTTATCAAATGAATATTTCATATCAAAATCTATATGTCAGATTATGAACTTATTAATCCATCCACACACACACACATATATATATATATATATATATATATATATATATATATATATATATATATATATATATATATATATATATATATATATATATATATATATATAAAAGCAAGTTGGCGAGCGTAGTCGAGAGTGACCCGAAGGCTCCCTTTCCAATAGCAACTCCACTGACGTGTAGGGGAGGGCGCAACTCCTTTCCTTGGATTGCTCCACTTTACCCTTGATGCATACCTTATATTGGTGAGTGTTAATCAAGGCGGTATAAAGTACCATTTTTAAAGTCTTTGGTATGACTCGACCTGGGATAGAACCCAGGTTTACCCACTTGGCCAATGAGTGGATATATATATATATATATATATATATATATATATATATATATATATATATATATATATATATATATATATATATATATATATATATATATATATATATATATATATATATATATAAGTTAATAGCTTGACATTAATTTTAAGCTGAAATTTTCATATTATATGAACAAGGTTTGTAATGAAATCCAATAATAACACAAAAAAGAAGACAGTTCGTAGAATAGAAAAATGTATCAATCTGATTTTTCAAAGTGTTTTATTTTTTATAAGTAATCTCATGTCGAAATTACAAAACTAATCAATACTAATTGTTGGGTTACTGGCTCAGTATTGTATCAGATTCCAGTACGTCAACCGGTGTCACTGTATACGTGTGTTTATAAAGTGGCCTTTAACAAGTCGTAGTCCCTCCAGTACTATACCAACTCAATTTCTCTATACCGAGATTCCTTTCGAATCAACACCAAAACACATGATTCAAAATGGCGCCTGCTATGTGCTGGTTACGGCGTGCGTGTTCCCATTCATCACATTTACTGAAAAAACAGGTAAAATTAAGGGTAAAATTTTGCTATTTTGTACAAAACAACAGTTAATGGAAGTAAAAGTAGAGTAAGTTTGGATTAACAAAAAAGTAAATTGAATAATTGTATTCGTGTGAACTGTGTCGTACCCGGTATATGATGTACATATGTGTGTCGTATACATATAGTATATTAAAAACATTTGCCAGTGACACGACCCTTTTGTCCTGTGTTGTCTTTTAGGAGTTTGTTATAGGCATTTCACATTATATGTCGTTGTTAACATTATCGTTATAGTCAAGCAAATTTTGCTCCTCATTCCAATATTTTCCTCTTTTCTTATTGTTATAATTGGTTTATTGTTTTGAGGGAGGAAAAACGAAAAAAAAACTATCAAAATAAGTTTATTTAACATGACTTACAACAGGTGGGTGTATCTTGTTATTTATGTAAGAAATATTGTTTTTTATTGTAATTTTTCCCTTTTTATTTTTCCAGAACCCCTTTCTTTTTCTTAAATCATTCTTCTTTGTTCCTCGTTTTCCCAAAAACAAAAACAGATCAGCTCACGAATCGACTTATATAAATTCCTCAAGAGTTTAAACGAGTAATTGGGTTTTTTCTCTTTAAATGAGCCTTCCTACTACCCCCGTCTCGTGATTTTTCATGCAGATTTTTTAGAATTAAAATATCAAAACTAATTTGAAATGTTATGGATTTTAAAAAATCTGTGTGTAGACTTACAATTTTATCAAATAACTTATTGGTCAAAACCCTTCGTACATTTACATTGTAGTATTAAAATTCCAATATAGTTTAATATCCTTAAAGAATTGTTACTTTTCATTTTTAATGACCTTTTGCTTCGATGTAGGTCAAGGCCGAATGTATGGGACACCCAGTGAAACTTGGAGTCATCTTTCATTTTTTTATAAACCACTTTTTTTATTGGGGGCTGGAAAGTAGTACATAACCAACGAATGTGTATTTCCGTTAGACATCGCCCTTTTAACTTGACTTAAATTAGACTTTATGAGTCTGGGTATTTATTTAGCCACCCATCAAACTAAAATATGACATAAGGTCGTTTGTTATGTGGGGTACCTCACAGGAAGTGAACATCCCGCGCGGCGCTTTCAAAAATACTTAGATTCCGTTGGCATTCCCTTTGATAGGTTCCGAGCAAATAACTTTAGTCCTTTTAAGACGAGAGAAGAGGTGCTGCCTTGCGTGGAAGTTCCCGTGGATCAAAGCTAATAATCTTACTTTACCCACCCAACTTGAACACACCAGCATTTAATCTTGTTTTTATAATTCAATAAAATTGATTATCAACGAAGTATTGACGAATAGTGCAATAAAATAGTCTGAAATTGAAATACTTGTAACTCATATTTTTAGGTGAGACAACTGTCAAAACTTAATTTTTAATCATTTTTTTTTTTTTAATTTTGTCATTGAAAATATGAAGTTTAATAAATTGCAATATGAATTCCTTCTATAAACAAAAGGAATTTTTAGTTTAAAAATGTTAATGGTCTATGAATAACTTTCAAAAATGAAAATTAAAATTATTTAGAGTTAATTCAAGTGGTACAGTATAGCAAAAATTAATTTTAATTTTAAAACCTGTTTGGGTGTTCATATCTAATTTTGCAAAGAAATTTAAAACTATTCAAATCATTCTAACAAAAGTCTTTGCCTGTTTTTTTATTTTAATGATCATTCATTTTTGTATTTTATTGTCCACTTCCAAATTTACAAATCAAAACAGCTCTCCTTAGAAGATTTTCAGAGTAAAATGACTGCATAACTTAAATACATTAAGAGTTGGCAAAAAGAAATTTTGTTTGTTTAAAGATTAGAAGCAAAAACCCTAATCATCTGAAGTTAAAGTAAATAATAATGAAATGTATGTGTATAAAAATAAAAAATTTAGAACTTATTTTTAGTATATATAACAAATTTTACAGTTATTTTGTATGGAACAGTTTAATAATTCCTTGTTGATAATTTTTTAAAATCTCAACAAAGGTGAAATTAAGGTATTCATTTTTTTTTTCTTCTCAATTGCAATCTTTTCTTTAATTTAAAAAAAAGTAATGGATTGAAATATCTCTTAATAATTTGTATCTTCATTAAGTTTGTTACAGATTTTATTGTACATAAAGCAAGACTTTTTTTCCATTACTTTGAAGTTAGTTTTTTTATCAAGAAAAATGGACTTTGTCAACCTTGTACTTAAGAAGAAACTTGAGATTTTATCAATACTGATTTAACTACTGATAGTCATTGAACAATGATCAAATTAAGTTATAAAATAATTTTTTGTAATCAAATTTCTTAATATTTCAAATGAAAGTCTTAGTTTGTAAATGAGACAAAATGAAAATGTTGTATTTAGATGACTAGTATAAATGAAAATGCTGAAACAGTATTAAAATTGTACTTTGTACATTGTTTGTCAAGGTCTAATAAATTAGGAATAAAATAAGGTCATGAAAATTGTTATCTTGGGTAAATTTTTTGTTTTTTCATGTTCAGTTAATAACCTGTAATATGTTATTTTTGCAGTTAGATCACCATTCACCTAAATTTGTTTATATCTAAATTTAAATTTAGATACAAATTTAAATTAACAATCATTATTGTAAATTTTCTAATGATCTCAAATAGAATTGTGGATAATTAAGTCTTATGAATCCTTATATTTGGATTCATTCTCTGTGTTTGTGTGTACCTTGCTATCTTTGTGTCTCTGCTTGACACATTTAATCATCACACAAAAAAAATATCTAATTCCCATTGGTTAAAATGAACAAGAAGATACTTAAATATTCATACATTCAGTGACATATCAACTCTCAGTAATTTTATCTTATACATCAAAACAAAATATCTATAAGATTCTTCATGGTTGTCATGACAAATATAAACCATACAGAGTATTAAAAAAAACATTCAGGAAAAAAAAAACGAATGCTTTGTATATTTAACCTCTTCCCTCATCCCACCATGTTTTTTTGTTGAAAACTATTTAATGTTGATAAATACTGAATATTCTATACATAAAATAAATTTTTTATTATGTTTAATATTGTAGCGTCCACTGGTCAATCATTTTGTACGATGGCTGAACCTGCAGGAATATCAGAGCAAACTGCTGATGGCTGACCATGGCATCAATGTACAAAAGAACCATGTCGTTGATACTGCTATTAATTCAAGCTCCCTTGCTAAGAACATGGGTATGTTTCTTTTTTTTTTTTAATCTTTTATATTTACTTCCAGAGTTTAAAGGAAATTTATTTATTATTGTACAACAGAAATACAATTAAAATGATTTATTGAAGGAATTATATTTATTGAATTATATCTATGTACTTATTATCACAATTCATTCCATTTCAATTTCATTAGATTTTTTTTTTAAATTTGAAATTTTAAGAAAGATATTGCCTTTGAAGTTGTCAGAACACCGTAATTGACCTTTGACTGTTGTATAGTGTGGATTTTGTAAACAGGATGTGCAGCTGTGTCTTAAGGTAAACAAGGGACAGTAGAAATGCCATGTGAATTGTGTAGGTGAGGTGGCGGAAGGAAATGTGTGGGGTGTCAGAAAAATATATAATGACTGGAGTTTTTGACCCCAGTGGTCAGTCAGTTAGAGTAGACACGTCACATAGTTTTGGGTGCTAAACGCGAGGTGGGTAGTCTCCCATGAAAGAAACATGAAGAAGCTAGACTCTGAATATATGCATCGCAATGTGGTGTCAATCTTAGCAGTCCTGTCTCTCTCTCTCTCACTCAACGTTTTATGGTTTCTTTGTTTAATGGCGTATCAACCTTTATGGGTTATTCAATGCCAAAGCTATCCTTCTGGAAGAATAACAATGGCACTATTTACCCCATATCTGGGAGGATAAGGGGGTTCATGCCTTTCCCAAGGATATTAGTCTGAAAATGAACATAATAGCATGACTGGAGTTTAAACTTACTTACTACCTATATTTAACAACCCCTCCACTCAGGCAGGATATGACACAAGGTCAATTTTTAAGCGGAGTTTAATAGGTTTGAATTCAGAGTTTTCCTTCTCCTAGACTAGTTGCCTCACCAAGGCTGAAAAACCCAGTCTGCCCATAGCTGGAGGAAGAATAATTGGATTCATATTAGTGCTATGTCAGTCTCATCCAGAATTTGAACTCTTATCGCCATGTCCATTTCCTGCGGTGATAACCATTACACCACGGTCACTTACTTAGTACGATTCCGCAGTCCATTGCTTTACACCACGAGGACACCTCCATAATGTTTTCAGCTTTCATAAATAAAAAGAGAATTGATATTTTGATAAACAAATTTTATTACCTCCTTATTCTGACTGTACAACATATTTAGGACTGTTTGAAACACTCTAAAGTGCAAAAAAAAAAGATATTCAGAATTGTGTTTCTAACCCTCATATAAGCTATGAATTAAAGAATTTGAAAATATAACTGTTGTGTATGAAGTGAAATATTCTTAGTTATAAAAAAAAAAAGTAAAGTTGGCAACCTTTAGTCGAGGGCAACCAGAAGGCTCCCTTTTCAATAGCTACTACACCGAGGTGTAGGGGAGGGCGCTACTCCTTTCCCAGCATTGCTCCACTTTACCCTTGATACATACCTTATATTGCTGAGTGTTAAGCAAGTAGGTGTCAAGTACCATTTTTAAAGTCTTTGGTATGACACAACCTGGGATTGAACCCTGGTCTCCCGGACCATTGGCGAACACTCTACCCTTTAGGCCAATGAACAGGTTCTTAGTAATGAATTGTAATTAAATAGTACATTGGAATTAGTAAATATTGGGGATAAGTTTCTATTATTCTAATCATTTAAACCTATGTCAAATTAAATGGAATATTGTTTTGTTTTGATATCAACGCATTGTCTTTTCCAATAACATTATATGAGTTGATTCAGAAGATTTTTTTTATTTTTAAAAAGGTGAAAAAAGATGTCAATGTAATTAATATTTTATTAATGATTTATAATCACTCAGTAATTGCAGTAACCAAATATAAAGGTAATTTTTTTTAATTTCTACTAAAAGATTTTTTGCATACAGAATTTATTTTTATATTTTCTGTAACAATCTGATGAGGAAAATGGAAGTTTACATTTCTGACTATTGTAACAGTTGAAAATAAGGTGCTTACAATGGTTTTTTTGTGTTTGTAAATGTTGATCATTTGAAAATAACTAAAAATCCTTGTTTTATATATATGTATATATATATATATATACAGTAGCGAGCATAAAGATCAGAACAATGTTAAGAAAAAGTCTAAATGGGAAATAACATTTTATAACTTCATAGAATATTTTATCAAGGAAAAATAAGGATATAAATGTAAATTATATAATTCCAAAATATAAAGCTCAATAAACTTATTTGGGTTAAGTTAAAAGAATAATCAAATAACATTTGAAAAAAATAGATGATCAAAAATATCAGAATGATAAACAAAAGTCATCCTATTATAATGGATACATCATATCTAAATGAAAATAGCATTCATAATTCATTAGTACTTGTTGTGTAGACCTTTACTTTCAATAATAGCTTGACATCTTTTGATACACGAGCAAAGTAATGTCTTGCATTCATCAACAGATATTTTTCTCCCATTCTCCTTTCAAACTAGTTCATAGTTCTTTGACTTTTCTGGAATTTTTTTCCTTAGCTTTTTCATTTAGTAACTTCCAAGCATTCTCAATAGGATTCATGTCTGGGCTTTGAGCAGGCTACTCCATAACAGATACATCCTACTCGGAAAGAAATGTCTTAACAGACTTCAGTGTGACACAGAGCGTTATCTCGCATAAATATAACTGGTTGATTAATTGTGGTTCTCAAATTAGGTACATGTTTCTTCAGTATGTCTTTGTATACAGTTGCATTAATTTTACCATGTAGCCTGACAAGAGGTCCAATACCAGTGTCAGAAATCATGCCAAACACCATCACACTTCCTCCTCCTAATTTAACACTGCTTTTAGTACACTGTTCCTTAGGACTGCGTTGAACGAACCTTCTCCCATCACAACTGAGCAGGTTAAACTTTGACTCATTACTAAAATGAACACAGTCCCACTGTCCCTCAATCCAAATGACGTGTTCAGTGGCAAATTTCTATCAGCTCATTTTGTTCTTTTTAGAAATGTGAGGCTTTGTAGAAGCTACTCGACTGTTCAAATTTATTTCATTAAGTCTTTAGGAAATAGTATGCCTTGATATTTTAATGCCAAGGTTAGCATTAGCTCTTTTAGAGATAGCGGTTGCTGTTACAAATCGTTCCTTTTTTGATTCATTACCAATCAATCTGTCATCCCTTGGAGAAGTTTTCCTAGGCCCGCCAGGTGATTTCTTTGCTTCACATGACCCAGTTTCCTCAAGTTTTCTTAAAGTACTATGAATAACATTTTTAGATTTCCCCACAGTCTTTGAAATATCCCCAATCAAGAGTTTATCTTCATTATATAACTTGACTTTCTAAGTTCCAATGATGTCAGATTTTTTCACCATGTTTACAATGCAAGAGCTGGTGTAATTTTAGTAAAATACCCTATTTTATATTCTTACCCTAAAAAAAATTTTTGATAATACAAAATGATTATTAAATTTTACAGATTTATTTTATCGTTCTGATCCTTTTTGTTTTCATCTATTCTTTTCATATGTTTATATAGTTATTCTTATAACTTTATTAAAATAAGTTTAATGAGCTTTATATTTTGGAATTATATAATTTACATATGTAACAAATCCTTGGTAACTGCTGTAGTTAATGTAACAACAACTCTTCAACACTTTACCAGTGATGTAACACCGTAATCTAACCCCACTGGATCACCATCCTTCACAATTTCAGCCATAATTCTGTGGGGTCCAGTGTTACGGGTTAGACCTAATTCTCTGGGGATCCTCTCAACAACCCACATTGTGCTTGATCCTGCTGAGCGGTTATTGGGTCTAAAGATTATCTGCTGGTCCACTTGCAGGCTCATCGGGCTGGAATCATGTTAGCATCAGAAAAAAATAACCAAACCGATACAATTTTATGAAAGGTTTTTTTTTTTTTTTTTTTTTTTTTTTTGTAAATAGATAACACCAACAATACATGAAATAAACACAGTTCATGAAGAAAAAGTAATTAAATTGAAATGTCTCTTATATACAAACAGTACCTCAAGTGTTGGTTATTGAAGAGAGGTGGTTTTTGTCTTAACCTTTTTCAGTTTAGCTGCTTGTTTAGTGATTTTCGCTTATTGAGCTTGTCAACGACACATGTGCACACAGAACACCTGATTCAATCTTCAACGGGTTTTCCCGATGGATGACATTACATCCGCCCAGAGATGTTTTCCTCACGCCATGGATTGGCCACCTCTTACACATCAACAATCACAGTATGGACCAGCAGTAATCTCAAATCAGCTCGAGACGAGACTTATTTATTGAGAATATCTTCACCTCCTGCTAATCACATGATGCCATGCATGATTAATTCATCCATCCTCTAACACGTGTGGCACCTGACATCGCCCAAAGTACAATTTCATGTTGTGATTTTCTTACATCCTACTTTCTGATATACACAATTCATATGAACATCTGTTATTGAGAATGGCGTTTATTTTAGAAGTTACGTTTTTCTTCTCTTTTCTTTTTTTTTTTTTTTTCTGTAATCGATACAAATTATATTTCCAACTTTATGAGTAAAACTCTTTAGAACAATCATTATTAACAAACAAGAAAAGATTAACATTTTTCTAGTAATTTCGCATGATTTCTTCTTTCTTTTTTTTTTTTTATGCCAAAGTCCTCACGGCCTGTCAACCTCTTGGGTTTTTTTCAAAGATGCACCTTTTTCACTTACCGTTTTCTATTTTATGGCATATCTATCTTTATTACTATTATTATTATTATTATTATCTCTATTTCTGGGTGAAATTGCCCCTGCCACACCTATATACTCTTATTTTTCCTTGATAAAATGTTCTATGAAGCTTTAAAATAAAGTTATTTCACATTTAGACTTTCTTAACAATGTTCTGATCTTTATGCTTGCTACTCTGTGTATGTGTGTGTGTGTACACATATATATAAAATCTCATTTTAAGCATATTTAATTTGACATATGGTACTAATTTCACTTTTGATGAATGTCTTATTTCAGCTTGTGAAGAATATGTTGTTAAAGCGCAGATTTTGGCTGGTGGACGAGGCAAAGGAGTTTTCCAGCCAAATGGATTTAAAGGAGGTGTTCATTTAACTAAAGAGTAAGAAAATAAAAATTTCAATACATTTCATTTTTCTCGTATGCTTTTCAAAAATTTTAGTTATTTAATAGAATATTGATATTTTCCAAGTTTTATTTAATAGAATATTGATATTTTCCAAGCTTCATTTAATAGAATATTGATATTTTCCAAGCTTTATTTAAAAGAATATTGATATTTTCCAAGCTTTATTTAATAGAATAATGATATTTTCCAAGCTTTATTTAATAGAATAATGATATTTTCAAAGCTTTATTTAAAAGAATAATGATATTTTCCCCATGGCGTATTATCTAATGCACTGGACTGCAATATCATAGTAAAAGAGTTCAAACATTAATTGTGCTACTATGTTCACTTTCAGACTAATACCCTTGGGAAAGGCATGAACTCCCTTATCCCTCCAGTTATAGGATAAAAAGCACCACTTCTGTTATTCTGCAAGGATGGCTTTGGTATTAAATTTTCCTTAAAGGTTGATTTGCCATTAAACAAAGAAACCAAACGGAATAATTTGCCTGAATTTGTGGCATAAATGGACCTAGGTTTTCAATTTACTACTACTTGTTATGAACTAAAAATCTATCCCTCTATCATAGGATTGGTGTACATGTTCAAATAAGAAAATTCATGAAAACTGAAATTGTTTTTAATTTCTTTAAAAAAAAAAAATTGACCTCACTTAACCTGGAACAAATTAAAATTTAAAAAATTCATGTAATTAAAAAAAAAAAAAAAAAAAAATTAAGTCTGACAAAATGCCCTATTTTAGGGCAAACAAAAACCTCAAAAAGAAAAAAATAATTGGGAGATAAATGGGATTTTGGTAAGTAGGCATTTCTACCCCATTTTGTATTGCCATGATTATATGATATATAACCAATATGCTAATTAGCCAGAAAAATCTTCATTTTGTATACTCACTCTCTCTCACTCACTCTCACTCTCTCTCTCACTCACTCTCACTCTCTCTCTCACTCACTCTCTCACTCACTCTCTCTCTCTCTCACTCACTCTCTCTCTCTCTCTCTCTCTCTCTCTCACTCACTCTCTCTCTCTCTCTCTCTCTCTCTTAATCTCTTTGTGTCATAAGAAATTTGTTTTTAAAAATTCTACCTGAGATTTATTGAACTTTTTTTTTTTTTTTTTTTTTTTTTTTTTTTTTTTCTCACCTGAAAATGAACATGGGTCCTACAACTATCTATGTCTGTCTGAAAGAGGCCAATATTGATTTTCTATTACAATCAAAAAAGATATTTTTTAAAGATGAAACTTATTTGTCATTGTTACTAGGTCAAATCAAAATTTTTGCAATATTTTGGTAATGTGAGACTCAATTCATCACCTCTGAGTGCTTTTGTAAATTTCATGAGGGTGACAAACCCCACTAGATTGTGAGATGCTGAGCTCGCCTGATACTCTCTCTGTTTGCCTTTATGGCTAGTAACACAACCTCAGAATCTATGGTTTTAGGCCTACCTGACCATGCCTGATTGTTGAGATTCTTGTAACCCAAGCAAAATTTCTTGAGCCACCTGTCCTGTGATCAAGTGAGTCTTCATCTCTTTTTGGTTGCTTCTATGGTGTTATGATTTAGTTTGACTTGTAAAAATATAAGTCCTTGAATTAGACCGCATTACACATTTGTGTGTCTTTCAAATCCCACACATGTAGGGAAGCAATGTACAATTTGTCAGTACACCAACTACCAATCACAGTCTGCATCTTCCATGCTTAAACTGCTTTGGTCACATGATATACATGCCACAAATCAACACGTGCCAAAATATTTCAAAACTTTTGACTCACCCTAGTTTTAGTTTTTAACGTTTTCTTCATTTTAATTTTGATTTGCTTTTTAATTGCAACTCACTGGGTTTTTTTTGTTACATTTACAATGATTAAAAAAAAACAGTGAATCTCACTGGGAGTTTAATGCTTTATCAGCATTTCTAATATGTATTATTTTTCACTGTCATTGAGATAACCCAAATATGGAGTTACAATTGATAATTAACCAAAATTGAAATCATTAAGTTAAAAAAAATATCAATAAGGATTAGAAAATTGTTTCTGCTTTTTACTCAAATTTTTTCTTTTTCTTTTTCAGTGCTAATAAAGTGGAAGAATTGGTTGCTAACATGTTAGGCAACCGTCTTATCACTAAACAAACTCCTAAAGAAGGTGTTGTAGTCAATAAGGTGAGATATTGGCTTCAGTTTAATTCAAAATTACTAAGATTGATAAAAGCTAACTAAATGTTGTTGTTATTGTTGGGTTTTGTTTTTTGTTTTGTTTTTGTTTTTTTTTGTTTTTTTAATTACATTTGTTGGTGTTAATTGTACCATTTCACCATTCACAGCTTCTTAAAAATAATGTGCATCTTCATTCAATTCTTTCACCTTGAATATCATCCTAATTGTTTTCCTCCTACAAACATAATTTTTACTCTTAAGGAATACTCTTAATATTCTTAATATCAAACCAAGAAATTTTTCTCTGTAGGTTGAGCTGCTATCAGTAAAATTATTTTCTATTTGTTTATACAACCTGAGATATCATGGGTAGGATTTATTAATCAATTTTGTGAAAACCTACATTCATTCAAATGATAATATAATTTAGCAACATGGTAAATTTTAATGGAAAGGAATAAAACAATAATCACACTTTATAATTTAGCATCAACAACATTTTCTTGATTCTTTTTATGAAGTGTAAAATAAAAGCTGAAACAATGATGATAGAATTCAAGTGCTATGCTTTTTTTTTTTTTTTTTCAATTTCTCATTGATTAATTATAGGTGATGATTGCTGAAGCCTTGGACATTTCTCGAGAAACTTACTTTGCTATTCTTATGGATCGGTTACACAATGGTCCTGTGATGGTTGGCAGTGCCTTTGGAGGAATGGACATTGAGGAAGTGGCTGCCACAAATCCAGAAGCTATCTATACTGTAAGGTTTTTGAATATTGATTATCTTCATCATTCTACAATTTATTATTTAATGTAATTATTTCTCAGGTCTGTACACAAATGGAATTATCCACTTTTATTTTTTAATGTCTTTTCACTGTTCTGTAACAAAACAAATTACTGTATCAGGTATAGAGTTCATTCACTGTGCAATTCCTGGTTACTCTTGGATAAATTATTGCATTTTTCTATCTTTTCAGCATTTATTGGATCTTAAAATTCAAAACTAATTCTTGTGTACACAAAGGGCCAAGGGGGTGTCCTCATAGTGTAATGGTTAAAATGATTTACTGTGGGATCGTAGAAAGCGAGTTTGTACTCCATTTGCACTATTACGTCCACTTTCGGGCAAATATCCTTGGGAAAGGTATGAACCCCTTTATCCACCCAGCTATGGGTTAAATAGTACCACTACTGTTCTTCTAGGAGAATGGCTTTGGCATTAAATAACCTACAAAGGTTGATATGCCATTAAACAACCAAACCAAACAAAGGGCCAAATTTTGATTTTTATACTAGCAGAAACCTAAACTCTAATGGAACTTAGTTTGTTTTTTTTTTGTTTTTTTTTCAATCATTTTGCATTGTAGTTAGGGAACAAATCATTTTCTCAAAGTTGAAAATGTCTCAATTTTTGTTGGATTGCTTTGCTCATTTGTGATTAAAATATTCTTTAATTTTAACAATATAAAGGTATAACCTGAATCTCAGGAAATATTTCAGTTCATAAAAATCCAAATAAACAGAAAGATAAGTAGTAACATTGAAATATTCAGACATAAAAGTATTGGAATGTCATTAATCAAAGAATAACAAACTCCAATGTCAATAAAAAATATCTTCAATTTCATCCCTACTTTTCTTATTCAATCTAAAATTTACAATATTAAGTTTTTTGTAGTTAAGTTTTTTAACTCGTGTATTTTATTCAACTTTATAAATTCAAGAATTTTACAAAAGCACTTTCAATAATATTTCATTTCTTACAGGATCCGATCAACATTTTTACTGGAGTTAGTCTTGAGCAAGCTCATAGGATGGCATCATTCCTTGGTTTTAAAGGAAATTTGGTTGATGAGGTAAGAAAAGAACTGACATATTGCTTGCAATTCATTTCAATCTCATAAACTCTTTTTGAATTAACTGACCAGATCAAAAAAATCTAAAAGCTGGATAATTGATGCTCTCGGCTAGAAAAGGGAAATGACACTCAAATCTACACTCGTACTCCCATCTATGCAACAATCAAACAAGGAATTGTATTTATTTGGAAAAGTAATTTCTTGAAAATGGTTGTCTCCATGTGTATCTTTTAGCAAATACTCACAGCCAGTGAAAATATGTTTGAAACTAGAAATCTTTCTGCATACATTACAATGGTCTAATTTTTTGGACTTCCCCAATTTCGGATTGACTGGTATTGATAGGATGCTGTATTACTGCCTTTACGAGGAAACTTATTCTCCTTAGGTCCATTTGTTTGATGTCACATCATGTAATATATCTTTCTTTGATATTTTCCCACCTGGTCCATGAACCTTGTTTCAACTGTCAAACTGTTTCAACTGTACTAGAACGCTAGTGTTCCTCAAGATGGTGAATTCCTCTTGTCACCATATTTCTTCTATTTCTTGAGAATTCCTTTGACCACTAACATTGTGGAAGGAAACCAATACCAGTTCTGCCACTGCATTAATCACCCTTTTCATCTAAAGAGATGATTCTACATCTTCTACAGCATATTTTGACATTCAATTTCTGGTTATGACAAAAACTTGGGTACTTTTTTTTTTTTTTTAATTAGTGGATCTTAACAGTTGTGGTCACTGTTAGGTAAATTATAAAACTGGTAAAACTATGGCAAATATGTATGTGTTTGTGTCAAGATCTTACCATAAAGCTAAACACCTGCTTTATAATTTGTCATCAGATTAAAATCTGCTCCTTTAAAACATTTTCACTTGACTTTTACATCACCTCTGTTAGAATACTAAAAATAATTTTGTAGTCTTCTGATTCCTGAAGATCAATTTTGTGAAACCAGGAATTATAAGTTGTTTTATTACTTATTATTTTTCAATATTGTGATATTTGCTCTACAATTTCATTTATTTCATCTTGCAATTTTCTCTCAGTTTTACTGGTTTTTAGACTTTATGTAATGGTGAGTTTATCAGTTGTAACGATGGACATTTGCATTCACCTGACTCAAAATGTTCGCAGTGCATGGCATGCAAAGCCGCCATTTGTAAAAGATCCAGATGTATGCTCAGTATTAATACTGGTTTGCATGCAGCTTGAAGAGCCCTGATGTTGGGAGGGCAATCACTTGGATGGAAGACAACCTCCCATCCCCACCGTGAAAAGCGGTGTCTTGAAGATTGTTAGTTAGTCTTTTGAGTTGCATCAAGTGAAGATGTTATTCTTGCTGGTGGGAAAGCGCAACCAAGTGAAGATGTTATTCTTGCTGGTGGGAAAGCGCAACCAAGTGAAGATGTTATTCTTGCTGGTGGGAAAGCGCAACCAAGTGAAGATGTTATTCTTGCTGGTGGGAAAGCACAAACAAGTGAAGATGTTATTCTCATTGATGGGAGAGTGCAATTGAGTGAAGACATTATTTTTGTTGGTGGGAGAACATGATCAAGTGAAGACACTATTTTTGTTGGAGATCCCTTGGGTCCCTTTCACCAGTTCGAGAATGTATGTGTGTGTAACTTATTACCATTTCTTCCATATTTTGTTCAAATATGGTCGATACTTACATCCTTAAATTTGAAATTTCATACTGAAGTGAAAGTGTTCAAGTATTGACCAACATAATGTTGCTATTTGCATGTGCATTAAGTTTTCAAAAATGGTGAGGTATTCTCTTTAAAAATGGAAAAAAAAATAATATTGTGACAATGCACTGCCAGCTGACTCGCACTATCTCAACTATCCCAACTACTCAGGGCCATTAGATTGTCTAGTGGTTTTTCTCATCCCCGGCCAGGGGTATTTCACATTTCTTTATGGACACACAACATACACAACCGAGAGGTTGCCCAGTCAGCTGGGGCTGTAGAATACACTGACTGCACCTCTGCAGAGGGGTAAGACCCCCCCCCCCCAACGAGTGTCCTGGTAATATGACCCTAAACAATCTGATGGTGAGGTTCCAGCAGTGCTGGAGCTTTGGGGAATGTGGAGTACCTCTTCATTGCCATCGCTCCCAGGTCCACTCTGGCCCGGAGTGGTAGCACCTAATAGGGCCCTATCTATGGGTTAAATAGAACTAACAGCATACTTATGCTAAAATGAATTGAGTAAACTGAATAGCTTGAAATAGAAACGTTTTTAACTATTAAACCGTACTTACACTTAAACTGCGTGCTTATGCTTAACTGAATTATTTCAAACAGAACTGTTTTTCGACATTAAAACTGTATTTACACTTAACTGAATTATTACATATAACTGCTTGAATAGTTTGAAATAGAAATGTTTTTGACAATTAAACTGTGTACTTATGCTAAACTGAACTGTTTTCAATTGAACAGATTATTTACATAAAAATGGATTTGGTGTTAAATAACCTACAAAGGTTGATATGTCATAAAACCAAACAAACCAAACCAAACAACCGAGAGGGTGGAAGAAAAGAAGAACAAACAATCACAGGCTTGGGTTAGCTCCAAGCACAAAAAGGGAGAGGTCTATGACACTTTCCTAGCATTCTGTGCTTCTGGGAGCTAACGCAAGCGTATATTCAAGCGAAATTCCCACAAAGCCAACTGGAAAGCTGACTCATATTCTCATTTTGTCCAACCTGGCCTGAGTCCACACTGTCATTGATCTGGGCATTTGTAACCTGTAATGATTTGTTGCTTAAACAAGTTGTATTCTGTTCTTTTGTAAACCTATGTATGTTCTATTTCTGATCTCACTGTTGGGTTATGCTCATTGTTCCCTAAGAGAGCAATTATACCCTTTCCCTAATTCACAGTTGTTAATCAATAAAGGATTACTGCGACTATAGGCAACACGTTCTATCTTCGTCTATTCATCTTGTCTTACTAAACCCAGTCCCCAAAACATTACATGATGTCAAAAGTTGTGTTATGAATGGAAAAAATTGTGGAGACAAGGCATAAAAGAAAAGAAAATTTTTTCTTCAAAATGACTTTGGAAAGAAAAAAAGTTTCCTGAAAAAATACTTTGCTAAAGTTAGACCAACTCTACAAAGGATTTTCAGCCAAACCCACAAAACCTAGCCCACATCCAAAGAGAATAAAAGGGACAAAATCCTCACAGATAGAAAAAGAGAGGAGAAAAAAAATGAAAAACGGATAGATTTCCAAACCTGCGTGTGCGTACACACTCACAAAAAAATGTGCTGAGAGTTCAATAATTCTTTCTAAAAATAATTTCTATATTGTCATTTGTTATTGAAAAAAATTTTCAAAATGGCCCTTACAGACAAAACAATTTTCTGCCAATATTCCAGCATCCAAAAAAATATCTGTTGAAAATGTTCCTAAAAACTAGTGAAAGTTCTAATAGAACTGTTTAAATTATTCTATTACCAATAGATTGTCTAGGGAACCAGACACTGCATGTTGTATATTGACCTCTGACCCAGCCGGGCTATCAAAATAGGAAATGCACCTGTGTAAATAACAGGTGCATCTGGTCGAGGAATATCAGAATATAACCTTGACCGTGGACGGGTTGAATGAGTGTATTTTGTGACGCCCACAAGAAGAAGGTGGGCGTTGAACAATTATATAACTCGGTGCACAGGAAGTTCAACCAGTTGGAGATAATATGCGGTAGAGAAAACCAGCACTCAGCAGAGTGGGCCCCCGGTTGAGCAGCCCAGGAGAGCGGGAAAGAAACGCTTTTGTGGCCAATAGAGTGGGGGTCAATATGTTGCAGTTCTGTTCGGTCTCCAACTCCCACTCATAAACAACCCTTTCAAATAAAGTGAGAGGTATATTTTTCTAAAGACCTGTGTCGCTCGTCTTTATTGTGTCGTCGTTCTGATTCTGCATGCAGATGTAGATGTATTATGTGGCTATACAACATGCATACCAGACTTTGGTGCTCTTAGCAAATACCCGAGAAGAGGCCTATGACATTTATGATGGGTGAAAGTGAAGAAGACAAAATGAAACTTGATTTTATGATTACAAAAATTGAGGAATTTTTTGTTGGTGAATCATATGAAGCCTACAAATCTTATAAATTCCTCCTCCAGAAAAACAAGAATCATCAGAAATCATAGTACTATATGGCTGCATTGTGACAATTCGCAAAAAACTGCAATTTCAAATAGTTTCAAGATAGACTTATTCAGAACCAAGTCATTATTTGAGTTAGAAATAATACTGTCAAGGAAAAGACGCAATCAGATGAATAACTTACTCTAGACAAGTTCCTACAAATAGGTAGAGCCCACAAGACGTCCAAACAAATATAAACTATTTCTTCTAGTTTTGATGCTGCCAACTTATATCAACCAGGTTACAAAGAAATGAATTATAGAAATAATTTCAATAAACCTTGAATGAAATTAAAACCAATACCCAATAAATACATGCATTGCTGATAATTTCTGGCACTCAATAGAACTAACTGCTCAGAAAGAAAAAAAACATACTGCGAAATTTCTTTGCTGATAGGACATAATTTTACAGCATTTGCTGATAGGACATCATTTTACAGCATTTGCTGATAGGACATCATTTTACAGCATTTGCTGATAGGACATCATTTTACAGCATTTGCTGAAACAATAAATCAAGAGTCAGAGAAATAAAAGATGAAAACGAAAAGCAACAATTTTGGGGTTCATTTATTCTGAAAAATGTGTTATGCAGTCAGAGAAGATGAAACTACCAATTAACAAACTAATGTCAAAGTTACCTCAAAGTTCTTTGCCAAAACTTGAAATTTATATTTAGATACGCATGTAAACGTGACTGTAGTCCCAGACAGGTATTTTTTTAAAAATCACAACTCCTCCAACAAATAAGAGACTGTATAGATCTGGTCATCATGAAATAAAAGTCATTAGACGTATGAAAGCCACATTGGCTTCAGAAAGAGCCATTACAAGGAGGACCAGCAATTAAAACCCTAAATTTGCAGGAAGCCATCAATATGGCCAAAATTGAAGAGCACACATACAAGTAAGAATTCCCAGAACTATATGCAAGCCTTGGAAAACTGAAACACTGACATTTGGTTCAAAGGTAAATAAAAATTTAATCATGACAAACATCTTGGGCAGTGGGGGAAGCATCTCCCCTTGAAAAAGGACAGCCAATTTGGACAAAGACACCCAAAACCAGTCCAGCCACAGTAAACAAGACGCTGTTGGCCTGGTCAGTTCTAGTTAAAACTAATTCCGACTGCTACCAACACAACAAAAATGATCTTTGCCAAAGGAGTGAAGAAACCAGCTTCTCTCAGGAAGCCACACTACTGAAACCAAGCATCTTCCCACAAATCCCAAGATACAGTTTTATCTCCAGACATGAGGACGACTCAACAGAACTTCCCAGTAATGAAACAAACATTCCACCAATGAATTCAGGAAGCTCTGATGAAACATAATATACAAGAAACAGTCGTTCAAGTCTGACCACTTAAAAAAACAGTCATTAAGAAATGTACTACTAAAAGGGAGAATCTAAGGTTATGTCCCTTACATTGATAGCCCCAGTCCCTTAAGGGATCAGTTCTATCCCTTCTCTAATTTCTGGTACTTTGTTAATTAAGGATTACTGCTACTATAGGCAACATGTGTTTGCTCGTCTTGTCTTACTAAATCCAGTGCACAAAACACTAAACTTACTCTATGCTATAACTTGATTCTATGTGTTATACATACTCCACCTTTGTTGACATTAAATATAGAACCTTTTGTTCTTTTAGTCTGTAATTGTTATGATATGACAAAAGGGTTTGGCATAGACTGTAAACCACTTGTTTTCAGTGACCATATTTCTGATTGTTTTCCACTATGTGTCACTTGCTACAACTTCAATTTGATTTTCCAAATCGACCATTGATATCACTCAACTTGCCAGCCTTTGATACACGTTGACTTTAGTTAAAAGAAGTGACAAGAAGTAACATTATAGTGACAGTTGGATGAATCCAATACCATCACTAAGAAGCTTAAAGACTCAATTATAAATAAATGATTGCAGATATTTTGTTAAGATTCTAAATGTTTTTTTTGGGGTGTTTTTTTTTTCCAGGCTGCCAAGCAAATCTGTCAACTTTACAAGCTCTTTCAAAGTGTAGATGCTACTCAAATAGAAGTTAATCCTTTTGGAGAAACCAAGGATGGAAAAGGTGAAAAACTTTTTTTAATGCAGATTTGAATTTTTTTTTTTTTATGTTCATATTTTAAACTAAGTTTTCAATGTATAAAATATAAAGAAATATTCTTTTTCTAAGGATTTTCTTTCTAAATTTATTTCAGTTGTATGCTTTGATGCAAAAATAAATTTTGATGATAATGCCGAATTTCGACAAAAGTCAATATTTGCGATGGAAGATACCACTGAACAGGATCCACGAGAAGTGGAAGCAGCTAAATTCAATTTGAATTACATTGGCATGGATGGCAACATTGCTTGTTTAGGTAAGTAAATATTTTTCTATAAATGCAGTTCTATTGGATATTATAAGAACTGCTTATTAGAAGACATTCACATAATATTTTGGGGAATGTGGAGTACCCCTTCATTGCCATTGCTCCCAGGTTCACTCTGGAGTCATAACACCTAAAAGGGTCTACCTATGGGCCAAATAGAACTGTTGGACAAATCATATATATCTAATGTATAGGAATAAACCAGATTTGGCATTAAATAACCTCCAATGGTTGATATGCCATAAAACTAAACCAAACCCATTCACGTAATTCCCTTGGTTAGTGTAGTAGTCAAAATATATAAAAAGTAACAATTACAAACTCGGAAATTTCCGAGAAAGAACATTAGAGAGGTAAAAAAAATAAAAAGAAACAAACATGGGCTTCAGTGGATAAAATTCATCCATTTGATATGGTTGGTTGTGTTTTATGACATATCAACTATTCTGGGTTATTTAATGCCAAATCCTATTTATACATGATTTTTACATGAATAGTTTATAGGTTACATTTCTTTAAAACAGGCCAGAGCTCATTTGTGTGCACACAGTTAAATGGTTTCAAGTATTGCTATATAACATGAATTATTTGTTTGCACACAGTTAAATGGTTTCAAGTATAATAAATGGTTAAATAGTTCTATTTGACCCATAGATGGAACTAGGAACAGGTACTACCACTCAGAGTCAGAATAGACTTGAGGAGTAATAGCAATAAAGGGGTACCCCCAAAACTCCAGGATGGAAGCCTCACCATCAGATGGTTTAGTGTCATATCTTGGACATTCAGTGGAGGCAGTCTTACCTCTCTGCAGAAATGCAGTTAGTGTATTCTACAGCCCAAACTAACTGGGATATGACATATTTGGAAAGTTATGCTTAAAACATTGTGACAAAAGACAACAATGAAGAAGAAATTAGTCCTGGAAAGAATCTGTGTATAAAATGTAAGGAACTTTCTGTTGTATTGATGGAACTTTTTAAGCCCTTAATGCATGGGGTAATTAGTATTAAGTGTACTTTGAGAAACTGTGTGTATTCAATAAGTTTGAAGATGTTTTTAAAAGATAGATTTGTGGAAATGAATATATTTATATAATCTTTGTATAACTATCAATGGTCTTTAAAGATTTATTTTGCTGAGGACATGAATATAAATAAATGCCAACTAGTACAACTCTGAAAGAAATATGTATACCGCTTTTATTAATTGCTATTCTTGTCTTTTCAATTGCCCATACAATAGAAATAACAAATTAGATGTGGAAAAATAAAATGCAAAAAAGGATGAAATTAAGTATCCTGCTCTTTTTATTTTCACTTATTGAAAAATTGCAATAAAATATCAAGTTCTTTTTGAAAGTAATTTAATTAAATTTTCACTCTTATTAGTAAAAACAGGGCAGGTACAATGCGCTAAAATTTATATGTTCTTCTGTAAATGATTACAGAGAATTCTTAAGAGGTTGAGTTTCAAGACTCAGTAAAAAGAGGAGGTTGAGTATTAAAACTCAGTTAAAAAAGAAGTGGTTGAGTATCAGGACTCAGTAATTAAAAAAGAGGAGGTTGAGTATCAGGACTCAGTAAAAGAGGACATTGAGTATCATGACTGTAAAAAGTGGAGGTTGAGTATCAGGACTCCATTTTCTTTTTCTTTTTTTTTTAAGGCTGGTTGGTTGGTTGGGTTTTATGGCACATCAACCTTTGTAGGTTATTTAACGCCAAATCCATTTTTGTGTAGAAAAAAAAAGGTTGAGTATCATGACTATAAAAAGAGGAGGTTGAGTATCAGGACTCCATTTTAAAAATAAAAAAAAAGAGGTTGACTATCAGGATTCCGTTTTTTAAAAAAAAAAGGTTGAGTATCAAAACTCAGTAAAAAAAAAAAAAAAAAAAAATATTGAGTCTTTGCTAAGTAATCATCTTTGAATGAACATGATGGAAATTTGAATTCTATTATTAGAATGTTCAAAGTTCATACCATAAGGCTTGTTTGCTTATCATCAATTATCACCATCTTCAATTTTAGTTTTAATTTTACCAAATAAGTGTATGTCTTTTTTTCTTAAATGTATTAGTATTGTAAATTTTAGTATTTTTCATTATTCAGAATTTCATATTTTTATCCTGCAGTGAATGGTGCTGGTTTGGCAATGGCTACAATGGATATCATTAAATTGTATGGAGGTGAACCAGCTAATTTTCTTGATTGTGGTGGAACTGTTACAGAAACTCAAGTTTTCCATGCCTTTAAACTTTTAACAGAAGATGCACAAGTGAGGATACCATTTTTCTTTTCTTTAAAAGTAGTCTTAATATGTTTTTGCTTATAAGTTCATAATTTTTTTATCATTATTTGTAATGAGGCATTGTAATTATTATTCTCTCCACATTGCAAACTGTCATACTCATCTTGGATGCTATACTCTCCAACCTTCTTCAGATGTCTTTTGTTGTACTCGGTAATCTTCTGGGGAATTCCAAACTTAATTCTTTTGAATCATGGGAATAGACTGTTCTTATTCCTCTGTCCATGCCTTGGGGGTATCTCATTGCCACTTTCTTGCCTTTTTCATAATTCTTGGTTCAAGTTATGTTAACCGGCTCATTGACATAATGGTCCAGGAGACTTGGGTTCAATCCCAGGTCAAGTCGTACCAAAGACTCAAAAAATGGTACTTGATGCCTACTTGCTTAACATTCAGCATTATAAGGTACAGATCAAGGGTAAGTGAAGCAATCCAGGGAAAGGAGTAGCACCCTCTCCTACACTTCAGTGTCGTAGCCATTGAAAAAAGAGCCTTCAGGTCGCCCTTGACTATGGTGAGCCAACTGACCTAACTACTATATAAAAGTGTAATTTTAACAATTTTCCTGTGTTTAATTCAAATAAATACTTGGACCTTTACTTCAAATGTAGTTCTTTTAAATATTTTTTAAGATATTAACAACTGTTAATGATATAAAATCTTTCTTTTTTTAA
This sequence comes from Sepioteuthis lessoniana, assembly GCA_963585895.1. Lineage (NCBI taxonomy): Eukaryota > Metazoa > Mollusca > Cephalopoda > Myopsida > Loliginidae > Sepioteuthis > Sepioteuthis lessoniana. The sequence goes on from OY757918.1 coordinate 16,128,349, forward strand.
TTCTCAATTGCATCAGTAATCATTAAAAATGAGAAATATTCTAAGAATAGTAACACCCTTCTCTTGATTGTGTACAAGGCTCGTTTTAATAATATTGCCAATTAACTAAACTGTTCTTTTATTCAAATTTATAAATATTAGTGTTGTGTATTTGTTTTTTGGTACTTAGAAAACTGGTTCATTTGCAATATGGGTCATGATAACTTATTCATCAAATGTTTATCTGTCTGTTCAACTAGGACTCTACTGTTTTTGGCCGAGTTTCAAGCAAACCTTCAGAATTGTTAGAAGCCTGTCTGGATAGATTTTAAATTTATAAATATTAGTGTTGTGTATTTATAAATATTAGTGTTGTGTATTTGTTTTTGTGTATTAGTGTTGTGTATTTATAAATATTAGTGTTGTGTATTTGTTTTTGTGTATTTATAAATATTAGTGTTGTGTATTTATAAATATTAGTGTTGTGTATTTGTTTTTTGGTACTTAGAAAACTGGTTCATTTGCAATATGGGTCATGATAACTTATTCATCAAATGTTTATCTGTCTGTTCAACTAGGACTCTACTGTTTTTGGCCGAGTTTCAAGCAAACCTTCAGAATTGTTAGAAGCCTGTCTGGATAGATTTTAAATTATCCTAAAAGATTCAGTTCAAATTGATATTTATGTATGTTCTGTGTCTTAATTTCTAGGTGCAATCTATGTCTTAACCTATTTACAGCACTTACCCACCCTCTTGTTAATCTTTACAAGAAGCACGCTTTCTATATGCACTTAAACCCTCTCTATTACAACCAAGTGTTGAGCTACTAAAAGGGAATTCGTTTCATCTCAGTAGTTTTTTTTTTAAAAATGCTTAGAATCTTCCTCCCTCTCCTTTTTTTAATTTTGATTAATACTATCCCCCACTTCAAGTTTGGAAAATCATACTATCAAATAATTATTTGAAATATCTATTAATTGTTAGGGATTTTCAAGGGTATCTGAGATCTCTAAATGGACACGAATCCATCTTCTATACACCACACTTAATGTAAATAGTTGGTGACCATAGTCGAGGGTGACCCGAAGACTCCCTTTTCAATAGCTACTACACCAAGGTGTAGGGGAGGGCGCTACTCTTTTCCCTGGATTTCTCCACTTTACCCTTGATCCATACCTTATAATGCTGAGTGTTTAGCAAGGAGGCATCAAGTACCATTTTTAAAGTCTTTTGGTATGACTCGACCTGGGACTGAACCCAGGTCTCCCAGGCCATTGGCGACCACTCTAACCATTATGCCAGTGTCCGATGAATGATAAAAACAAATAAAATGTCTTTTTGATATGAATAATTATCCTTCACTTTAATAAAAGTTTTTTCTGAAGAAACAATTTTTTTTTTCTATTTCATTGTTTCAGGTAAAAGCAATTCTTGTAAATATTTTTGGTGGAATTGTCAATTGTGCAACAATTGCAAATGGCATAACAAATGCTTGTAAAAGTATCAACCTAAACCTGCCTCTTGTTGTTCGCTTGGAAGGTAAGTCCATTCAGTTTTCTTATGAAGAATTTTCATTGTAACTATTTTTGATGTCACTGTTAAGATCAGAAGTAAATAGAAATATTTAACTAAGTTTCCTCAGAAAAAAAAACACTTGTAAAATTTAAACCGGGGTCATTACATTAGTTTAATTCAAAATTTATGAGAATTTACCCTTATAAATACAGTGGAACCTCGGTTATCGAATGACTCTTTAATTGAACAATTCAGAGTTCGATCAAAAAATTTGAGTAAAAAATCCCTAGATGATCGAACAAATGTTTATGGTTTGAACACATTGGTTGAGCTGATGAAAATGGAACAGACAAATGACTGCTGAGGCAAACCGAACATTGTCTCAGTTTTCAAACAAATTCCTAATCAAACATCATTTTGGAATGAATTATGTTCAACACCCAAGATTCCACGATACAGAAGATATTTTCAATTTGTGTTGGAGATTTTTATTCTGTTATTCTCTTTTGTTATAAAAAAAAAAAAAAAAAGTCTCCTAATACAAAATATTTAATCATAGCCATTTTATATTCCAATCATTTTCAAATGAATGAATTTCTATCTCAATATAAACAGATCAATTTTTCTATTTATTCAAGTAGCAAACTTAATATTTCTTACAGATTTTCCAAATGAAATCAATGCATCCATAGAGAAAAACTGTTGTATAGCCATGACCAACTATACTAACACATATGCATGTATAATCATAATGAAGACACAATAAAGACAAGTGACTCAGTTCTTTAGAAAAATATACCTCTCACTTTATTGAAAGGGTTGTGTGTGAGAGGGAGTTGGAGACCGAACAGAACTGCAACATATTGACCCCCACTATTGGCCATAACCGCATTTCTTTCCCGTTCTCCTGGGCTGCTCAACCGGGAGCCTGGGGGCCCAGCATCTTCTCTCCAATTCATCTGATCTCCAACTCATCTGATCCCCAACTGATTGAATTTCCTGTGCACTGAGTTGTATAATTGTTCAACGCCCACCTTCTTCTTGTGAGTGTCACAAATCACACTCATTCAACCTGTCCACGGTCAAGGTTATATTCTGATATTCCTTGACCAGATGCACCTGTTATTTACACAGGTGCATTTCCTATTTTGACAGCCTGGCCGGGTCGTAGGTCAATATACAACAAAACTATTCCAAACATTTCAGTCAAATTTGCTACTTTCTAATATTTTTCCTATTCAAATTAAAGCTAATCTAAATTTCATGATTTTTTAATTACTGTAAACATTAAAATGACTCAAATACAAAAATTAAAAATTGAATATTAAAAATAGAATAGAAAATGATTTTGACAATCTGCAGCAATATTTAAAGAAAATAAAAATAATCCTTCAAATGAAAAAAACATTTGATTTTAATGACATATCAACTTGGATTATCTTATGTTTAGAGGTTAGGGAATTGCATTTATTATACATTCATATTTACTTTATATTTTTTGTGTAGTTGTTTCTTAAGTTTTTTGCAAACCGACTGAATACAAATGATTTTTGAATAGATTTATTTGAGGTCTCAGCATTAGATGCAGTTTAGTGTCATCCCCAGGAACCCCCCTTTTTTTTTTTGTGGGGAGAAGATTTTACTCCTCTGCAGTGGATACTATCAGTGTATTCTAAGCTCTGCAGATATGGTAAAAAAAATATTTGAAGGTTTATTTTTAAATTCTTAAGTATTTGAGTCATTTGAATGTTTCCTGTACTTGGAAAATCCTGTCATCTTGATTATTTTCCTTGTTATTTTTCTTCAATTAAATGCAATTTTAATGAACACTGATTAAATGATTCTCTTTTTTTTAAAAAATATTGTCTGAGAAAGTTGTTTATAAAATTGAAAAGATTTAAATATTTTGTTTCATCTTCTTTTTCTTTTTTTTTTCTTTTTTTTCTTTAAAGGTACAAATGTGACTGAAGCCAAACGCATTCTGAAAGAAAGTAATTTACCCATCCTTTCTGCTGTGAATTTGGATGATGCAGCCCAAAAAGCTGTTCAATCTTTGTCAACTTAATTCACCTCTCCTCAGCTCGTTTCACCTGGAGTTGGGGTTGTGGATTAAGGAAATGGTGTCTTGTCAAAACTTGGTTTTAGCAGATTTCTTTCTTTTTCTTTCCTTACCATTTTAACTCATTGATGACACACATTGTTTGAAAATAAAGAACATGAGTATAGTTTTATAGTTTTTCATTAAAAGAAAAAAAAATCGATTTTTTGAAAACAAGTTGAAATATTTTAAGAATCGGTTTTGGAAGGGTCCAAATTAGGATAAATATTTCTGGTTTGATAAGGAGATTAACAATTGATGGATTTTGGTGGCTCAGGTTCCCTTTCTTCATAATTTACTTTCATTGACTTTCTATCCTTCTTTATAAGACGGCATTCTCCCTGTATTTAAATGGAAGAATAAACATGAAACAAACCGCATTTCAAAATGATTTTGATAACTTAGAACATCTGCATAAAAGGTACACATTTTATATCTGTTTGATTTCAAGAGATTTCTTATTAAAACATTCTTTGGGGTTAATGCTGGTTGTTTCAATCATGTCTTTCATAATCATTTGACTAACATGTGGGAGTACCGTGTAATTTTTTTCTAATTTCATTTGGTAATGTTTTCTTCAGCTAAGTTTTCTTATTAAATGGTAATTAATAAAAAAATTTTTTTTGTTTAGACATTTTAGTTTCACTAATTTTTTTTTCTTTTTTTCTGCTTCTGATGTTTTTATAAATAATGAATTAGTGTTACAACCTATTTTTACTTTGTTGATTATTTAGTTGCAAAAATAAATGAAATTTTTTTTTTTTTTTTTTTTTTTTTTGTAATCAAACAAATGAACCATTTCTTTTATGAATGGTTAAAGATTTAATGAAGTATTTCTATAATAAATTGAAGTTGTTTAATTTAAATGTTTGCTATTCATTACCATTTAATGGTGGTTCTTTTATTCAATGCATTTTTATTATTTTTTGATAAGAGTTGAGTTATATGATCAATTTTATACTTCATTATTCTCAAACAGGCAAAATTTACTTAAAATGTATTTTGTACTTCATTATTCTCAAACAGGCAAAATTAAGAAAGAAAAAAAAAACACACACACAATTCCCTGGGAAAAGAAAAAAAAATCTTTTTAAATCTGTCTGTACTTGTTTGATTTGAGGAACGTCAGTTACAGCTGTGATAAATAAACTGGCCAATTAAATGCATTTGAAATCATTTTTTTCTACTGTTCATCTAATTTTCTGGATTCTATTAAAAAAAAAAAAAGAAAAAAGCTGGCTAAGATAAATTCAGGTTGTGAATTAAAATTCTCCAGAGAAAGGATTTGTGTGAACTAATTTGAGGGATTTCAATTTTCTCTTTTTTTTAAATTACTTTTGTCTCTTGAGAATTAGGAAGGAGTTTAAAAAAAAAAATTCAGAATTATTACAGATTCCTATCACTTGTGCCTAACGATAAAAAAATAAATAAAAAGTTGCCAAAAAACTTTTGAATGGATTAAATTGTTTTTCAAATAAAGAAAACCTACAAAGTGGATAGCATTTTTGTAGATATTTTTAGATGAAATTGATTTTGTTTTTCATTTATTTTGGAATGAAATTTATTTTTTAATAAATCTTAATTTGCAATCATAGATGTTTTAAAATTCTTTATTTGTTTAATAATTTTTTTAAGTTATCAAATATGCTAATAAATGTATTCATTTTCAGTGAATGAAAAATCATTTGGAAAAGATCTTGTAATATTTTATAAGAAAACTGTTTTGCTTTTTGTTGTTTTGAAAAGGATGTCAACTGTGGTGGGTCCAAGAGAGTTCCTTGCTGCTGGTATCGTGTAACCCAGTTAAGGCCATTTGTATGTTACTTGGAAAGGAGATAGGCACCATCAAGTAACTCCAATTATTCTGACAAATTTCATGAAGGGAAATATTTGGCATGACACCCTAATGAGACAAGGGGAAACCTACATTTACATAGATTAACAAAGGTGGCTTCATGAAGGAGTTGACTTCCACTGAAAAATTAATTCTCTACCCTTTTCTCTCTTTCACTGCATTATACGTCTTTTGAGATGCTTTTTTATGAACAAAATTAGGATCAGAAAGGATTCATGCCAATCAAGTCAGAATTGATGGGGTTTTTTTTTTTTTTTTTTTTTTTTTTTTTTTTTTTTTTTTTTTTTTTTGAAAGAATTTTCAATGAATCCACTTATAAAATTAATTCTTATCCTTTTTAGATTTGAATTATACCTTTTCTGATCCTAATTTTGTACAAAGTTTTGTCTAAAGAGAACGTTCAGTTATTTTTATCACCCACCATCTCGCAAGTGAATGGTAATTCACTTCTGGTGAAAATTTTAAAACAGAGGTCATTAATTTGTGTGTATGATTTTCGGATTTCATGTGAAATAACATTTTGTAACCGTATGAGAGTACTGGGTGTGTGATTGATTCACACGTTTCTTTACCTCCACTCCTTAGTTTAGTGGAACAAAGAAGAAAGCCCTTTTTTTTTTCTTTTCTTTTTTTTAACACAATTCAACCTGATTTTATTTATCTGATTGTCCTTTAATCAGTAATGACTTGTAGCAAATACTGACCCTCACCTGCCAAAGGAAAAGAAAGAATAAAATATATAAGATTAAAACATAATTGCCTGTCCTTACCTTTTGGAACTCTCCCAACTAGCATTGGCCTAGTTAGCTGAGGCTAAAGAATACACCGACTGCATCTCTGTTGAAGGGTAAGACTCCCCCACTAACAAGTGTCCTGGATATGTCACTAAGCAATCTGATGGTGAGGCTCCAGTAATGCTGGAGCTTTGGGGAATGCAGAGTACCCCTTTATTGCCATCGCTTCCAGATCCACTCTGGTCCAGAGTGATAGCATCTGATAGGATTCTATCTATGGGTCAGGTAGAACTAAACTGTATTTATGCTAAACTGAAATTTTTTTAAATAGAACTGTTTATATGTATAAAAATGGATTTGGCATTTAATAACCCAAAATGGTTGATGTACCACCAAACTTAAATGTTCAATTACATTTTCATGAAGAAATAAAGATTTCAAGCATATAAATTCAATATCATTCTTTATACGAAAGATACAAGTTTGAACTACCGAAAACTTCTTTCAGAATAATGAATTACATGTTCCTTAAATGAACTCTACATTAACTAAATTTATATTTCCCTTGTTTTTTCATGTTCATTTTGACTTGTTTATCTGGAATGTTACATTCAGAAATAAAGTCATGAACCCTCATCATGAGGCCAACTCAAGAAAAGGCAATTTCTTCCAAGCAGTAGTCATGTCGATACTGCTACATGGACGCTAACTAAACGAATGGAGAAAAAGTTTGATGGCAACTACACAAGAATGCTTCAAGCAATATTGAACAAGTCATGAAGGCAGCATCCCACAAAAGCCTTAGCTGTACAGCCACCCATCACGAAAACTATCAAAGTTAGATGAACCAGACATGCGGGAGACTGCTGGAGAAGTAGGGACAAGCTCATAAGGGATGTACTCCTGTGGACCCCTTCACATGTAAGAGCATAGGCAGGATGACCAGCTAGAACCTACATACAGCAGCTCTGTGCCGATTCGGGATGTTACCCTGAAGACCTGCCAGAAGAAATGTACGATAGGGAGGGGTGACGAGAGAGGGTCAGGGATATCTATGATGATTGCTCGACATGATGATGCTTCATCATCATTGGTTATTTGGTTTAAAGGCATATCAACCATAGATGATTAATTAATGCCTATAGATGTATATAAACAATCCAGAAATCATTTGTTCGTTCATAGTTAAATCATTTAAAGTATTGTCTAACACCAATAATTTAATATTAATCATTTTTTTTGCACATAGTTAAACAGTTCTATTTGACCCATTGATGGAACCCTAAAAGTTACTACCTTTCTGGGTCAGAGTGGACCAAAGATACTCATAGTCCTCAAAGCTCCAGGACTGAAACCACCATCAGATGGATTAGTGTCATCACCAGGACACTCATGTAGGGGTGGTCTTACCTCTCAGAGATGCAGTCTGCATATTCTACAGCCCCAGCCAACTGAGCTACCTCATTGGTATAGGAACATTAAATACATACATTATATTTGGAGGTGCCCGTGGTGTAATGGTTATCGTCGCAGGACATGGACACGGCGACACGAGTTCAAATCCTGGACTTGACTGATTACATAGCACTAATACCCTTGGGAAAGGTATGAATCCAAATATTCTCCCTCCAACTATGGGTAAATAGTAGGGCAGACTAGGTTCTTCAGCCTTGGTTAGGCAACTAGTCTAGGAGAAGGAAAACTCTGAATTCAAACCTGTTAAACTCCACTTAAAAACTGACCTTGTGTCATATCCTGCTCGAGCGGAGGGGTTGGTAAATGTATATAAATACATACATTATAAACATTCAGGATGTATTACAAGAATACACAAATGTGCCCCAACAAATAAAATGTGCATATATTGTTCTATGAGCAAGCTGTAAATGAAAAAAGGTAAAAAGTCTTGTTCTTTTTTGGGCTAAGCCATGTGGACCTCGTTTCAATATCAAGGCAAGACAACATCAGTTCGATAAATAGAGATGAAAGCCATGTCATGGTAGTTCAAAGAACAAAAACTAGAAAACACGTCTTTACCCTCTGAAGAACAGGAGATGAAAGAGGCTGATTTGGATTATGGGGATGACACATGACCTCTATTGAAAGACACACTCCCAAATCCAGGGGAAGACATTGTCTCTTTCTACACTGGTAACCTATCTATTTATACACCTCAGAGACAACTCTTTCTAGGATTTAGAAAACTCCACTGTGTTACCAATCTGAGAAGTAGCCACTTGACCTATTATTTTTTGATTTGACTGATTTGTTATATTGAGTCCCACTGGCATATGACCTTCATTTCCTTTTTTATTATCTTAGTTCCTTTATGCTTCCACTTTTTTCCATATTCATTTCTTTGTCTTTTCCTTTTGTTACAAATGGTCCAAGAAAAGGAAATTTTATTCTTTAAATGACAAATGCTTAGATGTTGCACAAGGCCATATGAATAGGGCACCCAATAAATGACTAGTAGTCTTATAATTCTTGTTTCAGTCTTCAGTGTTACAATGATTGTAAATCTTTTGTTTGTTTGGGTTTTATGGTATATCAACCTTTGTATGTTATTTAATGAAAGATCCATTTTTATAGAAATGAACAGTTCTATTTCAAACAATTCAATTTAGTATAAGTATAGTTTTTGTCCACATACTGTTAAATGCCAAAACAATTCTAATTCAAGCAATTCAGTTTAGCGTGAGTACAGTTTCTATGTCAAAAACAGTCCTATTTCAAACAATTTAGTCTAACATAGGTTTGCAGTTTGCATATCAAAACAGTTCTATTTCAAGCAATTTAGTTTAGCATAAGTACACATTTTAGTTTAATTCAAACCATAGTTTGGACCCTATCAGGTACTCTGAGCCAGAGTGTACCTGGGAGTAATGGCAATGAAGGAATACTCTGCATTCCCAAAAGCTCCAGCATGACTAGAACCTTACCATCATTGTTTTGTGTCATATCTGGGACACTCGTTGCGGGCGGGTCTTAACCCTCTGCAGAGGTGCAGTCAGTGTATTCTACAACCGCAGCCAATTGAGCAATTTGTTTCTTTTATTTTTCTTGACTTGTTACATGTGACAGTTTTCCACCTCCAACTAAAGAAGTCTTCTTCCTTTTATTTTTTTTTTTATTGGCGGGGGGCACCTGTAAGAAAAACTTAACTTTTTTTTCCACTCATACTCAAGAATACTAATTTTTCTAAAATTACCACAGCTTGTTATTATCAAATCTTTTAAATCTAAAACTATCCCTTTATTCTCGGATATCTGTTTGGAAATTATATTTGTTCATCGTCAGAGACACCAATAATTTCTAATGTTTGAATTGAGTGTGGCCAAGACTAAATTACTCATAATATCCAATTATACCCAAATCCAGTAATTAGCTTATTCAAAACTGTTACACCTATTATTAAGAATCAATTATTATTTCAAACAGTACCCATTATTAAAAATAAAGGATGTAGAGTAGGATAATTATTCGTGTTCAAAGGATGTTTTATTTGTTTTTATCTTGTTTACTATGGGTTCCATTGACATTATGATTAGAATCTTCACCAATAGTCTGGGAGACCAGGGTTTCAATCCCGGGTCGAGTCATACCAAAGACTCAAAAAATGGTACTTGATACCACCTTGCTAAACACTCAGCATTATAAGGTACGGATCAAGAATAAAGTGGAGCAATCCAGGGAAAGGAGTAGCACCCTCCCCTACACCTCTGTGTAGTAGCTATTGAAAGGGGAGCCTTCTGGTCGCCCTCAGCTATGGTCGGCCAACTTACTGCCTTGTTTACACCGAGCCTGGTGTACAGAAGATGGCTTTTGTTATTATTATTATTGTGATGTGTTTTGGCATTAACGTTACTCACTGAATCTTACTGTGTACTTGATTATATTAAACTTTTTTTTTTATTGAGAAATAATTATGTTACAACGATAAATCTTATTGCTATTGCTGTACACTTAAATGTGTTACGTATTAGAAGTTTGTATTGGTTTCAAAGTCATTTTTATGCTGAGATGAAATTAATTTTGTCTTTGTAAAACCTGGCCATGACAGAGAAAGTCTAAGGAGATCTAGATAAGGAACAGAGCTATCTACCGATCAAAATGACAAATATTCTTTTGTGATGAGGAGGAGGACAGTAAGACCCCGTCTGAAAATCATTCAAAACTACTTCTTGATGAGTTTTCAATCATGACTAACAATACCTGAAAGTTAAAATTTGGTCAAAATAGTGGAGCCTGAATTATCTGGACACAAAGGTGAAGCAATATTATTGTAAATTATTTTAAGGTTTCTTAAAATTCTTCAATTAAAAGTTGATATTAAAGAATTATTTAAGGTTAAAGGGTAATAATTTTATCCAGGCTATAATTGCTCAAAATGTGAATATTTCTTGGATGAAGCAGCCTGTCAAACATTTAATCATTGATGAGATTGAGAAACTAGTATTTCTCCCTACAAAATATTAATATGTTATATTTTTATATATCTAACTATGCTACATGAAAAGATTATCCTAAAGAGAAAGAAATATTTAATGATTCAGCTTTTTATTGTCGACAGTTTGTTTTTTTTAACAATTAGTGATAATTTAAAAATTAGAATTTAAAAGTCCTTTGCTAAAACATTTCTCAATAATTGAAGGTTAGGAGACATTTTAAGTCACTATATGCCTGCCTCCAATCAAAGACTCCAGTTACATCACTGCCAAGCCTTTATTAGCTATGGTAATGGGTGGGACTCAGTCTCTGACCTCTGACTGGAACTTATTTAAAAGCCTAACCACTTTGTGTAGATTGTAAAATCACCTGCTCTTTTACTACAGTCATTAGAGGAATGTTTTGTTTCATTGCTGGCAATAAAAATGTACATTGGGATTTGTGGGAAGATGCTCGCTTCTCGTCGAGTGGCTTCCTGAGAAGCTGATTTTCTTCGCTCCTTTGGTGTAGAACAAAGGGACAGACAAGTTGACGTGATAGGCAGCAGAATCACAACAGGCACTCATAAAGAAAAAACAGACAACCAAAAGCTATTATGACCGGCATGCCAAACAATTACCAGACCTCGCCATAGGACAACCTATCAGGGTGAAGTGTCATCCACAAAACCCTAACAGCGACTGGACGCCTGGTATAGTCACTAGCAAAGCAGCACCACGCAGCTACATGGTCCAGGTAGATGGACAACAGTACAGGCGAAACAGGATCCACCTGTGCCAACAGGCCACATTTCCTGACCGGGCACCCACTGAGCCCCTGAATATCCGCCCCGGGCAACTAGATACATTGCCCGACCAAACACCAGCTGACCCCCAATACACTCCCATACAAACATGCACATCACAGACACATGAAATCCAAACCCGTAGATCTAGTCATCCTGTCCGAGTGCCAGCACGATTAAAGGACCACGACCTATCGAAAGGTAGACGCACAAAGCAAAAAATTGAGGAGAAAGGGGAAGAAAGGAAAGAGAAAAAAAAAGAAAAAGAAAAAGAAAAAAGCACATAGGGACTTTACTTTGATTACTCTGAATTTTACTAGCTTCATTCAAAAATGAACTCACACACAATTACAAAGTATGGACTTATACAGCATCACACATCACCTTGAACTCAGTGTAAACATCACTTGATAAGAGGAATGTTATGATGTATATAGCTCCGTAAAACACGGATACGAAACGGCCCCATGAAAGTGAGGCCGGCTCTGTAGGTTTAGCTCCCTTGAATGTAAATAAACAGTCTCCCTTACTAGATAGCTTGTGTGTTCACGTGTTATTTATTATCGCGCGCCATCGGCACCAGAACACATACCAAAATGTTGACGAATGTTTTGCAATTCCAAGTGGTAGCTACTGCCTCCTCAACTTGAACATATTTATTGTTTTCATCAGAGATCTCGATCCATAGAATATAGGTCATCAGTTTTCACTTAGTTTTTAAAGAAGTAACCGGCTCCTTGGCCTAGTGGATTCAGTGTTCGCCAATGGTCTGGGAGATCAGGGTTCAATCCCAGATCGGGTCATACCAAGGACTCAAAAAATGGTACTAGATACCTCCTTGCTTAACACTTAGCATTATAAGTTATGTATCTAGGGTAAAGTGGAGCAACCCAGAGGAAGGAGTAGCGCCCTCTCCTACACCTCGGTATTGTAGCTATTGAAAGAGGAGCCTTTGGGTCGCCCTCGACGACAGTCGCCAACTTAACTTACTACTTACTCCTCTTAGGCCATAGCTAGATGAATCTGCTGATATATTTGTCTGCCTTTTAGGCTTTAAGTGAATTAATCATCATCATCTTATCTCCTTATCGTTCATCGCCTCTGGCAGGTCTTCAGGGCTACATCCTGTATCCTCACATAGCTGCTGTATGTATGTTTGAACCGGTCGTCCTGCTTTTGCCCGGCCATATGTGGGGGTCCATAGGGGTACATCACTTATGAGCTCGTTCCTGCTTCTCCAGTAGTGTCCTGCGTGTCTGGTTCGTCTAACTTGGATAGTTTTCGTGATGGGAGGCAAGTGGCCGTATAGTTGGTGCCTTGTGGGGTATTGCCGCCAGGACTTGTTCAATATTGCTCGCAGCATTCTTGTGTAATTGCCGTCTAGCTTCTTCTCCAGCCATTTAGTTAGCGTCCAAGTAGTGCATCCATACAGCAGTATCGATAAGACCGCTGCCTGGAAGAAACTGCGTTTCATTTTATCGGTCAGGTCTGATTTCCATATGATCGATAGCCTATCGATAGCTGTCCATGTCTTCGTTAGCCGTGTGTCGATGCTTTTTTCGGTTGATGAGACACTGCTTCCTAGGTAGATGAATTTGTCTACCAGTTTCAGAGAGGTTCCGTCTAGTGTGGAGATGTCACCTGTTTGATTATAGCACATATATTCCGTTTTGTGTGCGTTGACATGGATGCCAATGCCTGCGACGGCTTGTCCCAAACTATGCTGTAGTGTTTCGGCTTGGTTGGGTGTATTTGCCAGTATCGCTATGTCATCGGCGTAGTCGGCGTCGGTAATTGTTTTTGCGGGGTATCTTCTGCTTCTTTTCTTTGTCAGCTCGAAGCCGTTTTCTCTGATAAAATCAGAGAAGTGAATTAATACTGGTGCCTAACTCGTTTATTTCTTCCGAGTCTGTGAAACTGTTTTCTGGGGTTTGTCCCAGATCCATTCTGTTTCTTTCATAAGAAGATCACGAAGTGGTTGGGTGCTATCTGCTAAATATTTAGCAAATTTTCTAACCCTATTTGGCATGCCCAGTAAGCATCGTAGCTCAGAAATATTCTGTGGTTAGGGTAGATCCTTGATGGCTTTTACTATTCTGAATCTATTTGGATTCTTTCTTTGAAGATAATGTGTTCCAGGAACTTTATAGCTTCAATGGAAAATACACATTTGCCGTTTAATGTGATCTCTATTGTTTTTATTCTCTGATGTACCGCTGGCCGTAATCTTTCTGGTTTCTTCTACCTATGACATTATCAATGTGTTGCATAGTGGCTCGTACCACGTGACTTCCGGTATCGCGGAAGTATAAAAGACGCCGTGTCTCTAAAGCTGGTGAAGCAGAAAAAGAAACGGAAGCGGAAAGAGAAGCAGAGAGATAGCTCAGAGATAGCTCAGAACTAAGACCAACTTCGGACGTAACTCCAACAGCGCAAGACTTATGATACAAGTCAGACAGTAACACTTGAGTTAATAAACAATTAACTTTATTTCACTGAGTATCTTTTCCTTGCCACGATACAACACTATGTTACAGATGACTTGGTAACCCAGACAAAATGTGAGTCATCTCCCGATGAAAAATCTCTAGTCTAGAACTTATCTCGAAAGGAAGACGTTTAAAACAGTATCTTCTGTTAGGTTTAATGGTCGTCGTGAGTTCCTGTGATTTTTCGTGGAAGACAATGTACTTAATTTCTGGTCCTCTTTGTAATGACTCTTAAAGATTCTCCAAAATATATAGGTCTTGGTATGAGCCTGGTTTTTGTGTGGCCTCCATATTTCCAATGACCTTTATTTCATACAGACTCTCGTTTGTTGGAGGCATGACATTTTTTAAAAATACTTGTCCGAGACTACAGTCACATCTGCACTTGTATTTAACCCAAAATTTCAAGTTTTGATAACGAGCTTAGTTGTGACTTTGACATTAGCTTGCTAATTGGTAGCATCATCGTCTTTGACTGCATACACGTTTTCCAGAATCAATGAACCTAAAAATTGTTACTCTTCCTTTTCATCTTTTATTTCTCTGACTCTTATGGTTTCTGCAAATGCTGTAAAATAATGTCCCATCTGCGAAGAAATTTTGCGGTGTGTTTGTTTGTTTTTTGGGGATGTTTTTGTTTTTTTTACTGAGCAGTCAGTTCTATTGTGTGCCGGAAATTGTCTGCAATGCATGCATTTATAGGGTATCGGTTTTAATTTCGTTCAAGGTTTATTGAAATTATTTCTATAGTCCCTTTTCTTAGTGACTCGGTTGATATAAGTTGGCAGCATCAACAACAGAAGAAATTGGTTGTCTGTTGTTTAGACGTCTTGTGGGCTCTACCATTTATAGGCGCTTGACTAGAGTAATTTTTTATCTGACAGCAACTTTTCTTGGACAGTATTATCTCTAACTCCATCAAAAATTTGGTCCCGTATAAGTCTATCTCGCAACTGTCCGAAATTACAATTTTTTGCAAGTTGTCACAGCGCAGCTATATAGATAGGACTCTGTAGTTTCTGGTGATTCTTGATTTCGGAAGTGGAATTTCTAAGATTCGTCGGCTTCGTGCTTTTCACCCTGGAAAAATTCCTCAATTCTTTTGTCACGATGTCAAGTTTCATTTCGTTTTCTTTACTGTCAAACTTTTACTCGTCATAAATGTTCTAGGCATCTTCCCTGATTGTTGCTAAGAACACTCAAGTCTGGTATACTGTGTCTGGTTCTCTAGGCTAAATCAATAAACAATCACGACTGGTATGGCAGAGAGTAAATAAAGTCAGCAGAAGGAAAAGCACATCGAAAGCAAAACTAAAAGCTGCCAACCAAGAAGAAAGGCTACAAATGTGGAAAGAACACTTCAAGAATCTGCTTGGAACTCCCCTGAAATCACTGATGAATCTATCCAAAAATTATAAATGGCCAACTAGATATCAAACTTAGACACTTTATAGAGGAAGAACTTGACGCAGTACTTACTGAAAGAAAATTAAAAACAGAAAAGCTGCAGGCCTCGACAGAATACACCTTGATGTATGGAAGACAAGAAAATTTGATGATATACTGTCAATTAACAAAACATAATAAAGAAATGGACGAAAGGCAGCATCCCACTTTTCTTCAAGAAAGGTGACCTCAGAATTATAAAGGACCATAGATGCATAAGTCTTAAAGTGTGGGGTTTAAACAGGGGTTTTTTGAAGGTCAGGGGCTAAGGGCAAGGCTGTGTTGCCGTAAGATATCTGACTCCATATTTTGGTTATATTATTTTACCCCACGTTGATTGGCCGGCGCAATGCCTTGTCCAAAGAAAGTCCAAAAGAAATATACAAAAAGAAAAGATAGAAACAGATAAGAGACGAAAACATTTCTTCCATACTTTCCTTTATTTACTTGGTGAATGGACTAACCAACGCTACGTCCCAAGACGTAGCGTGGTGCCCAAAACACCAGACAGCAAAATGATGTTGTTGGTTCGACGGACACTCCCTGACAAGACCCGGTTTACAGAAAACCTGAGTATTTATCTCTCTCCACCGGCTCCAAATTCGCCACTCCAAAATCCTTCTAATTTTGGCGCGACCGCTTCCCATTGGCTACTTTACTTTTTATTATTTTTCTTTTTTTTCTGATTTTTAACCGAATGGATGCATGGAGCCTTATGCGTGGCGACGCGTTTATACATTTTGTATGTGGCAGCCGACGAGTCAACATCCGATGGGAGTTTTATTCTTAATTCCTAAATCCCCACAACAGCGAAAGTTGCTGAAGTTTATAATGCCTAACTTCTCAATTATATCCACCTTGATGTTGAAACAATTCTAAGGGAAAATCAGAGCAGTTTTAAGAGAAATCGATCGCCAACTTCACTGATTTTGTCTACCGGTCGAACCATTGAAGGAGTACGTGAAAAAATCTCGAGGTAATACTACTGTTCATACTCTAAAGCATTTGATTCATTCACATAAGAAAGATAGAGCCAAAGCTACTGACATAAGAACACATATGGTCTCCACAAAGAAACTGTTATCACTATAAAAATGCTTTATAAAACACGAAAGCAATGGTTCGCTCACTCGATGGTGTCACCGACTTCTTTGACATTGTCATCGGAGTCTTGCAGAAAGATACATTAGCGCCAAATCTGTTTATAATCTCCATAGATTACTTACTCCGAACTTCAATAGATCTAATAAAAGAAAATTGTCTTACATTAAAAGAGGGAAGAAAAAGATAATATACCGCAGACACTATGACAGATACACACTACGCAAATTACCAAGCGCTTCTCGCGAATACACCTGCTTAAACCAAATCCCTACTGCATTGCCTGGAGTAAGCAGCAGGGTGCATTGGCCTCTACGTGAACCCCGATAAAACAGAATTCATGTGTTTAAAACAAGATGGAGCCATTTCCCTATTAAATGGTAAGCCTCTGAAACTAGCTGACAAGTTCGCATTCCTCGGCAGCAATACCTCATCGACTGAAAGTGTGGTAGTGAATCAAGCGACGCAAATGAAAACCTACCGTCATTATAAATTTATTTCGGCGAAATAAATTTATAATGAGCGAAAAGGAATATATAACAATAGCCATACATCGAGCACTCCTATAGATTTATATGAAATCCCTTATATATTCTATTCACGAGTGCCGACTGGATATTACTGATGTGTGTGAGGCATTTGACTAAAGAGCCATTTTGACACAGAAGAGTATTTGTTAAATTCAAGATCCCCAGAAATTTTATTCTATGTCTAAACTATATTTAGACATTTTGGCCAGTTCAGTATCTTTATCTCTCAACTCTTTCTTCTATTTTTTTTCCAGTCCCGTTTGGTGTCATTTTGAACAATTTCTGAAAAACTAAATTGTCATAAAGGATTCATTTGTAGCCGAATTCACTTCCTACGACGATAAGCGTTACACTACGAATTTCTCCATTGAATTTTAACCAAGGCAGCTTAGTCTGTATGTACAAGCAAACAAAACACCTTTCAAACACGTGTACAGAAGAAGAAAGAAACATTTTGATAGTGTAAAATTTCCTGCGCGTTGCCTGCTTCCTTTTGCCTTGGAACTGTTGTCGCTAATGTCTATAAATTCCCTCCTACTTCATGTTGCATGTTGATGATAATCATGAAATCTATTTCCTCTCTCTCTCTCTCTCTCTCTCTCTCTCTCTATATATATATATATATATATATATATAAAACTATCTCCCCTTTTTACTCCCTCTATAGTCTTATTCTCTTTTCCTCGCCCTCTCACTGACTTTCCTCTCTGCCTATCTTTATTTATTTTTTCTCTACCCTATGACTTTCTTTGACCATTTTTTTTTTCTTCAGTTTTCCTCTTTACAACTTAAGGCACAATAACACATGAAGGGAAATAGGAAAAAGAAGCTAGTGTAAGGCAATTCTTCCAAGAGGGCTGCCTCTCTCTCTCTCTCTCTCTCTCTCTCTCTCTCTCTCTCTCTCTCTAATTGCTAACTTGGGTGGATAGGTTTGCAGAGACGGATTTATTTGGGGGTTTGCGATTAAAATTACAGGTTGTTCGGCATACTTTTCTGTTTTTAGTAAATTTGGTTATTGATTGATTGATTTTAACAGCATGTCAACCCGTTTTTAGTTATTCTATGCCTACAAGTTAGGCAATCGCATTCATTGTACGCTCATATTTACATCAGATGCAATCTAGTGTCATACCCAAGACGAAGGCTTCTGTGAGTTTAATGAATAAGTCCGGAGGGGGCGATTTCTTCCTTCAAACACACCAATAATGTTATATAATATTCGCTATTGATGGTTCTTCCTTTCTCAAGGTAATCCTTGAATAAAATACCTTGCCCATCCAAAAATACTGGAGTGAAGATGTTTCATCCATTGTCACATAATTACGCAAAAATTCATTTTTGTTACGTTCACCGGTTGCTGAAAGAAGAGTTGGTCAGAGATCAATATTAAATGTACTGATACCAGTACTAATTTATGGTTGTACCGCGTGGATTAAAACGAAACGCTTTAAGAAAAAGCTAGATGGGAACTTGTCGTATAGGAATAAAGTGAGACACTGGTGATTGAACCCCGATCGCCAGAGGACGGAAGAGGCCGGCCTCCAGATAATATGGAGGTACCGAACTGTTAGGATGGGACACGAGTCGAAAGGATATTAGTCAGTGGGCATTAGACGAATGACAATCAATCGGACGGATTTCAGCGAGAAAGACTTTTCAGTAATAGCTTGGCCGGTAGTGTTACGGACAATAACTATTTTTTGTTTGTCTTATTTTCTGTTAATTTATCATTTCGATCAATTTCAAGCGCATGTCTGAAACTCCTTATATAGCAGTTTCTAGGATATGTCATTTCCAGCAGTGTTAGTGAAAAATCCAACCATAAGTCACAATTGTTGCCACATCTTTATGTAATATAATTGCCGAGGGATTTCGTTTTATATATCTTGTCTTTCGGTTTAGTTAGGCTTAGAACCTTTCGCTTAGCGCATGGGTTAGTTAGGTGCAACATTAACGCATGTGTTCACGCGCGCGCAGAGAGGATGTGTCATTCAGAGATGTCAAAATAAAAATCCCAGATAGGAATTGAGACCAGGCGATTTGGCTGACGTCACGCACCGGAAGCGTGGGCTGAGATTTGAGAAAAAGCAGTTAGTTCAGTTCCCGCCTCGGAAGAAGAAGGTTGACTTTCAGAGCTGGGCGAGGCCAGACGACTTTGTGCACTACGGGCGCCGCGCGTTGGTTGGGTTGAGAGCTGACGATGTAAAAGCAGTCAGCATAGAAAGATTGTCTCTCTCTCCTCATGTCGAAAAACCTTTAAACTCAAAAAGGTGAATAAAAGTTTCGTACCTGAACCAATTTCGTGAATTTCGTGTTTTTAGATTCCCTGTGTCTATTTCCACACATCTGTGTATCATAGGTATGTTACATTTGTTCAGCTTTGTTTACAAATGAATTAGAGGTGTAGTAATTTGAGTTCTTTATTAACTGAAAAACAAAATGATGAATTCTTTGATGGACTGGTCCTTGAAATTTGAAAGTCGTCCTAAAGTTTCCTTTGTTAGTTTGTTGGTATTAGGAAAGGTATTCAGTCAAGTCCCCATACACCAAGGTCCAAATAAGCAAAAGCATTTCCAATGATTTACTAACACTCAATAAACCGAAGGCAAAACAAACTCATTTTCACATATAGAAACATTTAATATATATATGAAGTATTAACTAAAACATTTTCCGAAAGATGTGAACATATTGTTCTGTGAACAAGCAGCATATGAAAGGGATAAGAACGGTAAAAAGTCTAATTTGAATTCATTGGTGGTTAACGTCATGTCGGGTTTATTTTTCAAGGGTAAGGTGAGAAACAACGTCATTGCTCGGGCGGTGAGACAAAGACTCTCTTCTGTTCAAGGAACAAAACCTTTTTAAAAGAAACACTTCTTAACTGTTCAAATAACAGAGACAAGAGGAGGCCGAAATGGATTCTAGGATTCTCATGTGATAAAAAGATGTTCAAAGGACACACTCCAATATATGAATTCTAGGATTCTCATGTGACCAAAAGATGTTCAAAGGACACGCTCCAATATCTAAGTGAAACAATTATTTATTGTCTTCCAACAATAAAATCTCTAAATATCATTTGGAATACACAGGTGTAGACATAAATGCTTTTAAGAAAATATTTGGAGTCGGGAAATTTGTCCGTTAACAACATTCTTAAAAGTTCTGAAGAATCTGGAAATATTTGCAGTTGAACTTTATGACCAGAACAATACATACCAGTTTTTTCTTTCTCCCATTTTGTTACCCATTGATCATATACTTTTTAACAAGGAACCAATGGAGACATTTGTATTTGACTAGTATTCATAATTAGTGTTGGTCGACTTATATACTTAAACGACCCAATATTGTATCGGCCTGAAGGGACCTTTAACGGCAGGACACTTGATGGACAAGATTAGGGCAACAAATACATGTATTAATAGACACACGTGGCCTGGAGCTATTTCCTCATAAAATGGCGTCAGAAGAAACGAACTTGAAGATAAACTGAGTGAGTACTACTCTTATTTTGTTTTTGTTTTGTTTTTTAAGTTACAAAGTTTTGACTGGACAGCGAGAAATTTACACAAAGCTTTTAACGAGTGGCTTGAAGAAGTGAACCTGTTTTTTTGAACTTCAGAAATTCGAAGGGGAAGGTAAAGACTACCCCGCTAAAACTGAGAGTGTTGTAAAGAAGAAAAAGAGTTTGTTTATTTATCTTTTAGAAAGAAAAGGTCAACAAATTTAACGAAGTCTGACTGTCAAGAACGCGAAAAGAGAAACTGTTGAAAATGACGAAGAAAGAACACTCGAAATGGTTATCGAAGCATTTAAGGACAACTACAAATCTATGAAGACATTGACCGTAGACAGAGTAGAATTCCTACGAAAAGAACAAAGTGAAAATGAGAGTTTGAGGACTGTTAAATCTGAAATTGAGTTCTAAAGACTCAGTGGAACAACCTCACCGTGAACGATATGATCAAATTATAGATAATAAAAGGAATACATAATAAAAAAAAACGAAAAATTCTCCTGAGGAAACCTGATTTAACCCTGACATAGTGTATTGACCAATGCAGAGCTACAGAACACTGTAAAATCCAGTTGCAAAAAAATTGAAAAATATGACAAGTTATATGTTGACAATGACACATATGAGAAAGTTATATCAATATGACTGAGAGAGATAAAAAGAAATATGACTGGAAGAGATAAAAAGAAATATGATTGCATCTATTGCCAGAGAAACCACTGAAAAGAATTAGAAAATGTCCGGCTTATAACCAGGAATGGTTTAAATGCAAAAGAAAAAACAATTTTGCCACATCAAAAATTTGTAAGGGTAAACGCAAGGAACAAGATGTCAATGAATGTGTAAAGAGGGATTAAGGTCGCCGAAAGTGTTCTCAATACCCGTTAGAAAGTTGACCACGACAACTTAATCCTTTAACATAACGTAGTAATGTTTGGACAAGTTTCTACTAACCTTTGTTGGTATTCCATGAGGTGTCCCTTTAGCGAGTACAAAAGTTCGAACTGCCTCGTTGGTAAAGAAAGTGTATATATATGTGTGTGTGTGTGTGTGTGTGTGTGTGTGTGTGTGTGTGTGTGTGTGTGTGTGTGCATGTGTACGTGTTTACTGAACCGTTAGCCTTGTAAGCGAGTAACAGTTTTTGTCGTGTTAACTCCACGGTGGCTCCTGGGAAAAGACGCCGAATTCGCTTTTTCCTCTTCCTCACAGAAGGTCTAGCTTTTGGTATTCTTCCGCCAGCTGATTTGATTGGTTCAGTTCAACCAATTTACTTCTGTGCGGGAATTCGTTCGCCAGTGGGAAATAAATCTAATTCCCGCTACAAATGTTTTCACATTTGAAGGGAGATAATTCATTAGGTTCACGCGAATTTAAGATTAAATGGCCAGCCAATAAAATTCATGTTAGATTACGGAGCAACTGTAAATGTAATTCTTGCAATATTCGTTAAAGACAGCAAAATGGAACTCTCACTAAAGAAAGGAAAGAAACTTGATATTTAAGTATACAGAGGGGAAAAGGTTGGAATTGAAGGAACTATCAGGGTAGAACTTATTAACCCTGTCAACCCTGTCAACAAATGAAAAGTGATAGCCTCAGTCATGTGTGATAACACCCCTGGCCGGCCGGCCGGCCGACTCCCACTATCTTGCTTCCTTGAACCAAACTACACATGGCCAGTGATTCATCTAGTGATTTCCGACCAGAGCATTACACACTTCATTACAGCCACACAAAACACAACCGAGAGGGTGGAGGAAAAGATCAAACGAACAAACACGGGCTTGGGTCAGCTCCAAGGTCAAGAAAGGGGAAGTCTACGTGACACTTTTGTGTAGCTCTCCGTGCATTTACAGATTATCGCGGGTGTGTATTTTGCGTGAGACTTCTACAAAGCCACAAACAATGTTGACATCTTCTCGCGTTGGTTAACCCGGCCCCTGTGGATCAACAGGTCTTAGCAGTCGTCTTTCTGACTTCTGTTGGCTTTCGCCTCTGCCCTAGCTCCGTCTTCTCACTGCCTCCTTATGGACTGCTATCGTAAGCCGACCGTTCTCTTCTGCCTTTCTTTGTCAACTGCCCTCTCTGTCTTCTCTCGGACCTTCCTTCCCTCCTCTACTTCCAGTCTCGTGGGAGATCTCGTCCTCAGGCCTTTGAGTGGGTTTCGCGCCAAAACAGACAAAGAGATCGTCTGAGTGGCGCCAACACAAACGGAAACGAATTGCAATGCATCGTGTCACACATGGTCGTGAATGAAAAAGTACAACCGATTTTTAGCTGCAATCTCTACCAAAAGCTAAATTTAATACGGTTCAACCTAAATCAGTCTGACTCGATTGTTTCAGATGCAGAATGCAATGACTTCAAAGAGCAAACCCCAAAAGACTTCAGAAAATTAGATATCGATGATTCCATCAAAGAGATTTTACTAGAATTCTTGGACGTTTTTGAAGAGAGAATTGGTGAATTTGAAGGCAATTAACACTCCAAACAAAGCCAGACGGCGTTCCTATAAAACAACCCGTAAGAGGTGTTCCATTTGCATTGGAAAAATAATTTTAACAGGAACTAGAAAAGAAGATGAGGGACAATATAATCGACAAACTGGAAGGATCCAGCCCATGGCTCCACAGCTATGTAATCGAAAGAAAACACAGATATAAGCTCCGGATATATTTAGCCCCCAAACCATTAAACAAAGCACTGATTAACAACTACCACTGCTAGGTACCCAGCTTGGAATCCATCATACACAGGCTTGCAAATAAAAAAGCAATAAAATTTAGCAAATTGAACGTAAGAAGTACATTCTGGCATTGCAAATTGAACGACAAAGTAAAAGAACTGACAACCTTTGGAACGCCCCAGAGCAATTATTGATACAAAAGACTGCTCATGGGTATCACACCAGCCAGCAAGGTATTCCAAGCAAAGATGATCGTACAATTCCTAGGGGTAAATGGGGTCAGCATTATTCAAGATGATTGTCTGGTTGAAAGATATGGAAACAACTCAGACCAAGCTATTAACAACTGCAACTAAAACTTGCGAGCATATCTGCAGAGATGCAGAAAAAGGAATATCAAAATTAAACTCGACAAATGCAAATTCCTCACAGAGGAAGTGTCCTACATGGATCATTCACTGGCAAACGCAGGCCTGAAGCCTGATGAAGAAAAAGTGCAGACAATCACTGAATTCCCAGCACCTCATGAACGCTTCATAGAAATGGTAAAACACCTCCCGAAATTTAACCATTTGCTGACGATAAAATATGAACCTTTCAACAGATTATCACGGAAGGACCAGATTTTCCAATGGGCAGAGGTGCCACAAAGAGCATTTGAAGACATAAAGAAAACTATAACAAACACACCTGTCTTAACTTACTACGACTTAGAAAAGCCAGTCACGATATAGACTGACATGTCTGATGTAGGCGTGGGAGTTGTCTTGAAAAATGGGAAACCAGTGTTATACGCGTCAAGGGTTTGGAACGACTATTAAAAAACCAACGCACCAATTGAAAAAGAGATGAGAGCTGTTGTAATTAGATTACACAAGATCAGCGACTATTGCTACGGAAGACAATAGAGTCAGATCACAAACCATTAGAAGCAATCAGAAACAAGCCTCTAAGCGAAGCACCAAAAAGACTGTTAAGAATGACGCTTTCAATACAGGATTTTGACTATAAGATAACATACAAGAAGGACAGTGATGTAATTATTGCTGACACTCTTTCACGAGCCCCAGTTGAGGATGACAAATTTCAGTTTCATTTCAGTGACGTGAATCTATTAGAAATTTTTGCTGTAAGTGAACAGACCAGAGACAGGCTAGTCAGCGCCACCAAAGAAGATAAGAATCTACAGAAGCTCATAAAACTGATTAAATAAGGCTTCCCAATGTGTTATAAAGTTTTTGAAACACAGTTGAAGCACCTGTACTAATTCACAGACTACCTATCAACAAAGGACGATCAGGTATTTTACAAAGACAGGGTCTCTGTACCTACTTCAATGAGAAATGACATGAAGAAAAAGACTCACACAAACTATTTATCAGTTGATAGCAACATGAGACACGCTCTTAATACAATCTTCTGGTCTGAAATGAGGCATGAACTCCAGAAATGTTATATGAACTGCAAACAGTGTAGAAGATATTCTGCAAAAAATAACAAGGAGACACTAATCACAAGACCAGGGCCAGAATACACATTCCAACGTATTGGCCTCGATACCATGACACTGTATGAAAGTAAATACCTAGTCTGTGTGGATTATTTCTCCAATTATACTATGGTTGATCGATTCTAAGGAATATCATCAGGCTGCACAGTCAAACTGATAAGGAGACACTTCATGAGATATGGCAATCTAGAAGTTGTAAGTGATGGGGGCCTAGAATTTGACAACCAAATGATGAGAGAACGGGCCTATAAATACGGATTCAAATGGAATCCCAGCTCACCAGAGAGGTCAAATTCCAATGGAATGGCGGAATAAGCTGTAAAATAAAATACATTATTAGAAAATGTAAAAATGAAAACAGCGATCCGTGTCAGGCGATAGTAGAATTCCCCAACACACCATCGAAATCCACAGGAATGTCCCCAGTGCAGAGATTCTTTGGAAAACAATTGAGAAGTGAATTGTCTACGATGAAGAAATTCCTATCCCCATTTAATGCAGGAGAAGCAAAAACTAAAATACGAAAAGCAAAACAACAAAAGAAACTCTATGACAAAAATGCCAATGACTTGACAGAATTAAAAAAGGGCGACCAGGCGACTGTGCAGCCATATAGCAAAACCAGTATTGGAAAAAGGCAACTGTCACAGAAAAGTTTGAATACCGGCGATACATGACCGAACTTGAAAATGGAAAAAGACTAGTGAGAAATAGGAGACACCTAAAACTCATAACTAGACTAAAACAAAGCAATATGACAGAAACCAACTGCAAACAATATATCATCACCAATGGCAGCGAAGAAAACACCAAACAACAGCAACCAGACATGGCTGAAAGACAACCATGTCGGAAGAGAGTCACTGCAAGCAAAACACCCAACCGCTATGGTGAATGGCAACTTACAAAAGTTTGAAATATTCATTTTATATATGTGTGAGGGAGGTTTGTCGACTTATATACATAAATGACCCAATATTGTATCAGCCTGAAGGGGCCTTTAAATACAGGACACTTGACGGACAAAATGGGGGCAACTAACACGTGCATTAATACACACACGTGGCCTGGAGACATTTCTGCATAACAATTAGTATTCATAGTTATTATTAGTTGTCTAAATTTCTGAAACGAAGCTTCTGAAGGTTGCAGGTTCAATCCTGGCTGCAGCCGAGTAACAATACAGGAATACTTAACACTTGTACCCGGTTATGGCAAACGGAATCAGAACAGGCGACCCCCGTGGATTTAATAAAGGACCTAGTTCGAAGTTCTGTGAAGGTTCCCGAGTTCGACAAACACCTTAAGAAGGCCGGAGGACATATCGGCAGAAACGTTGTAAAAATGACAATAAAGATCTAGACAATAGTCCGAAAACCCTTAATGATAAAAATCATAGTTATTAGTATTCATAATTTGGATAATAACTGAATGCTTCTTTATTGCATAGATTTGAGGCGAATGCTACCATTCTTTGTTGAGCATGCCTTACTTGATCTGCTTAAAGGGACTGTACTCTATTTTGCGTTCTTGTCTATTTTGTTCAAGGCATTCTTCTTCATGTTCTAATATCAGCTGTTGTTTACGGTTACCTACACGTATCCTTTTCTTTTCAAGCTTTTATTCTTCCTGTTTATGATTACCTTATCGCATTCCATTTTCTTCAAATCTTTGTTTATTTATTCAGACATCTATTGCTGTCGACAGTTTACTTCACAAACTTTGCTTGCTTTAATGTGGTATTGTCTTCGTTTAAGAGATTCCAGCTTCCAACGTTTCATTTAGTTTCATGTCATATTAACCATTGTAAGTTATTTAAGGCCAAATCCTTTTTATACATATATATTAGATATATAGGTTTGGTTGGGTTGATGTCATAACAACCATCGTTAGTTATTCAATGCCAAATCCTTTTTATACACATATGTTAAACATATATGATTTGGTTTGGTAGGGTTTGATGGCATATCAACCATTGTAGGTTATTTAATGCTAAATCTTTTTTATACAAATATATCAAATATATTGGATTTGGTTTTGTTGGGTTTGATGTCATATCAACCATTGTAGATTATTTAATGCCAAATCCTTTTTATACATATATATTAAATTATATGATCTCTAAACACATGTTATAGATAACATTTCTAAACGAGCCGGCGGCCAATTTTTTTTTTTTTACACAGTTAAATGGTTTCACTTATTCCTATCGAATACAAATAATTCTATTTCCTATAAATCATTCATAGGAAATTTGTTTGCACACAGTTAAATGTCTTTAAGTACAGCTATTTAACACTAACAATTCGATCAAACATCAGTCGTTTGTTTACACATAGTTAAATGATCAAACAGTTCTATTTCAAACAATACAGTTTAACATGTCAACAAGGTCAAATAGTTCCATGCATTGCTATGTATCACTAACGAGTCAATTAAACATCAATCATTTGCTTAGATACAGTTAAATGATCAAACAGTTCTATTTCAAGTAATTCAGTTTTAAATAAGTTATTTGTTTGCATACAGTTTAAATGTCAAACAATTCTATTCGACCCATAAATAGGACTCTATTAGGTGCTACTACTCCGGGCCAGAATGGATTTGGGAGCAATGGCAATGAAGGGATACTCCTCATTCGCAAAAGCTCCAGTATTACAGGAGCCTCAGAATCCGATTGTTTAATTTCATATCCAGGACACTCTCTTTGGGGAGGGGGCGGGGTCTTACCACACTGCAGAGGTTCAGTCGGTTTATTTTACAGTCCCAATCGACTTGGCCAGCAACATTTCGATACGGTCTTGTATCATATATATAGAACTTAAATTGTACTATTAAATAAGTTTTGCTTCATTTTTTCATTTACTTAAATTTTTAGTAATTCATAAAAAATAACACGAAAAATATTGGGAGTGCCCTCGTGGTGTTATGGTTAAAGCGATGAACTACGGAATCGTAGTAAGCGAGTTCGTACTCCAGTCGCGCTATTACGTTCACTTTCGGGCAAATACCCTTGGGAAAGGTATGAACCCCCTTATCCTCCCAGCTATGGGTTAAATAGTAGAACTAATGTTCTTCTAGGAGAATAGCTTTGGCATTAAATAACCTACAAAGGTTGATATGCCATTAAACAAAGAAACCAAACGAAAAATATTTTAAGTAAATTACATAAAAATCTGTTCCATACTTATATGCAGATGGATGCAGAAACATAACGACGACGCGATGAAGACGAGCGGAGCCACAGTTCTTTAGAAAAATATACCTCTCACTTTATTTGAAAGGGTTCGAAAGGGATACTAAAGGTTTTACTGTGTGAGAGGGGAGTTGGAGACTGAACAGAACAGCAACATATTGACCCCCACTCTTATGGCCATAACAGCGTTTCTTTCCCGTTCTTCTGGGCTGCTCAACCGGGGACCCAGCCTCTCTGGGACATGGTTCTCTTTCAAGTATCTTTTCTCCAACTGCTCTGAACTTCCTATCGCCGGGGTTTTATAATAATTTGACGTTCACCTACTTCGTCACAATTTCGCACTCAATTCAACCCCTCGACAGTCAAGGTCGCCCCTGATCTCCTGATATCTTCGACCGGATGCACCTGTTGTTTACACAGGTGCATTTCTTCTTTTGACAGATTGGCCGGGGTCAATATGCAACAAATCATATTTGTAAAATAAATCATTCATTAAAAAGAAAAAATTTCCCAATACAAAATGCTTTTTTTGTTTTTTGTCTTTGCATGAACACATGAAATAAATTAGTTCAAGTTATTTGAATAAAAAAAAAGAGATTAAAATCAAAATTTGGGATCCAAAAATATTTGTTATATAGTCATATGCATCTACATACATGCATATACACGCAGAATCATAACGACACAATAATTAAAAGGACGAGTGAAGACTTCTCTACCAAAATATATACCTCTCACTTTATTGTAAGAGTTCGAAAAGGTTATTCAAGGTTTTACTGTGAGAGTGAGTTGGAGACCGAACAGGACTGCAATATATTGACCCCCGCTCTTATGGCCGTCAGCGTTGTGTCTTTCTCGTTCTCCAGGGCTGCTCAACCGGAGGCCCAGAGGCCCACTCTGCTGAGTGATGACTTTCTTTACTGCATCTTATCAGCAACTTCTCTGGACCCCAACTCATCGGAGGCCCCTTCGGCCCCTTCAGCCTGGCGTGGCTTTCCCTACCACATCTTATCAGCAACTTATCTCCAACTGTTCTCTAACTCATCAGGGACCCCGAGTTATATAATAGTTCAACGCCCACTCGATCGCCCATTCAATCTTTGGAATGGCATGTTTGATCGTCATCAAGCGGAAATAACTGTCATGCAGTTCACAGGTCACTCTCTTCCGGTGCATCACTCTGTAGTGGCACAGTAGGACTTTCACCTTGTCCCATATTATCAGCCTTAATCCACCCACGCGATCTCTTTCGATTACTGGCCATTGGAATGTGTCACTTCCTTCCGGAGCATCACTTTGGAATGGCATGTTTGCCCGGGCCGAAGGCCAAGATACAACATATTGACATTTTGTTATGTAATAGACTTTGCTGCTGTCTACAAACACTGCAACAGATGAATGAACAGTAGATGACCCCAGAGATGAGAAAGGGGTCACCTACATTCGTCAGCAAATCCGTTATAGTCTCATCATAACAAAAACCAGTTGCTGGGTGCTGTGTCACGTGATAGAAACAATACCGCCTGTAAAAGACATTAACTCTCATCCACTAAAAGAGTGATATGATTGCTTACTAAGAGTCATGTGATAGGAAAAAAACAAAGCATGACTTGCTTTAAGATGCTCTTCCATCCTTTTAAAGTTGTTTGCTAGGACGGGTAAATAATCGTCGTGATTAAAAAAGTTTTTAAAATCTTGTTTGTCAAGAACAGTCAGATAATTTGCATTTAGTTCTGCTTCGTTTCATGTATTATGTTTTATCAATGTTTTCAAATTACCCCTAGTGCATCACCCATGGATAGAAAAACAAAGGGAAGGAAGTTGACACCGCTTCAGATGTTGTCGGTCAAGATAGGAGTGACCCAGTTAGCTTCGTAGGGAAGGGAAGAGAAAGAAAAGTAATAAAAAAGGTATATAGAAACAAGGGAAGGGGAGAAGTAACTTAACTATTAACATAAAAAAAACCGCCGATAACAATTTTTCGGGAACGAACAAACATTTATCCTACTACAAAGAATTTATTTCGATTGAAATAGATTGAACGAATCCATTTCTACTGACATTTCCTCTGACGTTGCACAAGTTTCGCTATGTATAGCTGAGCAAAAATCACAATATCTAATGTAACAAAAAAGAAAAAGAAAGCAAAAGGATATAAAAAAAAAGAATTCGAAAGTCAAATGGACTTATTTGACGTTGGACCGAAACAAAGAAAAATTGTACAATATAAGAAAA
The DNA here is from genome assembly GCA_963585895.1 of Sepioteuthis lessoniana. Classification (NCBI taxonomy): domain Eukaryota; kingdom Metazoa; phylum Mollusca; class Cephalopoda; order Myopsida; family Loliginidae; genus Sepioteuthis; species Sepioteuthis lessoniana. The sequence goes on from OY757918.1 coordinate 16,158,481, forward strand.
TTACGAGCTGTCCTGTTTACCCGGATCTAGAGAAACTGAGGGTAGAAGGAGAAGGCAGGATGGAAGGGACTTGAGCACGTGACTTGGGCACGGAGAGATAAAGAAGTTACTAGGGTCTCCACGAGGCGAGACGTGGCTAAAGATAGCCTGCTAACTGAGGGTGTTTGCAGACCACTCAACTCTACAAACAAAACACAGAAAACGATTTTGAGCCCTACGAAACCAGACTTCCACAGCCCTCTTAAAACACTCTTAAACACAACCAGAAAATATGCAGAAAGACAACAAGACATTCACCAACAACAGATAAGTGTATTATGATCTTAACTTTGTTCTCTTAAATACTATTGACCGCTAAAGGAATATGCATTAGCAACTCTTTCTCACTTCTTATATAAACGTATTTAGATGTCTTACCGCGTTTCTTATTCTTTCTGACGAGCCATCTGGGGGTGTCGTTAAATTTCCCATAACATTTCAAAAACAATTTTTTCCAGAATTATCAATATAGTGTCTGAATTCAAAGTTCTCTTTTCTTTTTCCTTTCTTGTGTTCCAGATTCCCAGCGCTAGACTTTCCTAGTCTCATACAATTTTCTTTTAGCTTCCAGTAGCTGTATCTTTTTTTCCGGGGCTTCTGAACAATTTCGAGGAGGAGAAATTTTGAGAAAGTTAACGTTTTTCGTAAAGTTTCTTCAACTGTCCTTTCCTCTTGAAAAATGTCTCCCAAGACTTACTCACATTGAGTAGGGAGAACTCTGCAACTTTTTCTGTTTCCGACAGAAATAAACCACTTCTGGGCTTCTCTTCTGCCACGGAAACCAATTAACTATCAGTTAATTGTTAATTTTACACCGTTCCTGGGAGAACAGGTGGAGTCTGTAAAAAAAAGTAAACTTTGCTTTTAACTTTTCACAACTGGCAGGCTGGCCCACCTTTCTTGAACTGACTGTGTAACAGACTGGGACCCGTGAAAAACAGACTACTGACCCCCTAAGTCGTTTAAATACCAATAAAGGGACTATAACGGTCCAAAAATAAGCCAATGACACTCAAATTATTTTTAACTGTCGATTTTCAAATTCCAAAAACGATATAGCTAGTTTAAGTCGGTTTATCAATTTTTTAAATACATTTCTTGAAAATATTCAATGAGCTTATCCTTTTCTCTTTGGATTTTGTTATTATTCATGACTACTTCGTCAAGGTAAAAAAGGACAGTACGTGACCCCACAAGACACAAGATGAATACTTATTCGGTAGTAAGCAGAAAGCATGATCTCTTTTGGCCAAATAGAAGGCAGTACAAGATGCACCCCAAAGCATATAAATACATCTTAAATTCCTCTTTTTCACTCTCTATTTCTCGGTGGAACGAGATGACAACAAAGTGATGTGTCTTTCTCGTAGCATCGTCAACTAGCACACACAAACGCACATGGTGGACCCGCGAGTTAGACACTTAGGAAACTTCTCCTGCAGCACCGCTGTCTACCATACACAGCTATTCTCAACTTTACGCTTTATTCCCAGGCAGAACTCCACTCAGCAGTCCTGTCCATGTAAATACATGCAGCATAACGACATCAATGGTATTTTACCAACGACAGCAAACGCCATGTAAAGATTCCCCCAAAACGATATATTTTACGTTTCAGCTTCTCCAATCTGACGTGCGCACCCTCTAAACATGTGCAGCGTAAGAGACCCTTATCCAGGGTGACCCCCCACACACACAAAAAAAAATAACAGAACCCATAAACTTTTTTTATTACTTTTACAAAAATAAAGCAAAATAATTCTAATTTTGTACACTCGAACTTCTGGACATGTTGGTGAATACTATGGTCCCAATTTTTTCATGCACAGAATCTACTTCATATCCTGAAAAAAAGAAAAGGCTAGAATTAAATTTATGAATTTCAGTCAAAAATATATGGGTTCTGTTTTGTTTTGGTTTTTTTTTTTTTGTTTTGTTTTTTTCGGTCACCCTGTATGATTATATTCACACTCTATCAGCTCCCAACTCGATGAGGAACGTTCAGTCACTCCACGATTTACAACGTCTCCAATATTAACTGTCGACATTTTTTTTCCCACTGCTACAGAAAACAAGAATGCAAATCTGTTTAATTACAGAACTGATTGTATATTCTTCATAAATACACTTTTCCTTGTTTGTTAGCATTTTGTTTAACATCTTTTTTTATCACTCTGCCGAAACGGTGATTGATACACCATAGTATAAATCAACAGACAAGACGTACATGTTTTATGAACAAAGCTTCTTTATAAACTATTTCATTGTTGATTGGTTTGATTTGGTTTCTTTGTTTAATGGCATATCAACTCTTTTTAGGTTATTTAATGCCAAAGCCATTCTCCTAGAAGAACAGTAGTGGTACTATTTAACCCATAGCTGGGAGGATAAGGGGGTTCATACTTTTCCCAAGGGTATTTGCCCGAAAGTGAACGCAATAGCGGGACTGGAGCACGAACTCACGTACTACGATTCCGCAGTCCATCGTTTTAACCATTACACCACGAGGACAACCCCTTCATTGTTGAGTTATTGTTGAGATGGACTCGTCCACCCTTGATATAAAGTTGAAGTTACCACGCTCGCAGCAGTAGAATGAGTTTCGCGATGGGATCTCACTCCGGCCGTATTGCTCGCTGCACGGATCGGTTCGTATAGCTTAGTTGCGTTGTATTGTTCGTGCCGGTCAAGGCCGCTTGACATGGGTAACGAGAAGCCGGCATCCATGTCATACGCTGGCACCGGCATTCCTCGAGCCTCAGGGCGCCATCCCCCAGGTTCTAACCTTCTCCGGAGGAGCTAGGTTTATCGCCTTGCACCTGAGACACCCCTTTATAGGTGAATGCCGATGGGGCCGAGGCATTTTTGGAACCGCTGGGCTATTGCCTTGTGTCCGGACCCACATTAAAAAAGGCCTTGCGCAGCACTCGTTCGATTGGTGAGACGTTCGACAATTATAGTAAGCCAACTTGGCATCGCTCGGAGCTGAGCAATAAAGTGTGTACTGTAATTTACTGCAGCGTATCGTTGTTCTTTCCTGCACCGCGGAAAACATCGTTATACAAGTTATATAAGGGGAGATAATAAAAGAATTGATAACGGTTTGTTATATAAAATGATGTATTAGCATAGATAACATCTTTTAATTAAGAGGGAGTCATCGGAGTGTTTGACTGTGGCCCTGAGGTAAATGAGTTCGAACTCCAGTCGCGCTATTACGTTCATTTTCGGAATAATACCTAAGTGAATCCCTTATCCTCCCAGCGATGGGTTCAAATAGTATATCTGCTGTTCTTCTGCAAGCATTGGCATTAAATAATCCTTGAAGGTTGATATGCCATTAAACAAAGAAACTACAAATCAAAATCCTTTAATTGAATGTTATAGTTTATTTGAGTATTTGCCTGCTATTCTTTGTATATGTTTTATGTTTGGATGGATTTCAGGAACTGTTAATTGAATTGTTTGGGGCTGATATGATTTTTTACGAGAAAACAGCCTCTTCTTGTGGCTTACCAACTCACAAGATACATGTGAATTTGCAGACCTTCCAAAACGAGCAGTCTATTCTATATAACAATTATAACACGAGGGCAGGTAATATTATCATTTATACAAAAATGGCAGTTGAGGTTGTAGAGTTCTGTTACCGCTAGTTATATCAAAAGGAAGAATAAATGAGTTGACGAAGATATTGATAGTTTTCAATTTGGAAGCTTTATTAACAGCTTGAGACGAAAGGAACCCTTGTGCTGTAAGTCGCGGGAGGTATTAAACAGTCGTAGAGTTGAGAAGGAATAAAGACACCGAAGTCAAAGCAGGAGTTGAGATGCTGTCGTCAGAACAGGAATCAAAATGCTGAAGTCAAAGCAGGAGTTGAAAATATCCAATTTGTTTCTCCGAGGATCCGTTGGTTTAGAAGGAAAGATGAATGATGAAAGAATGTTTTCCCAGACACCAATGGCCCATAAATTGGATGTGCTCTCCTCATAATTCTTACTAGACTCTCTGTGGTGAGAGAGGAAAAGGATGATCTGTACTGCTGCTAGCAAGAGAGGTAGCGAAGAGAGGGAATGTGCTCTCTCACGTTGGCTGGTCTGTCCTGCTGCTAGCAAGGGAGGAAGTCAATAGAGGGCGAGAATGGTTAGAACGGCCGGTGAGGTGACCCGGGCAGAATGGCATCAGTCATTCTCATTGGACGAAATATGTAAATTCGAAACTCCAAGGGCCAAAACAATTCCCGCGCTAAATAATGATTTGAAATTCTTTCTGCTACACAATTATAATATTCATAATATATATATAATATATTTTTCATAGTTTAAATTTTTTTTAAAATTTAAAGTCTACAATATAAAAGTTTTATCATAAAAAATCATTTCGAATGGGATTGTATTTAAATGAAAAATTTCCTTTTTATTTTTTTCTTTATTTGACATTTTATGTTAAGTTAACGAGATTTTAAATAATTAATTATTAAACATGAATTTATACTCTTGAAATTTTGTTTAAATTTTCTTTTTTAAGTGTAAAAATACAATACTTTCTGAAATTAAAATATTTGCTTTAAAAAAAGATTCAGTAAAAAATACTTACATGTGCAAAAATCAATATTTAGAGGTGGTAATGTTAGTTTTTTTCTTTGTGAGTTGATTTTTTAGGAAAATTTTAAGTAGAATAAATTAATTAGCTATTTGTCCGACAACAATTCCTATTTACAGTAACGAGTAGATAAGGTAACACTTTTTTTAAACTCCTGATATTCAAAGATTCTCAACGTCTTTATTTTCTCAAATTCAAACATAAACACAACAATGATTATCACTCATTATCATTTGTGACAAATGAAAAGTGCCAATCAATAAAAACAGCAACAACAACAACAACCACAAAAAAAAACCCAACAGAATGTCACTTGGTACAACCTGTTAAAAAAATCATTGTCGATTTTCGTGAAAGCAATTTGATTACGGAAAACTGGTTAATGTCTTTTACAACTTTAAATAAAAATCGTTAATCTCAATAATTTCAAAAGATCTTTCACTAATTTTTGTTCTTCAACTTTTGACTTTCGTATTGTGTGTCTGGCAAGGCAAGGGGTGAGAGAGGAGGAGGATAGGCTGATAAGAAGAGAAAGACGATCGTTCTATTTGTCAGTTTGGCAAAAAGTGGAAGAAACGGTAAAGAAACAGACAACCAAGTTATTTACAGAAATATATTGTCTGTTTTCTTGATTCTTTTTTTTTTTTTTCACAAAGAGAGTTTATAAAGAAGTTACGTTGTCTTACTGACTGTCGATATGAGTGAAGAAACAAATGAATATAGTAAATGCAGGGGTGGGGGACAGCAAGAATGAGAACTGACAAATATAAAATTCAAAGCATTATACATTTTCGGTAGGTTCGCAGAAACATTACTTGAGCCCGTTTGCGGTACTTTCCGACTAAGCAAAAAGTTTAATTCTTGGTCACATTACCTACTCACCACAACATCCGTAGCGGTGACTTTGTACGGCCCAACGACCACTTAATTTTTAGACTGCTATAAAAAAGGGTCATGAGTCATAACGAGATTTGACTTAGAGTTTAACAATACCAATTAGAGTTAACCCTCTCAGAGAGATTTAAAAATATTTTCTCTGCTAGTCTTAAAAGGTCTTTTTTTCAATGTCAGGCTTTATGCAGTATTTACATCGTTGCATGCGTCATAGTCATTTTTTTCAACCGAGAGACTTGAGAGGATCTCAGCGTTCTTGAAACAAATCATAGAAATCGTATTTTTATATATTTTACCATACGACGTGTGAGAAGACGCGCGATACCCTGTCCTCATCAGCCACAGTTTCGCTGGCTAAGGTAGTACTGCCACCCCTGGCGTCACCAGCAGCTTTTGCCGCCGGACAAGGTGGGAAGACAAACAGAGCGAAAGTTCCACTTTGTAGCTTATGTTCATATTTGTATTTGTTATGTTAAAAATGCACTGATCGGCTTTAATGAGATTCTTTTTTTTTTTTTTTTTTTTAATCTTAATTTTGTGGTTTTGATAGTGTTGTGGGAACCTTACCCATCTTACCATAAGGGACTCTTCTCACCGTTATTAGTACTAGGGATTTCGCTGCCAGACAGGCAAATCAATATCGATGTTATCTGAACAGTACGAGACTTCTTGCCGTTTCTATGTAACTCTATCTTTCTTGTGTAATATAATCTGTTATCCAATATCCGTGTTTGTGTTTTCATTAGTGACCCTTTCCAGGGCCACAACAGATAGAAACTAATTATTTTATCGTTCATCTTAAAGATTATGGATTTTTTTAAGATTCGTCTTTTTTTTTTTAACCTTAATTTTGTAGTTTTGATAAAAACTGTAATTATTCTATTGCCCACCCTAAAGATTAAATCATCAAATTGTGTCAGTAATGTCCCGGTTGAAAAAAACATTGATCTAGATATATATCGAAATATTCACTCTGTGTTTTTTTTTTAATTTCTTATTGTCTACGATGACTAAATCTGCTCAACTGTTTTGTGGTTTTATATTAGATACATGATTAAAAAGAAGGATATCATTTTAAAAAACTTTTATGAACATAACAATAAAAAATCGAAAGAGATATAGTGTATTCTTCACTTAATCACATTTGCTCTATAATGCGGACAGGGTTACTTCCCTTAGACCTGTGTAATTCAAGTCTCAGAATTTGATTACATTACAATTCCCCTGTTAAGTTAAGGAAACTTTTTTGCTGTATAATACTTTTTTTTTTTTTTTTTTGCAGTATTATTCTAAGATTATATATATATATATATATATATATATATATATATATATATAATTACTTGTCCAATCAGGTAAGTTTTGCCATTGGTCTTCTGGATCTTGTTCTGAAAGTTTGGGATTTGAGGTTGATGATTTCGACGATGACCCAGGTGGCTGTGTGTTCGTGCAAGCTCCTGTTACTGTGTTATGTTCCTGATATTCTCAGGTCTATCCTTACAAGAAAAACAACTCGATTAAGTGGCAACCACTTCTCTTTTGGTATTGTGTTGTAGGTTTTCTTTTCCCTCGGAGTCTTTCATCCATTTTTTCAGGATCATTTTCGTTTCCTAATGCATCGGCCTAAATTTACACAACAGAATTTGATTTCACCATATTTTGGACATGATCCTATTTTGGACATGATCCGTTTGACTTACAAAATATTTTTAAAATTCCTAGTTTGTACTTACCATAAGTCTGGATAGTTGACTCAAAGTCATTCGCACAGTTTCTAGTTTATCACCATTCCTACCCAGTCATATCTAGCTTTCATCTGACTTTGTAAACTCTATTCAGTTATTATATTATTAACAATTTCCTCTCGGTCTCTCCACTGGCGACATTCACTGTTTTAACGAATTCTATCTATTTGCCTTTTCGTGTAATTTAAACTGTTTTTAAGTAAAATGTATTATTTCTTGCTACGTGTCCTTTGCAGAAACATACCAAGCTCATTTTATCTGCATTATTTATTCATTATTTTTATGAGCTTCCGATTATAACAGAAAGAAAAATCGTCTAATTGTGGATAGTTACGATTATACTTCCTCTTTTCAAATCAATGGATAAATAGAAAGAAATGACTTTTGAAAAGTTACAACTTGTCTAAGTGCAATTAGGATTATCCCTGATATTACGGACCCAATTGTTAATATCTATTTTCTCAAAGAAAGAAAGAAAGGGGATTAATTATTTGTCCTCTTTTTGGAAGAAATGGTTATCTCCTTTTTACAGCAAATGGCGCTGGGGATTGACCCCTCACGAAAATTCAAAAACGTTCCCTCTTTTCAATCCAATTTCTGAGAAATGAAGATGTCTGTAAAAAGATCTCCGACCACCACATTCAACAAATACCAAGCAGCGACTGCATCGCCTATAGCAAGGCGTAGGGTGTAAACGTCATTTTTTTTTTCATACACACGTAATTTATGTCTCTGAATGATGTGTGATCAATTTATTTTACGAGACATGTTAATATACCTAGTTAAAAGACAATGTCTATGTTTTGTATATCTATTTTTCATAATACCGGACATTGGCCTAGGGGTTAGAGTGTTCGCCAACGGCCCGGAAGACCTGGGTTCAATCCCAGGTCGAGTCATACCAAAGACTCAAAAAATGGTACTTGATGCCTCCTTGCTTAACACTCAGCATTATAAGGTACGGGTAAAGTAGAGCAATCCAGGGAAGGAGTAGCGCCCCCCTACAACTTGGTGTAGTAGCTATCGAAAAGGGAGCCTTCGGGTTACCCTCGACTAAAGGGAGACAACTTTTATATTTCATTCATTATTTCAAGGTATTAATGTAAAGTTTCAAGCGTAATTTATGAAATTTCTAAAAAGAAACGGTAGATATTTGGCTTATTTCAACTCCCTCAATAATCTAAACTGTTCCAAATCTCGTTACAGTTAAAAGATTGCAGAACAAAGTTTGAATAATTTGTTTGATGGAATCTGGGTACAGAAAATTGTATTCTTTCTTTCTTTTTTTTTTTTTCTTTCTTTCGTTCTTTCTCTTCTGTCTTTTAGTTGTTGATGATGACGCCAGGTTAGGAAACAGGTAAGTAGTTTAGTAAGCATGCACAGTATAACGTGGTTTTGTCTGATTGTTTTTAGACCGGTGTTCTATTCACTGTATTGTTTGGTTCGGACTAATTATCTTGTAACAAGCAACGAAAGGCAATTAGTCCGAGAAAAGAAATGCAATGAATGAAGTGATAATCAAAGATCGATAATAAAAAGGGAGTTTAAAATGTAACAATAACAACAAAGGATTCATTGGATCTATTGATCAATGATTGGATGAATAAAGCTTTGCAACTTTCATTTGAATAAATAAAGCTTTTTTGTTAGAATGAAGTTCTGATACCTTAAATAATGCGAAATATAAAGTTCCAGATTTGGTCACTGATCATCAACTATCATGTAGGGTATCTCAATATACATAGGACCCATAGGATTGCTAATAACTCTACAACTAATAATAATGTTCTTTTTTGTTTCAGATTTCAAAATAGTATACTATAACAACTATTAGTCCTCAATCACAATGCCTTGGACAAGAGAGGGAAAATATTTTTGGTCACTTCTTATTTGGGGACAAAATCATTCAAGATTATCTGAAAATAGATGCAATCCATTAATATGATAATGAATTATTACTGAGGTAAGAAACTCAAAAAAAGATTGCATGTCCTGGAAGCTAACATAATGACAATTTTAAAAAAAACGTTGATTTAATGTCTCTTGCTCAAAGGATGCATTTTTTACAGGACGTGTCCCAAATGACTGGGGGGGTCCTCATGGTGTAATGGTTAAAGCGGTAGACTGCGGAATCGTAATAAGCGAGTTAGTACTCCAGTCGCGCTATTACGTTCACTTTCGGGCAAATACCCTTGGGAAAGGTATGAACCCCCTTATCCTCCCAGCTATGGGTTAAATAGTACCACAACTATTCTTCTAGGAGAATAGCCTTGGCATTAGATAACCTACTAAAGGTTGATATGCCATTAAGCAAAGAAACCAAACCAAATGACTGTCATTATGCTTGTCTCAGTAATAAATCAGTATCATATGAATGGGTTGCATCTATTTTAAGACACCCTGTATTTGGACATGAATTTAATGACAGTAATTCTATAATTTCAACTTTTCCGGTTCATTTTGTAAATGTTGGTTGGAATATTTGCTGTATAACTTATGATTAGTTCATTGGCCACATTGAGGAATGAATATTTGTTGAGTAGTATTGATGTTTTCGTGTTAGTGGTAGTATTAAAACCACAACGGTATTTGAAAACACCCGTCCGTGATGGGCGGAGGTGATACAAGATTTTAGTAATACTGGGACCCACTGAAAGCGAGCCTCTTGAGTGGCAGATTCAAAAATTATCCGAGACACGTCAGCCACCCCTTTTTGGGTGTAACTCAAGCGCTAGGCAATAAACTCAACCCTAAACTCTGATTGAAGCAATTGCTAAAAAGGACGCCCCCTGTCCACCCAAGGTTGAACACACTTAATTCATTCTCCAACCGAAGCCAGAAAATTGCGTCTTTTGCCGGAGAGAGAGAGAGAGAGAGAGAGAGAGAGAGAGAGAGAGAGAGAGAGAGAGAGAGAGATCAACCATTGTCATCATAAATGATTAGGACAAGTTGGTGCGTGTTATTTATTGATCAATCGGATTTCCAGCAGGTCATGTGACCAAGAACTAAAAATTTAACCAATCCTAATTGAGATCCAAAGTTCATTTTTTGTTGTTCCTAAAGCCTAGCCGTCTTTTATAACAGCCATGAAACCATTTTAATGCTATCAGCCTTAACATTTCCGAATATTAAGACGAGATACGCGTTCATTCTGAATACTTGGGATAGATATCCACGACAAATTCTCGCGCAAGAGAGTAAGTAACATTTAGCCATTAGGTATTTTACACTCTCCTCTTCGTCCATGCTCTTCTGGTTAAAAAAAAAAGCACCATTTACTTGTCACAGAAGAACATCCATCACTATATCACACAGTAGGAGGACAATAAATGATTGTCTTTCACGGAGAGTAGACGTATTCGTTGGATGACTCGTGGGGTCTCTCATGACATTGTCACAAGTCCATTCTCGTCACTAAAGAGGAGAGAGGTTGTCTCTTGCCCAGACACAGAACAGTAAAGCCAACGTGGTTTTAACATCATCAAATAAACCTTTTTCCATCTGTGAAGCCCTTCTACGTATTACTTGTTCATAGAACAATATGAGCATATTTCTGTTGGGATGCATTTGTACGAGCTGCATACAATAAGTTTCCAGACTTTTTTGTATGGGCACTTTTATTGATAGTACACACATAAAACTCTAGGCCCCTTCGAATTAATCTCCTCTGGCTGCAATACACTTGTTGTGCCGTTCCAACAACTTCTCGAAGGTCCTCTGGAAGTCCTCTTGTGTGAGCGTGTCAATGACCTTCGTGACAGCTTCTTTCATCTCCTCGATTGTCTCATAACGACAGCCTCTGAGCTTAGGGAATAAGCAAAAGTCACAGGGAGTAAGGTCTGGACTATAGGGAGGGTGTGGATCTGTCTTGATGCCCATCTTGGTCAAATAGTCTGTGACAAGGATGGAGTTGTGGACTGGTGCAATGTCCTGGTGGAAATGCCACTGACCCGATTTGAAGAGTGCTGGCCTCTTCCGATGGAATCTCTTCCTGAACCCCCTTAAAACCTCAACATAGTAACCCTAACGCTAACCGTTTGGCCAATCAACTCTAGTGTATTGACTTCCTTACTCCTCCTGCACCTCTCATCATCCCTCACAGACTCCTTGCCTTCCTTGAATCTCTTATGCCACTCAAAAACTGACGCTCGATTCATGCAAGATGGTCGAAAAGCAGTCTGAAGCATTCCATACGTTTCTATGACATTTTTTCCAAGTTTAAAACAGAATTTTATTGCATATCGTTCTTCTAAAGTGTCCTCAGGTCCAGATTACATTTTTGAAATTCACCAGCTGTGACAATCAAGCTTTAGTAAGGTGTATTCCAATTGCTGCTGTAGCTGTTCATTTGAACCCTGAAATTATTAGAATTGGTCGGTCATCTCATAAGATGTATAGCAATAACATAGTGAATTTTCAAGAGTCTACGACAATTTTAAATGCCTGTATAAAAAAGGTCTGGAAACTTATTGAAGGTATCTCGATCATATCATATCACACGAATATATGATATCAAATATTACATTATTATATGATATTAAATATTATATGATTATATGATACCACACGATTATATGAAATGAAATATATTATTATATGATATCGAATATTACATGATTATATGATATCACATGATTATATGATATCAAATATATTATTATATGATATCACACGAGTATATGATATCAAATATTATATTATTATATGATATCAAAAATTATATGATATCACACGATAATAGGATATCAAATATTACTAATAGTTATAATTTTTAAATAGATCTATTTAACCCATAGATATTACTTTAACAGATACGACCGCGCCAGATCAGAGTAGACCTATGAGTAATGGCTACAGATCATCCGTGGCCTAAGCACTTCGCAAAATGACAATCCCACCCCATGTCGTGTTACAGCTTCTCTGCAGGTTGAAGGCGAAAACACAAAAGCTTGAATGTATGTTAACAGATGAGGGATATGTGTGACACTTCACGAAATGACGGTGTGTAGAGTCCTCACTTTTACTAAGTAGACGGCTGACGAAATTCCTTTAACTAAAACTAAAACTGACGGTTTGGTTTCCGGGTTTGAGGTTATTTTTGCCTTTGTGTCTATCTGCGTCTCTCTCCATTCTATCTCTGCATCTGCGTGTCGCTCTGTATCTGTCAAGCTGACTGACTTCACTTGTATATATGCAGGAATGCAAGAACATTTCTTACTTCCAGATTTTTATTTTGATGAATTAGTGAACCCATCCGGGAATTTGAATTTTAGCGAACCAGAGAATAATTCTAACTTCGGTCCGTACATTGTTTGTTTTTTTAACAATGGAAATTATACGTTAACTGAAATGAACTATAATTTTTTTTTTTTTACTCGGCTTCGCCATATTTTAAAAAGATTCTACAAATGGCCCACAGTAGAAAAAAAAGACCTATTTCAGGGAGTTATTTCTTTTTATCCAGATTGGTTATTACTCAAATTTGCTTGGTGTTCGATTTCTCTGTCTCAAATAAGGGGCTGGGATATAAACCTGGTAAGTCTTGTTAAATCTACGGCAGTGAAACTCGTCACTGCATAAAGCCGACACTTTTAAACATTTTTATCACTTGAAGTAAATCCTAGAGCTCTCTTATTCTGAACAACTAGGACAAGACAAAGAGACAAAGAAAGAAAAAAACAACAACTAGTTTTTTTGAATGCGTCAATCTCGCCTCGAATCCTATCGACTTATGGCGCTTTTGAAATGGATCAGATAAATAACAAAAAATCTTGCGTCAGGTCTAAGAATAGAACAAATTATAGACATCCAGGCGCCAATTTTTGAGGGAAAAGCAAACCTACGCGGACATAGTTGTGACAAAATTCACACGGATGTAGTTGTAAACAAACCACGCGATTCCAAAGAATAATATTTTTCAACCAATGACAATAGAAGATCAAGTGTTTGAATTTTAGTCGGATATATTTTAAAAACAGTAAACGAAACTTTACACAGCCCAACAAAAGTCTTAGCAGACCACATTAAATAACGGAAGATAGATTTTTAGTGATACACAGCAATACTTGGAACCATTTAACTTTGTTGACAAATGCTAAATTGAATTATTTGAAATAGATCTGTTTGACCTTTTAACTGTATGTATCTACAAAATGTGTTTACAAATCATATATTTGATGTGTATATATAAACGCGCATTACCAACTTTCTACCTATATATCAACGTAGCCCACAGATCCATAACAGTTCACCGTGTTACGTGCATGCGCTCGTTGGGACGACAAAGACGGTAACGTAACAAGAATAACAAAAAAATAATTTGGTCCCGGATTAAAGTAAAAAAATTATCAAAAAGAAAAGCAAGGGAAGGGAACTCCTTCTCAAGGTGCCAGTGAAAACGAGAAAAGACAACCAATAAACTCATTTGCGAAAAACACAGAAGACAACATAAGTTAAAAGTTTTAAATATAACAAGGTTTATTTACATAAATACAGGAAGGAAAATCTAGTACAAAAGAATAGAACTTAATGAGAGAAAGGAATACATATATATATATGTATATCAAATCAACGAGCGAAGAATACATTTAATACAGACAATATCAGTTAATGAGAAAACAAGAAAAGAGGTTAACTTGCAATATTTTGAAGGAATGAATTTGAAGTGTGACTCAAAATTTGGTCAGACAGAATTCAATATATAAGAAAGTTATTTTCATAGATGAACATCGACGAAATGAATTCAAGTTCTTTGCGAACGCATACAAAGTTCAAATGGGTTCACAACGAAAGTGTTCTAAGCTTTCATTCAGGGTAGATGTTACAGGACCTTCCTCGAAATAAATGGAACTTGGGTATCATTATGACTTTTTCTCAGCCGCAGACATCAGGTGATGATTCTTGATATGGAGTGATAACAATTTAGGAATTCAGCGGAATACCAGAATTTGATTTTGTGCGTGTGTGTGTGTGTGTGTGTGTGTGTGCCGATTATTCAACAAGTTGACTGGATTCTTTTTATCCGTGAGTTCTTTCTTTCTTCTAACACGACAAAGACATTCTTCTTCTTTTTCTCCGCCTTCTACTTCTTGGAGACAAAATCGACACTTCTTATCCAGCTGCCCGTTGCTGGTATTCTATGTCGTGGACTTAAAATTCGCGGGAATCTTTTATTGGTCACGCGTTTGATTTTCATAAGCGTATACGTTTGATTTACGTATATGTATCCTGCTGATGTCATTGGTCAAATGCACTTTGATTAATGGCGTGATGTTTGTTGACCTTGAGCAATCAACCGAATCCAGTAGATGGGTCACACTTCAGCCGGGTAATGTCGACGGGACCCGAGGCATTTTTGGGAATGCCGGGCGTGTCTGGGCTACGGCCCTGCGCCCGGACCCACCTTAAAAAGACCTGGTGCCTGGTGGGGCGGTCAACAAATACCGTTGACTTTGAGCAAAAGCAAACCGGACGTACTTCAGACGAAATTTGCTACACAACTCACTTTTGGTGGGAGTTTGAAAACAGGGAGAAGAAAGTTATATATCTTAGCTCGCTGATAGATATTACTAAAGACTTTTCCCCTTTTCTCATAAACTGAAAAATGTAAAATTAAAAAATAAAAATGCATTTTCGATCACTGGTACTTTTTTTCCTTAGAAGATTGTAAAATCTGAAGCTGCGGTTTAAAATATTGATAGTACGTCACAGACGCCACACACGTAAGGATATCGGCTGGGACAAATTCACTTGTGGAGAGGCCATAACCAACAAGACAAGATTCTCATCAAATGAGTTATTTCATTATAATCGTCGGTAAAACACATCACATACTAACATACAATAGTTTTATAACGAAGAAGGTGGTTTAGGTTACCCTAACCGTTATAATAAAAGGAAAATAAAGGAGTCGAACGAAGATATTGAAAGGTTTTCAATTTAGAAGTTTAATAAAGGCATGAGTTGAGAGGTAGCATTTGTGCTGGTCATCGTAGTGGGGAGAAAACAGTTAAAAAGTGATGAGCAGGCATTTGGCTTTCAGCCAGTAGTTCTAAGTCCCATAGATTTTGGAGTGAGGAATAAATGTCTTCAAAATAGATAAGCAGAATAGAGATGGAATAAGGCTGCTAGGTGTCTGTGCGAAATTTGTATTGCTACTGTCATAGCAAGGGTTTTGTTGCTGAATAAGGACAGGAATGATGTAGTCAGCCATAAGCGTAGTCCTATAGCAGAGGGAGAGAGACATGAAGGTCCCCAGAAAAGGTTGTCCAGGAATGAAGTAGCTGAATGTCTGAACGATTTTACGCGTCGCTGAAGACATAGCAAAAGTTAGTGGTGATATAAAAGTGTTCCTGTAAGTGGCGGAATAAATACATCTAATTTATATTTAACTGGAAACCTTTGGACTCAAGGGTCCATAAATTATATGGCTTTCCTCATGGTGTAATGGTTCTGCTGCAATGAAGAGAGAGAACAGAAAGTACGCCCGTCCTGCTCGAAAGGTTCTGAGAAAGAGAGAGTTTGGCGGGCTTTCACCATTTTTATGTTGCCCGGGAAAAATGGTCCGGGCAGAATAGGATGAGTCATCCTCATTGGGTGAAAATATGCGAAGACCATAACGGTCAAATTAATTTACGCGCCAAACAAAATACGAGGTTCTTTCTGCTACAGTTTTTTTTTTTTCAATAAAATCATTTTCTCTTGCAAGAACATTCTTGCTTGCATCCGAACACAAAGAACTTTTGTTAACAGTTAAACATTTATCCATTTCCTCTTGGAAAATAAATTTCCATTTAGTAATTGTTGCAGCACATTTGTTGTTATCTTCATGTTGCTTGCACGCTGTTTTCAGTTTTTTCTTCGTGCGTTCCATTTCTTTTCTCATTTGGGCAGCAAGCAAGATTGTTTCTATAAATGAAGCTGAACAAATACTACTACATTCTTAACTCATGACAAATGAATATTCGACAATCGACTATCTTTTTCCCTTCTTTTATTGTGTATAGATTAGTTGGTTTTTTTTTATGGCATATCATCCCTTGTAAGTTATTTAATGCCAAATCCATTTTTATTCACTAAACAGTTCTATTTCAAACAATTCAGTTTAGCATAAGCACACAGTTTAGTTCTATTTGACCTATAGATAGGACCCTATCAGGTGCTACCACTCCAGGCCACAGCGGACCAGCGAGCGAAGACAATAAAGGGGTACTCTACATTCCCCAAAGCTTCAGCATTACTGAAGCCTCACCATCTGATTGTTTAGCGTCATATCTTGGACACTCATTTGGGGAGTTTTACTCCTCTGCAAAGAAGCAGTCAGTGTATTCTGCAGTCCTAGCCGACTGGGCCGTACGTATAGATTATAGTTATCTAAGTGGAAATATATGTTATTTCTATAAATTGAGAATAGTTGATATTATAATTGTGAAAAATTTAATATCCTTTAATGAAGGTAGAAGTACATTTTCAATATTTGAAATGTTCACACTCTTGTGTTAAGTATTTTCATGGACATATGGACGCTTCCTTTTTCAAATCAACAAACAGACAATTGTTATTTTAAAAAAATAAAATAAAAAAGTCGATTACAAATTTCTGACTTCCAATTTTTATTGTTAAACCTTTATAAACCAGCTTTATCAAGGGTATCTCTGAATTCTTTAAGCGAGAATTAAACAAGTCAACTCTCTCTGATAACAAGGCGCCTTTGGTGGTGTAATGGTTAGCAAACCTACAAAAAAAGCTTAGTAAATTACAACTCTCTCTGATAACAGGATAACTGAATTTTATTATTTTTTTTAATTTGCTGTTTGTCGGTGTGTGTGTGTGTGTGTGTGTGTGTGTGTGTGTGTGTGTGTGTGTGTGTTGTGGGGGTATGCGAGTGTGTGCACGCGCATGTGTAGATAACCAGAAATGTGTCTGCTTTATTGATCAGTTCACAACAGCAATGTACAAAACAAAAATAAATTTCCTGGAACTGATTTTTTTTAGATATTTCTGCTTATACGTGAGAGAGTAGTCGATATCAGTCTTATGACAACTAAATAGATGAAAGAGACACAAATAGTTCAACAGTTCTTCAGTTTGGAATTTACTTGGAGCCGAGCAGAAGATCAAAATTAGAGTAGAAAACAAATAAAAACTCCATAGAAGACAGCTCGAGAAATGAAAATCACAACTATATGCTGACCATCTATCTCTATTTACTCATTCTTCATACCGAGATGATAAGCCATCAACAGCGTAAACTTTCAATACCTACGTCCTAGACAATTAAATTTTACATAACGACCAAGCCATGAATCCCATAGCTTAAACTGATAATTTTTCTTTCGGTGGTGACAGTTTATTAAGAGCTGATTAACATATAGCATAAATCCTTATATGTTTCGTTATGAATTCTAATAAATTTCGAAGTGTATTCATAAATTTATGCTTTAATAGATAATTTAAATCCGTTCCTATTTTTATTAAATCAATTCAAATTTTTACATATTTCTAAGTTTAATAGCTTTTAAGTATAGAATTGTCCCCTCCTGTTAACATCATAAACAATTCAGCTCAAAGGGCGATAACTATAAGAGTCTTCATTTTAAAAATCTGTTGGGCATTAAAAGATAATTATATTCGAGGAAAATTCTCAGCCTTTATTTACTTTCTATTGGATTTGCAAAAAGACGATCAATACAGAGCGAAAATCTTAATGCAAATTTTAGCAATATTAGCATCATCACCATCATCATCATCATCAGCAGCAGCAGCAGCACCACCACCACCACCACCACCACCAATAGAGACATGTCCAAAATTGTTAGGATATCAAATCGAATTGCTTTTTGTGAGAAAGACGAAAGAAATATTCATTTGATGAGGAAAGTTTAAATAGAAGTTTAGTTTTGTTTATTTGTTTAACTACATATCAACTTTTCATGGGGAATTTAATAATTTTCATTTTTTTAGTTGCACATTTTTTTTTTGTCAATAATCTTTTGTTTGCATGTAATTATATTCCAATCTAATATAAATGATTTGAACATAGCTGCATGGCTTCAAGTATTCCAATCTAATACAAACAATTTATACACATTTATATGATATCAGGTATTCCAATCTAATATAAATGACTTGAACATAGCTAGATGGTATGAAGTATTCCTATCTAATACAAATATTGCCCTGTCAGCTGGGGCTGTAGAATACATCGACTGCTTCTCTGCAGAGAGGTAAGACCCCCCCCCAGCCCTTCCAACGAGTGTCCTGGATATGACACTAAATAATCTGATGGTGAGGTTCCAGTAATGCTGAAGCTTTTGGGAATGTAGAGTACCCCTTCATTGCCATCACTCCCAGGTCCACTCAGGCCCGGAATGATAGCACCTGATAGGGTCCTATCTATGGGTCAAATAGAACGAAACTATGTAATCTGAATTTCTTGAAATAAGACTATTTTGACATTTAAACTGCATACATATACTAAACTGAATTTGATGAAATAGAACTGTTTTAATATTTGGATTGTGTACTTGTGGTGGACTGAGTTGTTTGAAATGGAACTGTTTTAGTGTGCTAAACCGAATTGAAAGAGAACTATTTATATGTATAAATATGGATTTGGCATTAAATAACCTACAAGGGTTGATATGCCATAAAACCAAACTAAACCAAACCAAACCTAATACAAAAAATTTGAACACAGTTGTATGGTTTCAAGTATTCCTATTTAACACCAATAATTTTCACATGGTTTCAAGTAATTAGTAAACAATTGTTGCTCTAAGCAAATATTCTTAATACAAATAATTTACTCAGTTATATGGTTTCAAGTATTTCAATCTAATGCAAATAATTTTTAAACAGATCCATAAATGGGAGCCTAACTGGTACTATTACTCCAGTTCAAAGTTAACCTGGAAGTAATTGCAATGAAAGAGTGACTTTATTCCCCCCAGAGATCCAGAATTGGATCCTTACATCTGGATGCAGTTTTGTATCATGCCCAGTGGAGAAGGAGCAGGGGAAATTTGACCGTCTGTAGATGATGTACTCCAATCCCCAGTAAAAGGGCTGAATATAAAATATTTCAAAGAAAAAGCAAAGAATAGTGTCAAATAAAGTGATTTTAAGACAGCTAAAAAAATAGAACAATACAACTATCTATATACATAAAAGTTATTTTGATTAAATTTGATTGTTTAGCAGAAAATTTCACATTGATACAAAGAGAAAGAGGCGAGGTAACTCAAGATATTGGCACATTCTTTGATGAGTGTGATGGAAGGCTGTGTGTCAGTGAGTTTCCTGGTAATAACACTACTACTACTACTACTACTACTGGCTTAAAGTTTTAGGGCTTGCTTTTTTGTAACAAAATCAGATATGATTTTTCTAGTTTTAAAAATTTTGGGAACGTTTCAACAGGAGCACAAATTCATTGTATTTGTCACTTTATTTATTCACTTATTTCTTTATCTATCTATTCTTTTGGCAATATTGATGTGTTCAGAATTTAATGGAAAATTTCAATGAAAGAATTTATTGGCTGAAAAAGAAAAGCCAAGCAAAGAGACCAAAACAAGAAGTAATTCAGGCAAATGAAAAAGACACCGAGAAATTGACCGTTTTTGATCAACAAAAAGATGACAGTGTAATATGATATGGTAGGTCCAAGTTATAAATAGAACGAGAGCCTAATTTCGGGGGTAAGAAGAGAAAGAAGAAGAAAATAAGAAGAAAAAGCAGACATAGAGTCTACGGGAACAACTGGGTGACCTCTGAGTGACTCGGGGTTAAGCACACGTTGTAGGCTAGCCAGTCACGAGTGAATGACTACAGTAATTAAAAACGACTAGAAAAAATGGAGATCCCAAATCTTTTGTGCAGGCGTGGAACCATCGGAAACAGATATGTCTTCCCTCCGACACCAAGTTAGTTAGCAGCCAGACACGAAGGGGTAAAGACACGAGTGAACAGTAGCCAGGACAATGTGAAGATAGTCAAAAAGTAGAAGCCCGGATGTACAATAGGGAGGACAGACCTCGCGAGGAAGCATGTGTGAGAATTAGAAGATGAAACGTGGAAGAAGATTCGAGGTCTGTGTCTGCTCTCTCTCTCTCTCACACACACACTCTCTCTCTCTCTCTCTCTCTCTCTCTCTCTCTCTCTCTCTCTCATGACGTGGTTTTTCTTTATCAAGCTAACGGGGTCGACTCAGCTTTCATACTCTCTTTCTTTCTTTCTTCTGACGACTACTTACAAAGTGTAAACTTTCGTCTTCGTCAACTAAGACAGCATTTTGTGTGTTCGTCAACATTCCCCCTTTGAGGCTCCAACAGGGTCCAACTACTACTTGGGACGTAGCGATAGGCGCATCAACCCATTCGAACATGTGATGGTACAATGTCCTATTTGGTGCAGTAAACATTACAAACTTCTATTTGGTACCGTTGTGGTACAACAGTACAAAAAGAATTCACCGTCAGATGTGATTAAGACCGAAGAAATTCTGCGGGACAACAATGAAAAACATGAGAAACTATAACGAGGCTTCAAATGGAATAATCAAGGTAAGAAATTGAACCACTTTAAATAAGGACGCAGAAATAAATCCAGGATTTTAACTAAAGTAGAAATGGATTCAAAAATAACTCTTCAAAAATAACTGAATAATGTCAACGTATGATGAATTTAAAACTAGAGACCGCTAGGGTCGAGGAGAGGGACATTTCACAAATACATAGCGTCCTACCATCTAAGGTAAAATTTAAACGATTTTTCACCTCGCAGCAAAAAAGTAAAAAAATTACAATGACCCCCACCCCTCAATATCTAATACTTGCTACGGTTTTGGTAGTAAGCATTTGAAGAGTGACCGTTTCTTTAGAAACAAAAAATGGAAGAATAGGACATAGGAATATTTGTTGCAAATCCAAAAAATGGAGGAAAAATAAAAAGTTTATCAACCAAGTAAATACACTGGGTGAAGTCGACAAGCGAAAAGAAAAAATTAGCAAGTCGTCGAACGAAACACTTCTGAAGAGTAAATTTGTTTTTGTCACGATTAACAATATAAAAATAAAATTACAATTGGAAACAAGATCCGATATTGTTATAATTAATGAAAAGACTTGGAAAAAAACTGTGTAAACAAAGTTTATTGACTTCGAGAAAAGTTACTCACGGTGTTTCAAGGAAGAAAAATTAAATCTTTTAGGCGAATTCGCATGTAACATTTCTTTCGTGGACAAAATAAAAAAAAAAAAAAGCAGACGTATTTCTGCTAGAAAAACACAACAATTTCATTCGGAATGGATGGTATTACCTTATTCGATATTATAGAATACACATTTTTTAGCCTTAAAATAATCAACAAAAACATAAATAAGAACATTCTAGAAATTTTGGATCAAAACCGTATTAGCATTGAAGTTACATTTTTATATTTTTCAACCAATCAGCTAAAAACATAGAATAAGAACATTCTAGAAAATCCGGATCAGAAACTAATTAACAGAAAAATTTTAGGCTCAAAAATAAATAAGTAAAAATACGAATCTGATTGGTCAAGAAATGTCTACGCGCTTGAATTTTAGGACCCGCAATAAAAACTATTTTTTGATCCACTTTAGTGACCCCAAAAAGTATAAATGATGAATCAACTAGGTTATTCAGTCATTCATTCCTTCTACTACGAGAGGTCATGAACGGACAGCAGAGAACCACGCCATAAGACTCAAAGGGAAAAGGATTGCGACCTTCTTTTATCAGTGCGACACGTTGTCGCCAAAATGATAAGAAAACACATGTGCGGACTTAATGAAAGCAAAGACCCATACTTACGGTCCATCACTCATACACACACACACATACCCATGTATGTAAGTAAAGACAAAATTTTTATCCTCCTGACTTTGGCCAACTATGGATCTATTTATTTACTAACATGTACATACACTCACACGGGCGAATAACCTTATTTCATTCAATTGGCCATAACTGTATTTCTCATTATTTTTATTCCTGTTTTGTAATGAATATTAAATTGTTTGTTTCTTAATGTTCCTTGTTGTCATATTCCATTTGTTTACGTGCTTGTAAAATTTGTGTTGTATTTGTGGTGGAACTAAACCTGAAAGTAATACTCGTAAAATACGGACGGGAACTCACTACAAATTGGAGATTAACATATCCACTAAACAATAATATGTACCCACTACAATCTTTGGGAGCTGATTATCAATTCGTTCTGTATCCAAGTAAATATGGTCACCACAAGTAATATTACGGCAACAGAAAAATTCAAAACTGATTTAAAAAGAAAGTTTCCAGAATTTTTTTCAGAAGGTCTTTGGACGTGTACAAGAGCAAAGGCGAAACATAAAGTTGAAAAAATGCCACATCAATATTCAGACCGAAAAGAAGTGTACCTTTTACGGCCTTAGATCCAATCAATAAGGAATTGAAAAGGCTAGAAGATTTAGGAGTCATTTCCAAAATAGACTACTCCGAATGGACGTCGTCGATTGTTTGCGTGAAAAAAAAAAAAAAAGAATAACACAATCCGAGTATGTGCCGATTTTTCTACGGGACGCAGTTCATGTCAAGGGAATTCAAGTTTTTCTGCAAGTCCTTACAAATACAAAACATCTCAACGCCCCCGTATCACCCAAGATTGAACAGACTAGCGAAACGCTTTATTGACACGTTCAAAAAAGCTTGTGAGGGAATTATGTAATTGGATATTAAAGTGGATATCTTCTTTCCAATTTGTAGTGGGGGCATGTGAGTAAGTTCTCGTCCGTATTTAACGGGTATTTTGCTCTCAGGTTTATTTCCACCACAAATACAACACAAATTTTTATAATCACGTAAAAGAAATGGAATATGACACAACGAACATTAAAAAACAAACAATTTAATATTCATAAAACAGGAGTGAAAATAAATGAAAAACATGTGTGTTTTGTGGGAATTACAGTTTGGCCAGTTAGATGAATATAAGATCGTTCACACGTGTGTGTGTGTGCGTGTTTGAATGTTAATAGAGTCGGTTAAATAAATAGTTCCATGGTTGGTCGAAGTAAGTTGGAAGAAATGGTTGTCTTTACTTACATTAAGTACGCGCTGTGTTTTTCTTAAGATTGTGGCGACAGCGTGTCGCATTGATGAAAGTAAGTTCGCCAGTTTTTCTTTTGAATCTGCGGCTTGGTCATGACCTTTTGGTCGTGGAAGAAAGGAATTTGACTGACCGACAGCTGACTGACTACTTGACTACTGATCGAGTTAATTAAATTCGTTGTTACTTATACTTTAGTAGTGGATCAAAAAATGGTTTTATTGCAGTTCTAAAATTTAAGCGCGTAGACATTTCTTGACCAATCAGATTCATATTTTTACTTATTTATTTTAGAGCCTAAATATTTTCTGTTAATTGATTTCCGATCCTGTTTTTCTAGAATGTTCTTACTCTATGTTTTTAGCTTGTAGCAGAAAGAACTTCGTATTTTTGTTTGGCGCGTAATTTAATTCGACCGTTTGGGTCGACGCATAATTTCACTCAATCAGGATGACTTATCTTATTCATCCCGGACCATCTTTCCGAGCAGCACAAATTGGGGAAGCCGCCAAACACTCTCCTTTTCGCAGAACTTCTTCGTTCAGTACAGACATCTTACGGTCTGCTCTTCAATAGCAGCAGCAGCATCACACCACCATGAGGAGAGCCATCTAATTTATGGACCCCTTGCGTCTATTCTTCTAAACCAATGGTTCCTAGTTGAATATGAATTAGATAAATCCAATACGCCACACACAGAAACAACTTTATGTCACCCCAAAATTGGCTATGTCGACTGCGATGCAAAATTTCGCTCCGACACCTAGCTACTTCTTCAGTGGGCAACATTTTCTGGAGACATTCACGTTTCTCCCCGAAACAAGCAGAACCACAAACTCACGGTGACTTCAACGTTTATCTCCTCAAACAGCAAACGCGACTTTTGATACACTATGGCGAACATATCTCCCTCGCACATCCAACAACACCTTAACCTAACAATGCACTTTTCGCTCAGGCATTTAGCTGCTAAAATGCTTTCTCAACTCTATCATAACTTTATTTCGTTTCCTTACTTCTTTCCTTCCTACGAGACTTGCAGCATAAATGTAAACCCTTTATTCCATGCTGCCATTAAAAACCTTCATATAAAACCTTACGGCATCTTCTTCTTACTTCTTCATCTTCCTCCTTTATTTACCAACAACACTTAGCGAGGGAATAACACACACACATGCAAAAACACATTTCTTCGCTAAAATGGTAACAAACATTCCTCTCGCTAAAAGCTGACTGGTTGAAAAATATAAAAATGTAACTTCAATGCTAATGTGGTTTTGATCCAAAATTTCTAGAATGTTCTTATTTATGTTTTTGTTGCTTATTTTAATGCTAAAAATGTGTATTCTATTACTCTTAAAAATCGGAGGGAAAGGAGTCGGATGAAAAAAGGGTGCAGAAATCACACCGAATCCTCATTGTAACAGCAGCAACTAGGGCCAAAAATCAAAGACACGAGTCTCGTACTGATGAAGATGTATATCTTTATTTCAGCACGTGTTTAGCGCAAAAACAAGCACACATTCTCCAACGTGAAAACTGAAACAAAACAAATGCACTCATAAATGTTCCAAAAAGGAAACGCACCACGAAAGTGATGATTTAAATCGAATCAGTTCAAGAGAATTCACGTGCTTACCGCTTTTTGCCTTGCTAGTGACCCACAAAGAAAAAACGTCAGTCTCGCATGCCGGTCAATTTGAAAAGGACCGAATTCGCACCAGCTGGTGTTCAGGCCGGAAGTTCCTCTCGAACCTTCCACCCGGAAGCGACCGGTGCGGGAGGCAAAGTTCAATCTAAAAAACTATACCGGTTGAAACGCAAACTCCTACATTCACACTCATACTAGATCTGGAATGTCGCCTGCGTAATTGATGTTCGCTAGAAAAATTAAATTCGAGTTACTACCTGAACGGAAGGCGTGAACATCAAGGAATATCCCTATTGATGAATATCTTAACCCAGAAGAAGAAGTATTCTTCAATATGTATGGAAAAAAGAAAAGAACTACTTTGGAGTTTTTAAGTGTGGAACCAACACGGAAAAGATATAGACTCCAGAGAATTGACTCCAGAGGAAGTCAACTGAAAAGAGGAGGTGTTATGTAGAAGAATGTAGCGAGAACGACCCGTGTGATTTAAACACGGATCTCCAGCCAACAGACACAAGTGTTGAAATTGACTGCACTACTGGGGTTCACGTGACTAGGAGTCGAGTCTTGTCTATCATATCGCAGGTAATTTTCCATGACTTTTCTTCTAACAAAATACCAGTTAACTTTTGACTTCGTATATTTTTAATTCTGCACTTATTTTCCAAAGTTAAAAGGTGATCTATTCATTATATAACACTATTTCAAAAAATGTCTCAGATAAAGTACTGTTAAAAGTTCATGTCAAACATATGATAACTAAATTGAAGGTATATAACATTACTGATCTAAAACAATTAAAAAGGAAGAGAAATGTATACGTTTTTATTTACCTGAAATGGATCAGCCCCCGCCCCCAACAGTTAGAGAATCTTTATGATATTGATTGTGAGAACTAGGCATGTAAATGGCCACCCCATTAAACTGATAATGTCATTCTACCTTTGTAGAGAGTTAGTTGAATATTAGATCAGAGTGTGCACTCTGGGGAAAAGTGTTATATACTTGCAGTATATATATATATATATATATATATATATATATATAGTAGCAAAAGTACACATTTTGTCACACATAATTTATTACCCAAGATCTTTGTAAGATTTTCCTCCCAAGTATTGAATGTATTAAGGTAATCTACCCACGCACGGATGAACTCTCCCAGTTATAAATAGCAGCAGATACTGCTCTTAGGCAGAAGGCAATATTCCAGCAGACAGCCCTGGCAGTCGAGCTGAAACAGTCTCGCTGATAACCCTCTCATTTGTATATGTTGTATTACTGTTCTTTGTTAATATATTTGTTTAACTCAATTCCTTTCTTGTGTCTTTATTTCTAGCCACTAACAAGGCTACAACAGAATGTCTTTTGGAAAGTACAGGATGTCTCAAAATAGATGCAACCCATTAATATGATACTGATTTATTCCTGAGATAAAGGCAATGGCGGTCATTTGGAACACGTCCTGTAAAAAATGCATCCTTTGAACTGGAGATATCAAATCAATGTTTTTTTTAATTGTTATTATATCAGCTTTCTAAGCTTTTAGAAGAGTTTCAGAACCTTTCGCCCTGTATACTAACACATGGGGCCAGAAGTCATATATTCGATTTGGATTTACGGTAAAAGTGTCTTTACATTTAAGATACACTGTACAAGCGGCATTTTACAAAGAATAAATTTGTAAAATTTTTGGCATTTTAAAATAGTACGACTTAAAGACATTATACTAACCAGTATTGAAACTGCTTTTCTGGTGGCGCAAGCTTGTTCTCCATCTTCAGTTCTGCTCAACCGTTCACTCACTAATGAATTTAAAATATAATTTGGGAAGGTCTACTACTTGGGGAGGGGGACACTAGTTATTTCGTCATTTTGGGGGGTTTGTTGGGGTGGGTCTTTTTTTTTGGGTGCTTTGAGGACATGCAATCTTTTTTGAATTTCTTGTCTCAGTAATTAATCATTATCATATTAATGGGTTGTATCTATTTTGAGACAGTTTTGAATAGTTTTATCTCTAAATAAGTAGTGACGAAAAATATTTTTCCTCTCTTGTCCAAGGTATTGTGATCGATGATTAATAGTTGTTATAGTATACTATTTTCAAATCTGAAACAAAAAAGAACACATTATTAGTACTAGATCGTTCGTTTATTATTTAATGGCATATCAACCGTATCGGGTTATTTCATGCCAAATTTACCCTTTTAGAAGGAAAGTAGTGGTACTATTTAACCCATAGATGGGAGGATAAGGGGGTTCATAGCTTTCCCAAGGGTATTTGTCCAAAAGTGAACGTAATAGCGCAACTGGAGTTCGAACTCGCGTACTAGGATTCCGCAGTCTAGCACTTTAACCGTAACAGCACTATTATTAGTAGAGTTATTAACAGTCACATAGTTCCTATGTATATTGACATACCCTGTATATTGAATTAAGATTATAAAATTGCACTTCTAAAAGAGGTTTAACTAAAATGTTCATTAATACAATTTAAAAAATATAAATTAAAAATATCAAACTAATCAAGTATTGGGTATTTAAGCAGCAATCTTTCATTGCTATAAGTCTGTGTGAAAATGATAGAAAAAATTAATATAATGAACAAATACTAATAGTAAATTTTGATATAATCAAAAGATATATAATTTATATATAATTTGATAAATGAACAAATGGCAACCCCTTCACAACAATCGTCTTTTGCAGCAGTCCCAATAATGCCAGTGATGAAACAAATATCATCACTTTCTGCAACAAGCTATCTTCTTTTGTCCGTCACATTCCCAAACACAACTATTTAATCATCAGTGGAGACATAGATACTCAAATAGACAAAGATGAAAATAATTTTGTTGACACAACTAGTCAAACAGAAATGGGAAATATCTTGCAGATTTTTCACAAGAGAACGGTATAGGAGACAAAAAAAAAAATTGATGAAATACTTGTCCGATTATGCAATACTGTCTATAAACAAAATGCAATAGAAAAATGGACAAAAAGCTGCATTGTCCCCATTCCTCAAGAAAGGTGACCACGGAGTAACAAAGAACTAAAGGGGCGGAGCTCTTACTGCAAAAGTTACTAAGCTTTATAATGCTCTGCTTCTTAATCATATCAAACCTGAAATCGAGATCCATAATTTTACAGATTCTGACTATCCATTGAATCATTGTAGAAGTACATAGAAAACATCTCAAGAGGTAAGTAAAAATTTAAGGCATTACAATAATTCTTAGATTTCTCCATACACAAAGGGAAGATGGAGAAAATTCAACCGGCATATGGTCTTCCCAAAGAAACTGTTACAGCTATAATGATGCTTTATAAAAATATGAAAGCAATAGTTCATTCACCTGATGGAGACATAGATTTCTTTAAAAATTATTGCAGAAGTTTGCAAGGAGATACCTTTGCGCAATATTTGTTCATAATACCTACTTTGAATGTCAATAGATCTAATAAAAGAAAAGGGCTTTACACTATAAACAGCAAAATGTAGATGATATCCTGCAGGAACTATAACAGATGTAAACTAAGCAGATTATTTAGAGCTTCTTAAAAATATGTTTACCCAAGCCAAGTCCCTGTTGTATAAAACTGAAAATATGTCTACCTAAGCCGAAACTCTGCTACATAACCTACAGCTAACAGCAGGTGGCATTGGTCTCCCCATGAACATGAATAAAACAGATTTCATGCGTTTTAAACGGGAAGGAGTAATCTCTCATTTAAGTAGCAAGCTTAAAATTTGTAAACAAGTTCACATACTTCAATAGCCATATCTCATCTATAGAAAGTTATTTAATATACAACTTCCAAAGGCTTGAACTGCTATTGACAGGCTATCGATCAGACGAAAGTCTGATCTATTCGATAAAATAAAACAAGATTTTTTACAAGCTGTGGCTGTGTCAATACTACGATATGGGTGCACCACACAGATGCTAATAAAATGCACGGAGAAAAAGCTTGATTAGATCTACATGAGAATGTTACGTGCTGTTTTGAACAAATACTGGAAGCAACATGCCATAAAACAGCAGCTTTACAGCCACTTAACTCCAACCTCAAAAACCATCAATATAAGAAAAACAAAACATGCAGGATACCACTAGGGAAACGTGGACAAACACATTGGCCACATACTTCAATGGGGCCCTACAGAGGGATGTGTAAGTGCAGGCCGACCAGCAAGAACTTCCTTCTATCAGCTCTGTGCAGATACTGAATGTAGTTTGGAGGACCTGTTGGGAGTGATGGATGATAGGGACGGATAAAAAGAGTTACACTGGCAGCATGCACTCAGCTTTTTTTTTTAATTAGACCTTTTTATTTGTTTCTTGGATTAAATTAGAATTTTCTGAATACCAACTTTTATGCTTTCTGTACAAATAATACTTTTCTAATTGATTTTACACACCAAAATTCAGGATCCTTCTGCATAGGTTCCCTTCTTGACATCAGGGGGGGGAGTAGGCGTTCCTGCAGATACCAATTCTATTTGTTTTCTGGACCAA
>OY757918.1:16190548-16600548 GCA_963585895.1 Sepioteuthis lessoniana
ATGAGAGTCCTGCGCTGAGAGTCCTGTGCTGAGAGTCCTACGCTGAGAGTCCTACGCTGAGAGTCCTGTGCCGAGAGTCCTACGCTGAGAGTCCTGCGATGAGAGTCCTACGCTGAGAGTCCTGCGATGAGAGTCCTGCGCTGAGAGTCCTACGCTGAGAGTCCTGCGATGAGAGTCCTGCGATGAGAGTCCTGCACTGAGAGTCCTACGCTGAGAGTCCTGCACTGAGAGTCCTGCGATGAGAGTCCTACGCTGAGAGTCCTACGCTGAGAGTCCTGCACTGAGAGTCCTGCGATGAGAGTCCTACGCTGAGAGTCCTACGCTGAGAGTCCTGCGATGAGAGTCCTACGCTGAGAGTCCTGTGCTGAGAGTCCTGCGATGAGAGTCCTACGCTGAGAGTCCTGTGCTGAGAGTCCTACGCTGAGAGTCCTGCGATGAGAGTCCTGCGATGAGAGTCCTGCGATGAGAGTCCTACGCTGAGAGTCCTGCGATGAGAGTCCTGCGATGAGAGTCCTGCACTGAGAGTCCTACGCTGAGAGTCCTGCACTGAGAGTCCTGCGCTGAGAGTCCTACGCTGAGAGTCCTACGCTGAGAGTCCTGCACTGAGAGTCCTGCGATGAGAGTCCTACGCTGAGAGTCCTACGCTGAGAGTCCTGCGATGAGAGTCCTACGCTGAGAGTCCTGTGCTGAGAGTCCTGCGATGAGAGTCCTACGCTGAGAGTCCTACGCTGAGAGTCCTGCGATGAGAGTCCTACGCTGAGAGTCCTGTGCTGAGAGTCCTGCGCTGAGAGTCCTACGCTGAGAGTCCTACGCTGAGAGTCCTGCGATGAGAGTCCTGCGATGAGAGTCCTGCACTGAGAGTCCTACGCTGAGAGTCCTGCACTGAGAGTCCTGCGATGAGAGTCCTACGCTGAGAGTCCTACGCTGAGAGTCCTGCGATGAGAGTCCTACGCTGAGAGTCCTACGCTGAGAGTCCTGCGATGAGAGTCCTGCGATGAGAGTCCTACGCTGAGAGTCCTGCGATGAGAGTCCTACGCTGAGAGTCCTGCACTGAGAGTCCTACGCTGAGAGTCCTACGCTGAGAGTCCTGTGCCGAGAGTCCTACGCTGAGAGTCCTGCGCTGAGAGTCCTACGCTGAGAGTCCTGTGCTGAGAGTCCTACGCTGAGAGTCCTGCGATGAGAGTCCTGCGATGAGAGTCCTGCGCTGAGAGTCCTGTGCTGAGAGTCCTACGCTGAGAGTCCTACGCTGAGAGTCCTGTGCCGAGAGTCCTACGCTGAGAGTCCTGCGATGAGAGTCCTACGCTGAGAGTCCTGCGATGAGAGTCCTGCGCTGAGAGTCCTACGCTGAGAGTCCTGCGATGAGAGTCCTGCACTGAGAGTCCTACGCTGAGAGTCCTGCGATGAGAGTCCTGCGATGAGAGTCCTGCGATGAGAGTCCTACGCTGAGAGTCCTGCACTGAGAGTCCTGCGCTGAGAGTCCTACGCTGAGAGTCCTACGCTGAGAGTCCTGCACTGAGAGTCCTGCGATGAGAGTCCTACGCTGAGAGTCCTACGCTGAGAGTCCTGCGATGAGAGTCCTACGCTGAGAGTCCTGTGCTGAGAGTCCTACGCTGAGAGTCCTGCGATGAGAGTCCTGCGATGAGAGTCCTGCGATGAGAGTCCTACGCTGAGAGTCCTGCGATGAGAGTCCTGCGATGAGAGTCCTGCACTGAGAGTCCTACGCTGAGAGTCCTGCACTGAGAGTCCTGCGCTGAGAGTCCTACGCTGAGAGTCCTACGCTGAGAGTCCTGCACTGAGAGTCCTGCGATGAGAGTCCTACGCTGAGAGTCCTACGCTGAGAGTCCTGCGATGAGAGTCCTACGCTGAGAGTCCTGTGCTGAGAGTCCTGCGATGAGAGTCCTACGCTGAGAGTCCTAC
Source organism: Sepioteuthis lessoniana (assembly GCA_963585895.1). Classification (NCBI taxonomy): domain Eukaryota; kingdom Metazoa; phylum Mollusca; class Cephalopoda; order Myopsida; family Loliginidae; genus Sepioteuthis; species Sepioteuthis lessoniana. Next base: position 16,192,466 of record OY757918.1, read on the forward strand.
GCTGAGAGTCCTGCGATGAGAGTCCTACGCTGAGAGTCCTGTGCTGAGAGTCCTGCGCTGAGAGTCCTACGCTGAGAGTCCTACGCTGAGAGTCCTGCACTGAGAGTCCTGCGATGAGAGTCCTGCGATGAGAGTCCTGCACTGAGAGTCCTGCGATGAGAGTCCTACGCTGAGAGTCCTGCGATGAGAGTCCTGCGATGAGAGTCCTGCACTGAGAGTCCTGCACTGAGAGTCCTGCGATGAGAGTCCTACGCTGAGAGTCCTACGCTGAGAGTCCTACGCTGAGAGTCCTGCGATGAGAGTCCTACGCTGAGAGTCCTACGCTGAGAGTCCTGCGATGAGAGTCCTGCGATGAGAGTCCTACGCTGAGAGTCCTGCGATGAGAGTCCTACGCTGAGAGTCCTGCACTGAGAGTCCTACGCTGAGAGTCCTACGCTGAGAGTCCTGTGCCGAGAGTCCTACGCTGAGAGTCCTGCGCTGAGAGTCCTACGCTGAGAGTCCTGTGCTGAGAGTCCTACGCTGAGAGTCCTGCGATGAGAGTCCTGCGCTGAGAGTCCTGTGCTGAGAGTCCTACGCTGAGAGTCCTACGCTGAGAGTCCTACGCTGAGAGTCCTGTGCCGAGAGTCCTACGCTGAGAGTCCTGCGCTGAGAGTCCTACGCTGAGAGTCCTGTGCTGAGAGTCCTACGCTGAGAGTCCTGCGATGAGAGTCCTGCGATGAGAGTCCTGCGCTGAGAGTCCTGTGCTGAGAGTCCTACGCTGAGAGTCCTACGCTGAGAGTCCTACGCTGAGAGTCCTGCGCTGAGAGTCCTACGCTGAGAGTCCTGTGCTGAGAGTCCTACGCTGAGAGTCCTGCGCTGAGAGTCCTACGCTGAGAGTCCTGTGCTGAGAGTCCTACGCTGAGAGTCCTGCGCTGAGAGTCCTACGCTGAGAGTCCTGCGATGAGAGTCCTACGCTGAGAGTCCTGCGATGAGAGTCCTACGCTGAGAGTCCTGCGATGAGAGTCCTACGCTGAGAGTCCTGCGATGAGAGTCCTACGCTGAGAGTCCTACGCTGAGAGTCCTACGCTGAGAGTCCTGTGCCGAGAGTCCTGTGCTGAGAGTCCTACGCTGAGAGTCCTGTGCTGAGAGTCCTACGCTGAGAGTCCTGCGCTGAGAGTCCTACGCTGAGAGTCCTGCGATGAGAGTCCTACGCTGAGAGTCCTGCGATGAGAGTCCTACGCTGAGAGTCCTGCGATGAGAGTCCTACGCTGAGAGTCCTGCGATGAGAGTCCTACGCTGAGAGTCCTACGCTGAGAGTCCTACGCTGAGAGTCCTGTGCCGAGAGTCCTACGCTGAGAGTCCTACGCTGAGAGTCCTGTGCTGAGAGTCCTGTGCTGAGAGTCCTACGCTGAGAGTCCTACGCTGAGAGTCCTGCGCTGAGAGTCCTGCGATGAGAGTCCTGCGCTGAGAGTCCTACGCTGAGAGTCCTGCGATGAGAGTCCTACGATGAGAGTCCTACGCTGAGAGTCCTGCGCTGAGAGTCCTACGCTGAGAGTCCTGTGCTGAGAGTCCTACGCTGAGAGTCCTGCGATGAGAGTCCTGTGCTGAGAGTCCTGTGCTGAGAGTCCTACGCTGAGAGTCCTACGCTGAGAGTCCTGCGCTGAGAGTCCTGCGCAGTGATCTATGTGTTTTTAAATAATGGTTAGTACTATTACTATTGTTGGAGTACTCGGAAGATGAGTCATTTCATTATATCAATATATTAGTTATACCCGGTTAGTGTCCAGAGACTATGTGTTTGGAATATTCATATATAAAATATATGAAAAATTTCATATAATTCTTCCGGAGTGCTCGATGTATAGCAATTAGTATATAGATCTATCAGGATATATATAAAAGCACTTACATACAGAGCGAATATATATATAACGTAAATGGAAGAAAACTCAATGTACAGTTACTGTGCGATTATAGATTTATTTCGACAAGTGATAGCTTGCCTCTTCAGATGACGTACAAATTTTTATGAATTTATTTTGACGTGATACCTCACAACCGACCCATTAGCATAATGGGTGGAGTGTTTGCCAATTGCCAGGGAGATTAGAGTTCAATCCCAAGTTAAGTCATACAAAAGACTAAAAAAATGGTTGTTGATTCCTCCTTGCTTAACCCTCGGGCTTATAAGGCATAGATCAAGGGTAAGTGGAGCAATCCAGAGAAAAGAGTAGTGGCCTCCCCTACACCTCGGTGTAATAACTACTGAAAAGGGAGCCTTCGGGTTGCCCCTGTCTATAGTCGACGAACTTACTATATATATATATATATATATATATGTAAGAGAGAGAGGAGAGGGGGGATTGTGTTGTATATCCATGAAATCTTGATCTTAATTTCTAAAAAAATTAATATCATCCAATCAATCAATACATTAACTCTTGCAGAGAAAATTTATATTCAAATTTTCCCTCCTATGATCCTTAATCCCTTAACTGAGAAACAAAGTTGGTTTATTTGACATATCCATATTTACCAACCCCTCTGCTCGGGCAGGATATGACACAAGGTCAATTTTTAAGCGGAGTTTAACAGGTTTGAATTCTGAGTTTTTATTCTCCTAGACTAGTTGCCTCACCAAGGCTGAAGAACCTAGTCTGTCCTATTTACCCATAGCTGGAGGGAGAATAATTGGATTCATACCTTTCCCAAGGGTATTAGTTTATTTGACATATCACAAAAATCAGAATGTAAACCTGGATATAAGAGAGATTTTCTTTGGTCCCAAATTAGAGCCTGTGTTAATGTATATAAATTAGACTAAACCCGGATATAAGAGACCTCTTCTCCGATCCCGACAACTTTTTTATATCCGGGTTACACTGTATTTGTATCTGCTACCTTGTTTGTCAAATAATTGCCAACACCTTGATAAGAACAAGTTTTTGTGGCTAATAACAATTTGCAAGTTTTATTGTGAGAGCTTTTTTCAGAGCTTCAGCTTAATATGCAATAGTACTCCGATTATATTAATTAGTACAAACACATATAATCCTTTGGGTTGATATAGCAACATATAAAAGCAAAACACAAATTTGAACAAAGGTGATGTATTGAAAGTAATGTACAAAAAATTAATTAATGATAAATAGAGCAAAACTTCCTGATCTTGGAGTGGGGATTTGGTTTTTAATGCTAGTCTAATCAAATTCAAGATATTCTTTTCATGGGTTAATATATGCATCAAGAGAAAAAAAAAACAAACAAATAATTCATTAAAGCAGCCGACTTGAAAGGCATAATTGATTGTCTGTTTTAATTAGCTCGCATATTCAGAATGTGTGTGATAGGAAAAGTGAAGCTTCTTGATTAAGTTCTTCATATTGATTAATATGGTAACTTGTTTTGTTTTTTTTTTAATCAGTTTTCCATGTGAAGCTCAACTCAGTATCTCAGAGTTTATAAAAATGCTGAGAAGATATTTTATTTTATTTAAGGCATCTCCATAATAATCATCTCACAGACTATAATTTTCACAAAAAACTAATTTTCAAAATCTTTTTATAATTGTTATTCCTTGACGTACTGATTCCAGATGATTAATTACTTCAACAGATTTATTACAACATATGTAGCATTAGTATTTGTATTTTTAAGAAATAATAAAAACATTCTAGATTATATTACACTATATAGCAAAATACATCTCTAAGATGCAGTTTAATGTATCGTCAGTGATGTTCTTTAGTTTATGGGTCTTTTCAACATCATACCTCCTCGCTAAAGTGATCCAGCCGAAATTGATCACGTCTCAGCCTGCATCCACTCAACATAGTTAGTTGTCAGCAGTTCACGCCTCCCTTTTTGTTATAAATAAGTGTGTGGTTGCAAGAGACAACGGACGAGAGGAATGGATTTAATCTCGTTTATTTTCTAATTAAATAAAAGTTGGTATGTCAGAAGACCGCTCATCGGTCTAGTGGGTAGAGTGTTCACCAATGGTCCGGGAAACCTGGTTCAAAACCAGGTCACGTCATACCAAAGACTTTAAAAATGGTACTTGATACCTCCTTGCTTAACACTCAGCATTATAAGGTACGTATCAAGGGTAAAGTAGAACAATCCTGGGAAAAGAGTAACGCCCTCCCCTACACCTCGGTGTAGTAGCTATCGAAAAGGGAGCCTTCTGGTCGCCCTCGACTACGGTCGCCAACTTTACTTTTACTTTACTTATGGCAGAAAAACCAAACAACTAAACTGAATAGATTGAAATAGAAATGTTTTTGACAAATAAACTGTACTTACATTTAAACTGCGTACTTATGCTAAACTAAATTGTTTGAAATGTAACTATTTTTGACATTGAAACTGTACTTAAACTAAACTGAATTGTTTAATATAGAAGTATTTTGACATTTAATTGTGTGTAAACAAAATCTGTACTCATACTAAACTGAATTAGAACTGTTTGAATAAACTGAATTGCTTGAAATAGAAATGTTTTTGACGATTAAACTGTGTACTCATGCTAAACTGAATTGTTTGAAATAGAACTGACTATTTGTATAAAATGGATTTGGTGTTAAATAACCTGCAAAAGTTGATATGCTATAAAACCCAAACAACCATCAAATAACGAGTCAGGAGGAGAGCGGGTGTAAGTCGTTCTTGAGTGGCTGGTTTGGTATTGTGGCACGGTGTGTGACGTGGGTCGGTAAGCTATAAGCCGTCTCGGTATAATGTTGGAAAGCGAGCTTGATTGGTAGGGCGTCAGAGTTATGGGTTATTTATTCTTGTCAGGATGCGACGCGTAACAATCTTCTCTCTCGAAGTCACGGAGCCGTTTATTTGTCGCTGCCTCCCACCAGACACGACTTGACGTAAGGTCAAAAGCCCGAAGGCCGATTAAAGTGGGGATAAAGGGGAGGGGAGGTCGGGAACGAGCTGAGACTCGAACCCTGCTGGTCTATGCTGCTCATCGGCTCACTTGGTGCAATGTGAGCCTGATGAGGCAAGCAGTTTCACGAACCCAAATATGGGTCCGGGCACGTATGCCAGTTTACGGCTTAAACTAGACGCGAGGTCTAGTGCCATACGTGGGTTACAAAGGAGACAAAAGTGCAGCTCGCCCACCCGAGGGTGGCCTAGTCGAAACTAGGAGCCTAAAGGCCTCATGTCTGCCACTGTTCCTTTTGCAGAGCCATGCTCCGGACCGAAGTCCAGAAAAGGCCCCGGGGTGTTCTCCGCGAAGAACGTGCCCATGTCACGGAGCCGACTGACTTTTTGAACTTTCGTTGCCCATTTTATAGTCACATTTGGGTCAAATCGGCTCCCCAAAACTTTGGAGGGGAAAGTTCCTGATTGGTTGAAAAGAAGAATCTTTTTAATAGTAAATTCAAAGTTACATTTCAACCGGATGGATGCGCAGAACCTACCTGTGCAGCGACGTGTTTTATTCATTTTGGTTTCGGCCATCGTCAAGACAATATTCGGCTTCTGAAATGAACGTTAGTGGTGGTTTTATTCGTTTATTTATTTTGCTTGTGAGTTAGTTTAGAATGTATTAGTAAATCAGAAAATTCAACTTCTTAATTTTAAAAAAATTCTCTATATGAATAATTTTTACCTGGGAAATCATATATGCAAATTTACGTGAATATTTTTTTTTTTAAATTCACAAAATATCAATCCAAAGTTATATGCACATGTTTTAGTAGAGCAGAAGTAGATTTAATAAAGTTGATTGTATTTGAGAAATGTTAGCTGTAATTTGGCTGAGAGAAATGTTATTAAAAAATGCCTTTTATACCAGTTTGTTGATAAAACATATATTGCCTATATAGCCAATGGTATTTATTATATTCATAATAAAAGCAAATGACTAGATTCGTGACCGGATGGGGGTGTCATAGTGGGGTAATGGTAAACGCGATGGGCTGTGGAATAGCAGTAAGCGAGTTCGAACTCCAGTCGCGCTATTACGTTCACTTTCGGGCAAATACCCTTGGGAAAGGTATGAACCCCCTTATCCTCCCAGCTATGGGTTAAATAGTACCACGACTGTTACTTCTACAAGGAAAACTTTGGCATTAAATAACCAACAAGGGTTGATGTGCCATTAAACAAAAAAAAACAAACATGCTGACATTTGGATTATGAAACGATTTGATTCAAAAGTCAAGTATGTTACAGTTGTAATATTTTGTTAATTGAATTTGCTTTATATTGTGGGGTTTCGACTGAAGGGCAAGGGCAAAGGGCTAAGCTGTGTAGCTGTTTGATATCTGACTCCATATTTTGGTTATTTTATTTTACATCCACGTTGGCTAGTCGGTGTAACGCCTTGCCCAAGAAAGTCCCAAAAAGAATTATACAAAAGAAGACAGCAACAGATAAGAGGCGAAGACGTTTCTTTTATACTTTCCTTTATTTACTGGGTTCAACAACCATTCCATGGGTGAGGGAGTTTTCCCTGAATACAATTGAAATGGTTGAATTCCCCAGTTAAGGTGTCAAAAATATGTTAAATCGTTTCATGCATATGTTTGTCCTCATTTGGTATTTCAGGCTTCCATAAGGGTTAGTTTCTTTTGGAAGTTTGTCAAAGTCCGGTAAGGGTTAGTTTCTTCTGGTTGTTTGTCAAAGTCCGGTTGTTTTAGTTTGTAGTTCATTTGTGAGTCTTTTATATTTCAGCATACTGTTGACCGAGAGAGATATACTACTGGGTGAAAGGGACTAACCAACGCCATGTCCAAAGACGTATGTGTGGTGCCCAGACACCAGACGGGAAAAATGGTGTTATCAATTCGCTGGTCACGGCCTGAAATGAGAAAGAAAGCCTCTTCCCTTTTGTCAAGAGGCTGCCTTTTCCTTTACGCATGCGTCATCCCTTTTTCCAGTCAGGGACCACTGGGAGTTTCTGCAAATTTAAGTTTTCCTTTTTTTCTTTTTTTAATTCAATTTAAGTTTGTTTTTTTGTTTTTTGTTTATTTATTCGTTCCCTACAATATCAACAGAAGAAACGTGGGAAACTGGCAAACAAGTCAAAAATATTGATATTAGATATCAATGAAATGTTCACACCTGTTTTTTAAGGGATTCATTTACACCTACTTGATCTATTTAAACATGCCAACACACATACACACATGTATACAGTACATATAAGAAACAGATGTATATATGTATATATATATATATGTATATTGGTTGGTTGGTTGGTTTGTTTGGTTTTATGGCATATCAACCTTTGTAGGTTATTTAACGCCAAATCAATTTTTGCGTAAATAATCAGTTCTATTTAAAACAATTCAGTTTACCATAAGTACACAGTTTAATTGTCTAAAACATTTCCATTTCAAAGTATTTAAGCAGTTATATGTAATAATTCAGTTAAGTGTAAATACAGTTTCAATGTCGAAAAACAGTTCTATTTCAAATAATTCAGTTAAGCATAAGCACGCAGTTCAAGTGTAAGCACGGTTCAATTGTCAAAAACGTTTCTATTTCAAGCTATTCAGTTTACTCAATTCATTTTAGCATAAGTATGCTGTTAGTTCTATTTAACCCATAGATAGGTCCCTATCAGGAGCTACCACTCTGGGCCAGAGTGGACCTGGGAGTGATGGCAATGAAGGGGTACTCTGCATTCCCCAAAGCTCCAGCATTGCTGGAACCTCACCATCAGATTGTTTAGTGTCATATTACCAGGACACTCGTTGGGGGGGGGTCTTACCCCTCTGCAGAGAAGCAGTCAGTGTATTCTACAGCCCCAGCCAACTGGGCAATATAAGAAACAGATGTTTGTGAATAAAGAATATTGCTTAGAAACAAAAATATTTTCTAATGTTTTTGGCAGCTTGATTATTTCAGGAGTAATCTGAAAAGATAAAAATATTGTCTCTCTCTACTATTATTTGGCTCAGTCAGCTGGAGCTGTAGAATACACTAAGTGCATCTCTGCTGAGGGGTAAGCATATTTACCAACCCCTCTGCTCGGACAGGATATGACACAAGGTCAATTTTTTTTACGCGGAGCTTAACAGGTTTGAATTCAGAGTTTTCCTTCTCCTAGACTAGTTGCCTTACCAAGGCTAAAGAACTCAGTCTGCCCTACTATTTACCCATAGCTGGAGGGAGAATAATTGGATTCATACCTTTCCCAAGGGTATTAGTGCTATGTGAAATGCAATTAGTCTCGTCCAGGATTTCAACTCGTGTCACTGTATCCATTTCCTACAATGATAACCATTACACCACGGGCATCTCCGAACACCACAAGCACCTCCAAATACCACGGGCACCACCTGCTGAGGGGTAAGACTCTCCCAATGAGTGTCCTGGATATGATATTAAACAATCAGTAATGCTGGAGCTCTAGGGAATTCGGAGTACCACTTCATTGCCATCACTAACAGGTCCATTCTGGCCCAGAGTAGTAGCACCTGATAGGATCCTATCTATGAGAACTAAATAGGATCCTATCTAATAGAACTAAACTGTGTACATATGTTAAACTGTATTGTTTGAAATAGAACTGTTTTGACAGCTAAACTGCATACTTGTGTTAAATTGAATTGTTTTAAATAGAATTGTTTATTGGTATAAAATGGATTTGACCCATAGATTGAACCCTATCAGGCGCTACCACTCCAGGCTAGCGTGGACCTAGGAGCAATGTCAATGAAGGGGAACTCCCCATTCCCCAAACTCCAGCATTACTAGAGCCTCACATGCAGATTGTTTAATGTCAAATCTAGGTCACTTATGGGAGTGGTTTTTTTTACCCCTCTGCAGAGATGCAATAGGTGTATTCTACAGCCCCAGATGACTGGTCAGACCAAATGTTTTGAAACAATGTAAAAAGATAAATACAAATAAGAGGAAAAGATTTACTGTGTATTTTTCTTCTCTTACTAAATCTATGAAAAATATTTTTTTCAATTTTTATTGAAATGATTAGAATCATTTTGATTAAAATTTGAAAAAATATTTTTTCAAAAACTTTTTAAAAATTTTTTCCCACACTTTGTAAAATAAAAAAAATATAATCAGTAAATCTTTGTCAATTTAAACATATTTTTGTTGTTGCTAAGATTGTTTGTCAGAAGCAATAGTGTTACATAATTATTTCACATTTCTAATCTAAAGAATGACTTATAGATTTAAGAATATCTATTCAAACATGAATCATTATTTAAGCAAGCCAAAAAATTGGTATTTTTTTTATTAAATTCAAGTCATGCACAATTAATTACATGCTGTAACACATTAGCTATTCACTGATTATTGTTTATTGTCAATGAGGAATAATTTTTTTAATGTTAAGACCTTCTGTGAGTCCAATAAGGAAGCACACCAAATATAGTAGCTTTGATAGTGGAAGTACAATCTTAAGTATGGTAACTTTAATCATTTTTTAATGTTAAGACCTTTCATAAGTCCAATTAGTAAGTATACCAAATATGGTAGCTTTAATAAATCTTTTAACAAGACCTTCCTTCAGTCCAATTAGTAAGTATACCAAATATGGTAGCTTTAATAAATTTTTTAACGTTAAGACCTTCCCAGGGTCCCATTAGTAAGCAACCAAATATGGTAGCTTTTATAAATTTTTTAATATTCAGACCTTCCCAGGGTCCCATTAGTAAGCAACCAAATATGGTAGCTTTTATAAATTTTTTAATGTTAAGACCTTCCCTGGGTCCAATTAGTAAGTATAACTTGTTAAACTCACCTTACCTTTGGCTCAAGACAAAATTACTAGAACAACCGTTAAGCAATGAACTTGCTAATAAACTATATTTAGAGGCACACTTTGTTATTATTGTAGCAAACAGAATCAGTGACCAGAGTTCAAACTCTGTAGAAGGTGAAACACAGTCACTGTATTCTAATCCCACCAACTGGGTGATAGTCATTAGGCATCTTAGTATTAAGTTCTATAAATAATCTATAGATTATAATTCAAAGTGAAAGGATGAGTCTTATTTATATGCAAATAATAGACCATTTCATATAGTAGACTAGAGGATCCAGTAAAGCTTGTTTTCATTGTGGAGGATCCTGAAACCAATCCCCTTTGAATACTGAGAGACAACTGTAAATACTTTCAACATAATAAAATCTAGTTCTGTTAGTACAATTTATATTAGAAACTCTTTCTTTTTTGTCTGGCCAAATTTCAATGAATTTGTCATGCTATCTAATTCTAAATAACGCTTAATTAACATGTATTCAGAAAGGACAATTATCTTGATAATGGACAATGTTTTCAGTGAATACCAGCATTTATTAAGGAATTTCTTATTTACAAATAAGCTAATTTGTTTGGAACAACTTTGAAATATTTTAGTTCTTAATTAGCAATAATTTTGAATGAGTAATATGTGATGAATTATTAAAGTAATGAAAATACTGAGAAAAAATTATTTGTTTGCTATATTTCTATGCACTTAACTCACAACTGCATATGGGTGTGTTTGGCACTCAGAAACATCATCATCATCATCATCATCATTTCGTGCTGCCAGTATGGATATCCCTGACCCTCTCTCACCACTCCTCCCTATCGTTCAGGTCCTCAGGGCTACATCCTGTATCCTCACAGAGCTGCTGTATGTAGGTTTTAGCTGGTCATCCTGCTTTTGCTCGGCCATATGAGGGGGTCCAAAGGAGAACATCACTTATGAGCTTGTCCCTTCTTCTCCAGCAGTGGTTAGGGTTAGATGAACCAGACATGCAGGACACTCAGAAACAAAATTTCAAATTATTATCAAACTAGTTGAAGTACCCATCTACAGTAGAAAAGAGGCAAAGACTTGTATCAGAGACACTGCATGATGAACATACAAATAGAAAAAGATAATTCCATGTATTTCATTTTTCAAAGCATTTAATTTACAATCTTTGAGATTGAAAATTGAAATTATCAAATCAAAAATAGTAATTGTTGAAATAAAAAAGATAAATCCGCAAAACAAAAAAGCGATTTATCAGTTATTATTTTTAGCGTATAAAATTAACATTGTCTGTGAATAATTTCATGGGATTTTGTAGAGAAATATTTGTAATTTAAATGAGCAAAACTTGGAGGTGTGTGGCCAAATGTTTGTTGTCTTAGAAAATGGACACAGCAAACTGATTCTGAATACTGAACAAAGCTGTTTGCATTTCACGTTCTGCTAATGCTCTTGAAAAAGGCATGAACCCATCTGTTGTTTGCCCAGTTAAATAATAGGGCAAATTGGACATTTTAGCTTTGGTTTCACAACCAGTCTAAAACCCTTATTCAAACCAGCTTTACTCTGCTGAAAAATTGGTTTGGTTTGTTTGGTTTTATGGCATATCAACCTTTGTAGGTTATTTAACGCTAAATCAATTTTTATGTAAATAATCTGTTCTATTGAAAACAGTTCAGTTTAGCATAAGTACACAGTTTAATTGTCAAAAACATTTCTATTTCAAAGTATTATTCAGTTAAGTGTAAATACAGTTTCAATGTCGAAAAACAGTTCTATTTCAAATAATTCAGTTAAGCATAAGCACTCAGTTTAAATGTAAGTACGGTTTAATTGTCAAAAACGTTTCTACTTCAAGCTATTCAGTTTACTCAATTCATTTTAGCATAAGTATGCTGTTTAGTTCTATTTAACCCATAGATAGGGCCCTATCAGGTGCTACCACTCTGGGCCAGAGTGGACCTGGGAGTGATGGCAATGAAGGGGTACTCCGCATTCCCCAAAGCTCCAGCATTGCTGGAACCTCACCATCAGATTGTTTAGTGTCATATCCAGGACAGTCGTTATGGGGGGGGTCTTACCCCTCTGCAGAGGTGCAGTCAGTGTATTCTACAGCCCCAGCTGACTGGGCAATGCTGAAAAATTGACCTTTTGTTACATCCCAATCATGGTGGAGGAGTTGGGTAAATACAACCACTTAAGAGATTTATTGGTTTAAATATTTCTCTTTTTTTAATAATACTAGTTTGCTGTTTTATGGGCAGAGTATCGTAACTTCCAATTTTGCTTCTTGTTCGTATGGTCCATTCTTTCTCTCTTCTTCTCTCCAATTAACTGATTGCTCCCCTGTGTTCGTCTCCTAGCCTACTTTTATGCAACAAAAATTTGCATATGATGTAGGCCTAGTCTCTACATATTCCGCTCACTAATATTCTACATTTTCTCAATTTTCGCCGACATCAAATTTAAGGTCTCATTTATCTGCTCTACACGCCAAACAAAGTCTTGCCCTCTTTCTGCTGGAATCTCCATTTGACTCCCGTTCACTATCAAACAATTATTCATAGATATGCTGTGAAAAATGACAATGATTGAAATAAATATTTATGCATTTGGAAAAATATCCAACGAGAATGATCCCTTTTTTGTATTGTATATCATCAAAAGGAAGAAGCCTGACACTTTTTTTTACAAAAATATAAGTCTCTCATCTTTATTACTGGAGAGGGTTAAAACTGTCATAAGTGTAAGAGAGACAGAGATGGGGAGATGAAGAAAGATGGACACAGACTGGCAGAGGACTGCAATATTGACCCTTTCTTAACCTACTTTGCAATTCCATATTCAGGGCCTTGCTTCTTTGATGAGAAGTACTCAACCAGTGACCACCTGTCCCACTACACACTTGCTGGCTGCTCTCCAAACCTCTTGACTACCCAACCATAACTGACCATGACTGACTGTAAGTCTATGGGTACCAGTATATATATTTTTCATAACACCTGTGTGTTCCAGTTGCCACCCCATGTGACCCGCTATCAATCCACATGAGTTGCTTACACAAGCATCACTGTCTTCTTGTTTACACAGCTGAGACATGCTGTCCTAGAAATCTTTGATTGATAGTTAAGTCAAAGGTCAATATGCTACATTTGTTTATTTTAATAAATTCAGGGTGATTGCTAATATCTGTTTATACAAAGGCAGCAAATAAAGAATATCTACGACTTCTATGGACTAGAAATTATAAAATCTAGTTCAACAATAGAAAAATATTTGTAAATAGAAAAAAGCGATTGTCATGAAATATGTGCTTGTTCTATATTTAGTTCAGTGACTAGTGAAAGAATGCTGGGTTTGAGGCTGCCTTTTCTAATTGAAAAGAAGATTAAACTGACATTAAAATAATGGTATAACAAATAAGTTTTCTGCTTTTTTATGATATGGATGTCAGTCAAGTCAGTCAAAGTAATTCATCAGTACTGGTGAAAATGTCATTTCCTCAAAAGAAATGGTGATACTAGGATAAAAGAAGAGACGAAAATTACAGAGTGGTCGTGCAGACTCCTATCAGCATTATCTTGATGTATACAGCTGAAATCCATTACAGAAAATCCAAGATGACCAGCAGCTACACAATTTGCTACATCTTGCCAGATTCCTGTCACTCGCTGGAGTTTGCATTTGTATAGATGTGTCACAGTTTGTTTAGCGTTGTCTCCCCTAGCTTTCTGTATTCTACAACAAACCCTCAAGGTAGCTGTGTAGAATTTATAAATTCCAGCTTGTGGTTTTGAATTCAGAATTGTTCTTCTAGACTTGTTGCACACCGAAGGCTAGAAAGCCTACAAGGTGGTTATGATAACAACTAGTTTGTGATAGATTTGAACATAAGTAAATAATGTTAGTGAGTGTTCTCTCATTGGTCTACACAATGTATATAGAAATTATAGGTTCATGAAAACCTTGAAGAAAAGAATTGCAGTAAGTGAGAGATGAAGACGTCTATGTTTAAGATTTATGACTCTTACTTTTTTAAAGAACTAACAAACAAATTGAAGTAGTTGCCTTTTTAAATTGTAAACTGGTTCACAAAAAACTAACTTGTGGCAAAAACTGATTAATTTTTATTGGGATTTACATAATAAAACTCTTTTGGAGTTATCACTTAGTTTTTATCTACAAATATATGGAAATCAGACCTGATCGATAAAATGAAATGCAGTTTCTTCCAGGCAGTGGTCATATCAATACAGCTATATGGATGCATTACTTGGACGCTAACTAAATGGCTGGAGAAGAAACTAGACGGCAATTACACAAGAATGTTGCGAGCAATATTGAACAAGTCATAGCGGCAACACTCCACAAGGTGCCAACTATACGGCCACCTGCCTCCCATCATGAAAACTATCCAAGTTAGACAAACCAGACACACAGGACACTACTGGAGAAGCAAGAATGAGCTCATAAGTGATGTACCCCTATGGACCCCCACATATGGCCGAACAAAAGCAGGACGACCAGCTCGAACATACATACAGCAGCTGTGTGAGGATACGGGATGTAGCCCTGAAGACCTGCCAAAGGCGATGAATGATAGGGAGAAGTGGCGAGAGAGGGTCAGGGATATCTGTGCTAGCAGCATGACATGATGATGATGATGATGATATTAAGAAGACTCTGAAGCAAAAGAAAATTTTCTTTGACATCAACAAACCAAACAAAGTGATGAGTTCTGTGATTTTCTTCTGTGTATCCAAAGAGAATAAAATTAGCATTGGTTTGTTACATTTATTTTACATGGATGAAATAAAAGCAAACATTTATGCATCAATCTATCTTGATTAAACCAAAGTCTTTATACAGGATGTTCCATTTGAGATGTACAGGGAGTTTTATCAAAAAAATGATATCATTTCATTATCTAATAATTTGACCAATTCTTGTTCATATGATCAAATTTTAACAGAATATGTAGAAAAAACCCCAAAAAACTTTGTTTAATGTTTAAATTCTTTTTCTTTTTCTTTTCCAGTGAATGGCACTTCTATACCAGAAAACAAATGATGAAACATTAAACAAAGAATTTTGGGTTATTTCTACACATGTAAAAATTTGTGATCATTTACATAAAAATTGATCAAGTTATTAGATTATGAAATGATATTGCTTTTTCTGAAACACGATTCATTATAGACATTTGGAGACTGTAAGATTGTGAGTATATTGAGGTTAGGAAGTCTGTTGTGTTCTATTTTTCTTAAAAAAGAGTTACTTATTTTATTGAACCCTGGTCTCCTGGTGCATTGGCGAACACTCATACCAAAGTCTCAGTCTCAGTCTCAGTTGGGCACGGATCTGGCCGAGTGCTGGTTGTTGACTCACCATTTCCTCCAGCCTCAGGGGGCCATCTCCCCAGGCTTTTACCCCCTGGGGGAGTTTATTGCCTGGTGCCTGAGGCGCCCCTAATAAGGGGAATGCCAATGGAGCTGTAGGTATTTTAAGAAAATGCAGGGTGTGTGTGGGCTCCAGCCCTGTGCCTAGACCCACCTAAAAAAAGGCCTTATGCCGCACTTGCCCATTTGGTGGGGCGTGCAACAAATACCCTCATACAAGAGACTCTAAAAAGTGGTGCTTGATGCCATCTTGCTTAGCACTCTGCACTATAAGGAAAGGATCAAGGGTAAAGTGGAACAATCCAGGAAATGGAGTAGCGCCCTCCCCTAGACTTTGGTGTAGTAGCTAATTAAAAGGGAGCCTTCCAGTCATCCTCGACCACAGTCATCAACTACTTTTATTTTATTGAAAGAATTATTTATTTAGTGAGTTGTTTGGCTTTTCACAGAAATGGTATTAGCAAGATTATAATTGGCTGAGTGGGTAGAGTGTTCGCCAATGTTCCAGGAGACCTGAGTTCTATCCCAGGTCGCATCATACCAAAGACTTTAAAAATGGTACTTGATACCTCCTTGCTTAACACTCAGCAATATAAGGCACATATCAAGGATAAAGTGGAGCAATCAAGAGAAAGGAGTTGTGCCCTTTCCTACACCTCAGTGTAGTAGCTATTGAACAGGGAGCCTTCTGGTTGCCCTCGACTATGGACACCAACTTTACTTTACTTATTCTATGGAGGTTGAATCAAGTTTATCAATTAGTTGAGTAGCATCACCAGTTTGTGATGGTGCATCAAGATTGGCAGATACTTGAATTGCAAGCAGCATGATACTTGGAAATGTGGTAGCAGGTTAAGTAAAGAAAAGAGGAATGTTCTCAGCAGTTTAGGGAGTATAAAGCGAGAGCTTGTAAGGAAATAAAGAAATGAGAATATGAATCAAGTCGTAAAAATAACAAATTTATTATTAATAATTATATGTTATCATTACTTTATTCTTACTCGTTGGACTACAGGTTGAATGCAAAAAAAGCATTTTCTTTGCAATATTATGTAATATGTTATATTATGTTTTTGCAATATTAAGTAATATCATGTTATATTATGTTTTTAGTATACTATTTAATATCATGTTATATCATGTCTTTTGCAATATTATGTAATATCACATTATATTATGTTTTTATATCATGTAATATTGTTTTATATCATATTTTTATATGAAAATCATGTTATATTATATTTTTTATATTATGTTATATCATGGCTCATTATGTTTTATTTATATTATGCTATATTATGTAATACACTATTTTATGTAATATCATGTAATATCATATAGTATTACACTTTTGGGGATATTATGTAATACCATATAATACTATGTTTCATATATTATGTAATATTTTATGTAATGTTTTGGTAAATTATGTAATATAATGTTTGATTATGTTTTGATATATCATATAATATTATATCATATTACAATTTTGGAATGTTATGTAATAGCATATTATACTATTTTTATATATGTTGTGTAATATTATGTTATATAATGTTTTGGTATATTCTTTGATATAATTTAAGATTATGTTTTTGGTATATTATGTAATATCATGTGATGCATTTCCATTTTAAGAACAGTTTGTCCAAGATATGGTGTGTAATATTATGTTATATAATGTTTTGGTATATTCTTTGATATAATTTAAGATTATGTTTTTGGTATATTATGTAATATCATGTGATGCATTTCCATTTTAAGAACGGTTTGTCCTAGATATGTTGTGTAATATTATGTTATATAATGTTTTGGTATATTCTTTGATGCGGGTGTCCTCGTGGTGTAATGGTTAAAGCGATGGAGTGCGGATTTTTAAGAACGGTTTGTCCTAGATATGTCACTAAACTGCATGTTGAAAAGGCTCCAGTTCTGGAAATTTGAGGATTGTGGGATACCCCTTCATTGCCATTATTCCTGGGTCCACACTGAACTGAAGGGGTAGTACCTATTAGGGTCTCATCTGTGGATCAAATATATCTGTTTAAAATTTATGTGTATTTGATAGGACTGTGTGCAAAATAAAAATCACTGTAAAAAAACAACAACTCAAAAAATGTAAATACCAGCATACACTGAACTTGATTAACGACCTTCTAGGCATAAAATAACCCTAGTCAGGTTGACACGCAGTTAAAATCAATCAATTAATCAATCATTTAAGATAGATAAAAATGTTACACAAACAAGAAAATGTTTGTTCAGTTTATTGAAAAGGAACTATGGTCTTATGTATCAAAAGTTGTGGAGATTTCTTTTTGAACAATGGTCCACAGTTGAATATTCCCATTGAGATAGCAATCAGATCAATATATCGCTCGATAATAATCAATATTATTCAGCATGAGAGATAACTAACCTACTCAAAATATCCAAATCGCGATTTGGAAGTCATTTGCACCAGCTTGCCTATGTTTACTACTTTGATGTGGGATTTTTACATAAGTTAAGCAAAAAAAAAAAAAGAGCAAACTAAAAAGGCAATAAACGCTGGAGTTTCATTTTCAAAAAAATTGTGATGGTTGATGACAAGTGAATTCTTTAAAGCATTATGGAATACAATTGGTTATGGGACAAAAAATTCAAAAGACTGGTTTTCACACAAACAAAAATTGATTGATTGATTTTAATGGCATGTCACCCAGTCTAAGGTTAATTTATTCCTAGAGGTTAAATAATCACATTCATTGTACATTTACACTGACATCTTTTGTGTAGTGGTTCTCTAAGAGTTTTTTGGTGGTAGGGGGATACACATAACCCTTTAAAATACAAATAATTTTCAAATAGATCTATTAGACACGTAGATGGGACCCTAACAAGTACTACCACTCTGGGTCAGAGTGGACATGGAAGTAATGGCAATGAAGGGGTATTCCATACTCCCAAGATCTTTGAGGCAGAAAGCTTACCATCATATGCCGTTTAGGTAGATACCAAGGACACCACTTTTGGGGGGGAAACTTACCCCTTTTCTGCATGGGATATGATCAGTATATTCTTAGAGCCACCAATGGGTTAGAAAAGAGATTATGGGACAAGAAAAATGAACTATTACTCACTGTGCTAAAGACTGGTTTTCATCCAAAGAAGGTGTTATATGGACATTAATGGCTATGTCTCATTCCTCATACAGTTATATACCCTACCTATCAATATTAATGGGTATGTCCCATTCCTCAAACTGTTATATACCCTGCCTATGAACATTAATGGCTATGTCCCATTCCATTTACTGTTATATACCCTAACTATGAACATTAATGGCTATGTCGCATTCCTCATACTGTTATATACCCTACCTATGAACATTAATGGCTATGTCGCATTCCTCATACTTTTATATACCCTACCTATGAACATTAATGGCTATGTCGCATTGCTCATACTGTTATATACCCTACCTATGAACATTAATGGCTATGTCGCATTCCTCATACTATGATATACCCTACCTATGAACATTAATGGCTATGTCGCATTCCTCATACTGTTATATACCCTACCTATGAACATTAATGGTTATGTCGCATTCCTCATACTGTTATATACCCTACCTATGAACATTAATGGCTATGTCCCATTCCTCATACTGTTATATACCCTACCTATGAACATTAATGGCTATGTCGCATTCCTCATACTGTTATATACCCTACCTATCAACATTAATGGCTATGTCCCATTCCTCATACTGTTATATACCCTACCTATGAACATTAATGTCTATGTCGCATTCCTCATACTGTTATATACCCTACCTACGAACATTAATGGCTATGTCCCATTCCTCATACTATGATATACCCTACCTATGAACATTAATGGCTATGTCCCATTCCTCATACTGTTATATACCCTACCTATAAATATTATTGGCTATGTCCCATTCCTCATTCTGTTATATACCATACCTATGAAGATTAATGACTATGTCCCATTCATCATACTGTTATATACCCTACCTATGAACATTAAAGGCTCTGTCACATTCCTTATACTGTTATATACCCTACCTATGAACATTAATGGCTATGTCTTATTGCTCATACTGTTATATACCCTACCTATGAACATTAATGGGTATGTCCCATTCCTAATACTGTTATATACCCTACCTATGAACATTAATGGCTATGTCTTATTGCTCATACTGTTATATACCCTACCTATGAACATTAATGGCTATGTCCCATTCCTCATATTGTTATATACCCTACCTATGAACATTAATCGGTATGTCCCATTGCTCATACTGTTATATACCCTACCTATGAACATTAATGGGTATGTCCCATTCCTCATACTGTTATATACCCTACCTATGAACATTAATGGCTATGTCCCATTCCTCATACTGTTATATACCCTACCTATGAACATTAATGGCTATGTCCCATTCCTCATACTGTTATATACCCTACCTATGAACATTAATGTGTATGTCCCATTCCTAATACTTTTATATACCCTACCTACGAACATTAATGACTATGTCCCATTCCTCATACTATGATATACCCTACTTATGAACATTAATGGCTACGTCCCATTCCTCATACTGTTATATACCCTACCTATGAACATTAATGGCTATGTCCCATTCCTCATATTGTTATATACCTTACCTATGAACATTAATCGGTATGTCCCATTGCTCATACTGTTATATACCCTACCTATGAACATTAATGGGTATGTCCCATTCCTCATACTGTTATATACCCTACCTATGAACATTAATGGCTATGTCCCATTCCTCATACTGTTATATACCCTACCTATGAACATTAATGTGTATGTCCCATTCCTAATACTTTTATATACCCTACCTACGAACATTAATGACTATGTCCCATTCCTCATACTATGATATACCCTACTTATGAACATTAATGGCTACGTCCCATTCCTCATACTGTTATATACCCTACCTGTGAACATTAATGGGTATGTCCCATTCCTCATACAGTTATATACCCTACCTATGAACATTAATGGCTATGTCCCATTCCTCATACTGTTATATACCCTGCCTATGAATATTAATGGCTATGTCCTATTCCTCACTGTTTTATACCCTACCTATGAACATTAATGTGTATATCCCATTCCTCAAACTGTTATATACCCTACCTATGAGCATTAATAGGTATGTGCCATTCCTCATACTGTTATATACCTGACCTATGAACATTAATGGCTATGTCCCATTCCTCATACTGTTATATACCCTATCTATGAACATTAATGGCTATGTCCCATTCCTCATATTGTTATATACCCTACCTACGAACATTAATGGGTATGTCCCATTCCTCATACTATGATATACACTACCTATGAACATTAATGGGTATGTCCCATTCCTCATACTGTTATATACCCTACCTATGAACATTAATGGCTATGTCCCATTCCTCATACTGTTATATACCCTATCTATGAACATTAATGGCTATATCCCATTCCTCATATTGTTATATACCCTACCTACGAACATTAATGGGTATGTCCCATTCCTCATACTGTTATATACCCTTCATGAATGGGTTCTTCCTTCACGTAAACCAAAAGATTGATTCAAACAATTGCTACTTCTAATTATAATATTAAAAAGAACTAATTGATGAAAAGAGTTCTAAATTGGTAAATAGAAAGGGCAAAATATTCTGACAGAATGATATCAGACATCATGTTTATTTAGTAATCAATAAAAAAAATCATTGTATCTAGCTTGAGAAATTTTATGTTCATCCCTCGTATTCACCAGACATTGGACCTTTGGATTACAATTTATTCTTGTCTTTAATTTAAAGGTTCTGGAAGGATGGAAATATGAAGAAAGCAGAGATTAGTAGAACAGAGAAATAAATAAGTTCAATAAAGTTAATGTTAAAAATTCTGAAAGTGATTTTATTTTTACTTAAAAAACAAACAATTAATTATCAAATAGTTAAAATGAGTTTTTTATAACGTTTCTTTAGAGGGTTCATCAAGTGTCAATAGTTGTGTGAGAGAATTAACAGTACGAGGAAAACACTAAACTTTAAAAACCATTGTTATTATTAGCAAATGTAGCTGAGAGTTCTTTGACCAGATTCCTAAAAATAATCTTCAGCAGCAATTTTGATTGAATGGAATATATTCATGTTTTGCTGTCAATTTATTGGCTGGAACTTGTTGTTTTGATCCGATCCATCAGAAAAAAACTAATATTCAGATGGTTGCTGAAAAATCACACGGTGCGGATTAATCTTATAATGATTGTCAATCACTGCACTCCAAGCTGAAAATATCTAATTGTTAAAATGTCTCATGCTATAAATATTTCTTATTTGAATTTTTAAAAAATCATTGGAGACTAATTTTTCTGTCATGATTTTTGTTTAACTCCATAAAGGACAAAGCAATTAATTATCATTAATAGCTGTATTGAAGGATTTTTACAATCTTATTAATGAATATTTTTGCAAATCCTACATAGAATCATAGCAATAGTTCTTATGTAATACTATATGTTCTACTTGTATGTAGAGGTATTTAGGTGCAATAATTATTATGCAATCTTATTGATTAATATTTTTGCAAAGCATATATAGGTTGGTTGGTTGTTTTTTTATGGCATATGAACCCTTTGGGGGTTATTTAAAACCAAAGTAAGTCCATTTGGCTTGGTTTGGTTTTATGGCACATCAAACATTGCAAGTTATTTAATGCCAAACCCATTTTTATACATATAAACAGTTCTTTTTCAAACAATTCAGTTTAATATAAGCACACAGTTTAAATATAAAAACAGTTCTATTTCAAACAATTCAGTTAAGCATAAGGTCTATCTAACCCATGGATAGAACCCTATCAAGTGCTATGACTCTGGGGGTGATGACAATAAAAAAGGTACTCCACATTTCACAAAGCTCCAACATTACTGGAGCTTCACCATCAGATTGTTTAGTGTCTTATCCAGGACTCTCATTGAGGAAGTCTTACTCCTCTGCAAAGATGCAATTAGTGTATTCTGCAGCTTCAGCCAACTAGGCCACCAAGACACTTGTTGGGGGAGTCTTACCCCTCTGCAGAGATGCAATCAGTGTATTCTGCAGCCCCTCCCCCAGTCAACTAGACCACCAGGACACTTGATGGAGGAGTCTTATCCCTCTGCAGAGATGCAGTCAGTGTATTCTGCAGCCCCAGCCAATTGGGCCAAGCATATATAGGATCATAAAAATAGTTATTATAACATACAGTAAGTTCTTCTTGTGTGTAAAGATATTTAGGTGCAATAATTCATATGCATATAGATGCAAGCATGTATATGTAAGGCCCAGTCAGCTGGGGTGGGGCTGTAGAATGCACTGACTGCATCTCTGTAGATGGATAAGACTCCCCCTAACAAGTGTCCTGGTGGCTCAGTCAGCTGGGGCTGTAGAATGCACCAACTGCATCTCTGTCATAGGTAAGACTTCCCCAACAAATATCTTGGATATGACACTAAACAAATCTGATGGTGAGGATTCAGTAATATTGGAATTTTGGGGAATGTAGAGTACCCCTTTATTGCCATTGCTCCTAGGTCCACTCTGGTCAGGAGTGGTAGCACCTAATAGGGTCCTATCTATGGGTCGAATAGAACTAAACTGTGTTCTTATGCTAAACTGAATTGTTTGAAATTGAACGGTTTTTGACATCTAACTGTGTGCAAACAAAAAAACTATACTAATACTCAACTGAATCATTTGAAACTTTTATCAAAATGACTTAATTCTGCATTAACTGACCTGAAACACCATAAAGCAACTAACCAACCATGTGTATATAAGTATATATGTGTATAGTCGTGGCATATATGCATGTATATGTATGTTGGGGGTGAGCCTGTCTGTACAGGACATTTGTAGCATATATGTATGTATATGAATGTGTGGATATTGTAATATCAAAAGTTAGGAAGTCAGGCATATTTTGATTGGGGATAAAAATAGGAAGAGAAGGATTCATTAATAGAAATGAAAGAGTTTTTAATTTCTGTCATAAACATGTCAGAGAAAGGTATGAATCCAATAATTCTCCCTCCAGCTATGGGTAAATAGTAGGAAAGATTAGGTTCTTCTGTCTTGGTGAGGCAACTAATCTACGAGAAGGAAAACTCTGAATTCAAACCTGTTAAACTCCGCTTAAAAATTGACCTTGTGTCATATCCTGCCCGAGCGGAGGGGTTGGTAAATATGATAAACATGTCAGAGATCTTTGGTGCAAGTACGATCAGAGGTCAGAAGACAAGAGAATAATTTTTTTAATGTACCTAAGTTATAGGAGGTCCATGTAGGAAATGTTGGGGTTCTTTCCCAGAAGCAAGGGTTTTATATATTAAAGGAAGTAATCAGGAGCAAACTACAGCCAAAAGCAGGGCTGATTGTGCTGCTCCCCCAACCCTGTCATCTGTGGTTGAACAGAACATAGACATGACAGTTAGGAGGTGACTGTTGGACAAAATAGGATAAGACATTTTGACTGCTGGTTGTGATCAGCTTGTAGGATTGTGTTGTTTAGCATGTGAAATTGTGCTGGCTGAGAAGAAAGATTTTTAACAATTATAGAAATGAACGTCAGAAAATCTTTTCATGAGAAAATAAAAATAATTCATTAAAACTGGTCGGTATAGAAAAGTAAAATAATAAATATGTAATGGGTTTAAAATCATTTGTTAATGTGACAATAGAAAAAAAAAGCAGTTTTATTTTTCCCAGTGACAGCTGTAGTTATCAGATGCTATGTAAAAAACAGTCAGTGTATTGTATGTTTCTTTGATAGCAAATGTAATGATTCATGCTTTTGTGTGCATTTTTTGCATCAAAGTATATTATATAATTTATTCGAAACAAGTAGGTTGCAATATTTTTACTATCAAACTAGTTTTCAGTAAGCAAAATAAATTCCTATTAATCAATTTTTTACTGATGTAATTTCCATGTTGATACTGATATCAAATGTAGCTATATATTTCAGTAGCCAACTATTTCAAGAAAGATGTCAATTCTTATTAGGAATGTAGACAAGCAGATTGTCTTGAATTTCTTCTCGACATTCTTTTCCTTAAATCAGACTATAGTAACCAAATAATGTATCACAAACAGAAAAGAAATGGAGGCTCATTGGACCTTCTCATGGTAACATTTTTAAAAAAGCAGTTCTCTATTTTATATCTTGGGTTGATTTCCATTTTATTGTAGGCAATAACTGCCATATAGCTGTCCAATCCAACTTTGAATTGCCCAGTAGGCTGGGGCTGTAGAATACACCAACTGCACCTCTGCAGAGAGGTAAGACCACCCCAATGAGTGTCCTGGATATGACACTAAACAATCTGATGGTGAGGTTCCAGTGATGCTGGAGCTTTGGGGAATGCAGTGCAACCTTTCATTGCCATTGCTTCCAGGTCTACTCTGGCCCAGAATGGTAGCACCTGATAGGGCCCTATCTATGGGTTAAATAGAACTAATGGCATACTTATGCTAAACTGAATTGTTTGAAATAGAAATGTTTTTGACAATTAAACCGTACTTACATTTAAACTGTTCCATTTCAAATAATTTACATTTAAACCGTTCCGTTTCAAATAATTCAGTTTAGCATAAGCTAAACTAAATTATTTGAAATGGAACTATTTTTTGACATTGAAACTGTACTTACACTAAACTGATTTGTTTAATATAAAACTGACATTCAACTGTGTGTAAAGAAAATCTGTACTTATACTAAACTGAATTCGCTGAATTAGAACTCCTGGAATAAGATGAATAGCTTGAAATAGAAAAGTTTTTTCACAATTAAATTGTACTTACATTTAAACTGCGTACTTATCTTAAACTGAATTGTTTGAAATAGAACTATACAACCAACTAAACTGAATTATTAGAAATCGAACTGTTTTTTGACATTGAAACTTTACTTACACTAAACTGATTTGTTTAATATAGAATTGTTTTGACATTTAACTGTATTTAAACATAACCTTTACTCATACTAAACTGAATTAGAACTGTTTGACTAAACTGAGTGGCTTGAAAGAGAAATGTTTTTGACAATTAAACTATGCACTCATTCTAAACTGAATTGTTTGAAACAGAACTGATTATTTGCATAAAAATGGATTTGGTGTTAAATAACCTACAAAAGCTGATATGCCATAAAACCCAACCAACCAACCAACCCACTTTAAAAAAAACATTTTCTAGGATTCAGCTGAATATTATCTTTCTTTATGTTCTTATTGAATGTTAAAGTAATTTGAGGTATAAACGGTTTTGGAATTTCGAAGATGTTGCTGGAAAAGTCAAATGGTAGTTGTTATTTTTTAAACTGTTATTTCCCTGTCAGCATTGTTTTTATTTGACTGATATGCTTTTTGTAAATAAATGACTGAATAAGTAAATTCCTAAAGCCAATCCTCAATGTTTACAAATATCTTTTTTATTTGTCCAGGTCTGGATTCTCTTCAAACAACCTTATTTCCTTTATCAAAACTTTAGAATTTTTTATTTTTTGGAGAATTTTTGAGTTTATTTTTTTTAAACATTGTGTTAAATGTTGAAACAATTTTCTGGGCTTTGTTTTGTCTGGTTACTTCTTTTCTGATGTGGAGTTGTTCCAGATAAAAATAAGTAATTTTTTTGTTGCAGTGTAATCTATTTGATTACTGTATTTGATAAGAGTTCATTTTCTCCAATTAGCTAATTACAATTATCTAAGTTTCTACATTTCAGTGTGTGTGCATGTATGTATATATATATGAGTGTGTGTATCCATTTCTCCTTTCTACCTAAAATAAAAATAAATGAAATGGTTTGACAAACTATTTAATCATCTACCTTTATTTAGGAGAGAAATGATTATCTCCCTTCGACGAGCAGATGGTGCTTGGATGTTACACTGCTGGCCACTCAGGTAAAAGCGCAAAAATTCAAAATCTCTACCTTTTCCAAGCCTCCCACTCAGCACCGCCAGCTAGCACAACATGGTCATTGTCAAATTTGTGACTTATTTGCCGGTAGAACTCCATTCAACAGTCCTGTCCACGTAAACACTTGTAGCATAGCGACTCTATGGGTGTTTCAGTTAATACAGTGAATGTTGTGTAAAGACTCCACCTAAACAGTCATTTCCAGTTATGGCTCTCCTGCATTGATACGCGTCACTGATATTGAGTCCTCAAATACGTTCCTCTTCCCTCGTAAACACATGTGGCGAAAGAGATTGTAATATATGTACTTGGGTTATGTTATTTGAGATAATAAATGAGAAGTACAAATATTAACTTTAAAATAGGAATTTTATTCTTCGTATACAACGCCACGTGTTGGCTAGAAAATGTCCGGCGGTCAACACGTGTGTTTAGTGTTTGGAATCTCTTCAGCAACTGCTTCCTCTTCTGTTTTGGGGTCGTCTTTGGCAACTGCTACTATCTCCGCTGATTGGCCAGAGGGATAGGGAAAGCGAGAGAGAAAAGGAGAGAGAAGGGAAGAGAGAAGAGTGAGAGGCGATGGATTCTGGGATAGCATTCCTTGGCCGAGGTGGAAGTAAGGACCAAGATTTCTGTTGAGTTAGTATTGACTGCCCCATTTACTGACCTTAATAAGGGAGGTGATACTACAAGATCTTAAACAAAACTTCGAGAGCCGTTCCACAATTTACAATACAAAGAGATGAACAACGCAGACAAAAGAAAATTAACAACATGGTATCATAAAACAAGAAAATTTCATGTACTAAGAACTAAAGAAAAAAACAATACAAAGTAGGAAGAATGCCTGAATATTGTTCGTTAGATAGATATTCACGATCACTTGTGCCGTATATCATCCATTATTATGGTGTTATTTGTGACTTGCTCACTGAAGAATGCTCAGCTACCCAACAAATTAAAATGTTATTAACAATAACTGCTAAGATTCACTTTCCGAAATAGACTTTTCTTTTTCCACAACTGCGGCAAATAAGAATACAAGTCACTTCATGAACTGAACACGAAACTTCCCTTCCCGCAATTGTCTTTCCGTATTCTCTTAATGGCGTCCGAAACAACTTTTAGCTGAACAGACATTTCGACGACGGAATTGCTCGTATATTCATCATAGATACACCTTTTCTTGTTTGCTAACCTTTGTCGTTATTAATACTAGTCTGTCAAAACGTCGCTCATGCATTACCATACACGAATATAATATTGACAGTGGTTACCAATGCCACTGACATGATAAGAGATCTGTCGAAACGTCAGGACAGCCGTCTTTTCTCTCATGCATTACCATACACAAATATAAGATTAACAGTTGTTACAATACCACTGACAGGATAAGAGGTCTGTCAAAACTTTTAGACAGCCTTCTCTTCTGTTATGCATTCCAATACACGAATATAATATTGACAGTGGTTACCAATGCCACTAATATGATAAGAGGTCTGTCGAAACGACAGGACAGCCTTCTCTTCTCTCATGAATTAACATACACGAATATGATATTGACTGTGGTCACCACTGCCACTGACATGATAAGAGGTCGGGATAAATTAGAGATTCAAGCAGTGAATGAATCTAATCTAAATTGGGTGGTCAGAAGAGACTGAAATTAAATTTTATAATTACGTTGAGATTTTATTTGTTTTTATCATTGAAGGATCATTTGAATGTACATTATTTTAATGTAAATTCGGCCGATTATGCGATACGTGATGCATTCAATAAGTTTCCAGACCTTTTTCGTATGGGCATTTAAAATTGTCGTAGACTCTTGAAATTTCACTATGTTATTGCTATACATCTTATGAGATGACTGACCAATTTTTATGATATCAGGTTCAAATGAACAGCTACAGCAGGAATTCGAATACACCCTACTAAAGCCTGATTCTCACAGCCGGTGAATTTCAAAAATCCAATCTGGACCTGAGGACACTTTAGAAGAACGATATGCAATAAAATTCTGTTTTAAACTTGGAAAGAATGCCACAGAAACGTATGGAATGCTTCAGACTGCTTTTCGACCATCTTGCATGAATCGAGCACCAGTTTTTGAGTGGCATAAGAGATTCAAGGAAAGCAGCAGGGAATCTGTAAGGGATGATGAGAGGTGTGGGAGGAGTAAGGAAGTCAATAGACCAGAGTTGATTGGCCAAACGGTTAGGGTTAGGGTTACTATGTTGAGGTTTTAAGGGTGTTCAGGAAGAGGTTCATAGGGAAGAGGCCAGCACTCTTCAAATCGGGTCAGTGGCATTTCCACCTGGACAATGTACCAATCCACAATTCCATCCTTGTCACAGACTATTTGACCAAGATGGGCATCAACACAGCTCCTCAGCCACCCTATTGTCCAGACCTTACTCCCAGCGACTTTTGGTTATTCCCTAAGCTCAGAGGCTGTCGTTATGAGACAACTGAGGAAATGAAAGAGGCTGTGACGAAGGTTATTGACACGCTCACACAAGAGGACTTCCATGGGGCCTTCCAGAAGTTGTTGGAACGGTACAACAAGTGCATTGCAGTCAGAGGAGATTACTTCGAAAGGGACTAGAGTTTCATGTGTGTACTATCAATAAAAGTGCCCATACGAAAAATGTGTGGAAACTTATCGTATGCACCTCGTATAATATATAATTATAGAAGGAAAATCATATACCTTTAAAAACTCGGAAACAAAATTCAAAATAAATAAAGACTTAAGCTGCAACTCAAGAATCCAATGTAGCAAATACAAAGAAATATATATATAAGGTCAACACAAGCCCTAAATACCAGAATATCACTTCACAAGAGCAATATCAAAATAACAGAAAATAGAAAATTAAATGTATTTAAACACTCATACGAATGTAGTAAAGTTTTTTTTTTAAATAATGCCTATATGCCAAACTAACGACTACACATTACTTCAAATAAAAAAAATTATTGGTAAATTTAAGCTAAAGTTGAATAAAATATGATTCATACACATACAAATGTAAATAAACATACATATAAATGTATATATATATATATAGATTATTTGTAAAAAAAATAATTACCAGTAAATTTCAAACCACATTACCACACACACAAAAAAATCTCAAGACACACACTCACACACATACACACGCAAAAGAAAAAAAACTGTAAGTGAAATCCGAAATCACTCCAACACACACAACGATAAAAACAGATAAAATATCAAAAACCAATTAGGGGCAAAGTAGACTAAAGTAAACACACTCTAAGAAAAAGAGAGAAGTGACCTCTGTATAAACCCATTTACAACTGAAAACCATTCAAACTGCAAACACGAGTGAGTTCAATTCTCATTGAGTACCCAATTAACACAGCCTTGTGCCATATATTTTTTTCTGACAAAAACAATAAGCTAGAAACATACACGTATGTAAAAACGAAATAAATAAATAAATCCTAAAAAATATAAATCTCTTCGTGGACCAACTCATTTTGATATATATATATATATATATATATTCATTAGAAATTTCTCAAGATATCTTTGTCTGAAGATGCAGATCTAACATTAAAAAAAAATATAAGGTCTGCTGAAATAAATATTATTACAAAAAATATGTGTTATTTTTAAAGGTTTTCCTTATATATATATATATATATATATATATATATATATATATATATATATAAAGAGCGGATATTAAATAACCATAAAGAATTGATATGACATTAAACTAAATAACCTAACCGAACCAAGATGTTACATTCTTCTTTGGAACTTGTTTCAAAAAGGAAGATGAGGTGTGGCTTTGCCAAGTCAATTATGGAAAGGAGATATCCTTTTATTTATAAGGAGATATCCTTTTGGTTATAAGGAAATATCATTTTGTTTATAGAGAGATATCCTTTCATTTATAAGGCGTTGCTTCACTACTCAGTTTACTCTTCGAGTTTGAATCCCAACTGATTTTAAAAATCTAACAAAATCTCAGTTTCGCCCACAACTCTCCCTCTCTCGCCATCTCTCTCTCTCTCTTTCTCACTCTCTCTCTCTCTCTCTCTCTCTCTTTCTCTCTCTCTCTCTCTCTCGCTATCTCAATACGTGAGTAACAAGCCAAATAACTTGAGGTTTAAATCAACGATAAAGGCACTTCAACTAATCACCTCGGATTCCGAAGTCGACAGTGTTCAAAGAGTACCAAATTTCAGGGAGTAAGTTCTAAAGATCTACAAAGGGTTAGGTCTCAGGAAAGAGAAAACTAAAATTTTCTAAAAGAAAATCCACTTCCTGTTTATTTAGACACAGTTCCGACGTGTATAACACTCACTACAACCCCCAGGTTATAGACAAGATGAATTAGATTTTCTGTCAGAATGTCATTTCACCTCTAACAGTCCCCACAGATTGCCTCTTTGTCTATACACACCCCGACGTGAACTACACTCACTACAACCTATTGCAGAGCCTATAAGCACGTCGACTCCGCAATTTATTTTTGAGTTAAGCGTGTTTATAATGACGACCAAAGAACAATGAAGGAAACAAAAGCGAGATAACAGTATAACAAAATGACAATTTATTTGTCGTAGGTTACAGAATCGTAATTGGTGTGTATGGTCGTCGTTGGTATAGTCAGCTGGATATTCGATATCAGTAGCTGGAATGGCTGTCGTTGGTAGAGAGAGACAGCTCGATGATCGATGTAGATAGCTGGTATGGTCGTCGTTGGTAGAGAGACAGAGATCGATGTGAGCAGCTGGTATCGTCGTCGTCGTAATTGGTGTGTCGTCGTTGTTGGTGTGCTAAGACTATAATGCCTTAGCTATACAAAGTCAATCAAACGGACAGGCAACCGAATAGCTAAGTTTACCGTATCTTAGTGCATGCGAAACCGAGCAGACCGGGAACCGATAACTAAGGCTAACAGTGCCTTAGCTCTGCGAAGCTGAGCGAACCGGGAACCGATGACTAAGGCTTAACCGTGCCTTAGCTCTGCGAAGTTAAGCGAACCAGGAACCTATGGCTAGAGCTAACCGTGCCTTAGCTCTACGAAGCAGAGCAGACGAACCGGGGACGGTGGCTAAGGCTTAACCGTGCCTTAGCTCTGCACAATCGAGCAAACGGACCGGGAAGCCGTGGCTAAGATTTGCCGTATCTTAGCGCTGCGTAGACAGGGGACTAATACCTAAGGCTAACCGTGCCTTAGCGCTGTTCAGCCGAGCGAACGAACAAACAGGGAGACCGACCGAAATGATTAAGACCGGGTGGTCTTAGAGTCCTCTTCGTATTTGCCTCCAGGCCGTCTGCTTCGACGTGTTCGAAAGAACCGACAGAGATACTCCAACCCGAAGAAGGAGACCTCTAGTGGTCCTTAAAAGGACCTTTTAGCATATCAGTGTTGAGGTAAGGCGAATGCGACCACGAGATGTACGATTGCGCCTTTAAGAGCTTCGCTTCGAGAGACTTGTGTGCCGCCGGACTGCTGAAGGAGCCCTGTCTATACAGGGTGATCGCTATGTCACACTAATAGGGCCGCGTAGACAGAAAGTTCGTCTATAAAAAATAGAAGTGGAAATGCAGTCCTTTTTTAGTCTGGGATAGGCTTCGAAAAATAATCCACTTTATTTTATTAGTTACTTTTGAAAGACGGGCTTTGTTGTAAAATGTAAGTTATTTCCTTTTTTTTTTTTTTGCCTTTACGGCAGGTCAGGGCTATGGAAGGTTTCATTATTTCCGGTCGTAGCCGGATGTAGTGCTTTTAAGGGTTTGAGGGATCCGATTTATTTACGTTTTTAGGCGGGTCACAACAAAGCCACAAGCTGATGACAAGATGAATTAAATGTTGTGTCCGAATGTCTTTTCACTCCTAACCGTCCTTACAGATTGCCTATTTATCTGTACACACCTTGATGTTTACTCTACTCACTACAACCCACAGACTAAAGACAAGATGAATTTAATGATCTGATAGAATGTCCTTTCACCTGTAACAACCCTTACGGAATGGTGCTCAAATATGGTGAATGACTGAACAGAGATGAGACAATCTGCATTGATCTAAATGCACTGAACAAAGAAGTCAAGAGAGAAATCCATTCAATGAAATGTGTTGGTGAAATCTTGGCTAAACTCAAAGACAGCAAAATATTTACCAAACTTATGAAAATTCAGACTTTTAGCAAATCTCACTGGATGAAAAATCAGAACTTCTTACAACATCTGTGATACTGTTCAGATGGTATTGTTACAACCAGCTCCCATTTGGAATCAGTTCCGTAACGGAAATGTTCTAAGGGACAATGTCAAAAATTTTAGAAGAACTGTAGAGAATAGAAAAATAAAATTAGAATTGAAATGATTTTTTTTTTAATCCAGAAACTCCCAGGAGCCCTAGACAGGAAGTAAGGGCGACGGATGCACAAAGAAAAAGAACCGTTCTGGCAAAAGAAAGAAACCCATTCTCTTTCAGCAGTGACCAGTGAATTGAAAACACCTATATCTTTCTTGCCGCTAGAGGGAGGCTACGTATCCGTTTTTATACGGTACTCTGGTTAACCTTTCTACTTGTAGCAGCCGTCTCTGTTACCAGCAACCTATGACTAAAAATTCCAAATAATGGACTCACAACTAAAAATACCGAATTTCAACACCTTATTTGGGAAAAACGACGGTCCTCAAATATTCCAGGAAGACATTTCCTCACTACAGAGTTCGTACGGAAATTCCAAAAGAAATAAAGTTGAAATTAAAAGATATCTTGGCTTCCTTTCTTCTTTATTCTTCTCTGGTAGCCTTGACAGAGAAGAAGAAACCAGCAAAATAAGATGAGGTAATGAGAAACCAAAATGGAGTCAGATAATAACAAAAACCAAACTAAAACTCAGCCCCATAGGACTAGGAGTGGTGTCAATTGATTCTATGCACATCCATATTTACCAACCCCTCCGCTTGGGCAGGATATGACACAAGGTCAATTTTTTAAGCGAAGTTTAACAGGTTTGAATTTAGAGTTTTCCTTCTCCTAGACTAGTTGCCTCACCAAGGCTGAAGAACCTAGTCTGCCCAACTATTTACCCATAGCTGGAGGGAGAATAATTAGATTCATACCTTTCTCAAGTGCAATGTGAAATTCAATCAGTCTCGTCCAGGATTTGAACTCGTGTCGCCGTGTCCATTTCCTACGACAGTAGCCATTACACCATGGCCATCTTCAAATTCTGTGCATATCGCAGGCCAATTGATTGAAGCTCATGTGGCCGTGATCATCAGCGCGTTAGCATTTGTATTGATGTAAGCCTCCAACGACCGTAGCGACTGTCGTTCTTACTTTTGTCGACGAATTTTAGGAATTGGATATTTATCCTTGACCTTAATTTGAACAGAAGACAGAGAGCTAGAAAGAAGATCAGGCATTAAGGCACTAATCAAATTAATTCCGGACTAATTACCCGAACAAGGATGCTTGATTGGTTCTCCACTGGTAACATAGCGATAGAAAAAATAGGGTAACGAACGCCAATTCTTTTTTTTTTCTCTTTTCTCACATTGGCGAGGGAAAGGGAAAGTCGTTTTAGTGATACTGACCTTCAAAAAAACAGTCCCCCAGGAAACACTGGTAAAAGGGTGCGTTTTAAAGGCATGACAAAGAGATGA
Organism: Sepioteuthis lessoniana; assembly: GCA_963585895.1. Taxonomy (NCBI): domain Eukaryota; kingdom Metazoa; phylum Mollusca; class Cephalopoda; order Myopsida; family Loliginidae; genus Sepioteuthis; species Sepioteuthis lessoniana. The sequence goes on from OY757918.1 coordinate 16,226,279, forward strand.
GATGAGACAGCCCTACAAAAAGAGAAAGTTTAAAATCCGAGGAAGTGCCCTCTTCTCCCGGTATGTTCGACCGAAATTTGTTGGGGTTTGTTCTACCTTCTTATTTCTTGTACCATTTTTTAAAACTCTTTACATGTGTGTCTATGAGTGGGTTTGGGTTTGGTTTAGTTTGGTTTTATGGTATATCAATCCTTGTAGCTCATTTAATGCCTAATTCTTTATATATATATATATATATATATATATATATATATATATATATATATATATATATATATATATTATGTGATTTCTAAACACATTTTGTAGACAACATTTTTAAACGAGCCTAAGCTCATTTTTTGCACGGTTAAATGATTTCATTTAGTTTATAGAAAATACATTTTTTAGCCTAAAAATTATCAACTCCAAAAACACAGAATAAGAATATTCTAGAAATTTCGGATCAAAATCGCATTAACATTGAAGTAACACTTTTATATTTTTCAACCAACCAATTAAATACACAGAATAAGAACATTCTAGAAAATTGGCTCAGAAACTAATTAACAGAAAAATATTTAGGCTGCAAAATAAATAAGTAATTATACGAATCTGATTGGTCAAGAAATGTCTGCATGCTTGAATTTTAGGACCCGCAATAAAACCTAACAAAATCCTATTTTTGATTCACTTTAGTTACCCCTAAAAGTATAAATAACGAAGAATTTAATTAACTTAGGTATTCCAATACTAGAGGCAACATACACAGGACACAGAGCGAAGAAGCTTGCGACGTTCTTTTGCCGAATACCGGAACGTGACACGTTGTCGCCAAAGATCATAAAAAACGTACATGTTGACTTAAGAAAACAAAAGGCCCATACTTATGGTCCCTCACATATATACACACACGCATACACATGTATGTAAGTAAAGTCAATTTTTTATCCTCTTTACTTCGGCCAGCTAGGAACACATTGATTCAATAGACTTTCCCAACATGTACACGCGCACATACGGGCGAACAAATATTTTTTATTCAACTGGCCATAGCTGTATTTTCTACGTACACACACACGCACATAAAATGAACATTGTTTTATTTTAATTATTTTTATCCTGTTTGTTATGATTATTAAATTGCTTGTTTCTTAATTTTTGTTGTTGTCACATTCCATTTGTTTACGTGCTTCTAAAATTTGTGTTATATTTGTGGAAACTACGGTCACTTGCCTTCCATCACGAAAACTATACAAGTTAGACGAAACAGACACGCAGGTCACTGCTGGAGAAGCAAGGACGAGCTCATAAGTGATGTACTCCTATGGACCCCCACATATGGCCAAGCAAAAGCAGGACGACCAGCTCGAACTTACATACAGCAGCTATGTGAGGACACAGGATGTAACCCTAAAGACCAGCCAGAGACGATGAATAATAGGGAGAAGTGGCGAGAGAGGGTCAGGGATATCCGTGCTGGCGGCACGACATGATGATGATGATGATGATGATGAAACCTGAAAGTAACTCCCGTAAACTACGGAAAGTACTTAATTCTATTTACTGTTAATCATTTGTTTGCACACAGTTAAATGTTTTCAAGTATTGTTATTTAACACTAACAATTCAATTAAACATCAGTCCTTTGTTTACACACAGTTAAATGTAAAACCAGTTCTATTTCAAGCAGGCATAAATCATTTATTTGCATACAGTTTAAATGTCAAACAGATCTATTTGATCCATAGGTTGGATCCCATCTGGTGCTATCACTCCGGGTGGTAGAGGACCCGGGAGTGATGGCAATAAACGGGTACTCCAGCAAATTGTTTAGCGTCATATTCAGGGCACTCGTTGGGGGAGCCTTGTTCTTCTGCAGAGATTCAATCCGTGTATTATGCAGCCCCAGCCAACTGAGCACGTTTGTGTCCATGAGGTTCCAATATCTGTTTTATTTTATTTTATTTTATTTTATTTCTGCTGCCAGCAGCATTTTTGTTGTATTGTCATATGCCTATACATCTACATATACATGCAGAATAATTCACAACGACATAATGATAAAGGACGAGCGAAGACTTCTTTATAAAAATATGTACCTCTCACTTTATTGTAAGGGTTCGAGAAGGTTATTCAAGGTTTTATGGTGAGAGGGAGTTGGAGACCGAACAGAACTGCAATATATTGACCCCCACTCTTATGGCCGTCAGCGTTGTGTCTTTCTCGTTCTTCAGGGCTGCTCAACCGGAGGCTCAGGGGCCCAGCTCTCTGCTGGACGATGGCTTTCTTTACTGCATCTTATCACCAACTGGTCTCCGAAACTCCATCGGGGGTCCCAAGGGCCCCTTCGGCCGTGTGTGGCTTTCTCTACCACATCTCGTCTCTAACTCCGTCTGATCTCTAACTGTCTGACTTCTTGTCTTGACCGAGCTATATAATAGTTCAACGCCCACTCAATCGCCCACTCAATCTTTGGAATGGCATGTTTGATCGTCATCAAGCGGAAATAACTGTCATGCAGTTCACAGGTCACTCTCTCCCGGTGCATCAGTCTATGAGTGTATCATAGGCTTTTTACCTTGTCCCATTTCATCAGCCAAATCCGCCCACGCGATCTCTTTCGATTACTGGCCATTGGAATGTGTCACTTCCTTCCGGTGTATCACCTTGGAATGGCATGTTTGCCCGGGCCGAAGGTCAAAATACAACATTTTGAACCGTCGGACAGGGTTTACCAACACGTTAAAAATACAATTTTGGGGTTCTTTCCTTCCTTTTCATAAGCTTTATTTATTTGGTTTCTATGTCATTGATATTGTTATTGCTTATCGTTGCCTTTAATTTTGCTTGCTGATTTTTTGGTTTCGAAGTTCGGCCGTTGGAAAGTCAATAAGCAGTGTAGCTTTGAAAGGTGACTTAACGACGGGAACCGATTCGTAACAATAGCATAGTTGACATATTTTGAGGTTTCTAAAAAAAAATCAATTAATTAGTGTAAATAGACCGTGGAAGTAAACGTATTCAACTATTCGTCCGTTGCAAAAAATAAGTACTACCTCCTTGACCAATCAGAAACGTTCTTATACGGTTTGAGAACGGAAGCAATTCCTTCTTTTTCTAGAGGGGTCTGGACTTTGCTCTCGGTGTAGGCAGTAGTTTTCGCCATGTCCCTGTTTCCACAACCAATATACTTTATTAAATTAACCAACCACAAATCTACATCAGCAGACTCATTTTTATTATATTTTTACCACACCTCATTTTTTCTGAAAGAGACGTTCCTTGTAAACATTCTTCAAGTACGATCTATCCCATATTCAACTTACAAATGAACATTCCTTTCATGTTTATCGTCCATAAAATTAACTTGAATAATTGTTTTATCTTCCTTTTTATTTATTTATCTCGACTGATATAAATATTTATCTCTCTCTCTCTCTCCAAAACCTTCTTGCTACTCTCTTGGGATAAAACAAGTTTCTCTAATCGTGACAATATTATCTAATTCAGTCAAATCTTTCTCGGAAATAGATAACATTAACGAGATTCGAAGTTAAGTTGTGGAATTTCCTTGAAAAACCAGTCACAAATGCGTTGAAGCGGGTAAATCGTCATAGATTTGTGTAAATGAATAAATGCCTCATGATACGAATCGTTTCCTTCATTGTGTGGTATTAAATGTTCTATTAAAACTGGTGTAACGTTAAAGGATAAATAGAACACTTAACTCTTACAAAGTTGTATTGTACTTGCAAAGGTTGTATTGCTTTTGCAATATACACCCCCTGAAGATGGCCTATGATGGGACTGAAAGTACTTGGGAACAAATTAACTTTGGAAAATTTATTAGCCAATTCCAGCCGGATATTATAATATCCATACAGCGTCTTGAATGGATCAAAATAAAAAATATGTAGACAAAAATCTATACGATTTAACTTATTTGTCTTAATGTAGAAATGCTGCTTAACCACACACACACACACACACACATATATATATATATATATATATATATATATATATATATATATATCTGTTGGGCTTGTAGAATGTAGAGAATTTGATTTTAAAAAGGAAGAATATTGCGCATCAGACGATTGGTTCATGAAACTGAACTATGGGTAAACCTAATGAAACTGAGCATTTGGTTCAGTTCGAATTCTTTGCTTCATGGCATATCAACTTTGGTGTGAACATTGAGGTACAGCTCATGAAACTGAAAAATTGGGCGTGGCTCATGAAACTGAGACTTCGGTTCAGTTCGATTTCTTAGTTTTACGGCATGTCAATGTTCGGGTGAACATTTGGGTGCGGCTCATGAAACTGATCGTTTGTGTACAGCTAATGAAACTGACCTTTTGAAATTGAATGATTTGGTAAAGTTCACGAATTTGAAATTTTGGGTACAGCTCATGAAACTGAACATCGGGTACACCTCATGAAACTGAACGGTTGCGTACAGCCCAGGAAACTGAATGATTGGGTACAATTTACGAACTTGAACAATTGGGTACAGGTCAAGAAATTGAACGAGTGAGAAGCTCAAGAAATTGAACAATTGGTTAAAGCTTATGAATATAAAAATTTGGGTACAGCTCATGAAACCAAACGCAAACAACGTATTTGTAAATAAAATCCATTGATATCAACGATTTTACGCGATTTAAAAATTCTAAAACGTTTACGTTGATTCACCTCTAAGTGTCATGGAAAAAACAGCAAGTTTCACACACACACACACACACACACACACACACATATATATATATATATGCGGGAAAATTTAGTAAATTAAATGTAGTTAAATTTAACAAAATATTTTTATCTAAGTTATATTCCTTAATGTAAACACTTTATTCATTTGATGTAATAGGCAAATAAATAATGAATATAAATACAATCAATTTAAATGAACAATGTAAAAAGATAAAATAAACAGATAAATCATTATTTTCCTATTTGGGTTTAGATCATAGTTTAAAACTTTGAAAATGAAACAAGTTCTCTTTGAATGTTTATGAGTTGTACGCATTTAGTATATGTTTAGTTCGTATCATTATAAGTTTGTAGTGGTTGCATGTAGTGAGTGAGAGTGACTTCTCGTCCGTATTTTACAGGTATTACTTCACGATAAGTTCCACTACAAATACAACACAAATTTTTACAAGCACGTAAAACAAATGGAATATGACAACAACGAACATTAAGAAACAAACAATTTAATATTCATAACGAAACAGGAATGAAAATAAATGAGAAACATAATGTGCGAGTGGCCACTGTGGAAAAAAGTTATTGCCAGTTAAATGAAAATAAGATTGTTCACTCGTGTGTGTGTGTGTGTGTGTGTGTGTGTGTGTGTGTGTTTAAATATTTATAAAGTCTATCAAATAAATAGTTCCATGGTTGGCCGATGTAAGTTGGATAAAAATAATTGTCTTTACTTACATTAAGAGTGCACTGTGTTTTTTCTTAAGATTTTGGCGACAGCGTGTCGCATTGATGAAAGAAAGTTTACAAGTCTTTCTCTTTGAACCTTAATTGCGGCGCTGCTGCTGGTTTCATGACTTTTTGTGAAAAATCTTTTTGGGTAGTAGATGGAATGACCTTTTGGCCGTGGAAGAAATGAATTGAATGACCGACAACTGACAATTGACCAGGTTGATTAAATTCTTCTTTATTTAAACTTTAGTAGTGGATCAAAAAATAGTTTAATTGCAGTCCTAAAATTTAAGCGCATAAACATTCCTTGACCAATCAGATTCATATTTTTACTAATTTATTTCAGAGCCTAAATATTTTCTGTTAATTAGTTTCTGATCCTGTTTTTCTAGAATGTTCTTATTCTATGTTTTTAGCCGATTGGTTGAAAAATATAAAAATGTAACTTTAATGCTCATGCGGTTTTGATCCAAAATTTCTAGAATGTTCTTATGTATGTTTTTGTTGATTATTTTAAGGCTAAAAAAATGTGTATTCTCTAAGTTCATTTGTAGTTGTTTATGTAGCACTGAATAAGATAAGAAAATCTCTTTGAAGAAGAACAACGAAAGGTTTATTTTTATGACAGAAAGTAGAACTGTGTTTGAGTGAGAAAATTTCTTTGGATATCGCAGGTAGCAGCAGTTATCTTCGACGAAGGTCGTCAATGCTGAAGCGTCCAGTAGAAGGGAACAGGAGGGAGGTCTTTCTTCTCTGTTTGCCGAGTACTCTCTGCTCGCTGACCGTAACTTCCAAAAAGGGCTAGAAAAAATAGTTCTTTAGAGGAAGATGCAATCAATGCGCTCTGCCCGTTAATTGGTCAGTGTGTGGCCGAATCGCTTGGTGGAGGCATTGATTCGCGAGAGAAAATAGATCTTTTATTTTATTGTGACTGCAACACACAATCGTTCAATAACGTTATCTTTTCTGATCACTTAACGTTTTATTGGCAAATGAAATAATTTCCTTTTGAGAAGTTAAATTCAAATAATCTTCACTAAATACAGTTAAAAAAAAACCTTTTCAGGGTTTTTCTTAATAATTACTGACTGTTTTGTTGACATGTGACCAAAAATTACGTAAACTTTCTATTAGATTCAAATAAACATCTAGCGAATTATAACTGTATTTACGACTCAGAACTGGTATGCTTCGTAACCAATCAGTCACCTTTACACTTACAGACATGTGTTTAAAAAATAGATATTAATTTCTTTAATGTGTTGATTTTTTTTAAAACTTCGAAGGATGATTGGTCTGGTTCTTTGATTTGATAGTATGTCAGGTCCTTGTGGGTTATCTGATGCCAAATCCTGATTACACACACACACACACATGATTTGTAATCCACTAGTTTGTTCGTAAACTTATTTTAGAACGAATCATAGGTCATTCGTTTGCACTCAGTTAAATGGTTTCAAGTATTGCTATCAAATACAAATAATTCTATTTAATATTAATCATTTGTTTTGCACACAGTTAAATGGTTTTAGGAATTGCTATTTAACATTAATGATTGTATAGCAGAAAGAACTAATTTCAACAGCTTGTCAGACCACCATTAAATCACGTGGTGATTTATATTTTCAAATTTATTATCTGGCGCGGGAATTATTTTTGGCCGTTGAAGTTTCGATTTTATATTTTCGACCAATGAGGATGGTTTATGCCATTCTGCTCGGATCACTTTCCCGGGCAATACAAAAGGCTGTGTAACGCTCTGTTTTCCTCTCTTCTTGGCTGACCCTAGCAGCAGACAGACCACATCCACACGAAGAGAGAGGATTCAACATTTGGGCCACTGTTCTTTAGGAGACCATTCCTTTATCATTTATTCCTTCCTCCTAGACCAGCTGGACCTTGAAACTTCAGGTTGAATGCTTAATTCCAGCTCTAAAATTTCCAACTGTTTTCTCCTATTTGTATGACTCACAGTACAAGGGATTTCGTCTCTAGCTGACATTAAAGTTTTTGGAACTCACCAATATTCTCGTCCACTCATTTGTTTTACTTCTTTCTTAATATAACAAGGCAAAAAAAACCCCAAAATTTGCCTCTTTGTTATAATTGTATGTAATATCAATCATTTGTTGGCGCACAGTTTAAATGGTTTTAAATATTGCTATCTCAGCATAACTCCTTCCGGCCCTTTTAAGGTAAAATAGGGTTGGGTACTTGTTTGCCACAAAAACAATCTATAGAATACAGTCAGTACAATGATATAGGTGTTAGAGTTTGATATGTCTTGACGATTGATCGGATCGGGCCTCTCCGACCGCTTGTCTAGCACAGTAAGGGCCAACGTAGAGTGTTGCAAGTCACTTGACCTCTTCAATTGGCAGATCAAGGACTGCTCAGCCACCAGGACCTCGTTTTCAAGCATTATGAGTCGCCATTCACAGCCAACAGGTAGCCTCGTTGGAGGGGAGTAGGTCTTACCCCTCTGCAGAGGTGCAGTCGGTGTATTTGACTGAGTGGAACATTGAACGAGTCTCATTAATTATTTCGAAAGTTTAATGAAAAAAAAAAAAGATTTAGAAAAACAAAATTAAACAAAAAAGAGAGAATTGTCGGAAACTATTGGTACTTTTTTTAATAGCTCAATCACTCATATGGCAAAAACAAGCTAAAGTCGTGACTGGCTTCACACACTCACTTCCGGAACAAACGGGTAATAAAAAGAGATAATAAAATATTTTCTGACCAATTAGCATCAGTCATACGGTTTTCAAGCGGGCTGATTTCAGGAACCGATTTTCGGGAACCTTTTTGGATATAAACAGCTCAGTGGCTGGCCTCTTTAGCCGGGACGTCTAGCATTCGTGTCTATAGGGGCTCAAGGTCAATGATAGATTCGTGGCCGAATGGCCCCCGGCATCTGCTGAGCCACCTGCTGATTGGCGATGACGTCAATGACAACACAGCCAAGCACGAGACTTTCAGGTCTTGTTCAAGCTATGAGCAGGCATACGTGCTAGACTCACGTTATATTCAGTGAGACCAAGACCAGCAGGGTAATCTGGCTCACATTTAACCTTGTGAACCTATGACCAGCATAGATCAGCAGGACACGAGTCGAGGCTCCTGTCCGACCTTCTCCTCCCCTAAAACCCCCACTATAAAAAAACCTTGTATTAAATCCTGTCTGGTGGGAGGCAGCGATGAATATTCAGAACTGGATTCGCTTCCGGTGGCGACACACATAAAAGAGATGACTGAGAAGCCAAAGTCAGCACCATCAGACCGGCTGTGGTTGCGTGCTGCACGGTTCGTTTGGGTGTGTTCCACCACAGGATACAACACCCCTGGCCTCAGGGAGGCCGTCCCCCCAGGCTTTAACCCTCTTCGGAGGGGTTGGGTTTATCCCCCGGCGCCCCAAAAAGGAGAATGCCAACGGGGCCAGAGGTATTTTTGAAACTGCCTGATTCGTGTGGGCTCCGGCTCTGTGACAGGACCCACCTTAAAAAGGCCTTGTGCCACATTCTTACGCTGGTGTGGCCACTGAATAAATCTAGAACGAACCTCACTTCTGACGACGACATGCCCGATCAAGACAAACCAGCAGCTATGACCCCCAGCAGCAGCAGCAGCAGCAGCAATATTAAAAAATATACTGCTCACTCGAGTTACTTTACTCGAAGACGACAAGCATTCAAGGCCGACCTTCAAGCGTCTGTACAATAGCTTCCGGTTGTACATATACTAAATTGGTACAATGGCTTCCGCTGCACAAATTTTCTGTCTCAATTATTTCTTTCAAATAATTTCCTGTTCCAATAGAATAAACTTTTAATAAGAAATATCTTTAAATGATACACTTTGAACTGTGTTGTTGATTAAATTAAAATCTATTTTAAAATGTTAAACTGATTAATCAAAAAGCAGATGAGATTTTTATCGTATTTAGATTTGAAATGAGATTTTTTGTGCTTTGTACAAAGCTCTAGTGCTGTAGAGCTGTTGATTTTTTTTAATTCATTAAAAGAATTTATCATTCTCTTTTTTTTTTTTTTTTTGCTGAATATCGATAAATATTTGTGCTGTGAATTTATATAGCAAATTCAACATTCTCGTAAGACCGTCCAAGCTAAATCTGGATGTATGATAAGCCTATGAATATACTTAATGATACTAGCAGCCAAACCTTCAACCCAAATTTTATGTCAAATTTTCTAACTTATTGTTGGATATTGACTGAAAGCTCCCTTTGACATCTCGCATAAGTTGCGTGCGTTGCATAACAGGAAGTGCTCCTGTTTCCTAAAATAAACAGGACGCAGGTTGTCCCCCGACGAAAATGCAGCATGTTGCATGGGTAGTATAACAGGAAGTGCACCTGTTTCCTAAAATACGCAGGACGGGGGTTGTATCCCAGCAGAAGTGCCACGTAAACTGCGTGGGTGGCATTCTTGAAGGAGGCGTGTTCACATGCAATGTGTTGGTAGGAACTGGAACCACAAAAATTTGCGTGGGCGTCCGGAATATTGTATAACCAGGAGGGACAAGCGGAGACTAGAGAGAGAGAGAGAGAGAGAGAGAGAGAGAGAGAGAGAGAGAGAGAGAACGGGCTGAAGACAACTACAAGACGTCACATCGCTCTGGGTTCTATCCTTACGCCACAATGCCCAAGGTTAAGAAGGAGAGAAAAGCCGGAGATGTGCGAGACTTGTGAAAGCAGAGAAGCAAAAGATTTTCCATGCTCTGTACGAGATTCGCGTAAGTAGAAAAACGAGAGGAAACTAAGATGATTCGATGTCTTGAGGTAACAGTGTCGCGAAAATGCAGAACGAAACAGAAAGGCTGAGAGGTTTCACATAAGAACTACACCGTCGCCCCTGTATGTGTGTGCATCTCGGCCATCTCCGACTCTTTCTCTCACTCAACCCATATATATATATTTCGGGTAATAAAAGAGAAAAAAAGAAGCAGATTATATTTTTATACATCAGTATTGTTGTCTTTCTCTTCTATACAACACAACGATGGTACGAATTTAAACTTGGAATAACTTTTTAGATAAATCGTTGATGGTTTCTGTTTGTTTGTTTTTTTAATGGCGATTTCATAACAACAGAAAATATAGCTCATCACAACCACTCCACACACACACACACAAAAAATGAATGGAATAACTGAAGATTTGGTTTTGGAAAGTAAGTAGCCTATTTTTGTAAGTAAATATAATTATCACATTTTGGGGAAAAATAGATTATCTTTTTAGGCTGCTAGTTCGGTTTACAGCAAAGTTAATATTGCTAGTTTACGAAAGTGATAACAATCCTATCGCAGCCGAGAATAATTATAAGAGTTACCTGTCGTTATTCCTTTTAAACAACTCAACAGTCACTGAAAAGCGAAAGAAAAATCATCATCATCATATCGCGCTGGTAGCACGGATATCCCTGACCCTCTCTCGCCACTCCTCCCTATCGTTCATCGCCCTAGGTAGGTCTTCAGGACAACATCCTGTATCCTCACATAGCTGCTGAATGTACGTTCGAGCTGGTCGTCCTGCTTTTGCGCGGCCATGTGTGGGGATCCATAAGAGTACATCTCTTATGAGTTCATCTCTGCTTCTCCAGCAGTGTCCTGCATGTCTGGTTCGTCTAACTTGAATAGTTTTCGTGATAGGGGGCAGGTGGCCGTACAGTTGGTGTCTTGTGGGGTGTTGCTGCCAGGACTTGTTCAGGATTGCACGCAGCATTCTTGTGTAATTGCCATCTAGCTTCTTCTCCAGCCGTTTTGTTAGCGTCCATGTAGTGCATCCATATAGCAGTATCGATGTGACCGCTGCCTGGAAGAAACTGCGTTTCATTTTATCGGTTAGGTCTGATTTCCATATAATCGATAGCCTATTGATAGCTGTCCATGCTTTCGTTAACCTCGTTTCGATGTCCTTTTCGGTTGATTCGACGCTGCTTCTTAGGTACGTGAATTTGTCTACTAGTTTAAGAGGGGTTCCTTCTAGAGTGGAGATGTCCCCCGTTTGGTTATAGCACATATATTCCGTTTTGTGTGCATTAACATAGAGGCTTATGCTTGCTGCTGCTCGTTCCAAACTATGCAGAAGTGTTTCGGCTTGGTCAGGTGTATTTGCCAGTATCGCTATGTCATCGGCGTAGTCGGCGTCGGTAATTGTTGTTGCGGGGTATCTTCTGCTTCTTTTCTTCGTCAGTTCGAAGCCATTCTCTTTGATTTTGTCAATCGATGTTCTAAGTACGTAGTCTAGACAAATGATAAAGAGGTACGGGGCCAGCGTGTCCCCTTGTAGTACTCCTGCTACAATGTCAAAGTATTCTGTGTCTCCATCCGGTGAATTCTTTTCCGACCAATAAGAAACGATTACATGACTTCAGCGCAAATCTGAACCACTCGAGCAGTATATAAGAAGGGCTAATCTCGGTAACAGCTTCAGAGAGATGCCGAACGATCACTAAGCAGCAACAACATCAACTAGATTGTGTGTTAATAACCAACTGTTCGTGGTTTTAGAAGTCTAGTCGAAGTGGAATCAACCTATAGTGGGGGTAGTCAACTTATTTAACACGCAAAATAAACTGATGGATGTTCACCAATCAGACATAAGCAAAATACTGCTCTGTTTTTTCCACCTCAAACTTAGTTTCTTATATGCTCATTAAATCTTGCCACTTCACGTGGGCTTATCACATTCTCCTCCATAAAATAAGTCACACCTCTTGCGTCTTTTTCTTCTTCTGGTTACCGTGTGCCGGGAGCAGAGAGAGCACACCTGTTTCTTCGAGGTAAGATTGTTTGTGGCATTACTACTACACCAACATTATGCGATTAAACCAACTATATTATGCGATAACATCAACAACAATTATAAATAATAACCAACTACAAAATGCGACGACAGTTCATTAAACTCTCTGTACATCGACCTAAAATAAACGAGAATAAATGCTTTCTTTCTTTTTCAATCTGAAACACGTCTCACCTCCATTGTTGTCTTACTTCTCACTCTTTTCCGATTACCACGAGTTCCAGTTCTTTGAGACGATCACATTCATACAAGGTCTATCCTCACTCGTTTATACTAAAGCTCCCGCAACATAAAGAGACAATCTCTTTTTTAAGTTCATAATTAAGAAAATTGAAAACGATTTATAAAATATAGGTATGCATTTTCAGTCTTATTTCTTCTGATGAAAACCTATCATGCTTTTTTTTTTGGTTTTGATTTTTTTTTTTTTTTTTGATAAGCGATGTTTAAAAAATCTTCTAATGAATTATCAAGATAAAGAAAGCCCACACCCTCAGGCCATACTTACCCCTCGTCTAAAAGGTTTGGGATTTGGTCTATTGCTTGATGTCTGAAGTGGCTCTAAAAAGATAAATGCCGATTTGGGTGGAGGTGTTCGGTAAATACTATTTGTATCCGTGAACTTTGGTTCCGGCCTGGCCTTATGATGAAGAGCTTAATTTCAGGGACCATTCCCGCATCCATTCATCACCTACTTCTAAAGCGCCTCCTTGCGGAAGGAATTGTCCTCATTCATGCATTAGTGCACGGGTGGTACTCTGTCTAAGCACCCTGCCTGTGATGGAGTGAAAGGAAAAACCTTTTTGAAGCGGGATGAAGCTGTTATTTTGGTGGCATAGTGTTATGCCTTTTTCTATGGATTCACCAAAAAAAAAAAAAGAAAAAAGAAAAAAACACACTCATCATCTATCTATCTAGATTTTGGCTTCGGTTTCTTTATTTAATGGCATATCATCCTACGCGGGTTTTTCAATGTCAAAGCCATTTTTTAGAAATACAGTAGTTCCATTATTTAAGCTCGTTGCTGTGGAATAAAGGACTTCATAACTTTCCAAAGGTATTAGTCCAAAAGTGAACTGGAGTTCGAACCCGCTTACTACGATGTTGCAATTCGGCACATTAGCCACTACGCCACAATATATATATATTAATTAAATTACCATGACTAGAAAATTCGGTAAACACTTACAAGCGACATACGGAACACTGAACAGCTGTTTCGACCTTATTGGGTCTCATCAGCAGTGCATACCGTGATCTCTACCACAGGAGATCGAACTAGCAACCACAGAATGCAGAAACCGAAACTCTACCACTGGGTCACGAGTCCATGCCACACATAAGTTATCAAATATATATATATATGTATAACTGAATCTGTTGACCAAATTTTCTTGACCGCGTTTTCGAACCATCCAATAAAAAAAGATCCTCTTAAGCTACATTTGATCCAAAATTCATAACAATTGTTATTTGCTTTTTTTATTCAATGAAAATTCTTCCTCCTACCCTAGCCCGGTCGAATAGTAGAATACACCGACTGCATCTCTGTAAGATCCCCCTCCGGCAATGAGTGTCCTTGATATGACATTAAACCATTTGATGGCGAGATTTCAGCTTTGGAGATTTAGGGAATTCAGAATACCCCTTCATTGCCATTGCTCCCAGGTCCACTCGAACCTGGAGTGATAGCACCAGATAGGGTCCTATCTATGGGTTAAATAGAACAAACTGGATGCGAACAAATGACTGGTGTTAAATTCTGACTATCGTTTAGCACTACTTGAAACCATTTAACTGTGTGTAAAAAAGAGTTCAAGCTTGTTTCAGAATGTTATTTACAAAATGTGTTCACAAATTATATATATATATTCAATATATATGAATGAAGAGGATTTGTGATTAAATAACCTACAATGATTGGTATGCCATAAAAAACCAACCAACCAACCAACCCTCCCACCTAACTCTTTTACGTATCCTCGTCCTTTTTTTTAATAGTGTTAGATGAATAGAACTAATGAATTTTTATAAGCAAAGCCGCCCACTGCATGATTGATTATGTATTAGATAATTAATCGTAAATAACCGCAAGAACAAATGAACTAAGAAAAGTATTTTGAAGTAATGAAATGATATTGATTATGACGTATATTCCAAGTTACCCAATGGTACAACCGTCATCTCCTAAACTCTTTCTGTGCTTTGTATCTCTCTCTCGTTCTCTCTCTCTCTTTCTCTCTCTTTCTTTCTTTCCCTTTCTCAATATATATATATATATATATATACTTCACTCACTGTGTGTGTGCGTGCTTTACGATAACTTTTATTTTAGAAATTCTAATGACCAATGTTCCAATCACAATCCAAGATTTAAACCACGATAAAGAATATTAAGGTGCTTGTGGGTTTTCATCAAAAGAAATTGACTTGGCTACCCAAGTTCGAATCCTGGACGATGCAGTTCCCATTACGTATAGCGCTAATACCCTTGAGAAAAGGTATGAGCGCTATATGTAATGGAAACAGCATCCAACTATGTTCCCTTCAGTTATGATCAAATAGTTGGATAGACTGAGATTTTTAACCTTGGAATGGTAACCAGTCTGTGAAAAGAAAAACTCAGAATTTAGACCTGTTATATACCTTGATAGGAACGGGACCCAGCAGGTTATCCTGTCCAAAACACGCTACATGAGGAGTGCCCTCCACGACCAAATTAATTTGTGTGACAAAAGAATAAAAAAGGTCAGCTACTGCAAAACAATTGGGGTTTTCAGATGTTAACTTTCGGGAAACCATATTCCATATTATTACTTCTGTCTACCAATTTTGAAAAAACTCAATGCGAAAATAATGAAACTGACAGATAACATCGATTGTGAATGTAGGAGTTTGCGTTTCAACCGGTATAGTTTTTTAGATTGAACTTTGCCTCCGGCACCGGTCGCTTTCGGTTAGAAGGTGTGAGAGGAACTTCCGGCCTTGAACACCGGCTGGCGCGAATTCAGTCTTTTTCAAATTGACCGGCATGCGAGATTGACGTTTTTCTTTGTGGGTCACTAGCAAGGCAAAACTGATTCGACTTAAATCATCACTTTCGTGGTGCGTTTCTTTTTTGGAACACTCATGAGTGCATTTGTTTTGTTTCAGTTTTCACGTTGGAGAATGTGTGCTTGTTTTTGCGCTAAACACGTGCTGAAATAAAGATATACATCTTCATCAGTACGAGACTCGTGTCTTTAATTTTTGGCCCTAGTTACTGCTGTTACAATGAGGATTCGGTGTGGTTTCTGCACCCTTATGGATTCCTCCCAAGGAATCCCAGTTGAATATAAATTAGATGCATTCAACATGCCACGCACAGGCACAACTTTATGTCACCCCAAAATTGGCGATGTCAACGCGATACTTTTATTCCGCTCTCGACACACTAGCTATCAATTCACCTCTGGGCCACTTCAATGGAGATAACGCCTACTCTCCTCCCCAAAAATACCAGACACACAAACTACACGGGGACTCTAAAGTTCAATCCCTCACACGTCCGACGACACACGCTGCCATCTCAACCTTCTCAACTTCTCATAACTCAATTTCGTCTCAAAAACACAACCTCTCCACGAGTCTTGCAGCACCAAAAGCAAACTACATTTTCCATGCTGCAGATAAAACCTATTCCAAAAACACATTTCGACCTTCGGCATCTTATCTTCATCACCTTTCCTTTATTTACTCTTAAAACTTAGCGCTAAAACATAACGGCTTAAGTTGTAAGGATAAATGAAAGTTCTTGCAAATAGATGAATAAATAATCGAAATTATTCTATGATCAGCTTTAGTTATTTCCCTTGAGAAATGACAATGACAGAATGACCCGTAACGCAGATTTTACAATATCATAAATAGAGTTCGAAATTGTATTGGAAATTGCTTTATGCTCTATGTTAAAGTAACAAACACTCGCTACGATGTTATATTTTTGCTGTATTACGGTAATGTGTGACCTGTCTACTCGTCAATTTATCTGCTGATGTTTTTGTATGCGACATTGAAGTGTAGTTGACCTGTCGGCTACTCTGATACGCCGGTGAATAATGGATCTCCGTATTGTAAGGTTAGTTGCTGATCTCTGTATTTGTTATATCCGCCAAGAAAGGTTTTGTCTGTTGTTTTTATAGTAATCCACTAGCCTGATCCAAGTTACAGGCTTTTGGTCTTTATTGTTTGGAAAATATCGATTTTAGAATCGCATAGTTTGTTTACAACTACGTTCGGTGTGAGAGTTAATTTTCACTCCAAAACTGGTGCCTCCGGGTCTAGAATTACCGTTCTATTTTAAAACTTGACGTAATGTCTATTTTCGTTTATTTATTCATTTTTAAAGGGCATGACAAGGTTAAAAAAAATGAGAATCTATCAAAGAATTTTGTTCGTTATGAAATAACGATTATTGAAAAAAAATTCAGTATATCCCGAAATCCATTCATAAGACTGTGGGAAAGTTTGTCCGCCTCTCAGACAAATGATGTTGTACTAGACTCAGTTTGTAGAATTTAAATCTTTTTTGTCAGAATTATCCTTGCACGCCAGTGCTTTTTTTTGCATCTATTCAAAATTACATAAAGTAAAGTTGGCGACCATAGTCAAGGGCGACTCGAAGGGTCCCTTTTCAATGGCTACGATACCGAACAGTAGGAGAGGGCCTTACTTCTTTCCATGGATTGATCCACTTTACCCTTGATACATTCCTTATAATGCTTAGTGTCACACAGGGAGGTATCGTATACCATTTTTGAGTCTTTGGTATGATTCGACCTGGGATTGAACCTCGGTTTCTCGGGCTATCGGCAAACATTCTACCCATTAGCCATATTTATGTTCTCGATAAATATTGTTTGAATAGTTTATGGCAAATGGCATATTTCTAAATAGTATTTTTATGTTCAAAGAAAATTTAGATAACGATGGAAAATTACCAAATAGAAATAATCACTTTATTTCTCTTATTTTCAGAAATGTTTGAAACACTTATATCAGTGCATTGTGTCGTTGTAGGAACTAGCATGTTTTATATTTATTTTCCATCTCAGATATATGCTGGTGTACATCATTCCAGACCTATCACTGGTCGTACCTCACTCCAGACCTATCACTGGTCGTACCTCACTCCAGGCCTATCACATCAGGCTATCAGTTCCATAGAGAAAATTAAGATGAGAATGCTAGAATCTTATTTTATGAGATATCCGACACTCCATTGTTTGATATGTTATCATATTATTGATTAAAATCAGTGTGGGATAGGCCCAAGTGGGCTTTAGTATCGACGACTTTAAGGTTTGTCTTCGTATCTGAGTACTAAAACTCACTGCCACAATTATTGGAGAATGAGGAAAATAATTGGGACTCTTGTTGCTGAGGAAATGTATTATTATTTAACATTTCCTCGTGTCAAATAATATAAAACAATTCAAAACGAAATAATAGCATATTTATTGCCGCAGCAAATTTAACAGAAAATATACAGGGATTTCATGAAACATCAAGAGCTCATTAAGGAGAGAAAGTCTTATCCAGCAGTTGAAGAGTCCCCACGTTAAAGCGTTGCACCGTGCCGGCACGGCACGAGGTTAGTTGGGGTAAAAGCCCTCCTGTCAGGAGACACACCCACTCGTGCGTGCTTCTTATTATCGAGGCCGAAACGGGGAGAGAGAGAGAGAGAGAGAGAGAGAGAGAGGGAGAGAGAGAGAGAGAGAGAGTAACGGTTTTTGCTGCACGTTTTATAGTGCTACTTTGGTCACCATTAGAAGTTCTATTTTGGAAAGCAAGGGATGTAATCTCTGCCCAATAAATTTCTTTCCACCAAACACGAATGAATCCTATGCTTCCAACACAAGTGAAATCGCTTTACCCACAGAACTTTTGGGGGTGTCCTCGTGGTGTAATGGTTAAAGCGATGCACTGCGGAATCGTAGTACGCGAGTTCGTACTCCAGTCGCGCTATTACGTTCACTTTCGGGCAAATACCCTTGGGAAAGGTATGAACCCCCTTATTCTCCCTCCAGCTATGGGTAAATAGTAGGACGGACTAGGTTCTTCAGCCTTGGTGAGGCAACTAGTCTAGGAGAAGGAAAACTCTGAATTCAAACCTGTTAAACTCCGCTTAAAAATTGACCTTGTGTCATATCCTGCCCGAGCGGAGGGGTTGGTAAATAGTACCCACAGAACTCTATGATTTCGGGTCCAATGAAAATGCATACTTTCAACTTTCCATCACTTTTCTCGGAACCAAATTTTACTTTTAGATTCTTGATTACACAACCAACGAAGTTTTTCATTAGGCCGCGTTTGATATCAAGGAGTAGACAGAAAACCTTTTGCGGTATATGCCGTGATTTACACAAAATCCTGATGTAATAAAACAATTACAGAATTAGCTTACACAACCTAATTTAAAACTCACAAACAAAATCTTTCTCACTCAGTGTAATTTATGAGAATAGGCACAATGAAATTTTTAATAGGCACAAGAATATTTTATGTACGTATTTACCAAACTCCTCCGCACCGGCAGGATGCGACACTTGGTCAATTTTTAAGCGCAGTTTAATAGGTTTAACGTTCTCCTAGACTGGTAGCCTAACAAAAGCTAAAGAACTTAGTCTGCCCTACTATTTATCCATAGCTGGAGGGAGAATAATAGGATTCATACGTTTCCCCAGGGTATTAGTTTTATGTGAAATGCAATCAGTCTCGTCCAGGATTTGAACATGTGTCGTTGTGTTCATTTTCTACGACGATAACCACTACACCACAGGCATATATCTTAATGTATGTTCCAGTAAATATGAAAAAATAGACTGATTGTTCAGTTTTGCTTTATTGAATTTTCAGCATCGTACAAAATTCAACAATTATGAGTTGATAACCCCCGAAATGTATTTAGTACTAACCACAATAAAAGACTCAAAATACTAGAAGCTATCCTCCTCATCATCATCATTAAGTCGCGCTGAAAGCAGAGAGATTCTCTCTCTCTCTCTCTCTCTCTCTCTCTCTCTCTTACTATCTATCCCTATCATTCATTACAGCAAGTTAGTCATTGGTTGCATCCTGCGTCCATAATTGTTGATATAAGTCTTTGTTGGTTGGCCAACACTAGTACGTCCATGTACAGAAGTCCAGAAGAGAACGTCGCTAATAAGTTCGCCCTTGCTTCGCCAGCAGTGTCTTGCATGCCCTTTTCGTCTTACTTGAATGGTTTGTGAGATGTGAAGCAGGAGGCTGTGCAGCCGTAGTTTCGTGAAGTATCACTAGGTATATATTGACATCACTTTCAGTAGATGAGATGCTGCTGCCGAGTTATATGAACTGGCTTATTAATTTTAGAAGCTTGCCACTTACAGTAGAGATGGCTCCTTTTTTTTTTAACACACATACTCTGTTTTATTGTCATTTGTTGCATATTGACCTCCGGCCCGGCCAAGCTGTCAAAAGAAGAAACGCACCTGTGTAAATAACAGGTGCACCCAGTCGAAGATATGAGCAGATCAGGGGTGACCTTGACTGTCGAGGGGTTGAATTGAGTGCGAAATTGTGACGCTCGTAGGAAGTAGGTGGACGTCAAATTATTACATACCCCGGCGACAGGAAGTTCAGAGCAGTTGGAGAGAAGATGCTGGAATGAGAACCATGTCCCAGCATAGGCTGGGCCCCCAGGCCCCCGGTTGAGCAGCCCAGGAGAACGGGAAAAAAAGGCTATGATAGCCAGAAGAGTGTGTGTGGGGGGTCAATATGTTGCAGTTCTGTTCGGTCTCCAACTCATCTCTCACACATAACCAATATCAACTCTTTCGCAACCCTTTCGAGAATAAAGTGTGAGAGATATTTTTTTCTGCATGCTTATGTGTACGTATAGTTGGTTGTGACTATACAACTCATTCACGTTGAAGTCAATGCCTCCTGCTGCTTTCTCTGTGCTATGCAATAGAGATTCTGTTTGGACTGGTATTTTTGAAAGAAGTGCTGGGTCGTCTGCATAGTCTGCGTCTGTCATAATTTTCGTAGGATATCGTCTGCTTCTTGCTTTTTTCAATGTGAAACCGTTTTCTTTTATTAGATCTATGGATCTTCGAAGTACGAAATCTAGGCAGAGTATAAACCAATATCGTGCTAATGTATCTCCTTGCAAGACTCCAGCGACAATGTCGAAGAAGTCAGTGTCTCCATCCGGTGAGCGAACTATTGCTTTTGTGTTTTTGTAAAGCGGTAGCAATTTGTTTGGGAAGTTTGGAAAACAAGAAACTTCTTCGACACACTTCTCCGATTATCCAACCCAGTCTACAAACAAAACTTTGGAGAGAAATTGACGAAAGGCTGCATCTTTCCCTTCTCCCAAAAATGGCGACTACGGAATCACTAAGAACTGCAGAGGTATAACTCTAACTGCTATAGCTGATTAAGTTTATAATGCTCTGCTTTTCAATCGCATCCCATCCCATATAGGGAAAAAAAAACTTAGGAAGAATCGAAACAGCTTTCGAAGGGATCATTCCACAACCTCACTGATTCTGACAATCCGTCGAATCATCAAAAAATCTCGAGCCAAGACTCCTGTCTTTTAGATTTTTCTTAGGCATTCAATTCCATGCAGACATGTTCAAGTAACTATCCTAATAAATACGAAACAACCCATAGTAAACAAAATATAATTCACTTTGGGAATGGGAGTGTATCTGAGAGATGTGCAATAGCCAACACTCTAGTCAAAATCACAGTTACATAATACCTAATGACCGTCTTTCAAACATTAAACCAGGCACTACTGCTTTGGCTCTTAACACATGATGTTACCCATGATGAACACGCCCACTTAAAAATTCTTTGATAACACTAAAACTTTTTGATTTTACAAACGATATACGGTCAAGTCACGTTAAAAAATGTCAGATTACCGAATTAAAGCAGCCTATTCAGTTCTAAAACAGGAAATCCAGGCACAGCGAGCCTCTGTGCCAGACTAAGGAAAAACGTACATCCTTGATAATGACCAACAATGGTCGAAAGTATTCTGACCACACACAGACACACACACACAGACATACACACACACACACACACACACACACACACACACACATATATATATAACCTTTCTCGTGAATTGAGCTCTCAAGTAGCCGATAATGTATATGTAAAAAGATATACGTATGAAATTCCTTCCCTCACACTGAGAGTGACGATGGCTCTTGGGTAAGATATCCGGTTGACTTTGCGCCAGACTGGTTTCGATGTTGGCTTGAAGCATCTCGCGGGTCAAGCCACACTGAAAAGTTGTGATACAACGAAACAGTCTCTCTATAGTTGAAAATATATATCTATAAATATGGAAGTAAATAAGGAAATAAATCCGACAGTATGAAGAAACGTTGAAAAAACAAGATAATCCAAAATTTGATGAATTTATTATGAAAGTCGACGTCGAACGTTTCGGTTATATTAACCTTTCTCAGGACTTTAGATTCATGAAAAATGTTGTTAAAATAGCAATGGGTGTTGCTCAAATTCATCAAATTTTGTTTTTTCAACTTTTCTTCCTATATATATATATATATATATATATATATATATATATAAACCTTTGAACAGTTTTTGTACAGCTTTGATCCAAATTTGCGGCATCTAACTTGCCAGTAAAAAAACTCAACAAAAAACTGAATAAACAATCCTTGGTTATTGTATCTAATGAAACATATCAAAAGGAAAATCTGCTACCTAAATAGACATTATAAGAATAATCTCATTGATTTAAAGTGAAATCTGTTTTCCTCTCACGCGTCTTAACCTTTGGCTTTTATTCAACAATAAGTCCTCATGGCTTTATATCTAAAGTTATTTGATATTTTTTGTTGATGTTTTTTCTCTTTTTTGCATTTAATTAAATTGGCTGGTTGGTTAGTTGATTGGTTTTATGGCATATCAACCATTGCAGGTTATTTAATACTAAATCCTCTTTATACATATATATTAAATATATAGGATTTGGTTGGGTTTGATTTTATGGCATCTCAACCATTGTAGGTTACTTAATACCAAATCCTCTTT
Source organism: Sepioteuthis lessoniana (assembly GCA_963585895.1). NCBI lineage: Eukaryota > Metazoa > Mollusca > Cephalopoda > Myopsida > Loliginidae > Sepioteuthis > Sepioteuthis lessoniana. The sequence continues at coordinate 16,248,639 of OY757918.1, forward strand.
ATACATATATATTAAATATAAAGGATTTGGTCTAGTTTGATTTTATGGCATCTCAACCATTGTAGGTTATTTAATACCAAATCCTCTTTATACATATATATTAAATATATAGGATTTGATTTGCTTGGGTTTTATGATATATCAATCCTTGTAGGTTATTCAATGTTAAATCCTCGTTATACATATATATTAAATCTACATAATTTATGAACGAATAGTTGGTAGGTATCATTTTAAACAAGCCAGCATTCATTTGTTTGCACACAGTTAAATGTTTTCAAGTATTGCTATGTAGCACTAAGAATTCAATTTAACATCAGTTATTTGTTTACCCACAGTTAAATGTTAAACAGTTCTATTTGACCAATAGATGGGACCCAAACAGATACTTCAATTCCAGGTTAGAGTGAACTTGGGAGTAATGGTAATGAAGAGGTACTCCACATTTTCCAAAGCTCCGGGATTGGAGCCTCACCATTAGATGCAGTTTAGTGTCATATCCCGGACACTCATTGGAAGGTGGGGTCTTACTACTCTCCAGTTGACGTATTCTACAGCTCTTGCTGACTTGGCTAGCATATATTTAAGGGATTTTTTTAAAACTATAAATCCCGAATTATTTGTTTTATCTATAAGTGCTATTTAGACTCAAAATATTCACTAAGCTTAACTTAGTCTACCCTTGTCCGCTAAAGAACTGCAGCTGGTAACTGTGTTGCTGTCGCTGTTTAAAGAAAGAGAGCGTGAAAGTATGGGGTTTCAAATAATTTTGGTTGTTGCTTGCTATCTGACTCCGTTTTGGTTTTCTCTCTTCTTTCCCTTCGTTATTTTGCTGGTTTGACTTCTTGGATATGAAGGCTGTAAAGGAATTATATGGAAAGAAGACAGGAAAAGAAGATAGGAGGCCAAGATATCTTTTATATTTTAACTTTATTGCTGGGTTCAACAACCATTCAGTGGGTGAGGAAATTATTCCTGAATCCAAATGAAATGAGTGCGTCTCCCAGAGAAGGTGTTAAAATGTGTTAGTCGTTCTTGGTATATATGTCCAAATTTGGTGTTTAAGGCGTTAACAATGCGTTAGAGGCTTTTGGGGGGATATGTCCATTATTTGATTTTTTTAGTTTTAGTTGTTAAGTCCATTATATGGTGTCTCAGTTGTGATTTTGATGAGTCCATTATTTGGTGTTTTTAGTCATGGGTCGTTGGTAAAAGAGACGGCTGCTACTAATAGAAAGGGTTAACCAGCGTGCAGCCTAAAGACAGACGCGTTGGGCCTCCCGCCACCAGCAAGAAAGATCTTAATGTTTTTACTTCGCCGGTCACTGCTAATAGTGAACGGGTTTCTTTCTTTTGCTAAGAGGGTTCCTATTTGTGCATGCGTCCGGGGCTTCTGGATTTTTTATATTTGTTTTTAATTTAATTTTAATTTTCTTTTTCTATCCGCTACAAAGTCTGATCCCCATTCTTCACAAAATGGCCTGGAAGCAAGAACCCGTTGTAGTGCCTCTCTAGTGGACGTTTTCATCCTCAACGAACCTCGTATCACACAGAACACAATACTGCAAAGTTCTACACAGCATACAATGTCTTAAGTTTACTTGTTCAGGCTTATTTCATTCCAAACAAACCAACAACTAAGGAACACTTCTCAAAAATGTAAATCTTTTACGCACATATACGTACGTGCGATAAGGATATTTCTACTTACCAAACACTTTCATTTTGGATTCTTTCGATAAAATTTGTCCTGGCAATAAAATATATTGTTGTTAATTGTACGTAAATGTTATTTATTCTGTATAATATTTCTTATTCCACTATCCTACTAACTAATATTCTTCTATAAAATATTTGTTCAGTCAGCTGGATCTGTAGAATACGACTGCTTCTCTGCAGATGGGTAAGACCCCCCCCTGCTCAATGAGTGTTCTGTTTATGACACTTAACAATCTGATGGTGAGGTTCCAGTAATGCTTGAACTTTGGGTGATATGGAGTACTCCTTTATTGCCATCGCTCCCAGATCCACTCTGGTCCGGAGTGGTAGCACCAGATAGAATCCTATCTAGGGGTCAAATAGAACTAAATTTTGCACTTATGTTAAATTGGATTGCTTGAAATAGAGCTGTTTTGACATTTAAACTGCGTACTTATGCTAAACTGAATTGCTTGAAATAGAGCTGTTTTGACATTTAAACTCCGTACTTATGCAAACTGAACTCTTTGAAATGGAACTGTTTTTGTATGCTAAACTGAATTGCTTGAAATAGAAGTGTTTTTGACATTGAAACTATGTACTTATGCTAAATTGAATTGTTTGAAATAGATTTGTTTTGACACTGAACAGTGTGTAAACAAAAAAAACTATACTTATAATAAACTGAATTGTTTGAATTAGAACTGTTTACATGAATAAAAATGTGTTTGGCATTAATAACCAACAATGGTTGATGTGCCATAAAACCAGACCAAAGCAAATCTATAAAATATATGCAAACCTTTAACTTTACAAGCCAAAATAAGTGCGTTTGGTGGTGGTGGTGGTGGTAGTAGTGGTGTAATAGAAAACTGTATTCTTCTGATCTGTTAAGTGCGCGTATGTCAAGGCTTTTGATCAAGTCTCGCTGAAAGCACAAGTCTCCACCAGATCAGCGATGTGAAACAGCAATGAGCTTAACCGGTACTTAAATGGGTGACCACTTAGTAACAGCAGGTACTGTAAGCAGCTCAAACCATGTGTGCCAGACTTGGCAAATCTTAGTAAATGATAACAAGTGTGTGTGTGTGTATGTGTGTGTGTGTGTGTGTGTGTGTGGTGCGAAGCCGTCTGCTTTGAAGGTCGACATTGACAATCTTGTACAGATACCAACCACAATCGCTGGTTGAAAAGTAGATGAACTATCGAGCCGGTCTTGCAATTTTAGACTATTTTAGAGGATTTATAAAACCAACAATTAGATATTTTTTTATCAATATATAGTTATATGTATATTTTATAATTAATTAAAAACAGGCGTTTGCTTGTGTATGATAAAAAGCTCTTCAAATTTTAAAAGTCATATGACTGACAATAAAAATACAAACGATACCATGGTCAAATATTAACGGAAAAAATGGCTTGTGGTTCCCTATTCTTTCTTATTTGTACTAGAGAGAAGACAATATCAAATGATCGCAGATGGAAAGGGAACAAAAAGCAGTTGATTGCCTCTCTAAAAGATTTTAGTGACTATAACCAGAATTTCTCTAAATTAAGTCAGAATTTATCAAATATGCTCTATTTATTTGTCGCTGCCTCCCACCAGACAGGACTTGACTCAAGGTCAAAAGCCCGAAGGGCGATTAAAGTGGGGATAAAGGGGAGGGGAAGGTCGGGAACGAGCCGAGACTCGAACCCTGCTGGTCTCTGCTGCTCATCGGCTCACTTGGTGCAATGTGAGCCTGATGAGGCAAGCAGTTTCAGGAACCTAAATGTGGGTCCGGGCACGTATGCCGGGTTATGGCTTGAACTAAACAGCAAGGTCTAGTGCTATACATAGGTTTCGAGAATCAAATATGCTCGAAGTCAGTTCAATCGTTTTATTTTTGCTGTTTTGTCAATTTAGATAACCTATTTAAATAAACGTAATAGAACAATTAATACCAATTATTTGTCATGCTATGTTATAATATTTAACATTGACCAGCTGCTAAAAAAGACGAACGTGTAGTTTTGGCTTGGGTAAGTAATAGGCAGTTTATAATACCGAGAAGGAAATTTAATTTTCAGAGTGACGGTTTATCTTTTTTAAAAAAAAAACTGGTTTAGGTGCTATCATATTTACCAACCCCTCCGCTCGGTCAAGATATGACACAAGGTCAATTTTTAAGCGGAGTTTAACGGGTTTAAATTCAGAATTTTCCTTCTCCTAGACTAGTTGCCTCATCAAAGCTGAAGAACCCAGTCTGCCCTACTATTTATCCATAGCTAGAGGGAGGGTAATTGGATTCATACCTTTCCCAAGGGTATTAGGGCTATGTGAAATGCCATCAGTCTCGTCCAGGATTTGAACATGTGTCGCCGAGTCCATTTCCTACGACGATAACCATTACACCACGGGCACCTCCATCTAGGTTTAGGTGCTATAAAACTATCTTCTCATAATATTGGTCGTCTGTGTATTGCGCGGCAAACAAAAAAAAAAAAAAAAAAAACAACAAAAAACATTAGACATGAGATTGTATTACATTCAAGAAACTATTCAAAAATACACATTTGAATATTTTCACCCAAGACGAGATCTGAAAAATCGGATGTATTAAAACAGATCTGTAGAGATTTTTTTTTGGTGTGATATCAATCGGTGACCCAAATAAATAAACGAAGTCACTGATTAGGTTTGGTTTGGTTTCTTTGTTTTTAATGGCATATCAACTCTTTTTAGGTTATTTAATGCCAAAGCCATTCTCCTAGAAGAACAGTAGTTATACTATTTAACCCATAGCTGGGGGGATAAGGGGGTTCATACCTTTCCCAAAGGTATTTGCCCGAAAGTGAACGTAATAGCGCGACTGGAGTACGAACTCGCTTACTACGATTCCTCAGTCCATCACTTTAACCATTACACCACGAGGACACCCCCCCTCACGGATTAGGATACATTTGAGTGTTTGAAAAATTACAGTAACAAATAAAGAATCTAAGTTTATCATTTAGTTTTTATTCTAAATTGTCCTATATATTTTGTATTCTTGCATAAAGATGACCACCTAAAATGTCTTTCGAGATTTATTTTCCAGAAATATTAATGTAAACGGACTATTGGACAATTGGCCTAAGGAGTAGAGTGTTCGCCAATGGTCCGCGTGACTGGGGTTCAACCCCAGGTCGATTCATACCAAAGACTCAAAAAATGGTACTTGATGCCGCCTTGCTTAACACTCAGCATTATAAGGTAAGGATCAAAGGTAAAGTGGAGCAATCCAGGGAATGGAGTAGCGCCCTCCCCTACACCTTGGTGTGGTAGCTATTGAAAAGGGAGCCTTCGGGTCACCCTCGACTAAGGTCGCCAACTTTACTTACCAGCAGATGACTTTTTTCAGTTGATTTGATTGATTGATTGATCTATTTTAATGGCATGTCGACCTGTCTCAGGTTATTCTATATTTAGAGGTTAGGAAATCGGGTTCATTGTATGTTCATAGTTGTATTTTTGTGTAGTTGTTCCTTGGGTGTTTTTTCATCCAACTGAATATGAATAATTCTTAAACAGATCCATTTGACCCATAGATGGGACCCTAACAAGTACTACCACTCCAACTCAGAGTGAACTGGGAGTAATGGCAATGGTTGATAACTTGAGGTGAGGAAAATCTGTGTAAATGCCAGAGAAATAAAAGCCCAAGAATGACGGAAAACAGGAAGTTCGCAGTTGAATAAAATTTAAGAAAAACAAATAAAAAAACATGTCTGACACACTGTAGGATATTATCGTTTTATTTCTTTATTTCATATTTGACTTTTTTCTCCATGACTAAATACAAGTTAGAAAAGAATACGATGAGTAGAAACTCACTTAAGCGTCTGTCTGATTGCTGCTTTTGATTCGAAAACCAACATGTGTATGCGCACGTGTATTTTTCTTAATATGTATGTCATTGTCTATTTACACATGAAACAACACTTTGATATGTTCTCCTCATGCTAATTCTGGTGACAATCTACTTTTTTCAGTTGATATGCTGGATTAATGAAGTCTATTCAGTATTTATCGTTGGTTGGTCTTAAGAGCGATCAGTTGACTTACTCTTTTTTTTTTTCCTATTTAGTTCATTCTAAAAGACGAACAATGTATACTCGATAATATCAAAATTGTCTTATTTTAATTTATTGAAGAAAGAAGAGAATAAGCGATATTTTCTATATATAATTCTTTTTGTTTAGTTTTAAGAAATATAGAAATGCAAAAAGATTTGTGCTCTTTAGAAAGAAAGTGTTGTAAATGATCGACTTTATTATATGAGAAACCGCTAACATACTTATGTTAGCGGTTTCTCATATAATAAAGTCGATTCAACCAGGTAATACGGTACGGGAGATTCTACAAGAAATTGACGGCGCAAAATAAATTTTTGCAAATCATTAGAAAGCATAAGAGTACAAAGAAACTTGTACAAAGGGCAAAGAAGTTATACAACATAAAATCAAATTTTTGCTAATGAAAAAAAAATATTGAAAGCACAAAACACCCATCTGTGCAAAGGTTCAAGATATGCACGCAAATATTCTTTTAATTAAGAGAAGGAAACTAAAACTCAATACAAATTTGTTCATTGCATGGGAATTTTATTGGGAGACATCATCATCATCATCATCATCATCATCATCATGTTGTGCCGCTGGCACGGATATCCCTGACCCTCTCTCGCCACTTTTCCCTATCGTTCATCGCCTCTGGCAGGTCTTCAGGGCTACATCCCGTATCCTCACATAGCTGTTGTATGTATGTTCGAGCTGGTCGTCCAGCTTTTTCCCGGCCATATGTGAGGGTCCATAGGAGTACATCACTTATGAGCTCGTCCTTGCTTCTCCAGCAGTGTCCTGCATGTCTGGTTCGTCTGACTTGGATAGTTTTCGTGATGGGAGGCAGGTGGCCGTATAGTTGGCACCTTGTGGGGTGTTGCCGCTATGACTTGTTCAATATTGCTCGCAACATTCTTGTGTAATTGCCGTCTAGCTTCTTCTCCAGCCGTTTAGTTAGCGTCCAAGTAGTGCATCCATACAGCAGTATCAATACGACCGCTGCCTGGAAGAAACTGCGTTTCATTTTATCGGTCGGGTCTGATTTCCATATGATCGATACCCTCTCGAAAGCTGTCCATGCCTTCTTTAGCCGTAAAGATTCAAAAAGGTTCAAGTTTGGATTCATAATTTCTTGACTCAAGTAGAAGTTTTGATATAGTCACTTTATTATAGGGTTTGGTTTGGTTTGGTTTTATGACTTATCGACCGTTGTTGGTTATTTAATGCCAAATCTTGTTTACGTATATATTAAATATATGATTTGTAAACACATTTTCTTGATACACACAGTTAAATGACCTAAAAGTTCTATTTCAAACAATTCAATTTAGCATAAATCAACAACGTTAAATGGTTTCAAGTATTGCTATATATCACCAACAATTTAATTAAACATCCGTCATTTGTTTACACACAGTTAAATGATCAAACAGTTCTATTTCAAACAATTCAATTTACCGTAAGTCATTTGTTTGCACTTAGTTTACATGTCAAAAAGTCAGTTTAAACGTCAAACAGTTTTATTTGACCCATAGATAGGACCCTATCAAGTGCTACTACTCCGGGTCAGAGTGGACCTGAAAGTAATGCCAATGAAAGGGTACCCCGCAATCCTCAAATCTCCAGCATTAATGGAGCTTAACCAGCAGATTATTTAGTGTCATATCAGGACACTTGTTGTGGGGGAGGCGTTTTACTCCGCGACAGAAATGCAGTCGGTGTATAAATTTTTAAGTGGAGTTTAGCAGATTTGAATTCAGAGTATTCCATTTCCTAGACTTAATGTTAAATGCAATCAGCCTCGTCCAGGATTTAAACACGTGTCGTCATGTCCATTTCCGAGGACAATAACCACTAGACCACGGGCACCGGTAAATATATTTTAAATATATACGTATGAAGAGGATTTGACATTAAATAACAGACAATGGTTGATATGCCATAAAACCCAACCAAACCAAATCATATATATTGAATATATATGTATAAAGAGGATTTGGCATTAAATAACCTACAATGGTTGATATGCCATTAAACCAAACCAATCAGCATAATTGACCTTCAGCAACCACCCTCTCGCAGCTTTAAGATAAAATAGGATTGGGTATGGTTAAATTGTTCGGCAATGGTTCTGGAGGTTGGTGTTCAACTCCAGGTCGAGTCATACCAAAAACTAAAAAAATGGAACTTAATGCCTCCTTGCTTAACACTCAGCATCATAAGGTACAGATCAATGGTAAGTGGAGTAATCCAGGGAAAAATGTAGCGCACTCTCCTATGCCTTGATGTAGTAGCTATTGAAAAGGGAGACTTCGGGTCGCCTTCGACTATGGTCAGTCAAATTACCTACTTATGTGTTTGCTACTAGAGCAATTTGAAGAATACGGTCGGGACAATCCTATAGGTGCTACGGCTTGGCATGAACAGCTGATTGATTGGCCCGTCAAGCCCAGTAAGGGCCTAAGTGGATTGTTGCAAGTCACGTAACTACTTTCGTTGCCAGGTAATGGACGACTTAGCCAGCAAGATCCCGTTCCCAAGCGTTACGAGTGGCTACTAACAGGTAACATTGTTCGGGGAGGTCTTGCCCCTTTGTAGAAGTGCAGTTGGCGTATACTACAGCCCAAACCAACGGAGCGGGCCAAACTAAAGGCCCCTGAGTAATTGTCCTGTTTGAAATCCGCTTTTAAAATAAACTTGCAGATATCATTTCCATACGTGTGTTGGTTTATTCTCTTCTATAAATAAAAATCTCATATATCAGGAAAAATGACGAATGTATTGTGAAAAAATAAAACTGCTATTAGAGACTCTAAGTTATATCTTCTAAGTGTTTCATAACATTAAACAATCAAAGTCATTTTCATGTTATTTTACATGTTGGTTTGCTGTATGCAGGATTTGTATCCTTAAGGTTATAGACAACCAAAACAACATTTTTATCATGCTGGTTCTGCATCCTTAAGGCTGTTGACACCCCGGGCAACACATTACTTATTCATGGTAGGTCAACATGTTAGTTACACTGGATCGGCATTCTTCAGGTTTTTGACAACCCAAAAAATATGTTTGTTATGCTGGTTCTGCATCCTTAAGGCTGTTGACAACACAGGAAGCATTTTATTTTTGCTGGATCTGAATGATTAAGACTATTGACACTCCAGGCAACATTTTATTTTTGCTGGTTCTGCATCCTTAAAGCTGTTGACACCCCAAGCAACATGTTAGTTATACTGGATTTGCATCCTTAAAGCTGTTGACACCCCGGGCTTCATGTTACTTTACGCTGGGTCTGCGTCCTTAACGCTATTGACACTCTAGGCAACATGTTAGTTATATTAGAATTGCATCCTTAACGCCGTTGACACTCCAGGCAGCATGTTAGTTATATTAGAATTGCATCCTTAGCGCTGCTGACACTCTAGGCAACATGTTAGTTATATTAGAATTGCATCCTTAACGCCGTTGACACTCCAGGCAGCATGTTAGTTATATTAGAATTGCATCCTTAACGCCGTTGACACTCCAGGCAACATGTTAGTTATATTAGAATTGCATCCTTAACGCTGTTGACACTTCAGGCAACATGTTAGTTATATTAGAATTGCATCCTTAACGCTGTTAACACTCCAGGCAACATGTTAGTTATATTAGAATTGCATCCTTAACGCCGTTGACACTCCAGGCAACATGTTAGTTATGTAGAGAAGAGGAAAATCTCGTATTTTGTTTTGGCGCGCAATTTAATTCAACACTGAATTTCACCCAATCAGGATGACATATCCTATTCAGCCCGGACCTTCATTTCCGGCTAGCAAAACGGGTGAGCGGCCAAACACTCTCTCTTCAGCTTGAGACGGCGATCAGAACAGACGTGTCTCTGTTCGTCCCTGCTTAGCAATGCTTTTTAGCTAAACAAGCCACCCAGTGGGGACATCTCACTGTGGCTTTAACACTAGCTGCAGCAACATGGACTCTCAACGAGGGAACCATCTAATTTATGGATTCTTTACGAGGAATCCCAGTTGAACATAAATTAGAAACATTCAGCATGCCTTCCACAAGCACCACTTATTGTCACCACAAAAATTTACTATGTCGATCCGAGCGCCACTTCGCTCTCGACACACAAAACTACACGGTGACCTTGAATACTTCCCTCACACGTCCAACGACACGCTGCCATCTCAACATCTAGCTAAGCTATCGCGTCTCCAAAACCAACAAGCCTAAACACCACGAGTCTTGCAGCACCAAGAACAAACCAAATATTCAAAGCTGCAAATAAAGAACTTTCGTTGTGGTGTTACTAAAGAATAGTTTCGTAATTCATTTGTGTGCCTATAAAAATCATTTGCGTTGCCTTCGCATCGCTATAGTTATATTAGAATTGCATCCTTAAAGCTGTTGACAATCCGGGCTTCATGTCACGTTTTACGCTGGGTCTGCATCCTTAAGGCTATTGGCACCCCAGGCAATATGTTAGTTATCCAGGGTCGGCATCTGTCTTAAAGATGCCGACCCTGGATAACTAACATATTGACACCCCGGACAGAATGTTAGTTATGTTGGATATGTATCTTCATCTATTTAGATTTTACAGTGAGAAATTAGATACAATGGAATAAAATAAATATTAATATTGAAGAAAACTCTTTCGAAACACTACTTAAATTTGAGCAAATTATACCTCGAATACAATCAAGGTCGAAATTTCCTGGTCTTGAGCAGGGTAGAAGTAAAGTTTTGAATTGTAACACCAAATGAAGAGAGGGAAGGATGGGAGGTTGAAATATAGTAGCTAAACTGACTACTATCGGAAAACGGGAAGTGACCGTGTCCAAGAAATTTCCTTGTGACCTTACTATCCTTCTGAACTCCTAATTATTGCGAGTAGTATGACTTCACACCAGGGAATTTTCTTAGTTTGACAGCTCTTATTCTGTTTAATTGATTCATTTTCTTTAATTTTTTGCCTATTTTTCAGACATGTAACAATGCCTCCATTGCACTTTGGTGTCTTAGGAGACTGTTTGTTAGTTTGAACTGGCTCTGGAGTTATGTTGGGTTAATATACTATTTGTAGTTCATGGATTGATTTGTAGGGAACGAATAAATAAATTTTAAAAAATTTAAATTGAATCAAAAAAAAAAAGAAAACTATTAAATTTGCAGAAACTCCCAGAGGTCCCTGACAGGAAAAAGGGACGACGCATACGTCAAAGAAAAAAGCGATCTCCCGACAGGGGAACAGGCTTTCTCTCTTTCAGGCAGTGACCGTCGGTTTGACTACATCATTGCTGACTGGTGTCTGGGCGCCACGACATACGTCTTTGGACTAGACGTTGGTTAGTCCCTTAACCCAGTAGCATCTCTCTCTCTCTCTCTCTCTCTCTCTCTCTCTCTCTCTCTCTCTCTCTCTCTCTCTGTTAACAGTATGTTGAAATATAAAGACTATGAAATGGAACTACAAACTAAAACAACCGGACTAAGAAGCTAACCCTTATGGAAGCCTTAAATACCCAATGAGGACAAGCATATGCAAGAAACGACTAACGTATTTTTAGACACCTTAACTGGGGGATTCAACCATTTCAAGTGTATTTAGGGAAAACTCCCTCACCCTTGGAATGGTTGTTGAACCCAGGAAATAAAGGAAAGTATAAAAGAAACGTCTTCGTCTCCTATCTGTTACTGTCTTCTTTTGTATAATTCTTTTTGGGCCTTTCTTGTTCACCGACTAGCCAACGTGGGGTAAAATAAAATAACCTAATAATGGGGTCAGATATTAAACAGCTACACAGCTTAGCGCTTTCCCTTGACCTTCAGTCGGAACCCTACTGATTAACTTAACTTCATCTACAACTATAGACGTGAAACAGGTGAAACAAATTGGCTTTCTAAATCAATTCCTGATAGTATCGAAATCAATTTTAAGCCAAACAGTACTTACTTAGTATGTTTGTAATTTCAACGGTATATGTTTGACTTTATAATGCAAGAAAGGCTTCATTTTTTTTTTTATTCTATAGAATGCTCGTGATTTTGTAAATTTCAACATTTTAGTCAATATCAATGAATATTGCATGATAAGCGACTGAACGAAGTTGATTATAAGTATTTAATAATTATTCTAGATGCATACCCTCTTTCTTTAGTGTTAAGTTTACATTGGATTCTCACCAAAGGAAGAAATTCTGCTGAAACCTGATCAATTATTCTGTCGACAGACTTCGCTATGGCTGTGAGCCAGCTAATAATAGGTGGAAAATGGTTGAGTGCGGAGACGATGAATTTACGAGACATTCTATGTTCAGATATGGAAATAAGGTGAACCAGTAAATCTGGGTAGTTACAACGCCTACTGTTTAATTAATATAAGAAAATACTGTCGGTGGGGGAGAGATTATGTCGCGTGATCGTTTTAATAGTAAAAAAAGTAAAAAGGTGAATTGACACTCGTAGCAAAAAAAAAATTGAAATAAGAAATGTGGAATCGGCCAAATTAATTAAAGACCTAATATAACTTTTTTCTTAACTGTTACAGTTGCAATTGCTTGGACTATGTTTACTATCACCGATAGTCCGTTGACAGTACAGAGAAGAGAAAGTGAAGACGATACCGATAGTCCGTTGATAGTACAGAGAAGAGAAAGTGAAGACGACACCGATAGTCCGTTGGTATTACAGAGGAGAGAAAGTGAAGACGACACCGATAGTCCGTTGATAGTACAGAGGAGAGAAAATTAAGACGGTACAAATAGTCCGTTGACAGTACAGAGAAGAGAAAGTGAAGACGATACCAATAGTCCGTTGGTAGTACAGAGAAGAGAAAGTGAAGACGATACCGATAGTCCGTTGATAGTACAGAGGAGAGAAAATTAAGACGGTACCAATAGTCCGTTGATAGTACAGAGGAGAGAAAATGAAGGCGATACCGATACCCTCGTCTTTCACTTATCAAACACACGATTTTCGAATGGAAGATTTTCTTACTAAGAAACAAAAGTAAATAAATATGAGTAACAATTAATCTCATGTCTTCAACACATACAAGCAAATTAAGCATTTATTTTACAAAAATAACTTAATAAGTTGATTCATGTCGGACTAATTGTTTGGTTATTTGAGTCTTCTAATATAGCCTAGTAGCCAATGTATTGGCATTTTCCCAATATGAAAATTGGAAAAAAATAAAAATGAAAATAAAAATAAAGTGGAAAGGAAATTTGTCTTGAATTGATTCAGAAAATAAAAACCTTTATTTACAATAAAAAATGAGCTGAAAGATTTTTCAATTTAAAAATAGCAAACGATGCACAAAATATTACATTGTGCGCCTAGAAAAGATATTTTTTAAGGCAAAAAAATTGTGGACATTAATAAAAGTAAAATGAAATAGAATCAAATAAATTCAAAAGTGTAGCAGTTCCCAGAAACCTCTGATAGGAAGCGAAAGCCGCGCATGCCTGAAAGACAGACTTACCGACGCTAAAGAGAAAAGACTTTGTCTCTTTCAGCAGAGACCTCTTAGACTGGAAAGAACTACTTCCCTCCAGCAGTTGGTGTGGAAAACCACGCTAGCTCACTCTCCAACCTGTAACAGCCTTTGTTGAACATATCTACTAGACAACAGGACAGACCTTCAAATTCACAACTCACCAAAAATTACTCTCCTGTTAGTTTCTGCAAAAATACCTTTCAAAAACACCTACTAGACATAACCACAGACTTTAAACCCATCACCCACCGAAAATGAAATATATATTTCAATGCCTTGTTTGGGAAACACGCCTACGTCTATTAGTTCAGGAAAACATCTCCCCGCTACAGAATTCAACCCAAAAATAAAGTTGAAATTTAAAAGGTATCTTCCTTCCTTCCTTCCTTCCTTTCCTTACTTCTTTTCCTTCCTTCCTTCCATTCTTCCTTCATTCATTCATTTCTCTTACAGCCTTCTACAGACAAAGAAGCCGATAAGTTAAATGGGGTTAGAGAAGAGAACAATGGAGTCAGATATGCTAAACCCAATTACAACAACCGACGAATCTCGAATCTACGAATCTAAATTGATAAATAGCAAATCTTCTGCGCCCAATAAATTTATCGGATAGATAGCAACAGAATATTCAAAATTTACACGTAAGTCAAGATTCAGTTTTAGAGTGTGTTAAAGTTCTTGGGATTCTAAAACTTTTAAATAAATGATGATGATTCTGGCTAATTGAAGAGTTTGATTTATAAAAACTAAAACTGGCACAACTGAAAAAAAAATAGGCTGAAATAGGTCCAAGTAAAGCGAAATTGACTTAACTTTTTACCAACAATTTCAAAATATCTTTTTTAGTCACAAAATGTTGGGGGAAAGAATCGTATTTATGTAGGGGTGTCCTTGTAGTGTAATGATTAAAACGCTGGACTGCAGAATCTTGGTAAGCGAGTTCGTACTCCAGTCACGCTATTGCGCTCATATTTGGATTAACAACCTTGGAAAACGTACGAACCCCTTTATCCTCCCAACTATGAGTGAAATAGTACCACTACTGTTCTTCTAGAAGGATGGATTTGGCATTAAATAACCCAAGAAGGTTGATATGCCATTAAACAACAAAACAAACAAGCAAGCATTTTTGTAAGTTGAATTTTAGAGAAAATTTATTTTTATATCACATAACGTTGTTATTTTGACAAAGACTGCCAACAGTCCTTCTCCTTTAATGTCTGGTTCTCTGCCTAGCTTATGACCATCTGTTTTTGATTTTTTTTGCGGGGGGTGGCTTTTTTCTTCTCTGCTCGATAGCATCAAGTGGACTTCCAAACTTTCGTGTCAAGAATTGTTACAGAAAATAACTCTCTGTTTGGTTATAAAATAAATTTGGTGACAGAAATGGGTCTGCATTTACTTTAACCGGCTACAAGCATCTAACTCTATTCTGTTGTGGTGGACAAGAGGGGACACTCCCTTAACTTCTCGCGTACGGCTAACTCCAACTAGCCAGAACTACTATCTGGTCGATGCCCGCTCTAGTCTAGTTTCAGCTAACTCTCTTTTCACATTTTTGCTAGCCTCTCTGTTCTCGTTTACCTTTATAGTCTACTATGCCAGCTCACTCCAAGAACACAGACCACAAATATTTAGGTACTTAAACAGGCTAATCTCTTTTATTTACCGGTTAACACCAAAAACTTTTGTTTAACAAAAGAACATTCTGAATTTTTGACACACACAAACCTTTTCCCACATGCACACACATATGTACATACACACGCATACATCCACATAGTCATATCCAATTTCACACGGATACACAGACACGCACTCACACATCCTTATTGGGTGGGGTGTCCTCGTGGTGTAATGATTAAAGCGATGGACTGCGGAATCGTACTACGCGAGTTCGTACTCCAGTCGCGCTATTACATTCACTTTCGAACAAATGCCCTTGGGAAAGGTATGAACCCCCTTATCCTCCCAGCAATGGGTTAAATAGTAGCACTACTATTCTTCTAGGAGAATGGCTTTTGCATTAAATAACCCACAGAGGTTGATATGCCATTAAACAAAGAAACCAAACGAAACACATCCTTATCTGGCCTGCCCCTATATGGACATATATATATACATACACCTAAGGTCAACTCGCAACTATACACATACATACATTTTTATTAACATTTTTTATGTAAATGTTTCTTCAGAGGGTTTTTTTTTGCACACGGTCCAATCGAATAAAAGTATTTCTAAAGGGATCTATTTGACTAATAGATGTGTAGGGATTAATAAAAAAATAAAAATAAAAATAAAATGAATTAAAAAAATGTAGCAGTTCCCAGAAACCTCTGACAGGAAGCAGCATCCGCGCATGCTTGAAAGATAAACTTCCAAGCACAAAAAAAAAAAATCCGTTCTCACTTCACTTCAATGAGAGCACGTGCTGATTTGGGTCACGTGATCCTAATACTTAGCCAGGTCTGCCGTTAGCAAGCCGCCTCAGCTTAAAATAACTTACTGAAAATACTACTGGACAAAACGACGAAAGGCAAACTTTTACCAACGAACAACATTCCTCACTGAAAAACATCTACTGGACATATCATAGACTTCAAACTCATCGCCCACCGAAAATGACATATATTTTAACACCTTGTCTCAGAGATGCAACAATTTCTACTGGTTTCAAGAAAATGTTCCCTCGCTACAGATTAGTCGTTAAATCCTAAAATAAAGTTGGAGTTAAAAGTTATCTTTGTCTCCTTCCCTTCTTCCTTAAATTCTCTTACAGCCTTCCATAGACAAAAAGTCAACCAATTAATGATGTAAGAACAAGAACAAAAGAGTTAGATATCAAAAACCCCAAATCAAGGAGTGACACTCTATAAAAACAACCACTACAACTACCTACGAAACAAAAAATAACCAAAAAACCTTCTTATTCCTTATAGATGGGACCCTAACAGGAAATATCACTTTGAGACAGAGTGGACCAAGGAGAAATGTCAATGAAAGGGTACTCCACATTCCCCTGAACTAGAGCCTCACCATTAGATGCAGTATAGTATCATAACCAGACCCCTCCCTTTGGAGGAGTATTACCCCTCTACAAGGGATACAGTTAGTGTATTCTAAGCCCCAACGACAGGGTATCCTATAATAGAGTGACACATGAAAAAACTTAATAAATTTTTGAATGGAAAAATTTATCAGTCACTCAAGGGAATATCGTTTTAGCTAATAATGAAAAATAATATCTTGTAGATGGCTTCCATTTTCAGGTACATGAAGTTTCCTCCTAATTCGAGGATGTCATAAGTTTATGGGGTCAATTCCCTTATCTCTGCACGATTACTATTCTTTAGCTGTTGCAATGGCCTAGGCCTCTTCATATATAGATGTAAATATCCCTCAAATATCTCTACAAAAGGAAGCTTCGGGCGGACAAATCGTGCGAATGAAATTTGAAATTTCGTGCAGATACCTTTTGGAACGCCCGGCAACATGAATAGTTGCTCCTTCTTCTTGAAACTAAATGTGTGGGTTATTTTCAACAGTTGGCAAAAGATTTTCAATCATGGCTCTGTACAGGATACTACAGCCGTTCTCAGCTTGTTCTTTTTCGTTCTAAAAAATCCCCCCCCACAAATAAAACATAAGATCAGTGGTTACCGCACAAAATACATACGGCCACCTACACAAATATATTTCGGCCCCTATGTGGACATACACTTATATACACTATAAGCTGGTCTAAAAAATATTGCTTTCTTCACTCAACTTTTTGTTTAAATCGAAGTTTATATTCCATACATTGTTGATAATCGGGTGGAGCTCCAGTTGCTGAACCAGCTGGATCTTATAAGGGTGTATATTAAGGTTAAACTTTAACTAGACCATTACTTGTATCCCTCTCTCCGACCTACGATGTTAATTTACTGTGTAAATATACACTAAACTGGATCTTTACATTGTAAATTGATCTCCCACTTTAGGTCGAAACCATTTGCTTCTCCAAGTTCTGTATCCAAAATGTGAAGAATGTGCATATGATAAAGAGTTTAGTCTGCCGATTTAAGACAGTGGCAGCTCCCTTTGGAATTTCCAGAATATCGATAACCTGGAAATTCCAAAGTGAACTGATCGATAGAGAGTGGATACAGACGGAACTTCAAAAACGCTTTACTGTACAGCTTCCACTGCTGTCTCTCCGCAAACAATTCTGCAACGACCGCTTCGTAGGAGGTCTACCATTGTCTCATGAGTCTCAAATTGGGAGACTAAACTCCTTATCATATTTATATTCTTCACATTTTGGATGCAGAACTTTTGGTTGAAATTCCGCTCAGTTGAACAGAAAATTTCTATAACTGAAATCCGTTCTTTTATACAGTAACTTGAATTTTTCAATTTCCGAGAGTGACGTATACTATTTGAAAAATAATACAAAAATCTAAATCAAAAAACAAGAAAGTTAGGAATTCTAAAAATATGTCAGTCTTTTGTGGGTCAAACTTTATATAAGGAAAGTGTATAGGGAAACGTGTTCAGTATAAAAGAAAAGATTATAAGGACTCTTCATGATAGTATGTCATAAAATACTTAATAATTGCATTTATGTTCTTGTGATGAGGCTAGAAAAATGAAAATTTTCCTAGAGCAGTTTGAACTACTTTGACTGAATCAAACCTTCGTTTTCTTCCGTATTATGTTTTTAATAGGAAAAGTAACTTTTCTTGGAGAGGCAAAAGACTTCGGCAAAAAGTAATGGTCAAGTTTTATACAATACGTTTGTGTTGAAATATGGCTATATTTCCAGATATTTCGTGACATTCTTAGGAGATAGCGGCAGGATACGCTTTGAGAACATTTGAGTAATAGATTTTCCTTATTAGTGGATCATAGAATACACTGGATCTGAAACACTATTGACGCTGATGTTCTGGCTATGTGTGTGTGTGTGTGTGTGTGTGTGTGTGCGTGTGTGGACACATGAATAGATGTGAATACATGTGAGTGTATGTATGTATGTATGTGTGGGTGTATACACATGCGTATGGTTGTGAGTTGACCATAGGTATGTATGCACGTATGTGTATATAAGTGTATGTCCATATAGGGGCCGAGATATATTTGTGTAGGTGGCCATATGTATTTTGTGCTGTAACCACTGATCTAACCCGGGTATAAGTGGAGATGGTCAGTGACAAAAGTGGAGCCACAACTTGAAAGAACTTCAATTTTATTATCGCCCATTTCAGAGTCCCTAGAGACATACAGTCTGGCAATATTTTTATATCCAGTCTATGGGTGGCCAAAAATCCGGCAGTAAGAATATTCCCTTTCCCACTACATGCATACAAGTAAAATCAGTCTGCTAGGTTGATAGAGAGGGCCACAGAACAGAGAACAGAGAAGACAAATAGATGGAGATAGAAGATAGATGCGATCATAGATACAGAGATGAGTCAAGAGAACAAATACAGAAGAGACAGAGGGACCAGAAAATGGAGAACAGAGACAGAAAGACTCGCAGTACTCTCATGCAAATGACAGCTAAAAAAAAAAATTCTTAAAGGGTGACGATCTTGCTCAAAATCATTGAAGTCTTACTGAGAACTGTTTCAGACGTTCTCGCAAAAAGATTGGAGCAGTTAGGGATGCAAGCAATTGTAAAGGCAATGTTACCGTTAAAATCAGTAAAAAGACTGCTGGTGATTTTAGATTTGCCTTTTCTTGGACCATTAATCATAGTTTCTCTATACTATTGATGAAGATACAACTGATGTGTTGATAATATTGAAACTTTAGTAACTTATAAATGAAACGAATACAATTCTTTCATTTCCATTTTTATCATGGCCGTCACTTCAAAGCAGCAGACGACATAATTTTCGAAACTAACATTTTCAGTGTTTTCAGTTTTATCTTTAGTGTTAGTGCTATTGTTAGGGCTTGGGTTTCTTTTGTTACAGATGAATTTGTGACCATTTTAAAATTGGACAAAATAAACCGTTTTCTTCAATAAATAATTTTTACCTCAAATTTTGGTGCCTGTTAAGTTCGATACCTTTTTTTTCCTATAAAATTGCAAGTATGAACGTAACATTTATAATGCTAATGCATTACCAATATCTAATTCATATTATTTACTTTTGACAGCTGTTCCGTACTAATCCGTTTGTTGATGAAGGTGGAAGGACCTCTTTGCTTCAATTCATTATTATTCCAAATACTTTTATTGTGTTACAACGTATCCAAAGGAGTGACAGCAAATATTAAAATCAAGATATTTTCCTCGGCAGACTAGTGCCCTCTTTTCATAGCAATTAACCTCTTTACTTGAACAAAGTATAATAAATGGTATCAACTATAGAAAAAAAAATACTATAGTTGTTTGAAGTGTAACTTATTTTACTCGGGAAAAGCAAAAAGAGTGAAGAAGTTTGTTTTAAAATAAAGGGGGGAGGGGAAAAAATAAGCCAAAGTAATTCTCATCATTTCCTTTTAAATGAACAATTTAAATATTTAACGAGCAATTACACTTTTTGTCCAATAATATCAAAGCTGTAAAAGCCTCATTGAAATAATTAGTATTTATGGTTGATATCTTGTCAAATTTCTTCAAATTTGTGAAGGTAAAAAAAAAAAAAAAGAAAAGAAAGTTTTTGTCTTAAAAAATGTATTTCGTTTTATTAACTGATTCACGGATTTAATTATTTGTTTTTGTCTCTAATGGCCTCCAACAAACAAATGTTGTATAACAAAGGTTTAAAAAAAAAAAAGATGTATTTGAAAACTGTAACAGGATCACCAATTTTAAAAATCTCGGGTGTTATTTGATAAGTCAAACTCGAAAACGAAATTAGAAGCTTAATAAAAAGCTTGATTTTTTTTAAACCGCTAGTAGTAGTAGTAATAGTACTACTACTACTACTGTGATCAATATGGGTTTGAAAACGTATTTCTTTCTGAATTTTTTTTTTATGACTGATGGTGCTTTTTAAAAACAAAAACAAAAAAAAACATTCACGATAATACTTAAAAGATTTACAATATCGGTGATTACATTTCATTATTAAAAACATTAAAATAACTGTTTTCAAATTATTGACCACAACTTGGCGATACGCAAGATACCTTAACCTTTTTATTCATTGTTCTTAGTTTGTAAAACAACTGCAAATATCAATAAGAACTCAAATAATTTTAAAAAAATGAAAACTTTTTATGGAAAAAAGTTTTGTTTTTTTTTTATTAAACAGTTTGATAGCTTTTAAAATTTTGAATCCACTAATTGTTGCCTAAGTAGTTTGTAACCCTTCATGAAAGTTTATTTAAAAAAAAAAAACTTTACAAATGGTCGCTCGTTAAAATCACGAAACAAATATAAAACTTGAAAGAGATATTTAATTCAAAAATGACATTTGGTTTTTAATGATTTGTGGATAATTTAACCACTTTATCATTTTTTAAAGAAAGCGAAGTATAATATTAAGATAAGTATTTAGTAAGTAATTTTCTTTAATAAAGAATATAAGGGCTTTACAGAATATTAAATAAATAAGGAATATAGGGGCAAAGAAAATTTTAAAAAATTGTAGAAAAAAGATTTGTTCAATAGAACTTTCATAGAACTTCGGTGGACTTTTGAAAATAAAAAGGTAATTCAATGACCTCCACTTCAATGAGTTTATAGAAACCAATTTGAATGACCTCTTTTATTTTTTCCCCTCTTTTTTTCTCTGAGGTCTGTCGTTTCCTCTCAATTTACCTGGTAGCCTTTTAACCAGCGACCCACACCATCGTCTCCCGCCTACTGGGGTCGACAGTTAATTGCAAAACGTTCACTGTTTTGACTTAATAAAATTGGATTAAGACGTCTAAAACACTGTTTTTTTTTCTTTTTTAATCTAAAGAGAAGAAAGTAACAATATTTTGATTTTGTTAATTATTTTCTTAACTAAAAAAGCTTGAGAAACTCCTTTTTTTAATCAACAGGCTTTTAAACTGAACATTGGATTAAGTTCGTTCGAAATTTGTAAAAAAGAAGAGAGAAAAAGAAACAATATTCAACATGCTTTTTCAGTTTTGTTTAAATAACTACTAAATCTCCAATCAAATGTTTATTGTTTGTTGTCTATCAGCAGAAGTAATGACAATAGCAAATCGAAAACTTTAATGTTTAAAACACAAGTGTTTATTTCGTAACAAAACAAACAATAAATCAATGCTTTAGATTTTCTTGATCGTTTTTAATTAAAGGAAAAGACGAAATGTTAGCATATTATTTGCTTTATTCAATAGACTTTTGTTATAATTGAAAACTCGTTTACGCAAAATAGATTGTCCTATTTTCAACAAGCACACCAATCTTTGTGATATAATTTCTTTTATTCATTTAAATCAATCTTTTTAAATACAAAATTAATAAATTCATTTTTTTTTCGGTATTTGGGGTAAGATTTTGGGAGAGGAGTAAGTTAAATTCAGATCTATTGAAAATGTTTTTTGTTTGTTCTTTAACACAAACCTTTTTTCAAATAATAACGGCTATTTTTTTTTTTTTTTGTTTTTGTTTTTCTCTAAATTTTTTTAATAATAATCATAAGGATCTCACTGATAAAATAAATATCAAACAAGTCCTCTTGCTCGGGTCTTTACTAAACTGCTACGAAATTGTTTTTACTTTATCACTGAAATATTGATTAAATCGCACCGGTCTGACCAAATTTTTAACATGCATCACTCAGTCGCGCCTCGCCCACAATAAAAGATTTTTTTTTTTTAGGTTAAGTATTTTCTCAAACATGGGTTAATTATTTTAATAGCTAAAATGAGTCGAGATCAGTATTAAATTATTTAGCAGTTTGGAATGTACATATTTCGTTAGACAATCTTGTCATAATAAATGTTAACTTTTCTTTTTTTTTTTTTTAGAAATATGTATTTTTTTAAATAGTGTAAATAAGTGAAGAAAAAAATGTACACAAAATCATTTGTATAGTTTTAAATAAACTAAAGTTTAAAACCTTTAAATAGAGTTGAATAATTCTTTGCATTAAAAATAAGTAAAAAGATTGTTTTAAATCTATGAAACTCCTTTCTCAGTTTCCATTGTACTTTTTAAAAATGTTTTTTCTATATATATATATATATATATATATATATATATATATATATTAGTTTTCAAATACAATAAGTGTACAGTTTTCTTTACTAATAATTTGATATAGCTAGCTAATGTAATACTTATTTTGTTGGCTATGGTCTACTTTTTCATTTGACTATATGCACGTATGTTAAGTTGGTGGAGGTATATCATTATTTACACCCCTCCAACCTTCTATCTTTAGCTGGTCCGTCGTAGTCATCGTCCTGACTGACTCTCATTGTGGATGATCGTCCTTGTAGTGGTTGCAGGTGTAAGTGACGACGAGCACCTGACAACACGCATGCGTACCCCAGGAGGAATTGTCAATGACGAGGATTTGAATCGGCCTCTGTATCCGGTCTTTTGGGTTACTTCTTTTTGGGAATCAGTGCACATTTTTGTGTTTGCACCTGTACACTGGAGATGAAAAATGGAATGATTTCGTTGTCACTGCATTTTGATGCAGTGATCTTTTCCCACTTCACTTTCTTTTTTATCAATATTGTCCCTCGTTTTGTAAATGCTGTATCCATGACGTTGTTGTAGTTTGTACGGTGGTTGGTTGTTTATAGCTGAATGTATGCGCCTGTAAGGTAGACACAACATATGCACTCATCACCAACCACCTTTTAATAAACACCGCATTTTCTGACTATCTTCTTCGTGCTTTTATAACATCAGCCGTTCTTTTATATAAACAGTAAACATATAAGGGCGTAAATTTTGAGGTAAAGGTCATGTTACCTTAATGCTTATCTACTCCTCCCTTGTCGTCTTTCGTGGACCAGAGACATGTGGAATGCTAACCATTTTCCCAGCATTTTATACTACAACCATTATTTGTAGTAGTAATATTTACAGCTAGTAGCAGTCTCCTTGTAGTAGAATCAGTTTTCTACTCTTTTTCTTGACTGATAGAGACGGATAAGACAACACTTAACTACCTGAACCCCCGTCTGTTGGTGACAATCATTTCAACCGCTTTTTTCCTGAATCTTTTGTTGTTCTGTTTTTCCTCTCTCTCTCTCTCTCTCTCTCTCTCTCTCTCTCTCTAGAGATCGTTCCCTAAGTACAATTTAATTTGTTATTTATTTATTTATTGTCATCATTGATACTTTCTTGTTTTCTCAATGTTGGTCTAAACATCTTAAAACGAAGAAACGGAACACTTTCCTACTTCGTCTTTTTTTTTTTATTCTATAACATTAACAGTAGTGTTTGATAGGCACTGCTGCTTTCCTACAACAATAACAATTATTACTACTACTTATGTAAGTACTGCTACTTTCAAAATTACTACTATTATTTCTCTAGTTCTTTAAAGAGTGTGCGTGCATGTGATATTCACCTGTATGCAGAGCTACTTCCTGGCTCTGTAATATTTGTGTTTCCTTCCTTATTGTTGATGCGTCCTGAATGGTGTTCTTCAGTAGTACTATGCTGGTGGAATTACCTTTGGAT
This sequence comes from Sepioteuthis lessoniana, assembly GCA_963585895.1. Lineage (NCBI taxonomy): Eukaryota > Metazoa > Mollusca > Cephalopoda > Myopsida > Loliginidae > Sepioteuthis > Sepioteuthis lessoniana. The sequence continues at coordinate 16,272,530 of OY757918.1, forward strand.
CCCCACTATTCTAACTATATGACCACACTTCTCCTCCTGTATTATCGTCACTGTCACTGGAGTCCGCGACGTCGCCACATTCTTTTAAATACGATACCCCCACATCGCCGACCCCCACCTGTCTATGGATTATCATTCTTTTTATCATCGTTATTGCCAACACTACTTAAGCATACCATACTGGAATCAGAAACAACTACCGACCAAATGATTCACAATCAATGAAAAGAAAAAAGAAAAAAAGTTAATGTAACCGTTTAACTCAATGCTGGAGAAATTACCAACTTTCACTTTGGAAATTTTACTTTATTTTTCTTCACTTTATTTTTTTGGGATTTTACTAGCTCTTCTTATGAGTGTGTGATAATATGATGAAGAACAGACAAGCGTCTTCCCACCCTTCAACGGGTGGGTCGTCGTCGTCGTCTACATCATTATCCGTACCCCAACAACAACTATCTTCACAGCAATCACCTCCACAACAACAAAACAAAGGGCCAAACAAATTATTGCCCCCACCAAATAAAAAAGATGTCAAACACTGGAGTACTAAACTCCAGGAGACAGTAGTGTCTGTCCCCTCGGAAAATGGCAATAATAATTCGATTATTATCAAAGGAGGAGCCGATATTGGGCAATTCTGTTATCTTGGGGAAGTACGACATGACCAGGTAACTTATCATTCGGGAAAATTGCGGCCCGATGATCTCATTTTAGAGATCCAAGGACAAAAGGTGTCTGGATATACTCTGAGGGACGTCAACATCTGGCTGAAACAAGTCAGTCAGAATGGAGCACCTGTGTTGATGAAAACTCTGCGTTCAGGTTAGTTCTGCTTAAACCATCCCCATTTTCCGGGGGTGTAAGTACTTGTTGACATCTTTACTGTTTATTATTATTCTTTAACTTGTTAGTTCTACTCGATCAATCAATGATTTATAAATAATTGACAACTACTTCTCATTGCAGATTCCAATTTAAAATTAAATCATCGCTTACTTTCAGTCTTCAGCACGATTATTCACAATAATGTACAATATTTATGATCAACGGTGTCATAAAATGTTGATATCTTTGAATTTTTGTTATATCACGAATTTTTCCACCCTTTCCTTACTGATTCTATCACTATATCGGCTGATGTCGTCTTCAGAAAATCGAATATCATTGGCTTGTATAACTTGTGTAATACCAAAAGCAAGAATAATAGTTGCTACAGTTTAAATACCCTTTTCATTTATTTTTAAATAACCAGCATTTTCCCCCTGTCAATCTCAATTGATTCAATTGTGAAATTATTACTTTTTTTTTTCTCCTGTTCGCTTACGTTTAGTGTTTGTGGATTAATCTTAAATCTCAGAAAAAATTGCCACTTACTACGTTTTTCTCTATAATCTTCACTTTAGATAATTTGGTGATTATATTATTTTGTTGAGAACATATATAAAGTTTTATGCCTAATTTTGTGCGCAATGTAAATATAGTTGTCTGGGGGGAAAATAACCTTTCTTATCTTCCACCTTTCCCCACTGAAGAAAGAACTGAACACAATTTAAATCTTAACCCTCTCCCTATTTTATGTGGAGGAATATTACATTAATTTCTTTTATTGACTTATTATCTCCTCTTATAGTAAACTTGAATTGTTCGCGTGAATATTTCAGTCAACACAGTTACTTATTCATTGATGGACGCATTTTCTATCAGTGAATTAAATCAGTTTATTTTATGCTAATTCATTCATTCACATTTAATCGTTTTTTTTTTTTTTTTTTTTTTTGTGTATTTGTGTTTTCATCCCATTTATACTTTTTTTGGACAATTTTATTCGCAATATTTGTCAATATTGTTTAAAAAAAAATAATTCAATTAAATTGATCATTTTCGTGACTTATTTAATATGCCACACTGATTTTTTTTTTTTTTTTTTTTTTTTTTTTGTTTTGTTTCTCTTAAACTAACTTGTTTTATCATTAGCAGTTTTAAGTATTTTAATAAGATGAAAATTTAAAATGATTAAGCAATAAAAATATTCGAAAATTTTTATGTAATACATTATTTTTACTTGTCCAAAACTAAAGTAATCATCAATTGATTGTGACGTTTTAAAATTTAAAAAACATTTATTTATTTATTTATTTATTAAAAACTGTTGTTGCGTTGTGTTTTTTATCTTTTGTCACATCCTTCGGAAATCAAAACGGAAGTCTGTATCTTTTAATTTTATTCTTTATTCATTCAACTCTATCAAATTCCCATTAAAAGAAAATGATTTTCTGATCAATCATTTTACTAGTTTTAACTATTTAAAGGAAATTTTACTTGTTTTAACTATTGAAAGGAAATTCGCTTTTTCTTACTTTCAGATTTTACAATGATTTTTCTTTTCTTTTAGATAGTTTTTATTTGAAATTTTAAAGTTAAAAAAGAAGCGACAACTTATAAATTATTTTCCTGCTTATAAGAACATCATCGTTTTTTGATCACTTATTTAATTTTTTATTTATTATTAATTAATTAGTTTTGACATCTTTATTGTGGTATTATCACTGATGCTGTATAGCAGTTGTAAATAAAATCATATACATGCCATTTGTTGTATAAATGATATTAAATTTTTAAAAAAAATTAATTTTAAATAAAAAGATTAGACCCATTTTAAAAGAACTGATTTAAACTTGTATATTAAGTGGATCAACTTAAATGTTGTCTCGTCTGTGATGTTTTATTGCGACTATTAAGAATCGGCAATTTAAAAGACAGTCTGTGCGCACATGAAAATACAAAAGGTTTCCTATTCTTTTAGTGTTTGATTTAGGTAGCTTTTTTTTTCCTGTTAGGACTTTTGACAACCTTGGCTCAAGATGCCACCTACAAATAAACCAAATTCGTTTATAGTTCAAATGAAACTTCTTTTTTAGCAAACGTCTCCTTCCTGACAATGTTATCTGCAACTGATATGTTTTTGTGTAATTCCATTGTCAGTCACTTTGAATGCCTTTCCCCTACACCATCTCGATTAACTTGATACAGATGTATTTGCATTTCCAATTGATTTATTTTCCTCCAGTTTTTGAATTCTAACGTAATTATATCCTATGTTTTGTGAAATTCTATTGTATATTTGTACAAAAAATAAAATAAAAAATACAATCAATATACCAAGAGAAAGAGGAGAGATGATTGTTTCAATTATTTCTTTCTTCATACAAGAAAAGAAGAATTCCTGATGCATGTCTGCTATTTGAATCGTACACTTGAGCATTTTCCCCAGATACCGACAAAAAGAATTAAATATCCTTATTTTCAGGTAAAAACAAAAAACAAACGTGGAAATTAAAATAATGAACTTAATTTTTTCTTATAATTTACATTTATGAAAAAAATGTTTGTTTAAATAAATATCAGCTACTAACTACTCAGTTATTGATCATAATATAACATTTTAAAAATTTTATTTTGATAATTTTATTTATTTTGGAGTTACATGATAAAGAACTTTTTTTTTTTCAAAATGAATGCCAAGTTATCAACTTTTTCTCCTGCAAATAATCTGTGGTCCTCTTTTAAAAAGCGCTTCATGTTTTTAAAAGAGGATCACTGATTATTTACCACATATTCTGTTTTGTTTTAGAGTAACTATTAATTATTATAATCATTTTTATTCTAGTGTTTCTGTGCATAATTCTCTTAATTAGAAATAAATCTTTAAAAAGGTGGTAAAGGAATATATCATTTGACTGTCATTTTCATCAATGAATATGTTTTTGTTTTTTTTTGTTGTTTTTTTTTTTTAAACATATTTTTTTTTTATCTTCCTTAATCATTCTTACTTACTGTTGCCGTAAAGTACTTATAATATTGCTCTAAGGATAGACAGTGCGTTGCATAATAATATTGAAACCAAATTATCAAATTCGCATCATATCTGAAACAACCATGCATTCTGACATCTAATTACTTAGCGAATCAATAAGTTCAATATTAGTAGGCTGCAATATTAATACATCTTATTGACGACCATCCAGAATTCCTCTTCCGTTGTCCATGTCTTTCCACATGGCTTTATTTATTTCCTCTTGTCTTTTAAAATTTACCCCATTATTGTTCTTGCCTTTTTTTTTACATTAGTTACAAAATGAAAATAGGGATAAATAAAGTTTATTCATTCGAGATGTTTTATTTATTTCCTTTTTTCTTAGTTTCTTTCTTTCCACTTCATCGAAACGGATAAGTGGAATTTAAACTCATTTCTTAATGCTACGTCTTCTACTTTTTAAAGATCTTAATTTGTCGTTTTATGTTGTAGCTGATATCATCTTTGCCTTGGGGGGAAATGTTTCAACTGTCAGCAACTTCTTTATGACATACCAATGTTGCATAATTTACATTGTATTCAAAAACTCTTCATATAATTGAAAACTATTACTTACTCTAAAACCTTTACCTTTTTAAAAAAAAAAAAATTTTAATGTTGCACTACAAAACTTAAGAATTAAAATAACACCTTACACACACACACATATATATATATATATATATATATATATATATATATACACACACTCATTCTGTAACACGTTTTAAATTATAACAAAACAAAAAACCCATAGAAAAAAATTGCAATTGAGATTTAGCGTTGTCATTCTTTGGAAGAACTTGCATTATTTTATATATTATTTTTGTCGTTCTTTTTCAATGGGATGTAATTTTTAGGTTGACCAGAGCGAAAGCGTTTAATGCCAGTGTGTAGAGATGGTTTTATTTTCTTTAAATATAATGGACTCAGGAGATCTTACTGATTTCGTCTTTGTATTCTAATAATGGGGTTTTTGTATTTTCTTATTTTACTGCAGCTGAGAATGCATTTCACCTGTTAAAGAGACTTTTCCCATGGTTACTAGACTTAGTGAACATTTAAGCGAGAGGAAGTAAAAAAAAAATGATGTGTCCATGGTTACAGTATAAATCTCACAGCCTTCTCTGTTGCTTGTCTACTTGTTTAGCTAGGGTTACTAGCAGCTGTTTAGACCGCAGTTGAACTCTCATATTATCAGGAACAAAATAATTCTGAACAACAGTTGATGATGCCGTAAGGGTCTGTCTTTCTAAAAAAAAAAAAAAAATCATAGATAAAGTATATTTTCTTTTATCAGGAACAATGGATGACTTATTTTCCTTTCATTTTCTAAAATGCTTTCACTTCAGTGGAAGCACCGTATCAATACACATGATTTTAGTTTTGCTTGTAAAAAAAATAGATTTTGATATTTAGCTCATATCCAAATATTGTCGTTAATCTATTTCAAACTTTCTTTAATCAAAACATGAGGGGGAAAAATGGTATATATTAAATTCAGTCTTCAATATTTGTTGATAAATTTGATAAAACTTAAAACCTGTTTAAATTTTTGTTTCCTTTGATTCTAGTTGAATTTTTTCATCATACTTGACTTTAAATTTTGGGGAGACATTTTAGCAGCAACTTAATTATTCTTTATGGTCATTTTTGGCTGGGATTAGGCTTTTCTTGTCTTTGAGTTGGATAGGGCATAAATTAAATTAAGCATGGAGATCAGCATCCTAGACAGCACCTCTCCATTGCACTAATGGGGGGGGTAGAGTCTGTAGGCATATCTTAACACTTTTTTGATTAAAGCTGGCCGAACTGGGGAATTTTGGAAAACGCTCACACTAAACTGATTTTGTTTTTATTTGCCTCCAAAAGACGACCAATATCTATCGGCTTTCTTTCCCTCAGACAGGAGAGAGAGAGAACATAATTCATGTTTGTGTTCTGGAGGCTCGAACTCTATTACAGCACCTCTTCATTGCATTAAATTTATGGCAGAGGAAGTAGTGACTGAGCAATTTTGACCTCTGTGGTACATTTGCTTTATTGGAAAGGCAAATTAATTCTTAATACATTTTCACTCTAAACAATTCTGTGTATATGATCTGATATTAGAAAATAATGGCATATTTCCTCACTCCATATGTGCAAGTTTGTTTCTACAATACAAGAACCAATTGTAAATACGAATAAGCTGGAGATAAGTAAAAGATTTTTTTAAAAAGTGGAAAAACATTTTAATGTTTGTTTATGGCACTAAAAATTAATTTCTAAGGAAGGCGTCTATTGACGACAAAAAATGTAGATATCTTCTAGGTTATTTAACACCTTTTAGAAAACTTCACACACATTTTTTTTTCTTTTAAACTTATTCATTAAAATGGTTGTAAATTTTAACTCTGGATAGAAATCATTCCAAATTGCTAAGGATAAAAAGATGATGGCTATCATTCAAGGTACAAGACTTATTTAATGTCTAAAAAGCTGCTCTTTGGAAAAGAGCCAGTTTGAAACAAAATTAAAGATGGGACACCAATTATTGTTTGTTTACATAAGTTATAAAACCCTATTTTATTTATTTATATAAAAGTCCAGTTTTTCATTGAAAATGTCTGAATCCATCTCGCTGCTTGGTTTGTACTGCAGATTAATAATAATTAATAAAAAGGACACTTAGCACGTGAATTGAGAAGAAAAAATGAGGACATTGGTTACTGTTGTTGCTCTTTCTACCTTTTGTTGTAAATTAAGGTCATCTTTAGCATTCTCTAGTGCAGTAATTATATGACAACGTAAAAAAAAGGGGGTTTTATTTTTTGTCATACTACTTTTCTGCTTGATTAATTTGTAGACCAGTAAAAAAATAAAAAAAAAAATAAACTTTCTTTACTCAAAATAAATTATCTGTTTATTGGATTTTATAAAATTTTACTTTCTACCCTTGGGTTTTAAAAAAATCAGCAACTTCGTTTTCTAATTTAGCATTTTCATTCTTAAAAAAAAAAAAGCAAATGAAAGGACTCATTATCGTTTAAAAATTATTTCTTTCTCATGATTTTTAATAATGAATGGTTCAAGGAGGAGGTATTAAGATTGAATAGAATTATTGAACATCTCCTTTTTTCTTTTTTTTTTTTTTTTTTTATTATAAAAAATTTTTTTAATCATAAAAAAAACTTAGGTTTTTGATTGAAAATTTTCTTGTTGATTTCCAATTTAATGTCTTTGATATGCTAGCTGCTATTGTTTCCTGTTTGTCAAGTACTTTTCAAATTATAAGATTTTAAAAACTGAATCTTTTATTTTGTTACGTCTTGTATGTTCTAAATTTCCGTTATCATGAATGAATTTTTGTATTTAGTTTCTTTATTTCTTTTCCGAAACAATGAATGATTTTGTCAGTATTATTATTGAGTGATGATTGAAGTAAAGGTCAAATCTAAGGGTTTATTCTGTACAAGTATTCTATAACACGCTATATTAATCAATATAATCATTGTTGATTTTACGTTTTGATTATAATGTGTGTACGTACTAATTTATTGGTGTTCTTATCAAAAACATCTTGTGAATAATAATTTGAATTTGGTAGTCAATTTTATACTACGACAACCAAACCCCAAACTCCTTTTATGTGCGTCATTCATTGTTGTACATTTTTAAAAAAATATTTTGCTTAATTTCACGGCTATGCGTAAAAACTGACTGAATTAATAGGTATAGTACTCTTTTAAAACATTATTACCTAATTTATCAACTTAAACTAAGATCTTTTTTTATCTTAATTTAGAATATCTTTTAAAAATGCTTCGATTAAAAAATATTTTGGAGGAGGAAATTAAAATTTTATTTATGAAATCTAATATTGATTTTTATCCTATTGTCCCTTCATTCACGCAATTGGAGAAAAACTGACCTGCATAGATTTTTTTTTCTTCGACGTTTACTGTCATTTGGAAAGTTTCCAAAACATTTAGAAAAAAAAAGAAATCTCTCAAATTGTCTACAATTGCTTGCGCATTAAAACAACAAATTCCTTTATGCACACACCTGTTTGCTTATATCACTTTCTCTCGTTTTGTTTTTTGCTATTTTTCAAAGCGTAAAAAAAATTACCCCCACTTTTTATTTTATAATAAATATTTAATACCATAACTGCAGTGTAGTGTATCTATTCTATAACAGTTGCCTTATATTTTAATTTTCGTATTTACGAGTTTAAATTCTGTAATCGTCAGAAATCAAAACCAAATAAAGTTGAAGTCTTCCTCTATAGCTTCAATTACATTGAGTGTGTGTGTGTGTATATATATATAATATATATATATATATATATATATATATATATGGGGGGAGTATAGGGACTATTGCTACAGTCGCACTATTATCATTAACTAGTATTTTTGTGTGTGGTTTCAGTTCGATTCTTAATCTCACCTATCAAGTGGAACCTTTGGGTGGGAAAGTATCCCATTAATCCTTCCACCTCCGCAAAATCATATGACCTTTGGCAACGGACAGTAGCATTCACCTTGTCTATCATCATCAAACTCTACGTTTAATCAAACAGGGACACAGTGAATACTTATGTCTACACAGTTGAAAAATAATTTAGCTAGTAGTAGTGATCTGTGTAAATATATTTAGAATTCAAATAAACGTTAGGAACGTTGTTTGATGTTTTTTTTTTTTTTTTTAAACTTTTGTCATGGTTTTAAATTCTAAGTAAAAAGTGTTCAGTTCACCACAAGTAATAAACCCAATAAACATTCTTACATGCGTAAATATAATTATCATCCCACCACACACACTTCAAAAATAAAAATATATTTTTTAAAATTTTAGTAGTTCCCATTTGTGTCTGTTCAATCAATAATCTTATTGAAGATGTAAATTAGCAGAAAAACAGTGTTATGAAGACTAACACTCTTGGCTCATCAGTAGTTGTTTCAACAACTTGTGTTTTTATTTCATTCATTCATTTATTTATTTTTATTTTTTAGATAAAAAAAAAAGTAAAAATTGTAGAAAATTGGTTGTAAATATTGGGGTTAAATGTTATATTGTTTCTTGGTACCAGAACCCTTTTTTGAAACCGTAAGCTTATATTGAACATTTATTTAATAAAATAGATTTAAAAAATTAACAAAATATAATGCAAAATTGTCTGTGTCTCCATTAATGTATGTTGGTTTAGGAAAACATGGTTTCCAAGAGTTGGGAATACAGCGTATTTTTCCTTTGTCATATTTAGTAAATTTACGAATATCTGTTTAGTGTAAAAATTAATTACCTGAAAAACGTCATTCTTTATCCTTAGAAATTTAATTTCCTACAATCTTTATTATCTAAAGAAATTTATAATTTATGTTACTGTATTTTGTGTCTATTCCTGCAATATTACTCTTGGCTGTTTAGTCGAATTGTTTTTGTTACATTGATTTCGTTATTACTTTTACGAATTTTGTAAAAGATTTGACTTGTTAGAGAAAAACTTATAATTACTCATCCATCTAAAATTTAAAATCTCTTTGTATTTCATTAAGTAAAGCTACTGTTTATTATTATTATTATTATTTGAACAGGCTAATATTTTAATCTCAAAGAAACTAATTTCTATTTTGCTTCTGTGATCGTATAAATTAATGCTCTCGTTCTTGGTATCCCTATAATCACACTTTCTTATTTATAACCTATTTTTATCTACCATACCAGAAATTGTTTAAACAGTTGAACCTCTTCTTCGAATACTTGATGCTAACATGTTTTGATTGATCAATCCTCATCAGGTGTATACTCAGAAAAAAAGAAACTTTTTTTTTTCTAAAAAGATTCTCCCTCTCTATCTCTCTCAGATTCAATTGTCTGCTGAACAATTTCTGCTATGTTAATGACTTTCTCAAAGTTATCAATAAAAACAAAACCGTTTCCCTACTTTCCAGCTTCCCTCTACATCTCTAAAACCTATTCGGCTGGGGCTGTAGAATACACCGACTGCCTCTCTGCAGAGGGGTAAGACCCACCACCAACGAGTATCCTGGATATGACACTACACAATCTGATGGTGAGGCTCCAGTAATGCTGGAGCTTTGGGGAATATGGAGTATCCCTTCATTGCCATCGCTCCCAGGTCCACTCTAGCCTGGAGTGGTAGCACAATAGGGTCTTATCTATGGGTCAAACAAATGACTTGTACTAAACTGAACTGTTTGATTATTTATCTGTGTTAAAAAGACATAAGATGTTTAATTGAATTATTGGTGATACATTGCAATACTTGGATAAATCATATAAATATCTCTCTCTCTATCTATCTATCTATATATATATATATATATATATATATATATATTAGATTTGGCACTAAATAACCTACAGTAGTTGATATGCCATAAAACCCAATTAAACTAATTGCCCAGTCGGCTGGGGCTGTAGAATACACTGACTGCACCTCTGCAGAGGGGTAAGACCCCTCCCTAACGAGTGTCCTGGATATGACACTAAACAATCTGATGGTGAGGTTCCAGCAGTGCTGGAGCTTTGGGGAATGCAGAGTACCCCTTCATTGCCATTGTTCTCAGGTTCACTCTGGCCCGGAGTGGTCGTACCCTATCTATGGGTTAAATAGAAATAACAGCATACTTATGCTAAAATGAATTGTTTGACTAAACTGAATAGCTTGAAATAGAAATGTTTTTGACAATTAAACCGTACTTACATTTAAACTGTGTGCTTATGCTTAACTGAATTATTTCAAATAGTACTGTTTTTCGACATTAAAACTGTATTTACACTTAACTGAATTGTTACATATAACTGCTTGAATAGTTTGAAACGGAAATATTTTTGACAATTAAACTGTGTACTTATGCTAAACTGAATTGTTTTAAACAGAACTGATTATTTACATAAAAATGGATTTGGCGTTAAATAACCTACAAAGGTTGATATACCATAAAAACCAACAAACCAAACCAAACCAGTTAAACTAAACCTCTACATCTCTATTTACCTAGTATGCTTTGATTGTTTCATAATTAGCAATGAATCAATTTTAAAGAAAGATACCCTCTCTCGAAACCATTTTAAGGTTAAAGAAGTCACTCTGCTAAAATATTGACTAAAGACTTATCTAGAGAAGCAAAAACTAATTGCTCACCTGAAAACTGTACAAAGTAAAAGTTTTCAACTGACCAACTTATATTTCCTGATTGTTTATCAGAAATAAAAAGTAAATGATAGAATTTCTTTGAGTTGAAGTGGAAATAATTAATATTGAGATAGGTTGATATGCCATTAAACAAAGAAACCAAACTAAACCTTTGGAGGTTATTTAATGCCAAAGCTATTCTCCTTGAAGAACAGTAGCGGTACTATTTAACCCATAGCTGGGAGGATAAGGGGGTTTAATACCTTTCCCCAGGGTATTTGCCCGAAAGTGAACGTAATAGCGCAACTGGAGTACATACTCGCTTATTACGATTCTGCAGTCCATCGCTTTAACCATTACACCATGAAGACACCCCCCCATATTGAAATAGAAAGTATGGATAAATTTACACCTACTATTCAAATTGCGATAGCATTCTAAAAAGATTTATCCACCAATTTCTGGATTATTTGTGATATATGAACAATATTGGCCTGTTGTCTGGGGCTGTAGAATACACTGATTGCATCTCTGCATATGGGGTAAGACCTCCTCCCTCCCAAACAAGTGTCCTGGATATGACACTTAACAATCTGATGGTGAAGCTTCTGTAATGCTGGAACTTTGGGGAATGCTGTGTACTCTTTCATTGTCATTACTCCCAGGTCCACTAAACTGTGTATTTATGCTAAATTGAATTGTTTGAAATAAAACTGTTTATATGTATAAAAATGGATTTGGCATTAATCACCTACAGTGATTGATGTTCCATAAAACCAAACCCTTCATTGCCACAGCTCCCAAATCCACTCCAGCCCGGAGTGGTAGCACCTGATAGTTTAGTTCTATCTGACCCATAGATAGGACCCTGTGTCCTTAAGTTAAACTGAATTGTTTGAAATAGAACTGTTTATATGTATAAAAATGGATTTGGCATTAAATAAGCAATAATGGTCAATATTCCATAAAATCCAACCCAACCAAACCAAATCATATATATATATATATATATATATATATATATATATATATATATATATATGAGGATCATTAAATAAGTTTCCAGACTTTTTTCGTATGGGCACTTTTATTGATAGTATACATATGAAACTCTAGTTCCTTTCGATGTAACCTCCTCCCGCTGCAATGCACTTGTTGTACTGTTCCAACAACTTCTGGTAGGCCCCGTGAGTGTCCTCTTGTGTGGGCGTGTCAATGACTTTTGTCACAGCCTGTTTCATCTCCTCAATTGTCTCATAACGACAGCCTCTGAGCTAGGGAATAACCAAAAGTCACAGGAAGCAAGGTCTAGACTATAGGGAGGGTGAGGAACTGCCTTTATGCCCATCTTGGTCAAATAGTCTGTGACAAGGATGGAGTTGTGGATTGATGCATTGTCCTGGTGGAAATGCCACTGAGCTGATTTCAAGAGCACTGGCCTCTTCTGACTGAATCTTTTCCTGTACTCCCTTAAAACCTCAACATAGTAACCCTAACCCTAACCATTTGGCCAATCAACTCTGGTGTATTGATTTCCTTACTCCTCCTGCATCTCTCATCATCCCTCACAGACTCCCTGCCTTCCTTGAATCTCTTATGCCAATCAAAAACTGATGCTCAATTCATGCAAGATAGTCGAAAAGCAATCTGAAGCATTCCATACGTTTCTGTGGCATTTTTTCCAAATTTAACAGTTTTATTGCATATCGTTCTTCTAAAGTGTCAGATTGCATTTTTGAAATTCACCAGCTGTAACAATCAGGCTTTAGTAGGGTGTATTCCAATTGCTGCTGTAGCTGTTCATTTGAATGTGAAATCATAAATCAGTCATCTCATAAGATGTATAGCAATAACATAGTGAATTTTCAAGAGTCTACTACAATTTTAAATGCCTGTACAAAAAAATGTCTGGGAACTTATTGAATGCACCATATGTATGTGTGTATATATAATATAATATAATATAATATATATAAATATATATATATATATATATATATATATATATATATATATATATATATATGATTTGGTATTAAATAACCTACAATGGTTGATATGCCATAAAACCTAATCAAACCAATATATGAACAATTGCATCAAAATGTCTTTGTCTTGTGATAGCACATGGCATTTCTCTACTGTTTATTTTATTTTTTCTATTCTATAGCAAAAATGTTTTAAGTATTGAAAGTATTTTTGGTTAATGATGTTTCTAAATAGATTTATGAGGACAAATAATAAATTGGAAATTTTATATTCTATTTTGGTTGAGACAGGATTTCAGAGTTAATGAGAAAAATTTGGTCTATATTTTTTTTTTTTTTTTACTTGTTTAAATCGTCTGTTTCAGATGTGGTCATAACATGTAGACTATGCAGACAATAAAGTAACAAATTATTTTACATTGCTGACATGAATGGAATGCATATTATTGAAACAAGGTCTAGAATAATCGTTTCTGCGCATTCTTCAAAGAATACATGACACAAAATTCATAGTAATTATCTATAGATAAAAGAATGTTTCAGTTAAGGTTTGGAGAGGTGATCTTTGACTTTGGTCAGTTACAGCTTTATAGATTTAAATTGATTCTTTGTATAATTAAGAAATTAAGATTAGTTTTACTACTAAGAGAGGAAGTTGCATCATATTGATTGATACTAGTTCTTGGTAGAATTAGTATAGTTTGCATCTGATAAGATCATTTACATAGGCTAGTTATGTATGAGATCAAGATGGCGTTGGTGTGTTGAGAATATGTTGGCTGAAACATTGGTGGAAATAGAAGAAGAAAAAAGTGAAGGAAGAATAAGTTAATGATTGAACATCATGTAATACCGAGAAGTCTGAACTATAGAAAGTTCTTGTGATGGTGGAGGGTAAAAAGAAATAATAAAAAAAAATAAAAAAAAATTAGTTTCATCTCCCATGAAAGAAATTGTAGATATATTTGAATTTCTATGAGATGATTTTTTTTTTTTTTTTTTTTTTTTTTTAAATGAATTTGTGATAGTTCTTTAATTTTATATTGCCTTGTATCATAACAAAGAAATTTCTCTAATAATAAAAGTAAAGTTGGCGACTGTAGTCGAGGGTGACCTGAAGGCTCCCTTTTCAATAGCTACTACACCGAGGTGTAGGGGAGGGTGCTACTCCTTTCCCTGGATTGCTCCACTTTACCCTTGATACGTACCTTATATTGCTGAGTGTTAAGCAAGGAGGTATCAAGTACCATTTTGAAAGTCTTTGGTATGACTCGACCGGGGATTGAACCCAGGTCTCCCGGACCATTGGCGAACACTCTACCCAGTAGCCAATGAGCTGGTTAATAATAAACAGTAATTAGTGGAAGCAATGTTGCTGCAAAACATAACTAATCATACAGAATTTTAAATTTTCAAAAGAAAAAAAATGAATGAATTTTCTTATTAAAATAATTATTCATATTTAATTGAATATCACTAATTAAGTTTCCAGGTAGTTCTTAAAGCTAGAGGTGTAATTACATTGTGTTATTGCTTAGGGTTAACAATTTAAACAAAAAAGTGTTTAAATTAGTAAATATCTAAGACTGAAAAATTTATTGATTTAATACATTGTTTGAAGTCATCATTGGAATGTCTACAAGCAATGAATTTTCACAAGAATTCTAGTCTTGAAAAGGACAAAAATACAAGATGTGATCAGAAAGTATCGAGACTGAAGCTTAAAATTAAATGGAGCTTATATAATAAATTGATGTCTAGAGAACGGTTTAAATGAGTCTGTATGAATTTAGAAAAAAAAAAAAAATGCAATTCTTATGCTTTTGATTCAATAGTTTTTGGTGAAACAGGTTTGTACAAGATCAGTTGTCAACCTCTTATCCTCATCAGTTCTTGCCAAACTTTTTCTGGTTTCCTAAATCGAAATTAAATCTCAAGAGTAAGATTTGAGGATTTGTAGAATATTAAATAATGCCTAGTTTTACAACATATAAAAATTGGGATTTCAGAAGTGCTTTGATCAATGAAAACACTTGAAGAATATTTAATCTTTCATTTGCTGTTCGATTCTGTCTCGATAAATACAGCTTCACTTTTGATACTTTTAAATACATCTTGTATATCTAGCAGTTTTAAATAACTTGACTTTGATTGAAACAATATTTGACAGCTTTCTATCAATACTTAGGAATCATTTTACTATGATTAAATTTGTTATCAGTCTTTCTTATCTACCCTATATAGATATATTTTTCTTGATGGATTGTACATTAAAGAAGCTCATAAAATAGATCAAGTGAAATATTGCAGCAACTGTATTAACTATAGAAAGGAAGACTTCAGTGATCTGAAAAAAGTTCAGAATGTTGTATTCTTTATAAAGTCTTGTAGCAACCTTCCACACATAACATCTGTCTAATTTAACTAATTTTTCCCTTATCATAGTTCCAGACATCAATTTTTTTTGTCTTGATTATTGCATTGTATGTATTTGTTTATCACATTTTTTTATTTTAAATACCAATATTTCTCTTAATAGAATATAGAAATCCATACAAATTTTAAAATCAGTTAATGTTTCTGATCTTTGCACTGTATTTTCTGAAAATAGTTTAATGTTTGTTTTTTTAATTACCTAAAAGAATTTCCTTTTCAAACAATTTCATATATATATATATGGTACTTTTTCATGCCTTTTAAGCATTGCTTTATTTTTCATTTTAATCCCACACATACAATATACTGTAATCATGAATTACTTCATTTTTCAACAATTTTTTCTCAAATAGAATTGTTAGCTTCAATAGTATACACTAACACTGACATTATCTCTTCAAATGTATGTCTAGTAAAATTTAAGATAATTATATTTTGTAGCATTTACTATGACATTAACTCTTCATCCCCCAACCAAAAAGAAAAAAAATTGACCCCCTCCTCCAAATTATACTCTATTTTCTATAGAGGTCATTAACATTCCAAGCTCTGACAACTGAAATTCTTCTTTCTATTGTTGATGTTGCCACCAAAGCATTTTTCTGCCAATCCTTTTTCTTTTTTTTTTTTTTCTAAGTGTACAATCCACATGGAAAGAAGAATATCTCTATCTCTCTTTCTCTTTATCATATGGCAATAGAACATTGTTCAATTCATTCCAACAATGAGAGATGCCGATATGACCATTCATCAGTTCACTATCATCCGTTTAACTTCATTGATTGTAATTTATACACAGGTGATTGGTATTGTCTCTGTATCCCAGGTTGCTGGAACAAACTGTTTGGCTTGGTATATTAGTGATTATTTTCGTTTGCTATATTATTAAGAGATTATTTTCTTGATGGATAATTCATTAAAGAAGCTCATAAAATAGATCAAGTGAAATATTGCAGCAACTGTATTAACTATAGAAAGGAAGTGTTCAGTGATCTGAAAAAAGTTCAGAATGTTGTATTCTTTATAAAGTCTTGTAGTAACCTTCCACACATATAATCTGCCTAATTTAACTAATTTTCCCTTATTATAGTTCCAGACATCAGACATCAATTTTTTTGTCTTGATTATTGTATTGTATATATTTGTTTATCACATTTTTATTTTAAATTATGCTCTTATTTTGTGTAACTATGAAATTTTTTCGTTTTTTAATTTTTTTTTTAATTGATATTGTGGGTAGAGTGTTTGCTAATGGCCTGGGAGACTGGGGTTTAATCTCAGGTCAAGTCGTACTAAAGACTAAAAAAAACAGTACTTGATGCCTCCTTAACACACCATTATAAGGTACAAATCAAGGAGGTGCCCGTGGTGTAATGGTTATCGTCGCAGGAATTGGACACGGCGACACTAGTTCAAATCCTGGACTGATTGCATTTCACATAGCACTAATACCCTTTGGAAAGGTATGAATCCAATTATTCTCCCTCCAGCTATGGGTAAATAGTAGGGCAGACTAGGTTCTTCAGCCTTGGTGAGGCAACTAGTCTAGGAGAAGGAAAACTCTGAATTCAAACCTGTTAAACTCTGCTTAAAAAAAATTGACCTTGTGTCATGTCCTGCCCGAGCAGAGGGGTTGGGTAAATATGATAAGGTACAAATCAAGGGTAGGTGTCGCAATCCAGGGAAAGGAGTTGCACTCTCCTCTACACATCAGTGTAGTAGCTATTGAAAAGGGAACCTTCAGGTTGCCTAACTTGTTAGTTATTGAAATTTGATACTAATAATTCATACACAATTATAGGGGGGGGAGTCCCATGGCATACTGGGTTAAGTGCTGAACTGCTGCCTTGAAGTAAGCAAGTTTGAACTCGAGCCATACTATTATAGTCACTTTCAGACTAATATCCTTGGGAAAGGTTTAAGTAAAGTTGGCGACCGTAGTTGAGGGTGACCCAAAGGTTCCCATTTCAATAGCTACTACACTAAGGTGTAGGGGAGGGTACTACTCCTTTTCCTGGATTGCTCCACTTTACCCTTGATATGATACATACCTTATAATGCTGTGTGTTAAGCAAGGAGGTATCAAGTACCATGTGTTTTTTTTTTTTTTTGTTTTTTTTTTGTTTTTTTTTTGTTTTTGTTTTTTTTTTTCCCCCTTAGTTTCTGGTATGGCTCTTCTTCGGATTGAACTCCAGTCTTCTGTGCCATTGGTGAACACTCTGCTCACTAGAAAAATGGGCCAACCCCTTTATTTCCCAGCTATAGGCTAAATCATACCATTACAGGGATGGCTTTGGCATCAAATAACCCACAAAAGTTGATATGCTATTAAACAAAGATACCAAACCAAACAATACCATAACTTAAAGATAATTTGTACACATTGATATGGTTTCAAGTATTTATATCTAATACCAATAATTTACATGCAGTTGTATGGTTTCAAGTATTCCTATCTAATAATAATTTTCACACATTGATATTCTTATGTAATACTATTGATTTTTTTTTTAAACAGAGCTATTTAACCCATAGGTTAGACTCAAATGAGTATTAACTCTCCTCTGTAGGAGATATAGTCTGTGTATTCTAAGGGTTGCTCATACTTAGAGCTTAGCCCACTCAGCTGGGCTTGTAGAATACTCCAACAGCAATTCTGCAGAGGGGTAAAACTCGTCCCCAATGAGTGTCCTGGATTTGACACTAAACAATCTGATGGTGAGGCTCCATTTATGCTGGAGCTTTGGGAAATGTGGAGTACCCCTTAATTGCCAACTGTTTGACATTTAAACTGTGTGCAAACAAATGACTTGTGTTAAATTGAATTATTAGAAATAGAACAGTTTGCTCATTTAACTGTGTGTAAGCAAATGACTGATGTTTAATTGAATTGTTAATGAAAAATAGCAATACTTGGAATCATTTAACTGTGTACAAACAAATGATTAATAGTAAATAGAATTATTTGTATTAGGTAGAAATGTTTGAAACCATTTGACAGTGAGAAAAAACAAAAGCTCAGGCTCAATTAAAAATGTTATGACTAAAAATGGGTTTAGAAATCATATATATTCAATATATATGTATAAAATGGATTTGGCATTAAATAATCTACAAGAGTTGATATGCCATAAAACCCAACCAAACAAATGATAAGGCATCTTTAATGCTTATTATTCTTAATTTTATTAATTTTTTTAAATTTTCAATGTCATAATTGTTTTTTTAATCATAACAAATGTCAGTTGGTATTTGAAGGCTGGAGAGAAAAGATTTATCTAACTTTGTACCAAGTCAAATTTGACTCAATCATTTTATAGTGGAAGGGACCACACACGAATCAAAACTCATACGTGACTGTCTCAAAAAATGCTTGATCCCCTTAGCATTCCCCTTTTGGGGTGCCTCAGGTGCCAAGCAATAAAATCAACTCTGCTAAGCAGGTAGTGATTGTGAGATGGGGGGGGGGTCCCCTGAGACCAGATGATCAATTTAAAATCATCTATGTGATGTAAATAGCAAATGAGATAATGAATGATAAAAAAATTTCTCTAAAAGAGGAGTGGTTAATAGGGTAAGTATAAAATTAGCCATAAATGCAAGAAGAAAGAAATTGTCATTGCATTAGAGATAGAATGGGCGGGTATATAAGAATAAATAAAATTACTCTTTTTCTCTCTTCGCCTAGTCAGCTGGCTGCATCTCTGCAGCAGGGTGAGGCTCCTGTAATGCTGAAGCTTTGGGGAATGCGGAGTACCCCTTTATTCCCAGGTCCACTGTGGTCTGGAGTAGTAGAACCTAATAGGGTCCTATCTATGGTTCGAATAGAACTGTTTGACATTTAAACTGTGTGCAAACAAATGACTTATCCTCAACTGAATTGTATGTAAACAGATGATTGATGTTTAATTGAACTGTTTGTATTAAATAGCGATACTTGAAAGCATTTAACTGTGTGCAAACAAATGATTAATAGTAAATAGAATTGTTCATATGAGATAGAACTCAGTGAAACTATTTGCCTGTGTGTGTGTGTGGGGGGGTAAGTTCAGACTCGTTTAAAAATGTTATTGACAAAATGAGTTTAGAAATCATATTTAATTTATCTGTATAAAAGTGGATTTGGCATTAAATAACCTACAATGGGTTGATATGCCATAAAACCGAATCAAACCAATCTTTAGTCCCAATATAAAAACTTATTTAAAAAAACTAACAATTTATTGGGATTAATTTTGTATAAGGGAAATTGTCCCCCCCCCCAAATAAAAACAAAGCAAAAAAAAAACCCCTGTTTTTATAGTAAAAGTTATCACCGCTAAAGAAATGGTCAGGATGCTTAATAATTATGTGGAGGATAAAAGTTAAATGAATAAAGTAAAGTTGGCGACCTTGTTCAAGGGTGACCTGAAGGCTCCCTTTTCAATAGCTACTACACACAAGGTGTAGGGGAGGGCACTATTCCATTCCCTGGATTGCTCCACTTTACCTTGATCTTTACTTTATATGCTATGTTAAGCAAGGCGGCATCAAGTACCTTAGTTTTTGGTATGACTCGCTCTGGGACTGAACCCTAATCTCCCAGACCATTGGTGAACACTCTACTTATTAGGCCAATGAAAGAATAGATAATGCTAATCCCTGTTTTGTCAGTGGAGCATAGAATATGCTGACTGTATACTCTGCAGAGGGTAAGACCTCCCTCAAAACAGCAGGAGTCTTGGATATGACACTTCAGCTGGTGGTGAGGCTCCAGTTCTGGAACACTGGAGTGTGTAGTATCCCTTCATTGACATTACTCCCAGGCCCACTCTGACCAAAAGTGGTAGTCCCTGTCAGGGTCTGATCTGTGTGTTAAATTGATGTTTGCAAATTATTTGTATTCAATTGGAAATAACTGTGCCAAAAAAACTTAAACTACACAAAAATGTAAATATAAAGATACATTGTATACAATTCATTAACCTTTTGTCAGGAAATAACCCCAAATGGGTTAATGTGCTTTTGAAACTAATCTGTCAATAAATTCTCACTCTTCGATTTTTATTTGTCTATTTTGCAATATGAGGATAAGTGTAATAAAGCAGAGGAACCAATACAATATTCATATTTCAGTTCCAAGGCTCTGGATATATGGTCTGATAATAAGCAGAAGTGCTGGAGAGTGATACTTTATTTTTAACTAGTGCACAGATACTACACTCTGCTCTATGACAAAAGTGCTAATCCATGCATAACTAATCCCATAATTTTGATTGAAACTATACTAATATGTTCTTATATCATAATTCCCAAAATAAAAGCAAGGTAGGAAATAAAATTTAAAAAACTTGTCAAAAATAATCATTGTCACTGGTTGTTGGTGATCATAGTCAAGGGCAACCAGAAGGCTCCCTTTTCAATAGCTACTGCACCAAGGTCTAGGGGAGGGCGCTACTCCTTTCCCTGGATTACTCCACTTTACCCTCGATACGTACCTTATATTGCTGAGTGTTAAGCAAGGAGATATCAAGTACCATTTTAAAGTCTTTGGTATGACACGACCTGGGATTGAACCCAGGTGTCCTGGATCATTGGCGAACACTCTACCCACTGGGCCAATGAGCCGGTTGTCACTGGTACATTAGGTATAAAAAGATTTCATAGGAGTATATTGGATGAACAGGCTCCACTTTGTTGTGAGATTTTTTTTGGAAAGAACATATAGTGAAAATAAATGTTTCATTTAACATCTGGGTAAACATACTGACTGACAGAATTTTGGCATTTGTATCTAATGAATTGTGTTTTCATTAAATAAACGTTTATAGGAATTGATGGATATATCTGATTTTTAAAACTGGATAGACTTTATGATCCCTCCTTTCTGGTCATTGAAATTTATTATTTTCACTGTTAATCGGATAATATTCTATATATCTTGTTTGTTTGGATGACTCAATGGGTGTAATAGTTATGATTTTATTCCTTAAAAATTCACTATGTGCTTTTTGTTGTTTATTCAATCCAAATGGAACCCATTTATTGAAGATTTTGTTAACATCTCTTTTAATGATTGAAAATTGTTCAAGTTGATACACTTGAAAAGTAGTGCTGCTGTAAATTCGCAGCTTTTAATTTCACCAAAGCCTTGATTCATTGATTGGTTTAAGCAAACGTTTTTCTTGGTTTTCTAAACTGAAATATCTCTCTCTCTCTCTCTCTCTCTAATAATGTCTGAATTTTCCCAAATCTTACTGTTCTGTTCATTTACATCATTATCTTTAAACGTAGAATTTGTATTTTTACCAGCATCATTTCAATAACATCAGCTTCAATTCACACAAGATAAAACCCAAAAGTCATGATTTTCAAGAGCTTTTTTTCTGTTTGAAGAACAAATTATAAAAGTTAATTTTTTTTTTTTTTTTTTTTTTTTCTTCTGAGTAATTAACAAATGTTTTTATAATAATATAACAATTAAAAAAAAATTTTTATTAAAAATGTCACTAGAACAAAATCAGGAATTCCATATTGAATGATTAACTGAAAAGTCAATTTTATAAATTTAGAAATAAAATTTTGCAAGGTTTGTTTTTGAAAGAAAATCTACTGTAAATGAAAATAATATTTGATTTTTATAACAGATCCATTAACCCCAGAAGTATATTTCCTACATAAGTATATTTCCTTCTAATATACTATTGTTTTAATCTATAAATAGAATTTGTTTGCTTTCTCATAAAAAAAGCTAAAATATTTTAAATTTCTAGCTCAATTGTCTTAATTTTTTATATTGTTTTTAAGCCATTTACTTATTGACACATTTTGTTAGAAATAGGCTAACTGCATTTGGACATTTTAAAATGTTTAAAATGATTGTAGTTTTATTCAAATTTCTTTGATGAAATTACTATTAATGTCAATTACTATTAATTATTGAAAACTTTCTTGATTTCATTTGACTTTATCTAATGATCTGAAAGATGCCATAAAAAAAATGAAAATGCTAATAAAAATTTGTGAAATGTAACTATTTATTAAAAAGAATAAAGATATGTTTATTTCTTGCTTGATGCTAAGAAGAAAGTAGGATTGTTTTGTTTTTTGTTTTTTTTTTTTAATTTAATTTAACTTTTTTTGTTTTTTTTTTTTTATACAAGCTTGAAAAAATTCTTGATGCTGTAAAATTTTCATCAAAGCATTGTAAAAAAAAAATTCAAATTCTATTTTTTTTAAATTTAGATACCAGATGTTAAGACAAATCTTTGTATTTATAATTATAAATGAATTGGATAACATCTTTGTATTCATGATGGTATTAATACAAGCCATCCGCAGCTTTTATTTATTTATTCATTTTTTATGGAAAAAGGAGACCAAAAAGAAGCCAAGTATAGAAAGAATTTCAACCATGTGGTTTTCTTTCCTCTTCTCTCTCTCTCTCTCTCTCTCTCTCTCTCTTTTATATGATTTGGAATCATCCAGTATCAAGGTAATAAATTAGTCCATCTGTTAAAATGTGAAAGATTTATCTGCTATCCTTGATTAGTCCAATTGGTATGTTAGTGACCTTTCTATGTTGCCATTTTTTTATTTGTTCCCACTGGAAAATAGTTTTTCTCACAGATTACACACCCAACGAGAGCTGAAGAATAGATTGATAAAAAAAAAAACATCAATATCAAAATATATTCTGGTTTCTTGACTTTTCTTAAAGTTACCAACAATATCTTTGCACTGTTTTTAAAAACCTACTATCAAAGTAACTGCTGGTTCAAAAAAATTAATTTTCTTAAAATGTGTAAAATGAATTGATAAATATAAAAGAAACTTTGATCCTGATTGTTAAAGAAATTCAGATGAAAGAATCAGAAAAAGTTTCATATCCTTTATCTATAATTGCATTTAAAAGTTATTAGTGCTGTGTACTTATTGACCTCTCCTTGTATTCTAGGTGTCTCTTCTCCTGACCATTATTCCAGGTTTTTAATGTCATGTGGATTGGGCTACAAGAAGAAATGTTACTTAAATGAGACATGTGAGTCAAATTGCACTTGGTTGTCATGGCAGCACTTCCACCAATGGCATAATGATTTTTTTTTTGATAAAGTATTTTTAACATTTTGAAGCATTTAAAAGAATTTTGATAAAGTTTCATTACAGGGGCATTATTTATTTCTGTGTTCAATTTGAATTTAAAAAAAAAAAAAACTACCATATATGTTTTAAAGATCTGATTTTTGTATGCATCAGGTCACAGGAAAGACAAAGGTTTTAAGGATTGATCCTGACCCTATCATGTTAAGTGTAATGGGAAAGTGTAGGTTGAAAGTTATAGCCTTCAAAGAGTTACTGCACTGTATTATGTTCTAGAGCTGACCTATTCCTAGGTGAATCACCACTGTTCTACATTGGCTTAAAAATGTATTTCTCTGGTGTTAAGATATAATGTTTTGTTAAAAGTCTCCATAGTGATAAAGATCTACATATCCTATTTTCTGTTTGATAAGATCATCTGGGATATTTCTGTGAAGTCAATTTTTTTTCTTTCAGATTGACTAGTTATAATACAAATATTTAGTTTAACATTCAGTACAATTTTTCTTTAATTTTGATTGGAGACCAACTGCTTGGCTCATGCAATACTTAAACAATTTAATTACTGTTAATTGACAAGGGGGAAAAAACCCAAAGTTATTTAGTAGATTTTACCATTCTAGCAGACCACAGACTGAAAATAAAGGAAAGCAAAAAGAGTGACAAATACTAGGACCTTGCCAGAGAATTAAAAAAGCTGTGGAACATGAAGGTGACGGTGATACTAATTTTAGTTGGTGAGCTTGAAACATTCCTAAAATTTTAGAGAAAAGACTGGAGTAACTGTAAATCAAAGGAATTATTGACTGTCTTGGATCACAGCTCATTGGCCTAGTAGATAGTGTTTGCCAATGGTCTGGGAGACAAGGGTTCAGTCCCAGGTCGTGTCGTATCAAAGACTTAAAAAAATGGTACTTGACACTTCCTTGCTTAACACTCAGCATTATAAGGTATGTATCAAGGGTAAAGTGGAGCAAACTGGGGGAAGGAGTAGTGCCCTCCCCTACACCTCGGTATAGTAGCTATTGAAAAAGGAGCCTTCGGCTCGCCAACTTAACTTTTAGAACGCAGCATTAAGATTGGCTAGAATACTCTAGAGTCCAGGAAACATGAGGGGACTTGCTATCACTTAGATTCCACTAAAAGTCTGAGAGCTAAGGCTGGTGAGGGAAAAACTTGCAAGGAATGAAACAATGTTAGCTTGCATTAAAAGTTTTTTTTTTTTTTTTTTTTCTTTTAACAAGAAGTGTTTCTACCCTGCTGTTAGCAATACTTTCACATCTCTTTTCTGATTTTCATTTTTATATAAATCATTTTTTGCATTTTTGAATTTTGAGATTTCTTGCTGTTTATAGTAAAATAAATTTTTCTCTCCATCACATTTCAAGATTGTTTCCTTGTACCTATTGCCAGGCAGGAAAAAGAAAATATGGATGTTTTTGAATCACAAGCATTAAAAAAAACTTTTTTTGTTGAAATAGATTCACTGCCAGATTTTGATAATTATTTCTGTTATGTACAGAAGAAAATGAGGAAAAAATGATGAATGATAAAATCATGATATTTGGTCGTAAAAAAAAAATATAACTCTCTTTACTCTTTCTTGGACTCAAAGCTTCTGTGATGTGAGACAGACAGACAAAGATGCAGATACACTGCCATATTAACCCATAACTTCTTAGCTGATTTATGGGACATTGCCCCTGCGGGGTACCCAGCCACTTGCTGGCTCTCTGTGTGACTCTCTTTTGGCCGTAAGCTGAGACTGACTCCAGACTGCCCCTATCTCACGTGGGCATCTGCATATATCATTTCATATTGCCCACCATTTCCACTCAACCATGTGACTGCTTCTGCTTATTTACACAGGTGCGTCCTGTTCAGAGAATCTGCTTGACTGCTCAGTCAACGGTCAATATGCAACATTTCATCATTATAAAAACGTGGGTCAAGGGAGTTGCAAAACTGTCTGAGGACATTTTTGATCTTGTCTGCATTAGTGTGTACATCTGCAAGTGAATATATCTAAATCTTGGAGAATGAGGTAATTGTTAGTGAAGAGGGCCAGTGAATAAGGAGAATGAGGTAGGACCTGGATGCTTGACTACATCAGTTTTTGCTTAATGGCTTGCTTTATTCTCATAATCCTGGTGCTTTAGAATATGTAGTGATGGTTCACTCATTGGCCTAGTGGGTAGTGTTCGCCAGTGGTCCAGGAGACCTGGGTTCAATCCCAGGTCATGTCATACCAAAGACTTCAAAAATGGTACTTGATACCTCCTTGCTTAACACTCAGTGATATAAGGTATGTATCAAGGGTAAAGTGGAGCAATTCAGGGAAAGGAGTAGCACCCTCCCCTACACCTCAGTGTAGTAGCTATCAAAAAGGGAGCCTTCTGGTTGCTCTCGACTATGGTCGCCAACTTTCCTTTTTATAACTTGAATAATGTCAAATATATGCATTTGCTGAAGGACAATTTGATGCCAGACTTTGATATGGAGCTCTGTCATGCTGAAAAATCTCACCTTTATCAAAGATCACATACAATACAACAGAGCTTGGCTTATGATGTTACTGTATTGAAAGATTGGCCAGTTTAGAGCAAATGTGGACAGAATTGTCAGAAGAATCAGCACAATCTCTAAGAGTTGTGGGAGCTCAGCAATACAGAATGGCATCTCATACTTGTGAATATGGTGAAGGATTTATTCACATCTCTTCCAAGGTGTACTGAAACAATTATACGATCTAAGGGAAACCACATGAAATATTAATAATGTTGTAATTTCTTAAAATCTCTCTTCTTTTCTTTGATGGGAGATCAACTTTTTATAGGTTATTTAATCCTAAAGCCATCCTTCTAGAAGAACAGAAGTGGTACTATTTAACTGGGAAGATAAGGTGGTCCATACCTTTTCCTAAGGATATTTGTCCGAAAGTGCTTGTAATAATGTGACTGGAGTGTGAACTAGCTTACTACAATTTCACAACCCATCCCGTTAACCATTACACCATGTGCCTCACCTTCCCCCCAGAAATAGATGGATTCATGAAACACCCCCATTTCTTGAAATGAACATTGTTGTAAATTCTCATTATAGATATTTTTCTGTCTTAAAACACTTAATCTTGATTGGTTTATGTGAGGTGGCTGAAAATGTTTGCATGGTCATTTTTGGAGGTGGTCTCACACCTTCCCCTCTCATTCAGAGACCCTACTATGAAACTTAATGATTAGATGTAGAAATGACTTCAACCAGGTCAATGATTCATCTGTAAAAAATGCAATGTGAAACATTCACTTATAAGTTACCATTTATTAGAAATTTACAATGGTTTAAAGTATCTGAAGTCTTTTGCACGTGTGTGTGTGTGTGTGTGTATGTACCCTCTCCCATGGGGGTTGAGCACTCTGGCGAAGGAATTTATGGCTGCCACTCGCATAATGCAAAGCTCTTCAAACAAATTGAGCCCTCTGGTATCTGGTAAGGTATAAAAATGCGGCATGATACTATGTCTAACGTAAAGTTGGGCAGGTTTCGACCCAGTTTCAAGCATCCTACATGTCTAGCCACACTGAAGAATTGTGATACAATGAAACACTCTGTCTGTGGATGACTATATAATGTACATATGCAGCTCAGTTAACTGGGGCAGTAAAATATGCTAACTGTACTTCTGCAGAGGAATAAGACCTTCCCACTCCATTAGTGTTCTGGATAGGACATTAAACTGCATCTGGTGGTGAGGCTCTAGTCCTGCCATTACTCTCTGGTCTACTCTGACCCAGAGTGGTAGTACCTGTTAAAGTCCCATTCATGTATTAAAATTGTTTAATCATTTAACTGTGTGCAAACAAATGACTGTTGTTGATTGGGTTTTATGGCATATCAACCATTGCTGGATATTTAATGCCGAATCCTGTTTATACATGTATATTAAATATATAGGATTTGTAAACAAATAGTTTGTAGGTAACAATTTTTTGATGAACCAGAGCTCATTGGTTTGCACACAATTAAATGGTTTAAAATATTGCTATTTAGTATTAACAACTTAATCTAACATCAGTCATTTGTTTGCACTCGGTTAAATGGATATACCGGGCCATTGGCCAAATGAATAGAATATTCGCCAATGGTCCAGGAGACCGGGTTTCAATCCCTGGTCGAGTCATACCAAAGACTCAGAAAATGGTACTTTATGCTGCCTTGCTTAACAGCATAATAAGGTAAGGATCAAGGGTAAAGTGGAGCAATCCAGGGAATGGAGTAGTGCCTGCTCCTACACCGCGGTGTAGTAGCTATTGAAAAGGGAGCCTTTGAGTTGCCCTCAACTAAGGTCACCAAGTCTACTGTTTACTACTAAATGGAGATATATATATATATGATTTGTAAGTGAATAGTTTGTGGGTAATTTTATTTTAGTTAGTTAATTTGTTTGCACACTGTTGAGTATTGCTATTGTTTTCACGCAGTTAAATGGTTTCAAGTATTATTATCTAATACTAATAACTCTATCCAATACAATTTATTTATTTGCACGCAGTTTAAAAGGGTTTCAAGTATTCCAGGGGAAGGAGTAGCACCCTCCCCTTCACCTTGGTGTAGTAGCTATTGAAAAAGAAGCTTTTGGGTTGCCCTCGACTATGGTTGCCAACTTTTTTTTTCTTTTTTTTTAAATATCGCAATACTTGAAACCATTTAACTGTGTGCAAAAAAGAACTCTGGCTTGCTTAAAAATGTTATCTGCAAAATGTGTTTAAAAATTGTATGTATACTTAATATATATATATGTATAAACATATACAATGGTTGATATGCCAGAAAACCAAACTACCACTCTGGGTCCAAGTAGACCTGGGAGTATTGCCAGTGAAGGGGTACTCCCCATTCTCCAAAGCTCCTGAACTGGAGTTTTACCATCAGATTGTTTCATGTCATATCTCGGACACATGTTGGAGTAAGGAGTCTTACCCCTTTGGCAGAAATGTGGTTAGTGTATTCTACAGCCACAACCTACTGGTCTGATGTTAAACTGAATTGTTATTGTTACTTAGAAATACTTGAAACTAATGAACTTTGTGCAAATATATGAACTTGTTTAAAATGTTAGCTACAAATTATTCATTTATCAATCATATTTAATATATATATATATATATATATATATATATATATATATATATATATATATATAATAAAATGTGTGTGTTGAATATACACACATAAATGTAAAGATGTAATTACTATAAAAATCAACTCTTGGATTATTATGTGTTACGTTTTGCTCTGGCCAAACAAACGGCAACACGTAATATATAAAAATATATATCTATTTTCTCGACTGAGGCTTGTGTGAAGTAGGTGCAATCAGGAGAGGTATTAGAATCGTTCATCTATGAGGCCTGGACCCTTCAGTGTAAGTTAGATGATGGCCGAGAAAACGCACATGGGGTAACGACGAGACAAGCTTGCGTGAACAACATAATTTTCACTGTCTTCTGTTCAATTCGTTGGCCTTATATTACCATCAAACTCCCACGCAGAGATATGGACATGCCTCCACGCCCACGCAATCTCCTCCCATAACTGGCCAATGGAATATGCAAATTCCGCCGTCTTTGAAATGGCATGTTTGATCATTGTCGAGCGGAAATAACTGTCATGCAGATCACAGGTCACCCTCTTCTGGTGCATCAGTTTGTGACTGCACCGTGGGATTTTAACCTCGTCCCATATTGTCAGCCAAGCTGTATTTTACATATGTATGAAATCATCTGTGTTTTTTTTTTTCATATATATATATGTGTGTGTGTGTGTGTGTGTGGAAAGTTGGATGAATTAAACACTTAACTTCAATTTAGATGCGTGATATTTTGTTTTTTATTCCAAAGAACTTTTTCAAACTGAAACTGTTTTCTAAGTTTTTCTATTTATAAGCAAATAAGATGGAGAGGATAAAGGTGTAGCAGGAAGAAGAGAAAGGGTTTAAAGTCAAATTTATCAAGTTTCATTAAAGATTTTTTTTTTGTTTTGAAAGTGGAAATAGTTTAAAAAAGTTCTTTGGAATAAAAAGAACAAAATATCATACATCTAAATCAGTTAAGTGTTTGATTTATCCAACTTTCCATATATTTCTATCATACTGTCAGATTCACCACAAACCTATCATTTCAACATATATATGCTTCCACCCAGTTGATAGAACAAATTGAAAGATTCATCAGCTATTAATGCTGTTAATCTACAATTTGTTTTTAAATCTTACATACTTTTTCCACTTAATCTCAAAGATAGTGTGTCCCTTCACCCCAAAAGTTTCTTAATCTGTAAATTTCATTGCAAATGTGACATTTGCTATATCAGCCGCTCTACCCAAAGATTAGAGAGTAGAATAAAGCAACCTGTGCCCTCTACTATCCAATTAAATCGTTTAACTTGCAAAACTGACTTGTTCAATCAGAATGCACCTTTTTCTATTACTCAACACTTATTAGCTAATGCATCCTGCACTAATGGCTATAACCCTAAAATCTTTACTATTCTTGAAGTCTATTATAGTGAATTACAATTGTCAGTACTAGAGGTGCTTTATATAATTTAAATACCAGCCCACCCTCTGCAAGCAAAAGGATTTCTACAATTTTTTTGTTCAACCCTACTGTTTGTACTACAACTGAGCCTGACTTAGTCAAAGAAAAAAAAACATATCAATCCCGCTTGGTAATTTTTTTTTTTTGTTTATTTTCTTCTCTTTTGACACCTTCCTTGATTTATTTCTCCCTACTGCTTACTATCATGGAGTTTCTCTGAGGATATGTGACTGAAAAAAAGGCAATTCTAAAATTCTGTATGAACCATAGTTTATACTTGTGTGTGAGCATGCATATATATATATATATATATATATATATATATATATATATATATATATATATATATATATATATATATAATGATGATGATGAGACACACTAATCTTTGAGATGAAGTGGAAAAAGCACATTGGATTTAAAAACAAATCATAGGTTAACCAAGTTGAAACTGCTGCTGATGGATCTTCAAAATAGATGTGTTCTAATTTACAAATTTCAGTGCAAATGTGATGTTTGTTATATTGGGCTCACTACCCTAAGATTGGAGAATAGAATAAAGCAACATGTGCCCCTCCCTGCTATCTGATAGTTTAACCCCTTCAACCAGTTAACTCAATCAGAATGCTCCTTTTTCTATTAGTCAGCACCTATTGGCTAATTCCTCTTTCACCAGTGTCTATAACTCTAACATTTTTACCATCCTTGATATCTCTAGTAGTAAACTGCAACTGTCGGTGCTAGATATCGCTAAATAGCAACTGGCTACATGCAAGCAAAAGGTTTTGTACAATCTTTTATTCAACCCTAGTGACTACACTGCAACTAAACCTGATTTAGTCTAAGAAAAACAAAAAAATCTCTTACCAACCCCTCCAGGTAAACTTTTTTCTTTCCTTCTGGTATTTTTTTTTCCTTAGTCATCTACTACTTTGGCAGAAGCAAAAAATAATGAGGAATAGATCAGAGTTCTGTCCTTCTTCTTAGAACTTATGATGTATGCTCTACTTAAAGCTATACTATAATTTTGTATGTGCCATAAGGTGTGTGTGTGTGTGTGTATATATATATATATATATATATATATATATATATATATATATATATATATATATATATATACACATTTTATATAATTAAAACAATAAAACTCAAACTGTCAGCTCAAAACTACATGACCCCTGATTATGACCAAAAGTATGGTTGAAATTACTTGGGCAGAAGTTATGGCACAATTTCTTTACCAGCTGGATCCTGACACAAGAAAAAAATGACAAGATTTGGAAAATTACAATAAAAAATAATAAAGTGTTCCATTGTCTTTAATAAAACTTACCTTAATAACAACAAAATATTATTATTATTATTATCATTATTAATTTTTTAATTTGCCAATTCTGACATCAGGTGTATGATAATGATCCAAAATTTTGTATAATACTGCAATGCAACAAAAGAGCACATCCGAGCAAAAGTTTGGTTTGCATAATAGTGATAAAATGCTATAATTTATGAATAAATTTCTAATCTGATTTGTAATTTAGTATGAAGTCCAATCAGTGAAACAAGTTTAAGGATCAACTTATAGAATGTGGTTGTGGATGGACCTTATGGAATGGCTACAGCTGCACTAAATGCCAAGAATCAGGTGTTGGATTTGCTGTCAGATCCTATCTTGACAAGAAATTTGCCAAGTTTCCTGAAGGTATTAAAGATTGCCTTTATAACTCTTCAGCTTTCACTTGGAAACAAGAAAAACATGGCATTGATCAAGGACTAGCCCAGAAGACATTAAGGACAAGTGCTATGAAGATCTCTGCCAACATTGCAACAGCATCAGTGAAAGAGACTTTTTGTCTTGAAGGACTTCATTGTTTCATATTCTGGAAATGCCCATGGGGGAACATTAACGATTTACAGAACTTACTCCAACACCTTCACCCTAAAATAAAATTCACCATGGAACACAGCTTTAAAGAACCACCATTTTTAGACATCCTCATCAAAAACAAAAATAGCCAAATTATCACAGATATTTACCACAAACCTCCTGACACCCAACAATACCTCCATTTCAAAAGTCACCACCCCCAAGAAAAACTGCTTTAAATCCACCCTTTACATTCTGGCGCATAGAATATGTACCATAGTCACTAATAAGAACCTCAAAAAAAGTTGCCGAGAAGAATTAAGCTTAACTCTTCACTAGTAGGGATACCCAACTACACTAATAAGAGATTCAAATTAGCAGAAAAAATATCATTAAAAGAACTACGAACCACCAATAAACATAGCAACAAAGAACCTTTAATATACATCTCAAAATATAACATAATCCAGGACTATTCACAGAAATAATTAAAAAATTTCCAACAACTGAAAACAATGACAAAAAAAAAAAAAAAAAAAATACTAGACACAACAAAAATCATTAAAACCCAGAGACGACCCTGAAATTTAAAACACATATTCACTTCATCTACATTTGGGGAACATACAATGCATGAATCTCAAAATGTAATATTACGGACAGGCGCTGTTGTTGATAACGCGTGAGCTCATTGGCTGTCGTCAATCAGTGAAAATGTCACGAACCTAGTGCATGCAGGCAGAATGACCTACAGAGTTCAGGCGTGATTTTAATATAATCACACATGAATTGTCAGGTGTTTCACGATAGTTTTCACTAGTGTCACTGAACATTCTGGAACCTTCAAATTGTTCCAAAATATCTCTATATAAGAAATCAAGTCAGGAGATTTTGGGAGTTCAAGGCAGGGTTCTAAACAGGTGCGTGAGAAGTTCAGGAGACCCCAACCCATCATGTCATGATACGACTGACAGGAACGTGTCAACAAGCCGGCTACCATGACACCTGCCGTTGCCACCAAGAAGAAGAGGGAGGAAGAATGCTATGAAACGAACTTTTCTAGCGGCAACCCACCGTAATCCAAGTGAATAAAAATGACTATTTTTCTTCCTTAAATTTCGAGTTTGAGTGTTTCTTTTTCTGCGGACTCCTTTCTTTCAGATACAACATTTTGGTCCTATGTTACAAAAATGCAAAAATAAAAGATGTGGATTGTGTAATATAATCATTGAAGAATACCATATATCGTTAAATACTCAAAAGCAACATTCATAATAAATAAAAATTTATGCTTCAATTTAAAAAATGTAGTTGATGTAATCAAATGTTGCAAGTGTAAAAAAAGTATACCTAGGTTTAACTTGAGCTCTAAACAATAGAGTATCCTTGTATAGGAGCAACATTAAATTACTGGAAAATAAAACTC
Source organism: Sepioteuthis lessoniana (assembly GCA_963585895.1). Lineage (NCBI taxonomy): Eukaryota > Metazoa > Mollusca > Cephalopoda > Myopsida > Loliginidae > Sepioteuthis > Sepioteuthis lessoniana. The sequence goes on from OY757918.1 coordinate 16,305,928, forward strand.
TTTTTCAATATACCTTTACAAATGCAGTTATGGATTTTTATCATGAAGGGTTTTTGGACTATTGTCTTCATCTTTATTGTTATGTCCACAACATTTTGGCCGATATATCCTATGGCCTTCATGTGTTTAGCAGTCATGTGATTGACCCTATAAAAGTGAAATAAAATTTTACTTGAAATATAATCCTTACACTAAAAGACAATTTACTGATTCCTTAACAAATGCAGCAGCATTATCAGAGAATTTGCATAATGCCTTACAGCAAGGATGCATCAGCAGTTTGCTTTACTGAACTCAAGAATATTAGTTGTCTAAATTTCTGAGACAAAGCTTGATGATTTTTATAATTAAGGGTTTTCGGGCTATCATCTTCATCTTTATTGATATTTCCACAAGGTTTTGGCTGATATGTCCTGCCTTCTTCAGGTGTTTGTCCAACTTAGGAACTTTCATGGAACTTCGAACTACGTCCTTTATTGAATTCACGGGGGTCACCTGTTCTGATTCCGTTAGCCATAACTGGGTACAAGTGTTAAGTATTCCTGTATTGTTACTCGCCTACAGTCAGGATTGAACGTGCAACCTCCAGATGATTGTCTCCTTAGAAGCTTAGAGAACCCACCGTTACGCCATGTGTTCCATGAAGGTTCCCGAGTTCGACAAACACCTTAAGAAGGCCGGAGGACATATCGGCCAAAATATTGTGGAAATAACAATAAAGATGTAGACAATAGTCTAAAAACCCTTAATGATAAAAACCAGCAAGCTTTGTCTCAGAAATTTAGACAGCAGTAATGGATGTTTAAAATAATGCCAATATACCTAACTGATGACTACTCCTTACTCCAAATAAAAAGTAAGACTTCATAGATTTAAACACACATTAAACAGAACCTAATTATACACACACAAACAGAATCACTCAGGGAGGAGAGTTTGTTGTTAGTTAGAATTTATGGCATATCAACTATCATAGGTTATTTAGAGGAGGATGGGAAATAAAGAAAAAACAAAAATCCTGAAAAAATATACACATACATGGATATGAACACTCAAGCGTGCACAAAAACCCACATTTGCAGAGGCCAAAGTTTGTTATGGACAATTAACCCTAACAGGACATTGGTGAACACAAATCCTGAAATTACAAAGCTCCACAACCTTATCAAAACAGTAGCCACTATAAAAACAAAAGAGAGCATCTAAATCCATAAAATTTCCTGAAGACCACTTTAAAAGTCAGAAACACATGTAGAAGCAAAAAAAATTAAAAAATAACCAGAAATCAAATTCACTTGCAGACCTGTTCATTTTAAAGTAACTACTTCTTTATGTCATTGGACCAAAAAAGGGAATTGTTTTTTTTTTGTTTTTTTTTTTTGTGTGTATGTGTAATATATAATGTGTATGTATGTATGTATGTATGTATATATATATATCAGGGGCAACTCTTGCCTATTTTTGCTACTCGTGCCCCCCCTCTGTCAACTTCAGTTCCCAACCCATGGTCCGTGGACCCAAAGTAAGTCATCATAGTTGCTATTGCGTGATTCTCCATTGTATAGCACAGATTGACAAATGTACCTTGCATGGTGTCTTTTTTTTTTTTTGTAAACAATCAAGATACTATATAATTTGTAGTCTTGTTAATACAGTAGATAAGATAATTTTTTTCCTTTCAAAAGTATAGAAGAAAAGAGAAGATGTTCATTACTATGACAAGAAAAATATGTTTATTAGAATAAAGAAACTGATGACAATATACACAGACACAGCTAGTAGTTTCAATTTCGCTTAAAATAAAGATTATTTGTTGAAAATGTATTCAAATAAACAAATTTTAGTTACAGAATGTAATATATGCAACATTCATTAAAGAAATAGAGATCTGTTAGTGAAAAAACGAATTAAAACACGCCGTTTAACCAACATTTACCATAGCTATGATGATGACGTCAGCGACGGCTATAATCCGCTATCCCCTCTCTCTCGGTCCCTCTCCCTCTTCCCAAGACAGCTGTTAGCAGTCAGAATGTGCTAAGATTTTTGAGCACGGTGTTTGGGTTGCTCTTGCTATTGGCTACAGCCAAAAGCAGATTTCTCTAACATTACTGTTATTATAAGGGTCTAGTGCTCGGCACGGATTTGCGCGTGTTCAACATTATAGCCAATTTTATGGGATGTTCAATGAATCTGACAGTGGCCGGACAAAGACCATCCGTTCAAAACAGCATCGTTGTATTATTCCCAGATATATTTATAAACTTTTGGCTACTTAGTTATCAAAACTTGAATAGATACGTAATTTAATTGAGATCAGACTAAGTATGTTTGCTTGAAATTAATGGATGATTTTTAATCCATTTTGAATAACATTGACCGAGTTATTGGTCATGCCGGGCACGAGTAGCACTAGTCCCGTCTCCGCCCCTGATATATATTTGTTTATGTATTTACTAACTCCTCCACACAGATTGGATGTTGCAGGTTCAATTTTTAAACAGTTTAACTCTTTTGAATTTAGTTTTCCTTCTCCTAGACTAGTTGCCTAACCAAGGCTACAGAACCCAGTCTGTCGTACAATTTACCCATAGATGGAAAGAAAAGAATTGGATTCATGTCTTTGCTAAGGGTATATATATATATATATATATATATATATATATATATATATATATATATATATCATTAAATAAATAGATGAATTTTGTCTAAGGAGTTGGCAGTAGGTCATGCTCTTTATATCTTCTTTTTTTTTTTTTTTTTTTTTTTTTTTTTAAGTGGATCAAGAATTAAGTGTCCTACCATGTCCCAGATGACTGCTGTATAACCTTTACTGACTGCTGAATTCGGAACATTTTCTTTGCTGAAGAATCAGTGTGTTTCCATTCTATGCATTGTCTTTTTGCCTCTGGTTCATAGTGGCTAGCTTATTTGTAAACATTTTTTTATTAAAACATGCTTCTCCTTAAACATCACATATTCTTATGTAAGTTTTATACTGTTTGTACTTCTCAGCCACCAAGAATTTGATGACAGACATTTGTTCGAGCCTGTAATGTTGTTTTAATACTCACCATTTGAATAGCCTCAAAACAAACATTTTTGTGAGATTGAAATTTTGCTATGATCCAATTCCAAGCAATGCAGTGATTGCATTTAGGAAAAAAATTCTGAAAAATTTATTTTACCTTTTTTTTTTTTTTTTTTTTTTTTTTTTTTTTTCCCTTCAAAACCTTCCCCTTATTCATTGAATGACCTTCATGTATGTGCATGTGAGTGTGTGTGTATGTATGTATGTAATATATATATATATATATATATATAAACCTTAACAGATATTACTGGGTTAGAGTGTACTTGAGATTAATAGCAATGAAAGTACTCCCCAGTTCTCTTGAAGGTTTTTCTTATTGCTACAGCATTTGGGTGACAAAAAAACTTACTATTTTAATTTTTTTTTACTTTATTCTACATATTCATCCATCTTGAATGTTTTTATTTGCATTCATCTACTTAGAAAAAGTATCAATATTTTTAGAAATGCTTTTAAATACCGTAAATAACTCAGATTATTCTTTTTTCCCCCCTCTCTTCATCAGGAAACTGATTAAACACTTTGAAGAACTAGCACACTTAATATGGTTTGTTTACTGATGATTTTTTTCTTTTCTATTTGTTATTTCCAAAAATCATGATAAATACTTTCCATCTATTATTTGATCTTGAATTTATACTACTTTGTCACTTGATATCTGTTTGCCTAGTTGGCTGGGGCTGTAGAATTCACTGACTGCACTTTTGCAGAGGGGTAAGACCCCCTCCCAATGAGTGTCCTGATATGACACTAAACAGTCTGATGGTAAGGTTCCAGTGATGGGGAATACGGAGCATCCCTTCATTGCCATTGCTCCCAGGTCCTTTCTGGCCCAGTGTGGTAGCACCTGATAGGGCCCTATCTATAGGTTAAATAGAACTAACGGTATGCTTATGCTAAACTGAATTGTTTGATTAAACTGAATAGCTTGAAATAGAAATGTTTTTGACAATTAAACCGGACTTACATTTAAACTGTATGCTTATGCTAAACTGAATTATTTGAAATGGAACTGTTTTTTGACTTTGAAACTGTACTTACACTAAACTGATTTGTTTAATATAAAACTGATTTGACATTTAACTGTGTGTAAAGAAAATCTGTACTTATACTAAACTGAATTAGCTGAATTAGAACTGCTTGACTAAGCTGAATAGCTTGAAATAGAAATGTTTTTCACAATTAAATTGTACTTACATTTAAACTGCGTACTTATACTAAACTGAATTCTTTGAAATAGAACTATTTTCATTAAAATGGATTTGGCATTAAATAACCTACAAAAGTTGATATGCCATAAAACCAAAACAACCAACCAACCAACTTGATATCTGTTACATTTAGTTCAGTCATGTGGCCTGCAGAGCTTTCTGAATGGCCAACCAAAGACTTCCATTTTTTTTTTTTTTTCTTTATAGAAAAGATCTTTTCATTGAAAAGAGAATTGATCAACTTTTCCCTATTCCCGGGGCAGAGGTTCATGCTCATGGGTTTTTGTAGTGAAAATTGTTGAGGTACTGTCAATGTAAAGTTACCTTGAATTTTTCTCGTTGTGCCCTCCTCCCCGATGATGAGCCCTGTTTCATGTGACCCATTTCTTGAAAAAGGTTTGCCTATGCCTGGTTCGGTGTATGAACTTTATTGGATAGCAATAGTACAACTGAAGCATTTGAGAGTTTCTGAATTTTAAGATCACCAGCATTAAGATGGTAGAATTCAACATACATGTACTAAATCATTTCTTCTTTGACCTTTTATCTTACACCGTTTTTATAAAAGCAATGAATATTAGTCTTGTTTGGCATTGCATATCTGATCTATAAATAATCCTATCAAAAATCATTCTTATCCACCAACGCATAATTCCAAACTTGGCATTGAAGATGACTCTGATATTTAATTATCTTTTCTATATAATTTCCTGTATTAAGCATGCTGCACTTTTTCCTTTCAGAATATTAAATTATTGTTTGTATTGATAGAATAAATAAAATTGACCAGTCAGTCAAATTGCTAAGTGGTTTCAAATGCCTACTTTATTTTTTATTCTATTTACTGCTTCTCTTTACTTCCTTATACTATTTTCACATTAATGAATTATTACACTTGCCTCTTGTTTGCTAATACTGTAAAATATACATATGCATGAGGAATACGAAACACTGATGACTCTCCGTTGTTCAGGTACAAAACATCTATTTATTTCTTGACTTTTAGTTTCTCGACACGAGGAGAGAGAGACACAATTTCTACTATGGTGACTGTTCCTACATTGCCCACAGTCAACCCCCCCCCCAGCTGGACTGGCCCAGTCCAGAGTCAAATCTCAACTAACTGCTTTTTCGAAATCACCAAACTCTCAGTCCATCGTTTCCGGGCATGACATCATCCACACCCCAGTCCCATTTCCTATCTCAGGTTATTATTATGACATTTGTGATTGTCATATCCTCTGCGTGCGAGCGTGAACTGTACTCAATGTGTGCTGCACCTGCTCTTGCACTAAGCTGAATAGTTCAAAGCCCAACCAAACTGAATGATAAAATATAATTAACGAAAAATGATTAATATAAAAAAAATCATTCCGTAATTATATAACAATACTGTTATAAAGCCAAGTTAATACTTAGTTATTTTTTCTCCTAATACTCATTTAATGATGACATTAAAATTTATTCAATCTCTAATATTGTATTTATTATTCTTATCATAAGTATTTTTTATTATGGATTTAACAAGGAATACATCTTTGCCCAGTTGGCTGGGGCTGTAGAATATACAGACTACTTCTCTGCAGAGAGGTAGAATCCCCCCTCAACGAGTGTCCTGGATATGACATGAATCAATCTGATGGTGAGTTTTCAATAATGCTGGAGCTTTGGGAAATGCAGAGTACCCCTTCATTGCTATTGTTTCCAGGTCCACTGTGGCTTGGAGTGGTAGCACCTGATAGGATTCTATCTATGGGTCAAATAGAACTAAACTGCATACTTATGCTAAACTGAATTGTTTGAAATAGAACTGTTTTTTATGCAAAACTGAATTGTTTGAAATGGAACTGTTTTTGACATGGAAACTGTACTTATACTGAACTGAATTGTTTAAAATGGAACCGTTTTGATATTTAACTGCGCGTAAACAAAAACTATACTTATGCTAAACTGAATTGTTTGAATTAGAACTGTTTGAATTAATTGAACAGCTTGAAATAGAAATATTTTTGACAATTAAACTGTGCATGCATGCTAAACTTAATTGTTTGAAATAGAACTGATTATTTGTATCAAAATGGATTTAGCATTAAATAACCTATAAAGGTTGATATGCCATAAAAACCCAACCAACCAACACATCCATCTTTCAATTTATAAAAGACTAAGATGTTTCATTTGTAAGAAATATAGAAAACTACTATTTTGAAAATACTTATAATGATGGCAATAATGAATATAGCGTTAGAAATTGAATAAATTTCAATTGGTGTAGAAATATCTAAATGGGTCACTATCAAAAATTACCTTTCCTTTTAGAAAAAGCTTTTTTTGACACCACTCATTTTGACTTTTAGAATTAAGTATTTTTTAATTTTAAATTTTCACAAAATGTTCTCTTGAATTGGCAACTGATTTGCTCCTGGAAAAAAATTGTTTTGGTATTTTTGTTTTTGAAGATCATATTGTCTATTTTGCAGTTTATTCACAACTCCCTAACTACTGTCTTGAGTTCTCAGATTATATCATGGATAACAAAATGATACAGAATATTAATTACTCTTTTTTTTTTTTTTCTTTTTTTTTCATTTTCTCTTGAACATCGTTTTTTTTTGGGGGGGGTCTTTTTTTTTTTTTTTTTGCATATATCAACATTATTTTCATAGAATTAATGATATCATTAGATATTTTGTATGAAGGCTATATAAAATAAAAGAAACCTTTTGAATACAGAGACAATAGATTTGTTTATGTGAATTTTGCTATAAAAAGTGTATTAATCAGATTTGCTAATAAGTTTAGTTTTACAGTTATTGCTTTTTTTTTTCTTTTTTTTTTTTAAAGAAATTTGACTTTATTGAGTTACAACAGAACTGGTTCGGATGTTCCAATAAGTCTAATACATTGGCTATAACTTGTTCACTGCTTTATTTTATACACACTTGCAGACTACCTTTGTTGGCTATTAAATTTGATGTTGATACTGATCCTGTTTATAGATTTATTATAATTCATTGTAAATAAGGCAAAGTAGTGGGTAGAGTGTTCGCCAATGGTCCAGGAGACCTGGGTTCAATTCTAAGTCGCGTCATACCAAAGACTTTAAAAATGTTACTTGATACCTCCTTGCTTAACAATCAGCAATATAAGGTACGTATCAAGGGTAAAGTGGAGTAATCCAGGGAAAGGAGTAGCACCCTCCCCTAAAACTCGGTGTAGTAGCTATCGAAAAGGGAGCCTTCTGGTCACCAACTTCACTTTTTTACTTTTACTCTATAATAAGCATAATCTCCCTAGAGAAAGTATCATTCATTGGTCTTAGATAATCTTGATTATCTAATACATATTATAGATAACATTATTATTAGATAATCTTGGAAAGAGATTATTGAATATTATCATTCTGTACAACAGCCAATTCCTGGACTTTAATACCAAAATCCCTGGTGGGGGGGTGACTTCGTGGTGTAATAGTTAAAGCGATGGACTGTGGAATCGTAGTACGCAAGTTCGTACCCCAGTCGCGCTATTATGTTCACTTTCGGGCAAATACCCTTGGGAAAGGTATGAACCCCCTTATCCTCCCAGCTATGGGTAAAATAGTACCACTACTGTTCTTCTAGGAGAATGGCTTTGGCATTAAATAACCTAAAAAGAGTTTATATGCCATTAAACAAAGAAACCAAAACCAAACCAAACCAGAATCCCTGGCAATGGTATTTGAATATGACCACTAACAGCTTCTTCTGCTAGTTAGAGATAGTTTTGAGAGAATCAAGTTACTTCATTAGAGGATCATTGATTGTAGCCAACAAATTTTATTCCCAACAACATCTGGTATACATGGCAAACCTTTATAGATATCTTTTAGATTTTGATACAGTCTCCAACTTATATTTTAAGTTTGATGAAGTAAAGTGGTGTATATTCTACATAGTTGTATATATTTTCATAAAAGTATCCACATTTTACTACCATACAAAAAGATATGATTCTTTCAAGCAATTGCCCAATTTAATAATGTAAAGTAGATTGGAAAGCCAGATTTGGTCCCTCTTACTGTAGTCTTTTGGTTCATTGGTCTAGTAGGTAGAGTGTTCGCCAATGATCTGGGAAACCTGGGTTCAATCCCAGGTCATGTCATACCAAAGACTTTAAAAACTCTACTTGATACCTCCTTGCTTAACACTCAGCAATATAAGGTGCATATCAAGAGTAAAGTGGAGCAATCCAGGGAAAGGAGTAGTGTCCTCCCCTACACCTAAGGTGATGTCATCAGTAAAATATAAATCATTAAGGTATTTAGATTTGTTTTTAGGGATAGTTCATTGCTGGAGGGCATGTCCTTTATTGCTTATCTGATCTATAGTAAAAAAGTAAATTTGGTGACCATAGTTAAAGGTGACCCGAAGGTTCCCTTTTCAATAGCTACAACACCGAAGTGTAGGGAAGGGCCATAGTTTAGGGTGACCCGAAGGCTCCCTTTTCAATAGCTACAACACCGAAGTGTAGGGAAGGGCCATAGTTGAGGGTGACCTGAAGGCTCCCTTTTCAATAGCTACAACACCGAAGTGTAGGGAAGGGCCATAGTTGAGGGTGACCTGAAGGCTCCCTTTTCAATAGCTACAACACCAAAGTGTAGGGAAGGGCGCTACTTCTTTACCTGGATTTCTCCACTTTACCCTTGATCCATATCTTATAATGCTGAATGTTTAGCAAGGAGGCATCAAGTACCATTATTTGGAGTTTTTGGTATGACTCAACCTGGGATTGAACCCCAGTCAACTAGTGTTTGCCATTGGCAAACACTAATGATGAAAAAAATGGAGCAAGTATGTTCTCTTGAAAAACTCTTGAGATACTGAAAAATTTAATCAGGCCATCAGATCAAACGATCTTACCCCTAGTGTCGAAATAAAGAACCTTGATAGCTTCTGTAAGTCTGTATGAATCCTATACAAAGGCTGTATTTAAAAATGAACATCCCAGTTTATGCTGTCAAAGGCTAAAATCTCAAAAAATAAAAGCAATCTCTCTATCTAATGTTTCTGATTCCTTTTACTATCTTTTTCAAAGTTGATATTTGAACACAAGTAGATTTTACTCTTCTAAAAACCATTCTAGTTTATATGAAGAAGTGTATCATTTGAAGGAAGAAGCTTATATAGCTGCTATTCACATGAGTGAAATTCCATGAAAATTTGTGGGTAATGAGTTGTCTCCCTTCTTAGGTATAATGTCATTTTTTAACCAGCTTTGTGCTGGAGAAAAGATTTAAAGGATTTTGTTACAGATTTAAAGAAGTCAATAAAAGTTGTGATCTTGCCAAGGCATAGATTTTTTTTTTCCATTGATTCTGGTTAAAACTTGGATCTCCTGTAAAGAAAAAGGTTCAATGGAAATGTCCAAACTTTTAGGAAGGTGTTTTCAATAAGAAATTGATAATCCAAAAGACCTTTGGAATGATCAACCCATTTCTTTTTCCTAGTTTCTTGAGAGCCACCTTTGATGAGAGGGAAGAATGGTTTCTCTTTTTGTGGCAGATTTTGACAACATATAACAGTTTTGCTTATTAATATTTTGCCCTTAATGTACTTGATCTAAGCTGAGATGGATACATCTTCAAGATCACTTTTTACATTTTGTTATTTCAGATGTTAGTCGACTGGATAGATTTTACTGTTGAGAAAGTATTTTCGCTGAAATAACAAGTTTTTATTTTGGTTTCTTCGAGACACCTGATATTGCAATCTCATCATTCACTGTGATTAATTTGGTATAGTTTTCCTTGGCAGAGTCCTCTAGGCTTAAAAATTCAGTGAATCTGTTAAAAACATTATCAGCATATTGAGAACAAAAATTTCTCTTTGAAGCAGATTTCTAGTTGACTTTCTTCCGAGGAAACCTTTTGGAGTTGCAAAGGCTGGGAGAGGGAAACAATCCTATCATCTGGACTTACACTAGAAAAAATGGAATAAGCTTGAGCATTGTGAACACTATTATGTCATTTATTTCAAAGCAGAAGATGATAAGATATAAGCAGAATAAAATATATACACAGAATATAATAAAATGGAGTTTGATAACCATTCAGATAAGTAAACAATCAAGGTGTAGATTTTTTTTATTGTAGTATACTACCATTGGATCTTGACAATTGGAAACATATATATATATATATATATATATATATATATCTTATATTTTTATTCTTCAAAGGTGATGCTTGTGTTTAGCAGGAGAGCAGTCAGGGAGAGTTTACACATATGAAGGAGCTGTCAGGAGTTGAAACAGTCAATTGGAACTGACTTCAACCAAAATTCTAGACTTTATATAGTTTTAGAACTCCTACACAACCCAGATGGCCATGCTTCTTCACCCATGCAATGCTTGTTTTTCATGGGCCATGGTTTACACCCATGCAATGCTTGCTCTCCATTGGTCACAGCTTACACCCATACAGTGCTTGTTTTCCCGTTGTCAACTACATCTTCTGGGTTCATCACGGGTCAAGGCAGTATATGATAATAGTTTACCAGGCTGAGGAATGAATAAAGTTGTTTTACATTGTTTAATCCTTCAGCATTTATAGTTGCAAAAAAGTAATTCTTTCTTTAAAGAATTTGCACTTTTCTAGACTTGCCATTAAGTTCTATTTCTGGAGGTATTTAAGTACTAAACCATTTAAGTGCTAATCCCAAATTGTATCGATGTTCCTCTTTGTTATCACCAATAATGATCTTATCATCAATTATGCATTCTGTTTGTGGCATGTCAGCAAGGATCTGATCAATCAAATGCTGCCAGATGGCAGGGCTGGTTGTTATTCCAAACTGATTTTGTTGATGTAACACCTTGTGGGTGTTAAGTCTGGTTTTGATGACTCATCCATTTTCATTTGATAATAAGCCTGTTTCAAACCTATCCTCTCTCAGGGAATTGTTTCCCCACTTGTGAGTTTAACAAATATATCTTCAATCCTGGGCAGGAGATACTGGTCTACCTTCAGACATCATTTTACAGTGGATTTGTAGATCTACACAGCTCTGAACTTTTTCACTACAGGCTCAATTGACGTCCCCCACTCACTCGTCTATACCTTTGTGTGGATTCTTTGGTTTTCTTGCTGATCTAATTTTGCTTCAACCACTGGTTGCATTGCATGTGGTACATTCCTAACTTTCTTAAATACTGATAAGATATTTTCTTTAAGGGTAAGTTTGTATCTAACTCGCCTGAAAACACTTCACTGTATTCTGTTATCTGGGTTTGTAATCTTGCCTGGGTGGATTTCTATACTGATGTCACTCTCAACTGATTTACTTCTTGTCAATTAAGTTAAAAGTGGTGTAACCAGTCTCTGCCTAGCAATGTAGGGCCAACTGAATATGGTGGAATATATTGCCTTTGTATTCAACCAACACACAGTTTTCAATTTGGGTATAACTGCTAAACACTGTATATCGTAATGTCTGTTTTTAATAATTTTGTTGGTGAAAACTACATTTTATGTTTTTTGTGGCATCACTGAAACACCAAATTCAGGGTCTAACTCCATCATCAGACAGGCTCAATGACTTTGGGTGTAATTTGCATCATATCACTATTTTAAATGTTCATGAGGAAAATATCAAGGTTTGAAACTTGTAACTTCTCTTGATCACAACTTTCTTGTGTGAAGGTTAAACTATCAATCTGGTGGTCTCTTTTACATTCATGCATCAACTTACAGTGATAACAGCAACTTACTTTGCGCCATCATTTTATGCTGACCAGAAAGTGGAGAGTGGGTGCTATAGAATACACTAACTGCACTTTTGCAGAGGGGTAAGACCCCCAGCCACTCCCACGAGTGTTCTGGATATGACACTGAACCGTCTGATGGTGAAACTCCAGTCCTGGAGCTTTGAGGAATGTGGAGTACCCCTTGATTGTCATTACTCTCAAGTCCACTCTGACCCGGAGTGGTAGTACCTGTTAGGGTCTCATTGAACTGTTTAACCATTTAACTGCATGCATTGCCCTGTCAGCTGGGGCTGTAGAATACACCGACTGCACCTCTGCAGAGGGGTAAGATTCCCTCCCTCCAACTAACGAGTGTCCTGGATATGACACTAAACAATCTGCTGGTGAGGGTCCAGTGATGCTGGGACTTTGGGGAATGCGGAGCATTAAAAAATGTTTTTATTTATTATGTCCTCTTTTTGAGCAATGTCATTTATGAGTTTTTAAAATTTTACGGGGAGGGTGTCCTCGTGGTGTAATAGTTAAAGCGATGGACTGCGGAATCGTAGTACACAAGTTCGTACTCCAAATACCCTTGGGAAAGGTATGAACCCCCTTATCCTCCCAGCTATGGGTTAAATAGTACCACTACTGTTCTTCTAGGAGAATGGCTTTGGCATTAAATAACCTAAAAAGAGTTGATATGCCATTAAACAAAGAAACCAAACCAAACCAAAATTTTACAGGTGTAGAGGGTTGCATCAACCATTCGGTTGATGAAACCCTCCACACCTGTAAAATTGGGTAACTTGGCTTTTCATTCCATCCTTGGTGCTTATGGCCTTTACCTGGGGTTGAATTTTGTTAGCTTATTTCTAGTTTAATTAATTAAAGGTTCATGCTCTTTGATTGTTGCACATCTTTTGCTGACTTTACTGATAATTCCTCGGTTTTTGCAAGAGTTAATTTTCCCTCTGAGTACAGTCTTTTTTGCATATTTTACAACCTCAGTTTGTCCTTTGGTGTTTTGTTTAAATTATCACTGAACTCACAGTTCTCTGCTAATTTTTCAACTCTACTACATATGTATTAGCATTCTCACCCTTTTGGCTAAGTTTGGTTTGGTTTTATGACATATCAATAACCTACAAGGGTTGAGGTGCTATAAAACCCAACCATCCAACAATTAATTGTTTGGAAATAATGTTAAATAGAATTTCCAGTGTTAAATTGGAATACTTGAAACCTTTTAACTGTGTGCCAATAAAACTATCAGTAAGTAAGTGAGTAATGGCATTCTCCAAAACTCCTGGATATTATATTAAACAATCTGATAATAATACCGGACACTTGGAGAGGGGGGTGTCTTACCCTTCTGCAGAGATGCAGTTGGTGTATTCTACAGCCCCATCCAGAAGGACTATCTTGCCCTCCTGTTTGTGAAACCAGAATCTTTTAGTGGTAAATCATTCTGTAGCAACTTGATTAGCTCATCAAACATTTTAGTTTTCTCCTGTGCAGTTTTGCTACACAATAATACATTAATTTTTTCTCTAATAAGAATTAACAATGCTAATACTTTCTTGTTTTCTTCAATATTATTAACTTCAAGGTATTTTTTTAGTCTCCTTGGGTTGGACTATGATATCCTAGTGAGTTCAAATTATAGTCATGCTATTACATTCACTTTTGGACTAATGCCCTTCAGCAATGTATTGATCCTCCTATCCCTGTCTGGTATGGCTTAGATAGTACCACTGTTGTTCTTCCTCAAGGAGGCTTCAGCATTAAATTTACCCACGAACATTAATATGCCATTAAAAAACAATGAACTAAACCCGTTGCTCTATATAAGGTATAAAAACTTTGACTATTTATTGGCGCTGATATATCCAATATAGTTCATAGTATTTTTTTTTTCTTGGCTGAAGAACAATTCCTTCTGTTCTGATAATTTTTTTTCTTGTCATTGTTTGTGAATTATTCTGGTTTTGGTGGTTGAGAAATAATCTTGTTGACATCACCAATTTAAGTCCTGCATAAATGGGTGATCATGAAAAATAAATGACATATGAACATGAATTACAGAATAAACTTTCTTTTCTTTCCTCCCCCATATATATTGTTACAGTGCTTTCTATAAAGATATGGCCCAGTTGGCTGGGGCTGTAAAATACACTGACTGCTTCTCTCCAGAGGAGTAAGACCCCAACAACAAGTGTCCAAGATATGACACTAAACAATCTGATGGTAAGGTTCCAGTAATGCTGGGGTTTTGGGGAATGCAGACACCCCTTCATTGCCATTACTCCCAGGTTCACTTTGGCCTGGAATGGTTGCACCTGATAGGGCCCTATGGGTTAAATAGAACTAAACTGCATACTTATGCTAAACTGAATTGTTTGAAATGAAACTGTTTGACTAAGCTGAATAGCTTGAAATAGAAATGTTTTTGACAATTAAACTGTATACTTACTTTTAAACTGCATACTTATGCTACACTGAATTGTTTGAAATAGAACTGTTTTTGATATTGAAACTGTACTTACACTAAAGTGAAATTGTTTAATATAGAACTGTTTTGACACTTAACTGAGTGTAAACAAAATCTATACTTCTACCAAACTGAATTGGCTGAATTAGAACTGTTTGACTAAACTGAATAGCTTGAAATAGAAATGTTTTTGATAATCAAACTGTGTACTCATGCTAAACTGAATTGTTTGAAATAGAACTGATTATTTGTATAAGAAAATGATTTGGCATTAAATAACCTACAAAGGTTGCTATGCCATGAAACTCAAACAACCTGATTTGTTTGAAATACACCTGTTTTTGATATTGAAACTGCATACTTATGCTAAACTAAATTGTTTGAAAGAGAACTGTTTTGTAAAGAAAAACTATACTTATACTAAACTGAATTGTTAGAAATTTAATTCAGTGTTAAATGACCTGAAAAGGGTTGATACCCCATAAAACAACCAACCAGTATTGATAAAAATATCTATCATTGCTAAAGTCTGTTCTTACTTAATATATAGTCAAGACACAGAGATTGTTGTAAACATGTGGGTTTACAGTTATATTAAAAAGTAGCCCAGTCAGCTGGGAGGGGGTACTGTAGAATACACTGACTGCTTCTCTGCAGAGAGGTAAGACTCCCCCAACAAGTGTCCTGGTGGCCCAGTCAGCTGGGGCTGCAGATTACACTGACTGCATCTCTGCAGAGGGATAAGACTTCTCCAATAAGAGTCCTGGATATGACACTGATGGTGTTTCAAAAATGTCTTTAAAGAGATTATATTCACCTATCAGTGTAACTATGGACATATGAGCAGAGAAAAAATAAAAAGAGAATGCTAATGTTTATAAGTTAAGGTTAATATATTTTTATTTATTTATTAGACCTTTATTTTTTTCTAACCGGGCTATTGGCCTAATGAGTAGAGGGTTCACCAATGACCTGGGAGACTGGGTTTCAATCCTAGGTCAAGTCATACCAAAGACTCAAAAAATGGTACTTGATGCCACCTTGCTTAACACTCAGCACTATGAGGTAAAGTATCAAGGGTAAAGTGGACCAATCCCAGGAATGGAGTAGCGCTCTCCCCTACGCCTCAGTGTTGTAGCTATTGAAAAGGGAGCCTTCATGTCACCCTCCACTAAGGTCACCAACTTTATTTCTTTCTTTCATTATTCTATTATTAATTTTTTATTTATTAGACCTTTCCTAATGATTTCTTCAACTATTATTTATTTTTAAATAAATTTTTAGAAATACATAGATTAAAATGTTCTTTAGCTATCAAGAAAAAAATTCTTTGGATTATTGAACTTATTTTTGCTGAATCACAACATTTTTTGCTGATCTCTTTTTCTATTTTGGTATACAATATGTAAGAAAAAAAAGATGGAGTGGGGGTTGGAATTATTTTTATTCTATTTTTTAAGGTTTTGATGACTAAATGTACCATACCCATGAAACGGATATGTGAAACGTACATAGAATGTTCATAACATATATACATAGAACTTAGGAATCCCGAAACACATAACGACTTCTTAGTTCAGGTACAAAACCTTTTATTACCTTTGAGTTAAAGGTTTTAACATAAGGAAGAGAGATGCACAATCTTTCTATGCTGGCTTTTCCATCTGCTCTCCCCCACCCAACACGTGTGGTGCCTGTAGCGCACAAATTTGTCTGGCCTCAGCGAGCCCCGAAAGTCGACCCTTCCCGTTCGGAGTCTAGTTCTCAACTCAACTAACTGACTTTTTCAAAATCCCCCAAAAAACTCAGCGCACTTCCGTTGCATGACGTCACCCGCACTCTGTAGCCCCGTTTCCATCTGGGCTATTGTGACATCTCTGAGTGACATGTCCGTTCCACCCGTTAATGTTGCACCTAAGTAACCCATGCACTGAGCTGAAAGATTCTCAGCCTAACTAAAATCAAAGACATAAAAAGAAATCCCTCGGCTATTATATTACATAAAGACTAAACGTGATACATTATCAAAAAGGAATAAAGGGTGTCAGAAGTGGTAATTCACTAAGCTTTTTGCTTAGATGTAGCACAAGGCTGCATGAACTGGGCACCCAATGAGAATCAAACTAACTCGTGTAGGTTTGCTATTCTACCTTGCTAACCATTACACCACCCAAAGTAGTCAGAGAAGTGGTTGGTCTTCTAACTCTCACCTTGTCATGTTTACTAACTCCGTCATGCAATATTATTCCCTGTATGCATTACGCTTATCAAATTGCTGCCCTGTTAGTGGAGCTTGGAATGTGCTGACTGTATCCCCTGGTAAAGTTTGGTTCCTTTGTGTTATGGCATATCAACCTACATGGGTTATTTAATGCCAAAGCCATCCTTGTAGTAGAACTACAATGATACTAAAAGCTACTGTTTGACCCATATTTGGAAGAATAAGTGTTCATACCATAATAGTATGAATGGAGCTCAAATTTGCTTATTTTGAGGCTGCAATTCAGCACTTTAATCATTACACCATAAACCCCCACACCTCTGTAGCGGAGTAAGATCACTCCGAAAAGAGGTATCCTGTGTATGAAACTTTGGGTTTTATGTCATATCAACCTTTGTAGGTTATATGATACCAAATCTATTTTTAATACTAATAAACAGTTTTATTTCAAACAATTCAGTTTAGCATAAGTACGCAGTTTGATTGTAAAAAACATTTCCATTTCCAGCTATTCAGTTTAGTCAAACAGTTCTAATTAAAAAAATTTAGTTTTGTATAAGTATAGTTTTGTTTACACACAGTTAACTGTCAAAACTGTTCTATTTCAAATAATTCAGTTTAGCATAAGTACACAGTTTAGTTCTATTTGACCCATAGATAGGACCCTATCAGGTGCTACCACTCCGGGTCAGAGTGGACCTGGGAGTGATGGCAATGAAGAGTTCCCAAGCATTTACAAAGATCCAACATTACTGGAACCTCACTATCAGATTGTGTAGTGTTATATCCAGGACATTTGTTCGAGGGGGGAAGGGTTTACCCCTCTGCAGAGAAGCATTAGGTGTATTCTACACTCTCAGCTGACTGGGCAAAAAAATCCCTGTAAATATGAGCATAAAACGAATGCACTTCTCAAACCTCTCAGTATAAAATAACTCCAGATGGGTTAACATGATATTAAAATCAATTAATCAATTACTGCTATTTTACATCAGAATATCACAGCATCTGTGAGAAAAGTATATTTAAGAATTTTCTCAATGATGTATATTGACCTAGAAAACTGGTAAATTCTTTTTGGAAAAAAAAAGGAAAATTCTATTAAATGAATTTATTAAAAACTTAAGAAGACCCCCTGCTATAATATGGCATTAACTGATCTAACAACATGGGGTATGAAAAGTATGAAAAATAAATAATTCTGCAGTCTACTCTATTATTAGAGCAGTATACATTCTATAATTTAATGGGATAGTGGGAAAATAAGGTTTGTATTTTAAAAAATTTAAATTTATTACCATTATTTACTTAACTCACTAGATTCAGCAATTACAAACATATCTTAACGTTTAGTCTGAGATTGATGGTTTTTTTTTCAATTAAGTCTGAGTAACAGCAAGTCTTCTTAGATATCCAAGACTCTTCTAAGTATCCTGGCTAATTTTAGTAGTGCTGTGATTTGGATGGTTTCAATTCTTCCTCTAATCTCCAGTTCATCTCCTCTTATTTATTTATTTATGTTTTTTTTTTGGTTCTTGGAAATTTTCCCAAGGGCCCTATGATTGGTATTAATGTCACTTTCCTGTTCCTCAGCTTTATTATTATCATTGTGTACCTAAATGTGTAGTAACTGGTGGTTTTCACTGAAGTTTGAGTGACAGCAAATTTCTGTAGCTTTCCAGGACTCTTCTCAGTATTCTACCCAATTCAGCTGTGCTGTGGTCTGGACAGTCACAATTCTTTCATAGACCTCCAGTCTCTTCTTACTTTAAGGGTTTTCCAAATTCTCTAACTATGATTAGTATCACTGCCACCTTCATATTCCACAACCTTTTCAGTTCCTTGGTAAGGTCCAGGTATTTTAAGTCTTCTTTACTAGGTCTGATCTGGCCACAAGTGGGTGAACTGTTTTTACCTCAAAATCCCAATAGGCCTGTCAGTGTATCTTAAAATACACTGACTGTATCCCCTGCTGAGGTGTAAGAACCTTGCCCCCCCCCCAAAAAAGAAACTCTAAACTACAACTGATGGTGACGTTCCAGTTCTGAAGATTTGAGGAGTGCAGGATACCCTATCGTTGATCCCCAGTTCTTTTTGACCCAGAGTGGTAGTACCTATTAGGGTCCCCATCTATGAGTCAAATAAGTAAAGTAAAGTTAGCGACCATAGTCGAGGGTGACCCAAAGGCTCCCTTTTCGATAGCTACTACACCGAGGTGTAGGGGAGGGCGCTACTCCATTCCCAGGATTGCTCCACTTTACCCTTGAACCGTACCTTATAATGCTGAGTGTTAAGCAAGGTGGTATCAAGTTCCATTTTTAAAGTCTTTGGTATGACTCGACCTGGGATTGAACCCAGGTCTCCTGGGCCATTGGCGAACACTCTAACCGCTGGGCCAATGTCCAACAAGAGTCAAATAGATCTCTTTAAAATTTATTTTTACTTGATAGGACTGTGTGCAAAAAAAAAAACCCTCTGAAGAAACAACTATGCAAAAAATATAAATATGAATGTACAATGAATGTGATTCCCTAACCTCTAGGCATAAAATAATCCTTGCTGGGTTGACATGGCATTAAAAACAAACAAAACCCCAGTGAATTTTCTGTCTCTCATTTTCCAGGATAGATTCTTGTCTGTGCATCTATAAATTTATCAGTCAAACTTGAGTTTCTTGTATAATTCCCTGTGAATCAGTTTCTCCACCCAGTCATGCCAATTCTTGTACTTTTTCTGTGCCAGTTTCGGGCATTTGTTTATGTGATTGTGTTATCTCTCCTTCTCCCCCCCCCTACCCCCTCAATAGTTTACATTTGCTATTCCTCTGAGATTTTCCATTTTGGTTTTTATATAATCAGTTCTTATGGCATTATTTTGTGCTGCTATTAATAAAGATTCAATTTTTTTTCTTTATATTTCCATTGCCTAGCTAGTCGGCAGAGGCTGCAGAATACATCGACTGCTTTTCTGCAGAGGGGTAAGACTCCCCCAATGAGTGTCCTGGATATGACACTAAACAATCTGATGTTGAGGTTCCAGTAATGCTGGAGCTTTGGGGAATGCAGAGTATCCCTTCATTACCATCACTTCCAGGTCCACTCTGGCCCAGAGTGGTACCACCTGATAGGGTCCTATCTATGGGTCAAATAGAACTAAACTGTATACTTCTGCTAAGAATAATTTTTTTAACCATTGGCATAATGGTTAGAGTGTTTGCCAATGGTGCAGGAGACTGGGGTTCAATCCCAGTTCAAGTCATACAAAAGACTCAAAAAATGGTACTTGATGCCGCCTTGAAACTCAGCATTATAAGGTATGGATCAAGGATAAAGTGGAGCAATCTAGGGAATGGAGTAGTGCCTCCCTACACTTCGGTGTAGTAGCTATTGAAAAGGGAGCCTTTGGGTCACCCTCAACTACCATCACCAAGTTTACTTACTTTTTATATGTATAAAAATGGATTTGGCATTAGATAACCCACAATGGTTGATATGTCATGAAACCAAACCAAACTAAATCTGTCTAGCCATAATTTCATGCATAATCTCCTTAATTTGTCTTCTGAACTATCTATATAGTTATTTTTCTTATCATTTAAAATTTTTTAATTACATTTGATAATTATGTTTTCTCTTGTTATTTTGGTTGTTTCTGTTATTTGTCTCTCTTTACTCTATTTTGTTTATTGTTTGAGTCCTTGAATATCTATATCCACACACTCCTCCATGCTGACAAGATTTCTTCTCCCTCCTTTTCTTGTAACATTTAATCTGTTCACATCATCATTCAAGTGTAAATCCCTGTGCAATATGATCAATTTGCTTGTTTAGTTGTTCATATACTTAATTTCTACTTTTGTCCAGTTTAGTAAGGGTCCAAAGTATCTTTCAAGAAAGACTGCCCAGGTATATAATCCTTCAAGTTCCTTCTACAAAGTTCCTTCTACAAGTTCCTTCTATTCCACTAATTTTCTTCTCCTTCCTTGTGGATCACTTTCCTCATTCAGACATAACAGTACTCTTTATGTTGTAATTGGTTTCATTTCTGATGTAGTCCCTTTAGACTTTTCCCTTTATTTCTGTTTGTTTGATGGTGTCTCTTTCTAGTATTCCCAAGTATTTATAGCTTTCTTTTTCTCTGAGTGTGTTGATGTTTTCCTGATTGGATAGTTTTATTATGTCT
The DNA here is from genome assembly GCA_963585895.1 of Sepioteuthis lessoniana. Taxonomy (NCBI): domain Eukaryota; kingdom Metazoa; phylum Mollusca; class Cephalopoda; order Myopsida; family Loliginidae; genus Sepioteuthis; species Sepioteuthis lessoniana. Next base: position 16,326,858 of record OY757918.1, read on the forward strand.
TGTTTTTTCTTCCTTTATTCATTAAAAGCCTCATTCATTTCCTCTATTCTAAGTTGTATCCTTACATTTTGTTTGAAGATTCAGTTTTTAAGGTTTTTAGTTCTATTTTATTTTTGGCTAAGTTTCTATAAGGTGATCTATTTTTTTTTCTTGATTTAGTGAATCTATATCTTTTTTTATTTTTTTATTTATTTTTTTTTTTTTACATATTCTTGGAATATAATGTAGTAATATCATCACTAACAAATAGTAGTGGAGATAATGAGCTTCCATGGAAGATGCCTCTTTGTATTTAAAACATTTTTTCAAATTTGTAATGTTCCCTAGCTCTTCTGATTAAGTTGATTATTTTCTCAGAGATTTTGAACATTTAATAAAATTCTATTCCTTCAAAAAGAGGCAACATCTTCTCACTAAATGGTGGTTCTTGGGACAAGTTCAACTACCTTGGAAGTAGCGTCTCATTAACTGAAAATGACATCAACACATAACTAGCAAAGGCATGATCAGCTATCGATAGGCTATCGATAATATGGAAGTCATACCTGTCTGATAAAATAAAACGTTTTTTTCCAAGAAGTGATCATGTTAATACTGCTATATGGATGCCGATTAAGCTTATAGAGAAAAAGCTTGACACAAGAATGCTACGAGCTGTATTGAATAAGTCCTGGCTGTAACATCCCACAAAACAGCAGCTGTACCCACCATAAAAACCATCCAAATTAGATGAACCAGAATGCCGAAGAAGTAAAGACAAACTCATAAGTGATGTACTCTTGTGGACCCCTTCACATAGACGAGTAAAGGCCGGACAACCAACTAGAACCTATCTACAATAACTCTGTACTGATACAGGATGTAGCCTGGAAGATCTGTTGGGAGCAATGGATGATGGAGACGAGTGGTAAGAGAGGGTCAGGGAAATCTGTGCTAGTGGCACAATATGATGATGATTATCCATGGTTATGGGATCATAATCTATGCCTTTCTGTAATCTATTCATGCCATAGCTTGAATTTTCCTCCTTATTTTGAACTCTCTTAGAATGTGTTGGTTTATGGTTAGTTGGTTGTTTGGGTTTTATGGCGCATCAACTTTCTGTTAGGTTATTTAACGCCAAATCCATTTTTATACAAATAATCATTTTTTTTTTTTCAAACAATTCAGTTTAGCATGAGTACACAGTTTAATTGTCAAAACATTTCTATTTAAAGCTATTCAGTCTAGTCAAACAGTTCTAATTAAAACAATTCAGTTTAGCGTAAGTATAGTTTCAATGTCAAAAATAGTTCTATTTCAAGCAATTCAGTTTACCATTACTATGCAGTTTAAATGTCAAAATAGTTTAGTTTAGCATAAATACACAGTTTAAATGCAAAAACAGTTAACTCTTGAAACTTCAGTTAAGTTCTATTTGACTTATTAATAGGACCCTATCAGGTGCAACCACTCCAGGCCTGAGTGAACCTGGGAACGATGGCAAAGAAGGGGTACTCCACATTCCCTAAAACTCCAGCATTACTAGAACCTTACCATCAGATTGTTTTGTGTCATATTAAAGACACTCATTGGTGGAGTCTTAACCGTCTGCAGAGAGGCAGTCAGTGTATTCTTCAGCTCTCGCTGACTAGGCAAATTGGTTTATGTACAATAGATTATTTCTGCCTTGGGTTTTTTTTATGCACTTTGGGAAAAGATTCATAGCTTTTAAGCAAGTAATAAATTCATTTGTGTAGTTAGAATTTTCTGAATGCTTAGAGGGGTTCTTTTGAAGGATCTTTCTGAATCAGTGCATTTTTTTTTTTTTTTGTTGTCATTCATTCAAGGAATGTTTGCCTCTTGTATACCTTTATGCAATTATTGAACTAACATGAATGATCTAAACCAGAATATGAATTCCATTGTGGCATTTTGCCTTCCAATTTGCAATTTTCTTGGGAGTTGGGTTACTCTTTGAGATTTAAGATGTATTTCAACTTTAATTCTTTATAATTTGTTCTTCTTGTTAATTAACCTGATTTAGTGGTTTTGTTTTCATTTTCATTCCCACAGTATACACCAAAAATGTTTTGTTTCAGTTGCATCAGGTTGTTTAATTTTCTTTATTCTTTCCATTTACTTGTTAAAATTTGCTTTCATTATTTTGAAATGTCCTGTTTTGTTTGTATTGTTGGATCCTGTGTTGGTATCTTTTGAGTCTACCTTTCTTAGCTAATATTTTTTGGTTTATTTATTACAGTTGTATTTTCTGTCTTCTCTGCTACTTTAGTATTTTATAAGTTGTTTCATTCTATTGTATTCTTGTATGTTTTCCTTTATTTACTATTTTTGCATATCCTCATGTTTTTTTCCCAGTCTTCTTCTCAGGTTTCTTATTTCAATGAGTATTTTCTTTTAGTTTAATCATCATCAGCTGGCTTACCAATTAGTCAGCTGCTAGGTTTTATGAGAAAAAATGCAATCATATCTTCACTCTGCATCCTTTTATTGATATATAGGAATATGTTAGTAGGGCAGACTAGGTTCTGCTGCCTTGGCGAGACAACTAGTCTCGGAGAAGGAAATCTCTGAATTCAAACCTGTTAAACTCTACTTAAAAATTGACCTTGTGTCATATCCTGCTCGGGCGGTGATGGGGGGTTAAATATGTATAGGAATATGTTACTGGATGAGACTGCTGCAATATTTTTAAAATTTAGATGATATAAAGATAAATGAAAAGGCACATCCCCCAACTTCAGTGTCTGGACTTTTAGCTGAATTGAGACTGTCTTGCTCTGTAGAAGACAATAAGTCCAACCTTTATGAAAATTTCTTACCTTTTAACAAAACTACTTGAACTTGGCCCACTGTTCAAAGAATTTCATTACAGTGTTTATCATATATTTGACAATCTTTGAGTTTTCATCAGCCATGTTGACTAATGTGGTAATATTTTTGGTATCTTGCAACTTTGATTGGTGGAAAAACTCTCCCTTTCTTAAAGTCTTGAGTGGAAATAAACATCAACTTTCTAAGCTTAAAAATGTCTTAGCCCAGTTGGGTGGGGCTGTAGAATACACCAACTACATCTCTACCAAGTAAGACCCCCTCCCTACCAATGACTGTCTTGGATATGAAACTAAATAACCTGATGGTGAGGCTTCAGTAATGCTGGAATTTTGTAAATACAGAGTACTCCTTTATTGCCATCACTCCCTGATTTACTCTTGCCCAGAATGGTAGCACCTGCAAGGGTTCTATCTATGGGTTAAATAGAACTTTGACATTTAAACTGAGAGTGAATAAATGGCTTATGCTAAATTTAATTGCTTGAAATAGAACTGTTTGGTCATTTAACTGTGTGTAAACAAATGACAGATGTTTAATTGAATTGTTAGTGATACATAGCAATACTTGGACTTATGCTAAATTGAATTGTTAGTTAAACGATCAAACAGTTTTATTTCTAAGTGTATTTACAAAATATGTTGATTTGGTTTCTTTGTTTAATGACATACGACCCTTGTAGATTATTTAATGCCAAAGCCATTCTCCTAGAAGAATAGTAGTACAAAATATGTTGAGAAATCATATATATAAAGAAAATTTGGCATTAAATAACCAGCAATAATTGATATCCCATTAAATCTAACCAAATGAAAATGTCTGCATTTATCATTTCAGATATGATGGTCTTGGCAAATGTAGAATCTTTGTTCCTAAAGTGAAACAACTTTTGTATATTTGGCAGATGGATCTATGATCCATCTGCCAAATTTTTAGAATGTATAGTTCCATGAAGTATAAGTTCAACTTGATTGTTTTTGGTTTTTTAATTTATTCTTTTCTTTCTATCTCCCAATTTATAGTGTCTGTTGAAATGATTTCTAAATATTAGTTCAACATCTTGGAATTGTATTCATACCAATGTTTCTACCCAATTGTTGATTCATTATAAAACAAACGAATGCAGTTGAAAACAGTTCTAGGATTTCTAAAAGTGGCTGGTCTGCTGAGTAATATGCCTGCAGTTTTCACCTTGGAGTTATTATCTGGCAAGTTTTCCTTGGAAGAAATTGGGAAATAAAGATATATATTAATAAAAAAAACAACAACACTTATTGCATCACTAGAAAACAAAGACTGTTATTTAAGGAACACATGAACATACTTCAGAATAACTTGGTAAGATATCTCATGTTCAACTTTGTATGAAAACTCACTGTCCTTGTTATTTGATGCAATATGAACATATATAAGGAGTAACCATGGAAGATGCCAGCAAAAAATGATTTTATTTATTTATACTAGAAATATGGCATTCAACCAATTTACAATATATACATACATATTTACCAACCCCTCTGCTCAGGCAGGATATGACACAAGGTCAATTTTAAGCAAAGTTTAACAGGTTTTGAATTCAGAGTTTTCCTTCTCCTAGACTAGTTGCCTCACCAAGGCTGAAAAACTTAGTCTGTCCTACTATTTACCCATAGCGGGTGGGAGAATAATTAGATTCATACCTTTCCCAAGGGTATTAGTGCTATGTGACATGCAATTTTGTCCGGGATTTGAACTTGTGTCGCCATATCCATTTCCTAGGATGATAACCAGTAGACCATGAGCACCTCCTATTTGCAATATATCTATTTGATAAATGAAAAAGAAGTTTGTTCACAAAAATCTCCTTCAAACAAAATATGACTTTGTATAACTTGATATCACCAGAGTAATGAGAAATTGTTATGGTAACACTAGATATTATTTGACAGCAAACATAACTTACATTAACAGAAGAGAAGAGAATTTTTCAATATTCAGCAGTGAGATCTGGTTGTTTATACATTGCAGAAGTTTTGCTGCTTCAAAATTGGCAGAATTGGAACCAAAAATAAATATGATAAATAAACCAGATAAATTTATTACAATATTTGTTTGTTTTTTTATAGTCTAAATTTAGTTAATGTGAAACTGCATAAGTATGCTCAAATGGTTATTTTATAATTTTATTAAGAGCAAACAGATAATATTAGACTCTCTTTGATAGAAGTGCCGATCCATATGTAAATGATAATCATCCTTATGTCGTGCTGCTCTCTCTCTCATGCCATTCGTCTCTATCATTCATTGCTTCTGGCAGGTCTTCAGAGCTGTTGTAGATCAGTTCTTGTTGATCGGCCAACACTTGCATGTCTGTGTGAAGGAGTCCATCAGAAAACATCACCTTATGAGTTCGTCCTTACTTCTCCAGCTGTTTGCTGCATGTCTTGTTAGATGGTTTTAGAGATGAGAGGCAGGTTTCCATACAACTTCTGTTTTGTGGGATGTTGCTTCCAGGATTTATTCAATATAGCTCATAGCATTCTTGTATGGTTTCCATCTAGCTTTTTCTCTATGCAATTAGTCCATGGGGTGCATCTTTTAGTATAATTGATACAACCACTGCACGGAAGAAATTGCATTTATCAGATTTGTAAATAATCTAGCTATTTTAACTGAAAATATGCTAGTGTATTACATAATCTGTGTCGAATATGATAGACTCTCCTGTCAATCTTGATGCCTGAGGGCTCAACATTTTGGTCAAAGATACAGACTGTTGAACTAGCAACACAGGTGATTTGTTTTTTGTGGTGAAGGTTTGTATAGAACCAGGCAAACCTCTTGGATAAGCTGGTAACAAAAGAATAGTCAACAAATGTAACACAGATTCTCCTGGACAACACTCTTGAGATTTTGGATTCAGTATTTTTCCTTCTCTTAGATTAGTTGCCCAACCAAAGCTAGAGAATCCAATCTACCTTACTATTTTACCCATATATATATATATATATATATATAACTTTGTGTGTATATATAATCTCAGTAAGCTTGTAGCATAATGGCACACAAATATTTATTTTTCATCATAATCTTCTTCCTTGTCAATACGCTTAATTCACTGGTGAATATAAATCATATAGTTTGAACTGATTTCAGATCAAGATTCAGTTATAACTGTCATATTGTAAACTTATTAATCCTCCTATGCTTGTATGTGTGGGTCATGGGTGGTGGGAGAGGGTCAGGGAGATCCGTGCTGATGGCACGGCATGATGATGATGATGTTTGTATGCATTCTTATATCTAGAGAAGTTTCCATTTTTTAATTAGAATATTTGTAAAAACTAGAATTGCCTATGACTTTTGAAGTATAAAAATCTTAAAACCTTGAAAATATTACCTTGTAGAAAAAGTTACTTGCTGGATACAGCTCAAATCTGGCACAAAGTGATATTTCTAAAGCTTTTGAGACCAGCACAAAAGCAAAGTTTTTCACCAACCAAATTCTACTCGTATTGCCACATTTTATTTCTAATAATATTAAAGATGATTACTATATGTGTTGACTTGTGGCTATAATGTTAAGCACTTAAGAGATTAAATAACAGTTTGCTATCAACATAACAGAAAATAGTCTTTTACTTTGAAATTGTTGCTTGGATTTATTATTTTAATACATTAGAAAAGATAATTGCTGCCATGAAAAGTGCAAAGTACATTACAAGTCCCTCTTAATAGACATTAATTCTAAAGAAACCACCATCGCTATATATTGTTCTATATCACTTACAGATTTTACAAGGGCTACAAAAATGAACTATTAATATTCTAGTTTTATTAGGAGGTAAAATGCATTACCAACATTCCTAAATCATATATCGATTTTAGTTGTCATTCTGCTGATATATTAGTTATTGAAATTACTTCAACTTGAATTATTATTGTTAGTGGCAATTAGAAATTTTACAAAACAACTTGAATCTAGATATTTATACAATCTGGGCTTCTCACGTAGCATATTAGCAAACTGGATTTGCTGTCCAGTATTAGTGAATTAAGTTCTCACTGGGTACCCCATATTTCTGATTTTGTGCATAACTAATTTAATGTATCATAACGGTACCAAATTGATATTGCAACAATGTTATAATCACCAAACTAAGCTTTATTAACTCCACCCTCAATCTTAAGAACAAGAGGCATTATTTACCTCTAATGGTGAATAACCTAACTGATTATCTATTCTAAATATGTTGTCTGTTGATACTTGTACTCTTAAAAAGTAACTTTTAAAAACTTTTCTATGATTATAGCCCCCAAATTAAATTTTTTTACCTGAATGCTGTTTTTCTTCTTGGTGTATATTTTGTAGGTATATTTATTAAATACTTACGGACATGAGTACTCAATGAACCTCATATCCCATGATCAGAATTAAAACCACAGTAGCAGTTTCAATGTCTTACATTTTTGCCTACTTGTCATTTCATTCTTTCTAAGCAGTTTATATCAGTATTCACTTTTTAAGACAAAAATTACATAAAAAAAAACTTGTTTTAACAACTATAACATTATAGAGCCAGATATGCATAAGAGGGGAATGTCATCATTTTAATTTGCTACATTAGATTTGTTAGTCACATCACTTTCCTTTTTTTTTTCTTTTTTTAAAATTTATTTATTTATTTATTTATTTATTTATTTTCTGATATATTTTTAAAGGAAGTTTGATTATTTTGTTATGGTCAAATAAGGTAGAATTTGTAATGGGTGTCACGATAATCTGAATATTCTTTGCTTTGTATTTTTATCAGAAACTTATATAGTTTAATGAGTTCAAAATATTTTTCATTTGTATCTTAATATCTTTGTATCAACATTATAATAGTGTTTAAAATTTATATCATCATCGTCATTATTTCAATCCAGCATTAGCGGGTGAGCTCACTGGAGTTTGAGTGACAAGTCTCCTCAGAACCCTTCTCAGTATTTTAGCCAACCTCGGTAATGTTGTAGTCTGGATGGTTTCAATCTTACCACTGATTTTCAGTTCCTCCAGTTCCTTATTCAGGCTTCTGGGGACCATTCCAAATGTGGAATGAAAAAGAAAACAGCTTACACCGTATGGCAAAGTGAGCACGCAGAATGAAGAGAGAAAAACATGGCCACTCTGACATCTCAATTTAATGTTGTATGTTCTCAACAAGAAATTTCGAGAGTGGTTTGTGCAATTTTTTTTTCTTAAAAAACCGCCACTTACAGGAGGAAAGACAGAAAAACATTTTCAGTGACAAATATTTGTTTGTCTGGATAGTAAACACTGAAGTCCGTAACTGATTGTTAGTAATCAATTTCCAACCAGTTCAAGTATACTGAGTACCATTGGTATTACCATGACCCTCATATTCCACAATGTTTTCAGTTCTCTGGCAAGGTCCTATTATTTGTCTATCTTTTCACTTTCGGGTTCTCAAGAATGGCAGAATCCTCAAGACAGCCAATTATTATTTTTATTTTCTAAAAATCTTTTTTAATCCTAGGTCAAGTCTTTTGGCTGAGATTAGGTAAATGATGAGTAAGGAGATTGATTCCATTAGGATATCAAAACAAAGAGTGTTACCATGGACGGTGGAACAAATGAATGATGGCTGACTTCTATTCGAGTACCAAATCCTCTTTATACATATATATTAAATATATATGATTTGGTTTAGTTTGGTTTTATGGCATATCAACCATTGTAGGTTATTTAATGCCAAGTCCTCTTTAAACATATATATTAAATATATAGGATTTGGTTTAGTTTGGTTTTATGGCATATCAACCATTGTAGGTTATTTAATGCCAAGTCCTCTTTAAACATATATATTAAATATATAGGATTTGGTTTAGTTTGGTTTTATGGCATATCAACCATTGTAGGTTATTTAATGCCAAGTCCTCTTTAAACATATATATTAAATATATAGGATTTGGTTTAGTATGGTTTTATGGCATATCAACCATTGTAGGTTATTTAATGCCGAGTCCTCTTTAAACATATATATTAAATATATAGGATTTGGTTTAGTTTGGTTTTATGGCATATCAACCATTGTAGGTTATTTAATGCCAAGTCCTCTTTAAACATATATATTAAATATATAGGATTTGGTTTAGTTTGGTTTTATGGTATATCAACCATTGTAGGTTATTTAATGCCGAGTCCTCTTTAAACATATATATAAAATAGTTAGGATTTGTAAACTTATTTTGTTGATAACACTTTTAAATGAGCATGAGCTCATTTTTTTGCATTCAGTTAAATGGTTTTAAGTATTTCAATAAAACATAAATAATTCTATTTACTATTAGTCATTTGTTTGTACTTAGTTAAATAGTTTCAAGTATTGCTATGCAATAACAACAATTCAACATCAGTCATTTGTTTACAGATATTTAAATGGATATACATATGATTTGTTAGAAAATAGTTTGTAGGTAATTTCATTTTTAAATGAGTTAGAACTAATTTGTTTACATACTAGTAGGTTCCAAGTATTATTATGTATCACTAACAATTCAGTCAAACATCAGTCATTTGTTTACACACAGATGAATACTCTAATAGTTCTAATTCTAACAATTCAATTTAACATAAGTCATTTGTTTGCTCATGGTTTAGATGTCCAATAGATAGGACCCTATCAGGTTCTCTCACTATGGGTGAGAGTAGACCTGGGAGCAATGGTAATGAAGTGGGTATTCCATATTCCCTAAAGCTCCAAGACTGGAGCCTCACCAACAGATTTTTGGTGTCATATCTAGGATACTCATTGGTGGGGGTCTTACCCCTCTGTGGGAATGCAGTTGACTGGGCTGAAAAGTTCGGTTCAGTTCGGTTTAGTTTTATGGCACATCAACCATTGTAGGTTATTAATGCCAAATCCATTTTTATACATATAAGCAGTTCCATTTAAAACAATTTAGTTTAGCATAAGTACACAGTTTATTTCTATTTGACTTCCTCCTATCAGGTGCTACCACTCTGGGCCAGAGTGGACCTGGGAGTGATGGTAATGAAGGGGTACTTCACATTCCACAAAGCTCTAGCATTACTGGAACCTTGCCATCAGATTTAGTGTTATATCAAAGACACTTGTTGGAGGGTGGGGTCTAATCCCCTCTACAGAGATGCAGTTGGTGTATTCTACAGCCCCAGCCAACCAAGCAAACAAAGTTAGGATTAATGTTTTTAACTCCACTTGATATCATCGCTTTATTATATGATTTACTCAGTTGTGCTCACACATAGATAGTAATTTAGATGTCTAGACATCATCCTTTTATTATATAAGTTACCCAGTGTTGCACAAATTTTTATTTAAATTTGTAAAAGAAATGAACAGAGGCTTCAGTCTCTTTTGATTACATCTTGTATAAGCTCTGAATTTCACAAATTTGAAGTGAATTTGGGAAATGTAGAAAAATAAAATCAATTATTGGGTGGACAAAAAGTTTTTTCATTTATCAATTTTTTATTTTATTTTATTTTGAATAATGTATTTACCATTTTGTTCCATTTTCTGCTATAAATCAATTTTATAATTCTATTATCCAAAAACTTTATCTTCCTTGCCAAAGAACTTCTCTCTATGCTATTTGCAGTATTTTAGGGAATCATTTTTTTTCATTAAAAGAATTCTGTAAAAGACAATAATAAATGGTAATCCAGAGGTGTAATATCTAAAGAATACGGTTGATGAGTGAAAATTTCTCAGACAAGTCATAATTTTTCCTAGTTACCAAAGAAACAGGCTTTCTTGTTTTATCCAGATAGAATATTATACTCTCTTTTAATATCTTCTTTTCTTTTTTTTTTTTTTTTTTTTTTTTTTTTAACTAAATTTGGATATTTTTCATCAATTGCTCCCTTCAACTGGTCTAATTAGGAACAATCTTTATTCAAATCATTTTGTTCTTTGGAAGAAATTCTAGCAGAAGATTTTTATCCAATCCCAACATATCAAATCACATTTGGATGAACAAGACTGTCTTTTAGTATTGTTAGCAGTGGTTGATTTAATTTACCCCATGATTTTTATGTTCTATGTTGCTTTAAATTATACACTTTTTTCATTTTCTATCACAATTTGTTTTTAAAAAAATTGCAACATTTCATGTTTAAAAAGCAAACTTCATGGAAATATGATCCAGTAATTTCTATTTAACTGATGAGGAAGCCACTTATCATTGACGAGACTGAAAATTGTTTTATTCTCTGTTGGCAAGATTTTTTTTATCAAATTGTTATGATGTGCAAATTTTTCTGGGTTACAGATGCATAGATTTATAGTCGAACATAAAGAGAATCATTTCTGTCCATCTGTTCATTTACTAAGCCTTTGTCATTTTTATTCCTATTACAACCAAATTTTCAGGAATTATTTGGCTTATTGCAAAAAAATTTTTTTTTCAAATTTCCCAAAATGAAACTGCCAATTTTATAGGCATAAAACATTAAATAATCACCAAGTAGCTGCACCATTTGCAAGGAACTTAACTGTTATAGTAGTTATTTGAATTGTTTACTGTTAAGTTTCAATATTGCTCACAGCAAGCAATATTGAACAAGTCCTGGTGGCAGCACCCCACAAAGCAGCAGATGTACAGCCACCTAACACCCATCATGAAAACTATCAAAATTAGACGAACCAGACATACGGGACACTGCTGGAGAAGTAGGGATAAGCTCATAAGTGATGTAGTCCTGTGGACCCCTTCACATGGATGAGCAAAGGCAGGATGACCAGCTCAAACCTACATACAGCTGCTCTCTGCCAATACAGGATGTAGCCCTGAAGACCAGCCCAAAGCAATGGATGATAGGGAGGAGTGGTGAGAGATGGTCAGGGATATCCATACTGATGGCATGACTTGATGATGACTGTTAAGTCTTGGTTCCACTGACAAGTATTAATTCCATACTACCTTACATAGTGAGGTGCTTGTAATGTAATGGTTACCACCGGAGGAAATGGACACTGTGATATGAGTTCAAATTCTAGATGAGTCTCTTTGCATTTAACATTGTGCTAATACTGCTGGGAAAGGTATAAATTCAACTATTCTCCCTCCAGCTTTGAGTAAATAGTTGGATAGACTGGGCTTTTCAACCTAGGTATTTAACAACTAATTTAGAAGGAAAACTCTGAATTCAAACTTTTTAACATGTGAGCCTATAAATAAGGTCGACCAGTACACATGTTAATTTCTGGTAGCATTATCCAATCATCACTACATTAACTAAGATACTTGACATTCAAAGAAAAATGTATTTCTTTACTATAAATGAAATATAAAACAGACAAAACAATTTCTCTGACAGATATAATAATGAAGTGACAATTTATCTTTTTATTTTCTTATCTATTATATTTCTTATTTAGTTTTCTAATTTGTTGATATAAAGTTAAGTTTATACTAATTAATATAACTTCAAAAATACATAATATATGTAAACTTAACTTTTTTTTTCTCAAATTTAACTCATTTATTTAAAATTCATTTATTTCTACTTTATTTTACTTTTTCTTAAAATTTTTTATATACATTTATCACATATTTGTGATTTTTCTCTGTAAACTATTTAAAAACTAGAAATATTTTTATCTGAAGATTTCTTTGCATAAAGAAACATGAAACCTTAAAGATTTATGTAAATTTCACAGTGTTTTAGACAAAAAACAGTTTGTAGAATAAATACAAAGATATTTTTCTGCCAGGTTACATATAGTTTAGGTGGTGAAATGAGGAAAGGACTTAAATAAAATTCCAATAAATCATCTTTATTTTTAGTAGATTTGCTATTGACTTTAAAATAATCCAAACATTGACCACTGGTTTATCAGGCTCAGAGTTAAGAGATTCATGTTTTGGTTCAGATTATTTATTCTAATTTGAAGTCATACTATCCAGCTTATGAACATTGACCATCTTAAAATCTGTATGTAATGCGCATATGTACTATTAGTCATAATAAGGAAAATAGTAAATTGTTTGGGCTCAGATTATTTATCCTAAGTTTATTTTCTCCAGCTTATGCACATCAATGACCATCTTAAAATCTGTATGTAATGTGTGTAAGTGTGACTAATTTTAGTAATGTACAAATTTCCTTAAAAAAACATTGTTTTCAAATATGTTAGTTTTATATCTGTTAATTCAATATTATAAATATTGTATTGTTGATTTCTTTTTGTCAATATTGTTAAGATAGGTAACATCCATATCTCATCAATAGCTGAACTTTAAGGATATCACTCCTTGTTTTGCAGGAAAATAATTTTTTTTTTCTAATCTATCCACTTCCTATTAATCAATGAAAATTCTTGTTTATAATTTGGATTATTCTTTTATTTTAGCAAAACCTAGAAAAAAATTTAAATCACATTTAAAGTTTTAATTACATTTAAAAAGAAAAAAAAAAAAAGATTAATTTTTTTTTTTTTTTTCCAAAAAATTTCAAAATCCTGTATCTAAATCTCTCTTTATTTGCCAGTCCAGCATTTTTAATCTGACATTGAAATGAAAATTATGTAATTAATATAGATCTCCAGTTAGAAGAGCTACCTATAAAAGCTGATGAGTAATAATGTGAATAATATTTCAATTAGGTTATCATAGGAAATGTAAACAGCATACTGAGTTCAAATCCTGGACAAGCTTGCATTTCATATAGTGTTAATATTCAAGGGGTACGTTGGACAGACTGGGTTCTTTTAACTATGGTATGGCAACCAGTCTAAGGAAAGTAAAACTGAATTCAAACCTGTTAAACACCACTTAGAAATTAACCTTGTGTCACTTCCTGTGGAGGGATTGGTAAGAAAAAGAATATTTTAGTCAAACAGTCTTACTTTTTTCTTCTTATAGTTTTATGCATTTTTGTCAAAGATTTATGACAAACCTATTATTACAAATACTATTTATTATAAAAGATAAATCCACATAAAAAAGATTTAACAATTATATTTTTATACATAATCTTATGAAATCAATATGCACTTGTGAATTTTTTCTGAGAAGTTTTTATATTTTTATGTGAATGCAACTTTGATATTTTGAACCCTGAGCTCCAACCCTTAAATGTCCCCTCTGCCATTTGTGTATGATCTCTGCATTGGTTTACTGATTCTATGGTGTGGTAGTGGTGGGGATAAAATGACTACTGGTTTACAGGCTCAGATTTAAGATTCATGTTTTGGTTCAGATTATTTATTCTAATTTGAAGTCATACTATCCAGCTTATGAACATTGACCATCTTAAAATCTGTATGTATTGCGCATATGTACTATTAGTCATAATAAGGAAAATAGTAAATTGTTTGGGCTCAGATTATTTATCCTAAGTTTATTTTCTCCAGCTTATGCACATCAATGACCATCTTAAAATCTGTATATAATGTGTGTAAGTGTGACTAATTTTAGTAATGTACAAATTTCCTTAAAAAAACATTGTTTTCAAATATGTTAGTTTTATATCTGTTAATTCAATATTATAAATATTGTATTGTTGATTTCTTTTTGTCAATATTGTTAAGATAGGTAACATCCATATCTCATCAATAGCTGAACTTTAAGGATATCACTCCTTGTTTTGCAGGAAAATAATTTTTTTTTCTAATCTATCCACTTCCTGCTTTAAGAGATACATCATCTTCTTGAATTCACTTGAAAAATCTAAAAGGCTTATTACTATTAAAAACAATTTATAATAGATTTTGTTGCTCAGTTGGGTGTACCAGTAAAGTACCTAATAGAAAATCTAATGGCAACTGTGTTGTTTCTTGAACCATTGTCTACTTGTTAGTTTTGTTATCTTTTATAAAAATACAATCTAGCTTTAATGGTAATTATAAATGTCTATTAACTAAGAAATAGTCTATCAAACATGGAGGTTATTTATATCTGTGTTATTTAGGGCATGTAACTCAGCAAGACTACAACTAAGAAGACCATCTACATTCTATGTCTTTATAGATTTTATGTATAGTATAGCATCCTATATATGTATCCATGAAACACAACTGATACTTCTTGAGTTCAGCAGAACACATAGCATAATGGTTATAGGCATTGGTTCCCTAAGCTTCTAAGGGAACAATCATCTGGAGGTTGCAGGTTCAATCCTGACTGCAGGCAAGTAACAAAACAAGAATACTTAACACTTGTACCCAGTTATGGTTCACAGAATCAGAACAGGCGACCCCCATGGATTCAATAAAGGACGTAGTTCAAAGTTCCGTGTAGGTTCCCTGAGTTCGACAAACATCTGAAGAAGGCTGGAGGTTATATCAGCAGAAACGTTGTAGAAATAAAAATAAAGATGAAGACAATAGTCTGAAAACCCTTAATGATAAAAATCATCAAGCTAAAAAAATCACATGAGCTAACATAACTCCATGTAGACGTTCCTCATCATGATAAATTTTAAATTCATAAGTCCTTAGGAACATACAGATACGATCTGTGTTTTGCCTCTATGCACCTCTTATGCAACCAGGTTCCTTCGATGCTGACACATTATCTCTTTTGTAATCACTATCATGAAATATTTGTGAAGTAGTTTCTTGTTTATACACCTGCTGATAAATGCTGATATTAACCTTGTTATATAATTATTTCTTTTGTGTGTTCATTACTCTGATCATTTTTTTATTGGCACTTCTTAGGGTTGTTGAATTTGTTCATTGATACTGCTGAAATAAAGGACTGATGAGCATTTAGACTGTCTAGAAGAACATTGGATTTCAATGTGTGATCAAGAGCAAACAATTTTTCATGGAGAACAGATGTGGAATTATGATTCTTGCCAAACACTTGCTGATTTGGAGAATAACTAAGCACATTAGCTAAAGCAATTTTTGGCTGAGACCGTCTCATATAGGGAAAATTTTTATGTACTTTAATTATCATATCAATCAGTATGGCTTTGTAGCACTTGTTTATATTATTGTTCCTGAGTGATTCAGATAAAATGTTATGCAATGCATTCAACTTCTCTCTCAGTCCTCAAAAACCATCATTAAAAAATCCTCTCTCATTGTCCCTGAATATTCTTTTGGTGGACTGAAAATTGTTCCTTACACACATGCTGAAATCACAATATCTCTTCTCTTTGATATGATAATGCATACAACACTGAATTTAGTGACATGATCAATTATGTATAGAATCAATTTTATATCCAAAGCTTTTAAGTGGGGGTCCTTGTAGTGTAATGCTTAAAACAATGGACTGTGGAATCATAGTAAGCGAGTTCATACTCCAGTCGCACAATTACGTTCACTTTCGGGCAAATACCCTTAGGAAAGGTATGAACCCCCTTATCCTTCGAACTATGTGTTAAATAGTACCACTACTGTTCTTCTAGGAGAATAGCCTTGGCATTAAATGACCTGCAAAGGTTGATATGCCATTAAACAAAGAAACTGAAACCGATTTCAAGTATTGCTATCTATTATTAACAATTCAATTAAACATCAGTAATTTTTTTACACACTGTTAAACTGGGCTATTGGCCTAATGAGTAGATTGTTTGCCAATGGTCTGGGAGACCAGGGTTCAATCCCAGGTCAAGTCATACCAAAGACTCAAAAAATGGTACTTGGTGCAACCTTGTTTAACATTCTTCATGAATTGTTGCAATTGTTTTCAGAATTGCTTTATCATTGATACCAACATTGAGATTTTTTTTTTTTTATTCAGTCAACTTCTGTTTGCATGACTGAACTATTTATGTATTTTCATACATAACTTCTCCACATCATCTGCTTGCTCAATTTCATGAAGGTCATTAAAATACAAATTCACTGGTTTATCTTCATTGTATTGATATGCAACTCTGGAAGTTTTGTTGATGGGCACTACTAATTGTCTAAAAACATGAATCTTGGATTTATTTTTTGGCAAATATCAAGATTGTCTTTTTTTTTGAAGAAATGTTCATCCTATTTGTATTTTTTGTCTTTACTGGGAAGTAAAGGAACATTATTACTAACAACATCAGTTTCAATTGTGATCTCTTTGTTACCAATATTTCCCAGAATTTTCAAACAAGTCAATCAAGTGTATTCCTTGTTAGCATGAAAATGAAATTTCTTGTTACCATTTTTCTAAAGTTTGTTTCATGCTCTATTCATTAAATGTAACAGTGATCAGAGCTTTAGATTCCTGGCTTAACCACTATCCCACATAGTACAACTGATTGCATCACCAAGCAACTTTCCATATGTCAAGTCGAGACCTTTTGTAAATAAGATGTTAACTTCCTCCTCGTAAAGTGCTTTGTCATAATGGAAATGTGAAATCTGATCGATGAGGACAATCCTTAGCTGAATGGAAGATTGATTTACAAATCAAACATTTTATAGTTTTTTGCTTTTTTTTTTTCATCTTCATCACTCGGGTTTCAACTTCTGTTTATGCTACTTTTTGAGGCTGTATCATTATCTCCTCTGCCACTCCCTTGACAACTACAACCAATTATTCCTCCAGAAAAAACTATTGTTCTACCTTTGCTGCAGAATTTTGTACTTTGCATGATCCTTCTGTAATGCTTTGGTATAAACTACTACAGTTTTTTTTATCATTAAGGGTTTTTGGACTATTGTCTTCATCTTTGTTATTTCCCCAATGTTTCGGCTGATATGTCCTCCAACTTTCTTCAGGTGTTTGTTGAACTTGGGAACCTACATGGAACTTCAAACTACATCCTTTATTGAATTCTGGGGGTTGCCTGTTCTGATTCCATTAGCTATAACCGGGTACAAGTGTTAAGTATTCCTGTATTGTTACTCGCCTGCAGTCAGAATTGAACCTGCAACCTCCAGATGATTGTTTCCTTAGAAGCTTAGGGAACCAACGCTTATAACTGTTACACTATGTAAATAGAATTATTGTAATTATATAAATAGAATTATTCATGTTAAAATATTTGGAACCATTTAACTGTGTGCAAACAAATTAGCCCTGATTTATTAGCAGAGGACATATTAGCCTAAACATTGTGGAAATAACAATAAAGATGAAGACAATTGTGCAAAAACCCTTAATGATAAAAATCATTTAGCTTCATCTCAGAAATTCAGACAACTACTACAGTTGTTCTCTCCTTTCAACCCATTAATGTCCTTTCTAAGTTGAGCTGTCATCTCATCTTATACCTGTTCATCAATTGTTCCTTAAATAAGTCTCTATTTTAATTTTCTTTAAATTAACATTTTTCAACAGCCTGTCAGCCCAGTCAGCTAGGGTTATAGAATAAATCGACTGTATCTCTGCTGAGAGGTAAGACCCTCCCAGTGAGTGTCCTAGTTATGACACTAAACAACCTGATGGTGAGGCTTTGATCCCGGAGTTTTGGGGAATGTGGAGTACCCCTTCATTGACACTCCTCTCAGATCCACTCTTATCCGGAGTGGGAGCACCTGTTAGGTTCTATCCATGGATCAAATAGAACTGTTTCACATCTAAACTGTGTGTCAACAAATGACTGATGTTTGATTGAATTGTTAGTGATACATAGCAATACTTGGAACCATTTAACTATGTGCTAATGAATGAGTAATGTTGAATAGAATTATTAGTGTTGATTAGCAATATTTGAAACTCTTTGACTGTGTACCTAAATTGAATTGTTAGTATTACATAGTGATGATTAAAACCATTTAACTGTGCGCAAATAAAACTATTAATGTTAGGTAGCAATATTTGAAACCATTTATGTGAGTGCAAACAAATGATTAATATTAAATAGAATTATCCGTGTTAAAATATTTGGAACCATTTAACTCTGTTGGTTCATTTAATGCCAAAAAGGTTATTTTGAATTTCAGTCATTAAAGTAGCAGTTCTATAGAGATGTTTGGTTATATCTTGCTGAAAAAGTTTTTTAGAAAATTAAAAATGTTTTCAGGGTTTTTATTCTTAAAGATGTCCCTCAGGTTTCTTGCTTGATAGTACTTAGTAGCAGATATGTTTAAGGTTGTTACAATTTAGAAGGATATGTTTGGTTGTGAGTTGTACTTTGCATGATGGGCACACTGGGGCATCCTCCCCTTTTAACAGGTGTGAATGAGTAATGTGGGTGTGCCCAATATGCAATCTAGCAAGTATTACTTCTTCTCTTCTGATACTTCTGTGGCCTGTCAGCCACTCTCCAATTGCTTCTTGTATTTCATGGAGTTTGTTTTGGGTCTGATTGTCCCATGATTTCTGCCATTTGTCTAATATAAATTTCTTTATGGTTGGTTTCAGATCTGCATATGGGATTTTTGATTTGCACATATCAATTTGAAGAGCTTTTTTTGTAGCTTTGTCTGCTTTTTCATTTCCTTGCATGCCAATGTGACTTGGTATCCAGGTGAATATGTTATTATTTTTAGAGAGGGTGTTTAGTTTGTTTAGGAGCTTTGTAATCGGGAGAGGGATGATGTGTCTCTGTTCTGTAGTGCTAGCAGGACTGATTTAGAGTCTGTGTATATAATAAATTTGGAAGCTTTGATTTGCTATGATATTCATAGCTAGATCAATGGCTGTGATTTCTTCACTGTAAATTGAAGCTTCATTTGGTAAGCGTTTTAGGGATTCTTTCTTTCTTTCTTTCTTTTTTTTTTTTTTTTTTTTTTTTTTTGAGAAGTAGCAGCACAACCAACTTTTTTCCTAGTTTGGATCCATCTGTATAGATGTGATAGTGGTCTGGGAACTTATTTTGTATTTTTATGAGTTTCTCGTGATAAGTGATGGGGTGTGTTTTCGTTTTAGGTATCTTAGTCAGTTCTAAGTTTATAGTTGGTTGCCTTATGGTCCATGGTGCCGTTTTGGAGAGTATGGTATGGTGTACTATTTTAGTGTTGATTTTGATTTCGTTGAGGAGGTCGCTTATTCTTAAGCTAAAAGGTCTGATTTTTTTTTACTTATTTTGATACAAATTTTTGTATGTTGTTTTGATGGTGTAGTCATAAGCAGGATTTATTTTTAAATAAATTACCTACAAACTATTGACTTACAAATTATATGTATAACCATTTAACTGTGTACAAACAAATATTTTTAAATGAACCAGAGTTTATCTACAAACTATGCGTATACAAATTATATCTAATATGTGTAAAGAGTATCTGGCATTAAATTACCTACAATGGTTGATGTGCCATCAAACCTAAACAAACCAAATCATATATATATTTAATATATACGTATAAAGAGGATTTAGCATTAAATAACCTAAAATGTTTGATGAGCCATAAAACCAAACCATGTATATATATTTAATATATATGTATGAAGAGGATTTGGCATAAAAACCTTTGAAGGAAAAAATAAAACCTACTCTGCTGAGTTTGTTTTCTGCAGTATTAATTCTTTCGTACACTGTAACTTAGTCACTAACTTCAAAACTTTTGGCTTGATTTTATTTTTTCTCTCTTTAAACACTTAGTCAAATGCAAATTCAGTTAAAAGGATTCACAATTCTAAATTAAGCCACTCAAATATATCCGACATTTTCTATTTCTGAGTATAAATCGTATTTGGTTTTGGGTTTAATTCATTAGTTTTCTGCGACTGCTATTAGACCATTTGATGGAAAGACAAAGGAATGGATTATAATATCAAATTTCAAGTAAAATTTTAACTCGTTTGACTTCTATAAATGGTATCTTTCCTTTCTTTCTTCATACGTTAATCTTTTATTTCTTTAAGCTTTGCTACAAGGTATATTTAACGAAGAAATTATCTATGAAGGCTATTTATATCTATCCTATAAGAAGCTATAAGACTACAGCAAGGGAGGCAATCAAAAATCATTTTTCTAAATTTATTGTTTATACTGTCTTGCTAATTGTTTGTTTGTTTTTCTTTACCAGATCTAAAATTCCTAATTTGGACTTTCTATCCTTCTTGAAATCTTTACTGGAAAATCTTTGACTCAAAAATAAGTTGACTTATCTGACTAAACATTTCTACTCGTGATTTCTGGGAAGTATTTTGATGGTCCTGTTAGTTTCTGTAATAATTCCTAGATATCTAAGACTAGCTATGAAAAAAAATATTATATATATAACTCTTGCTTGTACACTTTTCTTCAGCATGCAACATGTTCTTTGATACATGTAATAATAATATAATTTTTGTAACATCAGATGAAACATCTGCCAATATTGCAGTCATTATTTGTTTACCGGCTCATTGGTCTAGTGGGTAGAGTGTTCGCCAATCATTCAGTCCCAGGTCGCGTCTTACCAAAGATTTAAATAATGATACTTGATACCTCCATGCTTAACACTGAGCATTATAAGGTACGTATCAAGGATAGTGGAGCAACCCGGGGGAAGGAGTAGCGCCCTCCCCTACACCTTGGTGTAGTAGCTATTGCAAAGGGATTCTTGGGGGGAGGGGGTTGACAACAGTCAATAACAACATTTGATGGGAATTTGCTATTGCAGAATTAATACCAAAAGGCAGTCTATTATATTGATATAATTCTAAACATGTTCGTTAGTAACGACTTAGTTTTCAACTTTAAATTAGATATCTGAAATGTTAACTTTTGAAAAACTATGGCTATCATTAAACTTTACAAGTACTTTTACTATTACTTTTTATAATAGGTTTTTGGCAAAGTTAAATTGTTGTTATATATGGAAACCAAATTCACCTATTAAAATGAATACCTGTGTTTGTCAGCTGTCTTACAATTATAATCATGTCCAAGTAGATGAATAGCAAAAGAAAAAATTGCCAATGTTGCCATGATTTTAATTGAAAATTGTCATTGTAGAATTATGACTAAAAAATCAATCTATTGATATAATCTTTGATTTATTTATAAGAAAAACTTAGTTATCATCAATTTCTATTTGATTATAAATATCTAAAAGATTGATTTTTTTTTTTTTTTTTCAATTTTATTTATTTATTTATTTTTTGAAAAGATTCAATCATCATTTAAATTTGCAAACATCATGGCTTTCAGCATTTACAATGGATTCTAACTTCAACTGGGTTCTTGTCTTTGACTGGGACACAGCATTATGTTCTTCAGCCTACAGCAAAAAATGAGGTGAGCCTGATCTGGGTGATTCTAATCCTGGAGCAGCACCTTCTCTTTGTATATAACTGGAAGGTCAAAGTAGTTTGATATTGGTTGCAGAGGTTGGATAATTTCCGTCTTTTGCAGATGCTAGTACAACCCATCCTATTAAGCTAACTCTGTGTTATGTACTGCTCTCATGGGGAGGTTGTTAAATACTGGAATGAAGTTTTTAAATTTGATTCTCATTCTAATTAGATTTGATGTACTGGGTTGACCTCAGATAATAAGGAAAGATCAGAGCATATCAAGAAATTCAATCTGAGGACAGCTCAAAAAGATGTGCAGATTAAAAATCCCATTTTATCATTTATGTAGAAAGCATGTTCTGGTTTGGCATGAGGATGTTATTCACAATCTAATTTTGTCTAAATTAACAATTGTGAATTTTGGTTTGAATTTCTGAGAATAAGTGCTCCTACTGCCACTATTATACATTGATTGTTATTCATTTGTGTTGTGATGCTGGCAGAAGAAAGACACTGGAAACACAAAAAGGTTGATAGAAAAACATATATTCAAGTAACAGAAACAAGATACAAGTGAACCTGGTTTGATATTAGTTAGTTAATAGAAAGCTGAGAGGACAATGCGGTAATGCCTATCCGTCCACTACGCTAGTGGTATCACGCGTGATTGTCATGTGGGTTTGGTCACTGTATCTGCCTTCCGGCCCACCAAACTGAGGAGTATGGCACAAGACCTTTTTAGGGTGGTTCCAGGTGCAGGGCAAAGCCCACACAGGTCCAGCATTTTCTAAAAATACCAAGGGCCCCGTCGGCATTACCCTAAAGAGGGGTGCCTCAGGTGCCAGGCAATCAGCCTAACCCCTCTGGAGAGGGTTAAAGCCTGTGGAGACGGCCCCCTGAGGCCAGAGGGATCTCCAGTGCCGAGGCACACACGACCGGAACTGTGCAGTGATGCCACAGCTGGCCGAAGTGTGACCCAACAACTGGGGAGGCGCACCAAACATGTAGGTTTGGTCACCTCCTCTGACACTCCGTTGACGTGTATTTATGGCAAAAGGTGAGTCCATTATGTAAGGAATACAACAATTTGTTTCAGTTGATATACTCTGTCAAATTTTGTAAACTTTTGTGAGTATTGAATTTAATTTAAACAATTGATCATAATATAACAGTGAAGAGTAAGAAACTTTAAGGAAGTGGCATACATTAACCTGAGGGTCAAGTGTATACGACAGATTTCATTGCTTAGAAGAGTAAGAGTTGGAGAGCATCACAACATAGAAACAAAAATATGGAATCTGTTAAGTCATAATGACCCAGCCTAATCTCTGGTCATGATAATGATTTGTTCTATTGACACTTGTACAGGGTGTAGAAGAAAAACTAGGAATATTCTAGTTTAATAATTATCGACTCTATTATAAAACAAGATTTATTTTAATCTTAAAAAACAAACGACAAAATATGAAGATAGACACAATAAATTTACTCAATATGGCTACCATTTTTTTCAATTATTGTATCAACATGCCTTTGAAACGATTTCCATGCCTTCAAAATAAATTTTTCAGACATTTTATTCCGTTCCTCCTCAATAGTAGTTTTAAGCAAACCAATATTTGGATGGGAGGTTGCATTTGTTTTGTTTTTCTTAAAACACTCTATATAGTGTAATCAAGGGGGTTATAGTCTGGGCTTGATGGAGGCCATAAAGAAACTCCAATTATTCCGGAAATGTTTGGGGGGCTTGGTTTCAGCGTTAAGCAAATCATAGATTCTTTGTTATTTCTTTTCTTGATCATTCATATTTGGCTGAATTTTAATGAAAAAGATCTTGAATAATAGAGCTAATCATTAAAGTTTAGATTTGTGTTTTTTTTCAAAAACTGGACTAATCAGACTAAAAAAAATGTTTTAAAAGTTATTCCATATTTTGCTTCCTCACACTATACTGTCATGGCATTTTCATTTGTCAAAATACTTTTTTTTCCACCAATATGTTGATCTAAAGAAAGGTTTTAGTGCTTCAAGTTGAAATGTCTCTGGTCTGGAAAAAGTCACAACATTACTGTCACAGTAAAGCATTACTACCTCTTGGATGGTTATCATATAATCACCTGGTAACTTTGAGCAAATAATTGATTGACCCAGACGTAACAATTAACAATGTTTGATTTCCTTTTTACAAATTGTAAATTTTGGTTCTGCAAACTTCTACTTTCATAACAGATCTTTTTTTAATTAAGATTATTTTCCTTCTCTTATTGAGTCTAAAAACTTTGCCTTGATTTAACTAAGTAGATTTCCTGCTCTCAGTTGATTTCAATTGAATTGTTTCTTTGCTGACAACTCATGACCTACAAACTGATTATCTTTCCCTAATAGACTTAATTTTATTGAACTATTGTAAAAGTCAACTTCACATCCTTCCAACTTGTCAGTCAAATCTGATTGACCTTCGATTCTGACACTCTTCTGCACAGGCCAATCCTTCTCACTTTTCTTCATTAATTAAACAGAATCCTTTCCATCTCAGCTAATTACATCAGTTTCAGCAAGAGACTGTCATTGTTTAGAAGATCTCACACACACACACACACACACACACACACACACACACACACACACACACACACACACACACACACACACAATCTTTGAAATTTTCTCCCAAATTGAAATCCAAAGTATATTTTCTCATGTATTTGAACAATACTTGAGTGATATCTGACAGGTCAAAACTTGACATTATCTGACTTCCTGTGTTTGTGATAATGTTGTCAAAACAATTTTTTAAAAATTGCTCAACCAAGCACTCATTGTCCATGATTTTTAAAAGTTACCTATTGCTAACTTTCTCTTCATTCCCTGATGGCAGTTTAATATCAATGACTGATCTGTTTATTCAAAAATTTTCTATTTTCCTGTCATGAACTATTTTCCTTGTTTCTTTTTTCTCTCTTTCCTTGTGTTAGTTTAGTGCGTTAAAAATGATCTTTTTCTTTTTGATAAATCTTTTTATATTTACTCTTTTCATATTTACATATTTACTGAGACTTCCATCTAATTCTTGGATCCAGAATTCTGATATTGCCACAAGTGTATAGTTTATGATGCTGTGAATGAACTGAGTTTTTCAATATATTGCCTCTATATCTTTTTGCCACCATTTTCTTTAAGGGGAAAAAATAAAAAAAACCTTCTTTTTGGGATTTAACTCTATGGTAGCTGTGAAGGTTGAAAAGAAAATATAGAAAATAAACCAGAAAAGACTCTTTTCTGAGTATTCAGAGCAAGTGCTCTAAATATTTACATTCTTTGATGCAGTTTGATTGGACTTTTCAGAATTTCAATTCATGCCATATATTTAAAGGAAAGAATTGGTTGTAATTGCCTACAACACTGAGCAAAACTCCCTGTAACCCTGATATGTACCAATAAAAAATCATCAGAGTAAAGAACATATTTCAGAGAGATAACAAAATAGCAAGCTTAATGTCAGTGATATAAATTGTAATTATAGATTTTGAACCTTCAAAGGGAGAACTTCAAATGTGACTGGTAAAGAAATGAGAACAATACTATGTAGATCAAATAAAAGGTTTGATATGACATCCTTGGAAGTTTATTGAAGTTGACTCACATCTGAAGAAGGCTATAGAGTACTGAAGCAAAGATGAGGAATTTGGCTTCAAAGAATGTAATATATTAAGATTTATCTAAAGTGATTATATATATATATATATATATATATATATATATATAACCACATAAAGCAATACGATCAAGACAGTTTTCATTGTAATGCTTGAAAACCTGCTGGGTTGTGTGTATTTATCAAATCCCTGAGTCATAAGCAGGATGGAACTCAAAATCAATTTCCAAACAGTGGAGCTAGTTTGAATTTAAATTTCTCCAAAACTGGTTGCACTGATCAGGCTAAATAACCAGGTCTGCTCTACTACATAGCCATTGCTATATATATATATATATATATATATATATATATATATATATATATATATATATCAACGAAAACTCGGCAGATATTATGCCTTTATAAATTTATTTTAACAAAACGCAGAGCTTCCTGCCTTCTCAGATGGCTTTGGAAAATGCAAATTCAGTTTATTCAATAGGAAGAGAAATTAGAATTTTAATTTTTAATTTAAAAAATTTATTTTCATTTATTAAAAAGGAAAAAAAAAAAATTTCCCTCAAATAAACTGTATTTGCATTTTTCTAAAGCCATCTGACGAGGCAGGATACTTTGCATTTTGTCGAGATAAATTTATAATTGCATAATATCGGTTAAGTTTTCTTTGATAATTGACATATATTTGCTCAGTAGGTGAGTTGTTTTTATACATTATATTATATATTAATAGTCATACATAGAGCACTCCATCAGAATTATGATACCTCTCATATATTCTATATATGAAATATTCCAAACTTTTTGCCACTAAAAAATTAGTTTATATAATATGGGGAGAAAATTCAAAGGGTTGGATTATCCAATTTGAGTGTTCAATATCAATGGCTATCAACGTATAATTAATTTGGGATCAAAAAAAGATCAAAACTCAATTTGGAGAGCCAAAAAATTCTTTTTACATAAAAAGAAAAAAATCACCTTTTTGGTGTCATAAATTTATTTCTGGATGTGATGACCCTCATTAGATGTTACAGGAAAAATTATTTGGGTGTTCTTATATTGCTTCTGGCAGGAATGGGATTTGAAAAAGCTTTTTAATTAAAATGATTTTTTGATATATTTTATCATTTTTTACAGTGGAGATATATCTATTATCATTTTTTCAACGCAATCTTTATACATTCCTTAAAAAAACCCAAAAAAACCCCTGTTAACCCTAATTCAAATACTACTAAAAAAAATTAAAAAAACCTAATTCCGGAAAAATTAAATAGTGAAATGTGATTCCTTTAAAATTATAGATAAAATATGCATTCATACTACCGTTGAAACTATTATGTATTATAAATATTATATATATATATATATATATATATATATATATATATATATATATAAAATTTGAGGAAAATAGTCTAAGGGTTAGACTATCAGTAATAATCCCAGGGGAATAGGAATATCTAGTTGAGTACTCAATGTCAATGGCTATTGAATGTATAATTAATTTTAATTAAAAATGCATAGAAATTCTCAGGCAGAGCAAAAGCATTTTTTATATAAAATTAAGCAACAAAAATTCAATTTTGTAGTTCCATTATAAATTTATTTCGGGTTTATAGAATTACCTTCTTCAGATGGATAAAATACAGTTATGTATTAGAATGTAATGATGACAGGTTTACATTGCTTCTGGTGAGAAGAGAATCTGAAAAAAAAAATTATATATATATATATATATATATATATATATATATATATATATATATATATATATATATATATATATATATTTTTGTTATTATATAAAGATAAAAAGAATTTAACTACAGCCTTTTTCATTTGATAGTTGTTTATGCCACATGAAACTTTGAGTAATGGGCTTTTAGTGTTTATAATTTGATTTATTTTTATTACCTGCTCTGCTGTTGTACTGTTGAGCACTTTTTCTTGCAAACTTTTCTCATTTGCATTTATCTTTTTATATTATATCTGGTGGATATCCAGATGTACATTGATTTCCAACATTTTATTTCTTCTGAAATTGTTGTGATTTGGGTGACAAATTTCCTCACAATTAATTCTTATTAACAATGCTTTACTTTCCATTTTGTGTCTAACTTTAATCAAAATTGGATGATTTATAAACATTTTCAGTTCTTTTTGTAACATTGGGCCAAGATAAGATTTATGCTTCTATTTAGGAAAGAGTGAAAGATTTTAACTAATTATCTCCATTATATGCAAAATTTGAAAGATTAAAAAATAATATTCTGCATGAATGTAAAGCCTCAAAACTATCAATCAGTTGTAAATTTGACCGGAAATTGCTTTATTCTCTAAGAGTATTTTGAATGTATTGTTCTAATAGACATCTTACCATGATGTAGTGTTTTTTTCTGGGATATGTTATATATATGCACACACACATATATATAAATCAACATACCAGTGTTGGTTGACCAGTAAAATCTTACATACATCAGCTCTATGCAGATACTAAATGCTGTGTAGAGGACCAACCAAGAGCAATCGACAATAGGTACAGATGATGAGAGTCAAGAGAATCTGTGCTATCAACAAGAGTTGATGATAGTATATACAGCTTATGTCATTTCTACTTCACTATCTAACTTTGTCTATTGATTTTTTTTTTACTTTTAGATTCTTTCTCTTCACAAAATTCTTTGGCTAAAGACACATTTCTACATTGATGTTGCTCTCAGACATGTTGGCATATTTCCTCTGGTGTATTGTATTTCATTAATGAGTTCTTTCTCTTTTTGGCTTCTTTCCAATGTTGATTTTGTATTTATATTTAACAAAGTCAAATAAAAAAAAAAAGAAGATATTGTAGCTCTTATTGAAGTAAACTGAAAAAAAAAAATAGAAAGAATTAAATTCTGTTTATATGTATAGTATGTTATATATTTTGTTAAATTCTGTTCTTATATTAAGATTTAAAAAAAAAAAAAGAATGTTACAGCAGCCTTTTATTTTTTGCTATACAGATGTCAAGACAAGCAAAATATGTGCCTGCTTTGCACAGTGCAAGGTCACCTTTGATCAAGGTATAGAACCTGTTTGCATGCCAGTGTGTCACAATACTGATTCCTAACTGTTTATTGGTTGTTGAAAAGGACTGTATGCCATCTATGCTTTTATTGTTTATGTTTTAATACATTTTGATATGTTTAATACATTAACATATATCCCCAGACTTAAAACTAATATACTAATTATCTAATATATATAGTTTTAATATATAAAGCAATATTGTGTGAGTAATTGATAAGTTCTGTATGAGCCAGCAAACCAACTTAGAACGGTAGGTGTCCTAAATCAGTACCTTCAGCAATTGCATGAAGTTGGGTTTCCTTTTGGCCAACAAAACTAAATAAGTGATATTTTCTTTTTTTTAAATTATAATTTGGGCAGACTAAACTTGTTTCCAATTCATAATTGTTACTTGTAAGAATCACTTTACCAATGATTTATATAATGTTCAAATGTTTTCCCTTTTAATATAAAGATTTTATTTCAATTGTATTCATAATTATAAAAGTATTCGTTTTAATTTTGTATCCTTATAAATCTTACCAGCCAATTTTCAAACCTGGCCATTGATCTAATGAACAGCATGTTTGCTAATGGACTGGGAGACCCAGGCTCAATCCAGGTCGAGTCATGCACCAAAGACTCAAAAAATGGTACTTGATGCCACCTTGCTTAATGCTCAACATTATAAGGTACGGTAAGCAATCCAGGCAAAGGAGTAGCGCCCTCCCCTACACCTCGGTGTAGTAGCTATTAAAAAGGGAGCCTTCATGTCGCCATTAACTATGTTCAAACAACTTATAAAACTTACAAATTCAACACAAGATATTATGAAAATTCAACAATATATGAGTCAAGTGACAAGTTAGAATTTATTTATTTTACTAGTTACTCAGTTTGCATGGATTTTGATCTTTTTACAATTGTTTTCATTCACCTTATGTTTATCTAAACTGATTGCAACTTCTTTGAAAACTATATCATTTTTTTTTTTCTCCAATTAGCATATGAAATTTTATATTGGCTATGAAGTGTGAGTGTATTGTCATAGAATTGTGTCAACCATATTTGTCTAGTTTTGATGAACAACCAAATGAATGCTGAAGGAATATTAAGTGTTGTATTAATGAGAAACAAATTTTAAACTTGCTTGTTAACTTGTAAAGTAGATACTGTCTATCAGCTGAGGTTTATGAAAAAGAATGTTGAAGGCTGAAACAGACTTTTGCATGTAGATGATATAAAAAAAGGTGTTATTAGAGTGGTCACATTTTGGAATTAGTCTGTTATTTCTTTGTATTATCACTTTTAAAAGGAAAACTAGTTGCACTGAAGTTCTCTAACCTGTTTTGTAGGTCTTGGACATTTTTCCAATCAATAATGTTATAGTGACTTAAAGTAGGGTTTATACACTGACTTGTTTCTCTAGGTCATCAACATAGTATCAGACACTCCTTGTTCAATCTGACTTAATGTTTTTTCATTTTAGATGTGAGTTATCATTTTGAAATTTATCTTTTTGCTAAAAAAATGTTATGGTCTAAGTAAATTTAGTTTAGATTGTTAACTTATTTCATTTGCTAATGTACTTTTTAAAAATCACTGAACATGAGTAATGCTGATTGCACAGTTGATAAATCATGAATTTGAGAATTTCAAATCCAAAGATACAAGTCCGACATTGAAACTTTGAATGCTGTACAAAAACTTGATGTTTCTCAAGTTCAACATAAACACTGATTGTTTTTTTCACTTCAAGAAAGAAAGAAAGAAAGAAAATATGCCCAACCACTTTTATAGTTTTCAGAGCATCTGAATAATCTGGATTGCAAACAAATTAATCATTTTCATGGTACTTAAACTTATCTCTAGAAACTCTGACAACATTGACGATAACCTTAACAAAGGTGATAAACTATAAGTTGGGTTTTGTCTCCTAGCAAAACTGATACAGACTTTTTTTTGTTGCTGGCTGAAGGATGTCCATTTCCAGCCTCTGCACCAGTACCAAATCGATGGTTAGCATTCAGAACACTTTTGAACCACTGCCTTGATAACTGCCCTTGACGTGGAAGGGTTGAATCTTCTCACAAAATTAGTGGTGCATCTTACACTAGTATGACTACTGTACTGGTGGGTAGTCCTTATTTGACTGGAATCTAGTTTATTCATGGAAGCACCATGCATCAGCAGGATGGATTTGACTTATTTTTATATATTTTTTAATCTTATTCATATTATCTTTTTAAGAATCAAGATAACTCTACAGTGCTTGATTTTGGTTGGATTTGACTAGCTTCCCATCCATACCTAAGGTGTACTCTTTATCCAGTGTTCAAAGCTCTTTCAATTATCTTCACAATAGTATATTTGCAGCCATTTTTATTTATTTGTACTTCTCCAGTTAGAGTATCTATGTTCCAGTAATGAACTCATACAGAACCAGTGACCAGATGCAATACTGTTACTTGCCATTTGAGACCTAAGTTGATGCCTTTTAATGTTGCATTAAACTCAACTGGACACTGCCAGCTTGCATACTCAACAATGTCTCCATTTACTCCAGTCACAAAGGAACTTCCATAAACCCATACCACCATTTCTTGACTGCATGCGCACACATACACATGCATGCACCAATTCTCTCTCTCAGTTTTCCTGATGCACTGACCATTGTTCCTCTGCTGTCATGCATTTGAGGGAAGTATCATGAACTTCATTATTCTATCCTTTGATCACTGCATTTACTCATCATTTTATAAAGACTATTATCATCCTTTGCCGATCATATACAGGAAAGTGCCTAAGCCTCCTTCATCAAAAGTCAACCCTTTGATAGATGATGGTATCTGGAATTTCTAGAACCTCACCTCTTTGTCTCCATTAATGTGTGCTGCATTCACCCAGACCTATGTGCCTAGTACTTTAAGTCATTCTGGGCCCTCAAAAATCAGTCTGAAATTGTCTATCCACCAATAGGAACATATTGGACTTGCTGCTGCCAATTTCTTGTATGCACAGACATCTACATTCATCATGAACATATGGATGTATTGTTTCACCCCTTTGCAATGAAGTGCACTTGTATATTCTTTTGGAACCTGGCCATCAAGACCTTAGGATACCCTAGCTTTTCTTCAGAGTAGAGCAGCAGTCAGCCATTGTCCAACCAGTCCTGTAGCTTTTACTCATATTTTTGTTGTACTACTCTATTCTGTTAATTTGCTGGTGTCTGGTTTTCCACCCATTTTCATAATGCAATCCATACTTTCTAATGCTGAAATCTGATTGGTCTATTCTGATGGGCACATACAGGAATGTTCATTGCCTAGAAATTCCATGGTGCCTGACTGAATGATCTTAACTCTACTCAGTACCTTAATGGCATTCATGATGACCAAAAGGTTGAAACCAATGTTTTTTCTCATGCCACCCAGACATCATCATTACTAGAGTTGCTACACATTCCAAAATCAACGACCTTGACCCTACAACATGTGCCAATCTCACCATCAATTGTTATCATGTGTACAAACACTCTTTCATAATTGGCACATGTACCTGCTCACTATTGACCAGGACCAACCAGAGTTGACAAGCACAGTGCTCAACCTTCCATCAACTTGAGCCATGATTATGAAAAGTGCCAGGTTTACATTTGTTCTGGTGAAGAGACTGCTACTGATGACGTTTCTCTCACTGCATTTTCCTGGCAGTAGAAACATTGCATTCACTTATTCAGCAACCCCATTTATGTCTGTGCTAAGGCATATGCAGTCCCTTGTGTAATGGTTTAAGCCATTACACTTATAACATGTGACATTGCTGCCTTGTCCAGCAACTGGGGGTGGATCTGCACTTTATTGCATCAGTCGAGCAACCACCACCACCACCACCACCACTACTTCTACATTCAACTTGTTCTTTATTACTGCTTGGCTACTTGGGCTCTGATCAATTGCTGCTCTACAGTCATTTTGTTCATTCTTGTCGAAGTGTGGAGCAGTGGTCTGGCAACCCTGCACATACCAAGCCACGGTCAGTGATATCTCCAAATGGTGCTGTGAAGCATCAAAGATTAGCAAGGTATACATCCACAAACTTGTTTGAGTGCAAACATTTTATACAGGGCCTTTTTTTACACACACAAATTTGTTTTCTGTTCCATGATCAGCTGTTGATTGACACCAGTCAAATGCTGTGACAGGACCTGCTCAATCAATTTCTCCCTGAACAGTTCTGCTTTTACAACTTACTTGACTACACACTGGCCAGGTGATAATCCATCAGATTCAAGAATCAATTTGATGTCAAAATTTGTCTGCCATGGTTTAGATATATGCTGAAATGACTTGTTGATTATACAATTGGTAAATCACAGGTCCAAAGAATTTCAAATCTAATGTCATAAATCCAAAATAAATATTGAAACTTTCTCTAGTCTTTTTTGTTGCAAGTCGCAATGATTACCATTATCTATGGTTACCATTACAGTTAATAGTAATAACATTGAATCCATCATTAATATAATTTTTTAACTTTTAATGTTCAGAAATGTAAAATTTGCTTTACAGACTAAAATCATCTGAATTTTATTTTATGATTTAAAGATTTCAAATTGGAATTCAAAGTATATCAATATTTTTATTTATTTATTTTTTTTTTTTTATTAAAGTTACAAATACAATTTTTTTTTTCTTTTTTCATAAAAAGATGATTTTCTTCTGTTCTATTCTGATGCAAAATCCTGAATATTTTACCTTCCTCTTTTCTTTGTTTTTCCTTTTTTATTTTCAGTTATGAAAATAATTTTTATCATTGTTGTCTTTGATGTTGTTATTGCTGTTGTTGCATATGCAACTTTAATATTGTTAATATTTTGTTCACTAAAAAGATTGCACATTTTCTCATATTTAATTCCACTTTTCTTCCAGTTAAAATAATAATGATAATGATCATATTTTATTAACATGAAGAAATATCTTTTATATTGTGTAATTAAACTTTTAAATGTATTTTTAATGGTAAGTCAAGTCCAACTGGCCTTTAGTGTAATATTTTTAATTTGCTTTTCAGTAGTAATATTTAGTTCTACATCCTTGTATGGAAAACGTAAAACTAGAACAAAGTTTATCTTACAGGGATCTGATGATTAAAGGCAGAGAGGGGATTCAAGTGATTACAAGAATTTGCTGAACCATTTCCTGGATTATTTTAAAATTAACCTCTTTCCTTATCTAATTTTTTTTTCATTGAACGGAGGTGCTCCTTTCACAGCATTTTTTCTGAATTTACTAGGGTAGCCTAGTAATGGCAAATTCGTAAATTTTCTTATCACTTTAGAATTAAAAAAAATTCAGTTTAACAAGGAATTCCATTAATAAAAAACCACACAGCTGATGATGAGTCAAATATGCAAGCAATAAAAATATAATAATAAAGTTTTGATATGGAAATATTTGATGTATGATTATAATTTAGTTTCATATATTTCTTAATTCCATAGATAAAAAAAACGATTATTTCAAAAGAACTGATTCTAAAAGGTTTTGGATCCCATCACTGGTTAAAGAGTATCAGGTTTCATCTGAACATTGTTTGCTTGAGTTATTTATTTTTCTTATTAATTTAAGGGAAGTTTTTGCCATTTCAACTTGAATAATTTTAATAATTATGAAAATGCAAAAACTGTTTGATTCTCAGAAGTATACAAGGAAAGAAAAACTGAAGTGCAAAGAAAGAGGATGTAAATTTATTTTTAGATGTAATATTATATGAATAATCACACTTGAAGTGGAGGTGCCTGTGGTGTAATGGTTATTGTCGTAGGAAATGGACACGGCTACACAAGTTCAAATCCTGGATGAGACTGATTGCATTTCACATAGCACTAATACCCTTGGGAAAGGTATGAATCCAATTATTCTCCCTCCAGCTATGGGTAAATAGTAGGGCAGACTGGATTTTCCTGCCTTGGTGAGGCAACTAGTCTAGGAGAAGGAAAACTCTGAATTTAAACCTGTTAAACTCTGCTTAAAAATTGACCTTGTGTCATATCCTGCCCGAGTGGAGGGGTTGGGTAGATAAGGAATAATCACACTTGATTTGATTTACAGTTTATATATTAAGACTCTAGATTCTGCTAATTCTTAATATAAGTAAAATGATTTTTATTGCTAATTGATGAATAACTGACTTATATTTGTCTTGCTATTAATAAATCATATTATATGTATTTCTCTTTGTAGGCCTTTTACCCAGGGATTTACGTCAATACCTAAACACTCGTTTTATAAAAGGATCCATTGACCATGATCTACAACAAACCATCCGTGACAACTTATATATGAGAACTGTACCATGCAAGTATTTGTTTAATGATATTTTGTTGAGTGTCTTTTAAAAATTTTAGGAATTGCCATTCAAGTAACTGCATATTTGATAAATTTTTTAAATTTATCATTTTCATTTTTTTTTAAATCTATTTATTTATTCATTTTTTATTCTTTTATTTTTTTTTTTTAAAGAGCAATTAATACTCAACTTTTTGACGGGAAGTTTGTTTACTTTGATAAGAAAACAGACTTGTAAGTAAGAAGAATCTCGACATGCTATTTGATGACAGGCACTGTAAAATTATTTTTATGAATTATATACATTTTTTGATATGTTCAGATTTATATATATATATATATATTGGCGGGGGCGGATATGCAACAGAATGCAAGTTATGAAAACAGACTAAAAAAATAAGTTTAACATTAGTAGAAAGTACAATTTAGGTGACTTAATAGAAGGTACAGATCCTTAAGAAGTTATGATCATCCTGTTGAAGTAAACTGATGTAGGTTATCAAGTATGTTTTTTAGCTATGGTATTGTAAATCTGTGGAAGTTTTACAAATTAAGTGATTCTTTCAGCTCATGTGGTTGGTTGGTTTGCTTTATAACATATCAACCATTTTTGGGTTATTTTATGCCAAATTAAATTTCAAACAGTTTAGCATAAGTATGCAGTTTAAATTTTAAAACAGTCCTATTTCAAGCAATTCAGTTTAGCATAAGTACACAGTTTAGTTCTATTTGACCCATAGATAGAACCCTCTCAGGTGCTACTACCCCGAACCAGTGTGAACCTAGGAGTGGTGGCAATATAGGAGTACTTCGCCTTTCCCAAAGCTCTTGTATTACTGAAGCCTCACCATCAGATTGTTTGGTGTCATATGTAGAACACTCATTGGGGGATGTCTCACCCCTCTGCAGAGATGCAGTTGGTGTATTCTTCAGTCCCAGCCAGCTGGGCCAAAGGACACTCATTGGGGGAGTCTTACCCCTCTGCAGAGGTGCAGTCAGTGTATTCTGCAGCCCCACCACCAGCTGACTGGGCCATTCCGCTGATGTGGATACATTTAAGAAAAGTTATGATGGTTGTAATACCACAAATAATTAATAGTTTTAAAATTGAAATTAACGAGATTTGTATTTGATGTGTTGGTTTTATAATCTTTTTTGCAATATTTTGTTATATATCTACAGATTTAAAAGATATTAACCATTAGTTTATAGCTGGGGGGGGGGAAATGAGTCTTGCGGTCGATGATATTAGAACTCTGATTTTTGCTATCATATCTTTTATCATGTCACACATCTGAAATATCATTTATGTATAAAAACGTGCTATTTTATGTAATGTTGTTGCAGACACAACGGTCAGGAATTTGGATCAGATAATGACTTACCTTATTGTCGCCATAAAAGAGCTTGTCTTTGGTGTGCAGAGCTTTAATGCAAGGAGAAAACTAGTACACACCGGCACTGCAATATTTATGCGTATTGACCATGTGTGACCAGCATGCTTTGCCAACTATAAAACAAGGGAATACTGAGGGTTAGGAGAGAAATCTTTTGCCTCTGAGGTATAGAGATTAATAGCGAAGAAGGTGTTGTTGGTGAACTATTTGAAAGATGGTTGGATACGGTGTAGGCCGGAGGAGGGTTCAGCAAGTAACTAGGTTCCAGTGATGGATTGCCTCTCTTTGGTGTTGCTCTGTTGGTTTGCTTTGGTTTTTGTTTGTTTGTTTGTTTTTTTTGCTCCCCTATCTCTTTGCGCCTCAAATGTTAATCCCTATTTCTTTTGGTCCAGTCAGCTGGGACTGTAGAATACACCGACTACATCTCTGCTGAGGACTAAAACCCCCACCCAAATGAGTGTCCTGGATATCACATTAAACAATCTGATGGTGAGGTTCCAGTCATGGAGTTTTCGGGAATATGGAGTACCCCAACATTCCCAGGTCCACTCTAACCCAGAGTGGTGGCACTTGGTAGGGTCCTATCTATTGGTCAAATAGAACTGTTTGATATTTAAACTAAGTGCAAACAAATGACTCATGCCAAATTCAATTGTTTGAAATAGAACTGTTTGATCATTTAACTGTGTGTAAACAAATGACTGATATTTAATTGAATTGTTAATGTTAAATAGCAATGCTTGAAAACATTTAACTGTGTGCAAACAAATGATTAGTAGTAAATAGAATAATTTTTATCAGATAGAAATAAGTGAAACTATTCAACTGTGTGGAAAAAAAATGAGCTCAATGTTTAAAATGTTATCTATAAAATGTGTTTAGAAATTATATATTTAACATATATGTATAAAAAGGATTTGGCATTAAACAACCTACTATGGTTGATATGCCATAAAACCCAACCAAACCAAATCATATATATTTATTATATATGTATAAAAAGGATTTGGCATTAAATAACCTACAATGGTTGATATGCCATAAAACCAAATCTAAGTCACTTTTCCAATAATGGATTTTAAAGGTTGATGATTTATAAAAGTAAACTTTTTCATCCCAAATTCTCAGATGAATTGATGGTTGAAAATTTTTATAGGACATCAATTTCTGTGTGATGGTTACCAATCAAAACTAAAGTTTTTTTTCCACAAAGCTTTGAAACTTTTGAATTGTAATCCCTTTGGTATATCAGATAAAGGCTGAGATGATACACCTTTTCCAAAAGTTACATGAATTCATTTAAAGTAAAAAGTCAAAGTTGTGTGACCCATTTAGTCCAACTTTGTCTTAAATGGTTTCACAAAAACAACAAAAAGATCACTTGAATTTGTTTGTGCTTTTGTACAATTTGAGAAAATATTTAGTCAAATTTGTCAATTTCTTTCTGGTATATTAGAAATTTAAATTTAAAAAAATTGGCTATTATTGATAAATAAAACCCTCAGGACATTTTATTTATAAACATTATTGTATTATATAATTCATTATATAAACATTTACCAGGCCATTGGCTTAATGAGTAGAATGTTTGCCAATGGTCTGGGAGACAAGGGTTCAATCCCAGGTCAAGTCATACCAAAGACTCAAAAAATGGTATTTTATGCTGTCTTGCTTAGCACTCAGCACTACAAGGTTAGGATCAAGGGTAAAGTGGAGCAATTCTGGGAATGGAGTAGCACCCTCCCTTACACCTCAGTGTAGTAGCTATTGAAAAGGGAGCCTTCAAGTTACCCTCGACTAAGGTCACCAACCTTACTTTTTACTGATAAGAACATTTTATTGTGAACTTGGAAATGTAATTATTTTATCTTGTGTGTTTTGGCCCTCCTCTTGAATGACAATGCAAAATTTAGTTGTTTTTTTTTTTTTTTGGTGGGGGTTTCCAATGTCAGTTCGAAATGAATGACCAATGACGCTCTCAAAATAACTCACCTTGGGCTTAATTTGTGCAATGGCTGATGCAAAGTAATTTACAAATAGCGTCTCCAGCCAGTCCAGTCTCCTTTTTAAAATCTAGAAACATAACAGTAAATGATATAAATTGCTTATAACAGACAAATTCTTTTGGGGGATTCAGTTATTTTTTAATCAGTTGATTAAAAGAAAGCCAATGTTTAATCAGTAATTAGAGATTGCTAATTTGATACATTAAAAAAGGTAAATATGAAATATATGCAACAGATTGGAAGGGATTGATATTGAACAACTAATTCAACACTGTTACACACTTACCAGCTATTTTATTTCAAATACCATCAGATATTGAAAGTTGATAGTTGTGGGCATAAATTTTTTTTTTTTTTTTTTTTTTTTTTTGAAATTTGGAACCTATATGTATTTAGTTACAGTTTCAGTTTTAGTATCATATATCTTGTAATAATAAATAATGCGAACATTTTGTCTTGTGGATTTAATAGATTTTAAAATAAAAGACGGTATATGTGATGTGATGCCATTTGTTGCATTGTACCTTTAGGAGTTGTGTGACAGTGATTAAATCAGTTGAAGGAGATGTAGTTCTTTGTACCTACTGAGCATTTGTTCTTATTAATAATGGACAGAATTCTTCTTTGATTCTAGCCATATTAATATTGATAAGTATAAAGAGATAAAAAAAAATATTGCTGAAATATATTTTTTAGAATAACAAGTGAATAGTTTGAATTGTATAATTTGATATTTTACAATAAAAAAAAAAAAAAATGGTAACCCTGCTAACTTTATAGAATTAGATGACCTGTAAACCTATGGGTTCTCATGATAAAAGCAGTCCATGATGATATTGATACTTCTATTTAAAAAAAAATGATGTTTTCATGAGTTAAGAGCTAAAATTAAGTTTTAGTATTCTTCAGTGTGTATGAAGTGAACCAATGAATTTAATGGTCCAGGAGACCTGGGTTCAATCCCAGGTTGCGTCATACCAAAGACTTTAAAAATGGTACTTGATACTTCCTTGCTTAACACTCAGCAATATTAGGTATGTATCAAGGGTAAAGTGGAGCAGTCCTGGGAAAGGAGTAGCGCCCTCCCCTACACCTTGGTGTAGTAGCTATTGAAAAGGGAGCCTTCTGGTCGGCCTCGACTAGGGTTGCTAACTTTACTTTTTACTTACAATTAATAATTCATCAAACTTTAATGTTGCTATTGCATTACAATTAATATAAAATTTAAAACCATATGAGGAATTATCTGGAAGTTTTATAGATGGATTATTCTATAGAAGCACCAAAGCTTTACATTAATAGCAGCTTGTCTGAAACATATTCACACAATATAGTATACTTGCCAGGAATGATAATCTTTGGCAGTGTTTGCAATATAGCGATAATCATCTCTCAGGAATGGGCAGCTTTCTGGTAGACATTTGAGAATAGTAGTGTGCAATTTTTTTTTATTTTTGTTTAAGAATAAATTTATTTGTAACATATTAAGTTTGTCTCTATTTTTGTGATCAGAAATTATATCCAGTTGTAAAAATGTATTTACAGTAATACTTTTAGCTAGTTCTAACTTCATTTTACTGGCTTTTAATGTTAAAAGCAAAGATGGCTTCTGGTGAGTGACAATTTATTACACTCTTATTTTTTTTCCTGAATCTTAAAGATTTGTCATAAAGAGTATCTGAGAATAAAGTATGGTATCAACATTTATTTATAAAAGAATATATGGAATGTATTTGTCTAAGAAAAAATTGTGAAACTATAACAATGGTTTATTGCTTTTTTTTTTTTTGGTTTTATTCTGTAGAGTTTAATTTGTTGTATATTGAGTGCAGAGATGAGGATAGAATGATTTCTAAAATTGTTTCTTGTATTTAGTTATACATGGAATTCAGAAAATTCCTTCCAACAAAAATGGATTGTATTATGTTTCTATGTTCAGTGTGAGGCTGGAACTAATATTGCAAATTAATACTTTCAAATACATAATTTCTCACTTTAAGTAAAAATGCATTGGTAATCATTCAGATTTATTATTATTTGATTACTAAACAATTTTTCAACAAATATTTTTTAAGAGATTTTTGTTGGTTTTTTAACTTTTTTTTAAAACTTTTTTTTTTTTTTTTTGCTTTAAAGTTTCCACACCCAATTAGGTTTTTATTTTTATTCTTTTGCTTGGATTTGCAGGTTTTTACTTTTCTGTAATAATTACTTAGAATCTTTTGATTTTTATTGATTGATTTTAATGGTATGTCAATGTATCAAGGGTTATTTTAAGCCTAGGCTAGGAAATCATGTTCATTGTACTTCATATTTACGGGTTTTTTTTGGGTTTTTTTGTGAAATAGTTTAAGGGGTTTTGTTGGGGGTTGGGGGTGTAGATGGTTCTTTTAAATCGGAATAATTTTTATACTGATCTATTTGACCCAGAGATAGGACCCTAAAAAGTATTACCACTCTAGATCAGAGTGGACCTGGGAGTAATACCAATGAATAGGTACTCACACTTTAGAGAACCATTAGTTTTTATGTCAACTTTTATAAAACATTTAATCTAAGATTTATGTATTTTGGGTCAGTTAGCTAAAAAGTTTTTTCACATTAAAAATCATTTATTTTTGGCATGAAAATTGAGTAATATATTTACTCTTAGCTCTATTATCTTCTGCTATCTTTCAGGCATTTTTATAATTCTATCCTCCTGAAATCTTTTTATTTATTTTCTTTTTTTTTTTTTTTTTTTTGGCAAAAAACTGCTCTAGGTAACTTCTAGGAAATTGAAATTATATGAATTCGGTTAAGACCAGAATAAAATAATAATCTAAGGCTGCAAAATCTTGTGAATACGGCAAATCGGTGAAATTTTTTTTTCAATACTCAGTGAAAAAAGATCTAAAAAATTTCCTGCACAAATCTTTGCAAACTGCTTTTGGTTGGTTGGTTGGTTGGATTTTATGGCATATCAACCTTTATAGGTTATTCAATGCCAAATCCATTTTTATACAAATAATCAGTTCTATTTCAAACAATTCAGTTTAACATGAGTACAGTTTAATTGTCAAAAACATTTCTATTTCAAGCTATTCAGTTCTAATTCAACCAATTCAGTTTAGTATAAGTATAGATTTTGTTTACACTCAGTCAAGTGTTAAAACAGTTCTATATTAAACAATTTAGTTTAGTGTAAGTACAGTTTTAATGTCAAACACAGTTTCATTTCAAACAATTCAGTTTAGCATAAGTACACAGTTCAAATGTAAATACACCGTTTAATTGTCAAAAACATTTTTATTTCAAGCTATTCAGCTTAGTCAAACAGTTCTGTTTTGCAAAAGCAATGTCAAAAACAGTTCCGTTTCAAACAATTCAGTTTAGCATAAGTATGCAGTTTAGTTCTATTTAACCCATAGATAGGGCCCTATCAGGTGCTACCACTCCAGGCCAGAGTGGATCTGGGAGCAATGGCAATGAAGAGGTGCTCTGCATTACCCAAACCTCCAGCATCACTGGAACCTTACCATCGGATTGTTTAGTGTTATATCTAGGATACTCGTTGGGAGGTGGGGGTCTTACCCCTCTGCAGAGGTACTGTCGGTGTATTCTACAGCCCCAGCCAACTGGGCAAAACTGCTTTTAACAAGTTCAGTTATTCACAATACCTTCTTCTGCATGAATTTTTTTCTTGTATTTTAATTATTGGGGATATCAAAAGTTTTGCAATATTTTGGTAATGTAAAGCAGCTCTAAATGCTTTTGCCAAGATTGTAGATGCGACAAACAATACTGGACTGTGAGAAGCCAAGTTTGCCTGATACTTTCCAAATTTGCCTCTCTGGTTTGAAGCACAACCTCACTATCCACATTTTTAGGCCTCCCTGATCAATTTTGCATGATTGTCAAGGTTCTTGCAACCTGAACAAAATTTATTTCTGTAGAATTGTGCCTTCACTTTTCATACAGCAAACGTTTTTGGTTGTTTCTGCAGCCTTATACTTCAGTTTGAACTCGTAAGCCATAAGTTCCCAAATTAAACTATGTTACACATTTATCTGTTAGGTTTTCAAATCACACATGAAGTGAAGCAATGCGCAACATGTCAGCGTACTAACTACCACTATACTACCAACCACAGTAGGTTTGGTTTGGTTTTATGGCACATCAACCATTGTAGGTTATCTAATGCCAAATCCATTTTTAAACATATAAAGTTCTATTTCAAACAATTCAGTTTAGCATAAATACAGTTTCAATGTCAAAAAACAGTTCATTTTCAAACAAGTCAGTTTAGCATGAGTACACTGTTTAGTTCTATTTGACCCGTAGGTAGGACCCTATCAGATGCTACCACTTCAGGCCAGAGTGAACCTGGAAGTGATGGCAATGAAGAGGTACTCTGCATTTCTCAAAGCTCTAGTATTACTGGAACCTCACCATCAGATTGTCTAGTGTCATATCAAGGACACTCATGGGAGTGGGTGGTCTTAACTCTCTTCAGAGAAGCAGTCGGTGTATTCTACAGCCCTAGCCAACTGGGCAAACCACAGTAAGTACATTCCACAGCTTGAACGGCTTTGGTCATATAATATACACACCACAAACTAGTATATACCAAAACTTTCAAATCCATAGTGGGCCGGATTGCAACATTGCAGTGAGTGTGAATTCCAGTCTTGCTATTAAGTTTATTTTTGGACTAATATCTTTGGGGAAAAATATTAACCCTTTTATCCCTTCAGCTATTGGTTAAATAGTACCATTACTATTCTTCTGCAAAAATGGCTTTGGCATTTAATAACTCAAAAAGGTTGATATCCCATTAAACAAAATGTTGGGGTGACCCCACTACAGATGGACTCACCCCCATGTGACATATACCAGCTAAGCTCTCTTCTGCGCAGTCTCGGCGAGCCGTCACCAAGAACGGTTATATTTATGATTGTGTTCAGCTGAGGAGGGGGTTTCTCGCAGCTATCGTTTATGTATGTACTATTTTCTTTCAATATATTTCTTATCACTCATTTCCGAGTCGTGTTATCATTTGAACCTCCCCTTGACCTTAACACAAAGTAAATTAACTTTTTAACTTGCCCAAGTATTTTGTTTCTTTTATCTAATATGAATGAAAAAGTAAGTCATTATGTACATTTCCTTTTTCATCTTCGTAAATTTAGTTCTGCTGGAATTTCAATTTACTCCAACTTTAGATGACTCAGCGCATTTTACTTTTACATAGACTTATTTTGGCATTTTTTTCTTTTGATTCTTAAAATATTTTAAGCTTTTTTTAAATTTTTTTTTTAAACTCCTGCCATCTTTGTTGTAGAAAAATAATCCTATTACTTTGAATTTAAAATTGTCTT
The DNA here is from genome assembly GCA_963585895.1 of Sepioteuthis lessoniana. Classification (NCBI taxonomy): domain Eukaryota; kingdom Metazoa; phylum Mollusca; class Cephalopoda; order Myopsida; family Loliginidae; genus Sepioteuthis; species Sepioteuthis lessoniana. Next base: position 16,370,601 of record OY757918.1, read on the forward strand.
TTCAGTTAATTTAAAAAAAAAAACCCCAAACAAACCAATTATATTATGAATCAAAAATAACTCCTGCTAATCTGTACAAAAATGTTAAGCTTGATTGAATAGAAGTAGAAATAAATTACAACATGGCCTGTTCAAGACAATCTTTTAAACAGATATTCTCTATTATCAACTTTCCCAGTCGGTTGGGGCTGTAAAATACACCAACTGCACCTCTGCAGAGGGTTAAGATCACCCCCAATGAGTGTCCTGGATATGACACTAAACAATCTGATGGTGAGGTTCCAGTGATTTGGGGAATGCAGAGCATCCCACTATTGCCATTGCTCCCAGGTCTACTCTGGCCCGGAATGATAGCACCTGATAGAGCCCTATCTCTGGGTTAAATAGAACTAACTACATGATTATGCTAAACTGAATTGTTTGAATTAGAACTGTTTGACTAAACTAAGTAGCTTGAAATAGAAATATTTTTGACAATTTAACTGTGTACTTACATTTAAACTGCGTACTTATGCTAAACTGAATTATTTGAAATGGAACTGTTTCTGACATTGAAACTATACTTACACTAAACTGCATTGTTTTATATAGATCTGTTTTGACATTTAACTGTGTGTAAACAAAATCTATACTTATATTAAACTGAATTAGCTTTGTTTGAATAAACTGAATAGCTTGAAATAGAAATGTTTTTTGACAATTAAACTGTATACTCAAGCTAAACTGAATTGTTTGAAATAGAACTATTTTCATAAAAATGGATTTGGCATTAAATAACCTACGAAGTTTGATATGTCATAAACCCAAACAACCAACCATCTATTATCAACTAATATATTAATTGTCTGTTGTGGACAGTAGCACCAAATAATTCAGTCCAGTTCCAAAAGGTGTACCTCAGGCTTACGCTTCCTGGTTTCCCTTATTAGGATAAGGTCAGTCCTTTTGGTCTGAAGGATCATAAAAAGGAAATACTGATTAGTCTAAACAAGTTCTGGATCTATCCACACATATGTGAAGACACTCCCCTCCTACACACACCCATTATGCTTGACGTTTTGTGAAATTCAGCCTCACATCGATGAGTAGAATGAATCTCTACTATAAATCAGTTAATTAGATTTTTCTTTTTTAAAAGATGAGTAAATTTGCAACTCTGAGATGGCTGAATGATATTATAGTTGGCATTTTTACTTTCAAGAGAGTATATAATATTTGTAGTGTGTCATCATATATTTTAAATGTCATTATTTTATTAAGTTATCATAGTAACCAGTTGGCTGGGGCTGTAGAATACACTAACTGCATCTCTGCAAAGGGGTAAGACTCCCCCAATAAGATTAGTAGATCTGACACTAAACATTCTGATGGTGAGGCTTCAGTAATGCTGGAGCTTTGGGGAATGTGGAGTATCCAGTCATTGCCATTGTTTCCTGGTCCACTCTAGCTCCAAAGTGGTAGCTACCTGATAGGGTCCTATTTATGGGTCAAATTGTATCAAACTGTGTACTTACACTAAACTGAATTGTTTGAAATAGAACTGTTTTACCCATAACTATGTAACTATATTAGATATAAGTGAAACCATTTAACTGTGGAGAAAAAATGAGCTCAGGCTTGTTTAAAAACATTAATCTTATATGTTTAATATGTATGTATAAAAATAATTTGGCATTAAATAACCTACAATGGTTGATATGCCATAAAACCCAACCAGACCAAATCATATATATTTAATATTTATGTATAAAGAGGATTTGGAATTAAATAACCCACAATGGTTGATATGTCCTCAAACCAAACCAATCATCATAGTGATCCAGTTAAAGACTGAAGTATCAGGTTTGACAAATTTGTTTTATAAATTGAAAGTTACTATCAAAAGTGATTGTTATAAATGACTTGAACTAAAAATTAATTTTAAAAAAAGGGGGAAATGTTTGTTTCACACACACACGCACATATATATATATATATATATATATATATATATATATATATATATATATAGTGTACTTAGGCAGCAAGTCATTTTTTTTTAGCATGTTCTATTGAAGACCACAAAGTATTTTCTTTTTAGGTTCTTTAAGTGAAGACATTCAAGTCTTGGGGGGGGGGGTATCCTCATGGTGTAATGGTTAAAGCGATGGACTGTGGAATCGTAGTAAGCGAGTTCGTACTCCAGTCATGCTATTACGTTCACTTTCGGGCAAATACCCTTGGGAAAGGTATGAACCCCGTTATCCTCCTAGCTATGGGTTAAATAACACTCCTACTATTCTTTGAGTAGAATGGCTTTGGCATTAAATAACCTAAGAAGGTTGATATGCCATTAAACAAATAATCTGAAATCGAATCAAGCCTTTTAATTTTCCTTAGGTCTTGGTCAAGATGGTTAAGAAAATGCCCCATACTAGCCCAAGTACTTTCAACTATTTTGCTGGTTGTTCTCAGAAATATAAGAATGATCCTAATTAATAATTCTAAAATAACCATAAAAATCGCTTACAAATCCTCGAAGCAATAACCATGAAAATTTTTTTTTAAAAACTACAATAAATAAAAAAAGCATTCAATACAGGTATTAATATATTAAACATATTAAACAACTAACCCTACCACCCCTCCTAATGAAATGAACCAAATGTATACTATAAAAAAGCAAGAAAAAAACCCACTCCAAACAAATATAAAAACTCATTACAACTCACAGCAATAAATAATCATATACAACCTCTGAGAACGACCAGCAAAATGGTCGAAAGCGCTTGGGCAAGTATGGGGCACTTTCTCCACCACCTCAACCCAGACATAAGGAAAATAAAAGATCCTAAAAAGAAAATACTCTGTGGTCTTCAACATGTTTAAATGATATATATGATCCATTTGTATTGATGATAACTATGATTTCAATTTTGGAACACAGAAATCTTTACAACAGTCAGTGCATTTTTAGCCAGTTATTCCTATTAACTTGTCAACTGCTCTGGCTTTTCTTGCTGCACACATCTTTGTGCCTCTGTTCATCTGGCTATATCAAAAAAGCTTATCTGCTGTCAGACCTTCCCAACTTGCAGTGGACAGCTTAAGGCTCTTAAATGATGTTTTTAAGTTGTCCTTGAATTGGATCTTTGGTCATCCAGATGTACATTTGCTATCTGCCAGTTTATCATAGATAAACTACTTAGACACACAATCCATGAATGATGAGAAATAGCAAAGGCTATACCAAGTAAAGGCCTAGCAGCCATGCAAGTGAAGTTTTTGATTGAGGGTGGGCATTTAGTGAACTAAATTATTGCTAACCTACAATTGAGAAAATTTTTAGCAAGAGATTATTATATCCAATTATTACCTGATAAACTACTATATCTATTAGAATCAAAATCTTTGAATTGAAATTTGATAAAAAATATAAATTTGAACCAGAACGTAATTACTAAATTGTTGATATTTACTAGGTAAAGTTGTGTGTAAGATATCATTACTTACTCTGTTAAGAAAACTAGTTACCACAAGAATATTAAAATGTTATTCTCTTTCTTTCTTTTTTTTTGTAGCTGGTATGTGTAATAACAGTACACAAAATTGTTCTAGAGAGGAAATATTTTGATACTTTTTTTCTTTTTTGTCAAGGGTATTGGAATTTTGGAAAGTAATAGATTATAAATGGTAATTTACTGAGCTTTTTGCTTAGATGTCATAAAAGGCTATATGAAAGAGGCACCCAATGAGACTTTAACTGACTGGTATAGTTTTGCTAGTCGAGCTTGCTAACACCACCAGAGGTACCCAAAAAATAGATTATAATGATTTACAAATTCCACTGAATCCGACAGTTCAGTGTGTTTTGCTGTTTTATCCTACCTGTTTGATGCTATTTGACTTTTTTTTTAACAAATGAATTTAAGTTACCAAAATGTATAATTTCTGTATGGAAACATAACGACAAATAATATTGTCAAATATATTTTTCAATTGTTCTTGTTTATTGAGTTTCCTCAGGCAAGTAAAGAACTTGCTCTAAAGGTTTTGAAATTGTCTAAAGATTTTAGCATCGTACTGTTTTCTTTATATTTCATTAACAAAGATATGTGTGGAAATTAATACCCTAAGTGTAATTTTAAAAATTGTGGAATGAAATTTTTTTTAAATATCACCAAAATTATTCATTTTTTCTAAAGTATTTTTATTTCATTGAAGAATATTTTTTTAAAAGTTGAAATCACTTTCTGATTGATTTATACATGTACGTTTTTTATCAATAAGAAATAGTAATTGATTTCTTGGAATAAGAACAGTTACTAATTAGTTAATTATCAAATATCACTAACGTGATTTGTTAAAAATTTCCTCACTAATTGTTCGTGATTTTGGCTGCTACATACCTACCTTCAGTTGAAAAATCCAGTTTCCAGATTGCCAAATTTTATCTTGGTATTGTCTTGGAAATATCCCAATTGACTGAACAGTAGAAAAAGGAACTAGAAAAATGGTATTAAGTCTTGAACTCTTTCACTCATCCTGAAACATGGCCAAGTCAGCTGGAGCTGTAGAATACACTGACTGCATCTCTGCAGAGGGGTAAATCCCCCCCCCAAACAAATGTCCTGGATATCACATTAAACAATCTGATGGTGAGGCTTTAGTGATGCTGGAGCTTTGGGGAATGTGGAGTACTCCTTCACTGCCATCGCTCCCTGACTCACTCTAAGCTGGAGTGGTAGCATTTGATGGGGTCCTATTTATGGGTTAAATAGAACTGTTTGACATTTAAACTGAGTGCAAATAAATGACTTATGCTAAACTGAATTGTTTAAAATATAATTGTTTGATCATTTAACTGTGTGTAAACAAATGTCTGATGTTTAATTGAATTGTTAGTGTTAAATAACAATGCTTGAAAACATTTAACTGTGTGCAAACAAATGATTAATAGTAAATAGAATTATTCATATTAGATAGAGATAAGAGAAACAATTTAACTGTGTGGGGAGAAAAATGACCCCAGGCTTGTTTAAAAATTTTATATACAAAATGTGTTTAGAAATCATATATTTAAGATACATGTATAAAAAGGATTTGGCATTACATTAAAGTTGCAGGCTTGTCAATGATTATTGTCAGAGACCTCACCTCTTGATGAGAGCTTACTTTATTAGTGGGGCTTAGAATAAATGCTGACTGTATCCCCTGCAGCAAGGTGACCCCTCCCCTTGTCAAAAAGGAGTATCCTGGATATGACATTTAACAACATCTAATGGTGAGGCTCCAGTTTTAGAGATCTGACAAGTGTGGAGTACCTCTTCATTTGCATTATTCCCAGTTCTACTCTGACCTGGAGTGGCAGTTAAGTTCCTATTTATGGGTCAAATAAATCTGTTTAAAAATGGTTCCTAGTTGATAGGATGTGGTACAAAAAAAAAAAAAAAAAAAGAGGAAGATGAAAAAAAACAACAACTTTTAAACAACTGCACAAAAATCTATGTATGAATGTACAATGAACATGATTTCCTAACCTCTTGGCATAAAATAACCCTAGACAAGTTGACATGCAGTTAAAATCAATCAATCTTGATGAGAATTCCTCTTTTCCTATAGGGAACAAAAACAAAACAAATTTATTTGTATATATAAAAACCCTGCTCTGAATCCAATAAGTATACACATCATATTTATTAGTTCTACATTTGTTTAAACAAAATTTTCTAGGTTATTAATAAAGATTTAAAAGTGAGACTTAGTATTTTTACAAAATCTGCCTATATGCTTTTTTTTTTCCATAACTTAGCTACTTCATTTTATTCCAATATCTAATCTTTAAACTATGTAAAGAATTCTTGGAAAGTCTTTACAGAACATAATATTCTTAACACTAGATCAAATGCTGAGTTGAAACTTTTTCTGCTAAATAAACTAGATGTTTGTCTATGCCTATTTAGTATGAAGAGAAAAAGAAAAGACGACTGATGATTAGAAATAGTAAATGGTGTTTGTGTACATCTTGTCACATTGGTATGTCTCCTTATTTATTAATTATTTGGTTTAATTTAGCATTTCAAATATACTTTTCAGCTTAATTACGACAAAAGAATTTTGTTGATATTACTATTTATTATTTACAGAAATTTTGACATTGTCTGTGTGTGTGTGTGTGTGTGTGTGCGTGTGTGTATCTGAAGAAGTCCTGTTGATTTTTTTTCGTGTTTTTGGAAATTTCAAAAATGCGTAACAGGATGGAAATAAATTTATAATCCTATGTGACCGGTTTCTTAAAGAATATATATATATATATATATATATATATAAAACGAATATGTTGCAATTTCTTAAATTAACTCTGTTAATGTTTTGAAACTTATGGTAGAAAATTGTAAGTTCTTTTTATTTGTTGCTGTCAAAATTATTAGGTGTGTGTGTGTGTGTGTGTGTGTGTGCAAAAGTTTCTAGTTATTTTTATTGAAAAAAAAAGCAAAAATATGCCAAAAAATCCAGACTGAGAGATAAACTAGAGAACTTTTACACACCTATCACATGTCATTATGATTAAAATGATAGAAATATTTAATATATTATTGTTAGGATGTGCACAACCAGATTCACTAGTTTAGCTTAATTCTTTTAAAGATTTTTTCTCTTTATTTACACTATAAAAATAATTAAGTTTTATAAATTTTTAGTCAAATAACATCATATAATTGCTGTTAGTTTAAAAAAACAAAACTATTGTCCAGTTTTCTCTCTAATTGATGAGTGTCCTAGATAAGATGCTAATCTGCATCTGGTGATGAATCTCCTGTTCAGGAAATCTGAGTGTCAAGTCACCTCTTTTTTTGCCATTACTCTGTGGTCCACTCTGATCTGGTATAGTAGTACCTGTTTGGGTCAAATAGATTTATTTGTATTTGATGGAAATTTTTGATATCATATAACTATGTGCAAAAAAATTAAAGAAACTACACAAAAAATTTAAATATAAAATGTATGTATTTCTCTCTAAGCTCTTGGCATAAAATAACCTTTGGTGGATTGACATGCTGTTAAAAATCAGTCAGTTTGATTTATAAATATCAATTCAAAACTGCTTTTCTTTTTTTTTCTTTTTTTTCTTTCTTTAAAATAAAAATACAAATTGAACTTTACTGCTTGTATTCATACCTTTTAATCTTTGCTTTATTGATGAAAAGTTAATATTCCCTGTTAAAATCTAAAGTAAATACTTTTATCTTATATGAGTACTAGCATATTAAACTTAAAGCATACTTTTAGTTTCTTTTTTAATGGCATTTCAACCTTTATAGATTATTTAGTACCAAAGCAATCCTTGTAGAAGAACAGCAGTGATACTATTAGAGCTGGGGATATAAGGTTTGGTTTGGTTTGGTTTCTCTGTCTAATGACATATCAACTTTCATGGGTTATTTAATGCTATATCTATCCTTGTAGAAGAACTGCATTGATACTATTTGACATCATAGTTTGTGGAGATAAGGGGGCTCATACTTTTCCCACTAGTATGAGTCTGAAATGATGATGATGATGATGATAAATAAAGCAACTGGAGTCCACACTAGCTTACTTTGAGGCTGCAATTCAGCACTTTACCCATTATGTCATGGGGACTCCCCCAAAAAACTACTTTGTGTAGTTTATTAATAATAAAATAAATTAATCATTATCTTTTTGATGAAGTTATTAAAAAGGCAGAAATCTAAAATGGCAACATATACTATGAAAGAAAAAATGCTTTGAAAAAACACTAATCTTTAACATTTTCAAATTTATTTATTGAAGCCCCTTTATTGAGATAAATAATTTAATTGGGAATGTAATCTTTTTATATGCCTTATAAAAATATACTTTTTGTCATATATTACTTATTGGTTAATGAACAATGTTTTCTATTATTTTCTATTGATTAACTTCTCTCGATCAAAGCAGGTGTTACAAACTTCAGTTTTTTTGTTCTGTTGTTTCATTCCTAGTTCCATAAATAAATTTTTATTTATACATTGTACTATTAAATCATAGATGTTACTTTTGTCTTTTAGTTTAGTTTTATATTCAGTTTTAGAAATCCTTAAAATCTGTGAGTTTTTGTATTATGCAAAGAAACTTACCTTAAGTTAAGCTTATTGCTGTGTTTGATTTGACAAATCAAAACTTACAGAAATATTGAAAATGGGTTAAATAAGTGTGAGTGTACTAAGGACATAATGTGATGACATAAACTCATTGCGCAATCAAATTAATATTGAAATTTAAAGTCTTTTTTTTAGGAGTTTGAGTAAAAAAAAAAAAATTGTGATCATACATTTACCCTGAAGAAAAGTAATTTAAAAAAGAAATGCTTTTCCTCATGGCTATTTTTTGTGTGTAAAATGGACATTAAAAAGGAAGTAAAATAAATTAAAATTAGGAATCAACGGTCATTTAACTAATTTTTCTTTATGTTGTTACTACAAAATGGTTCATATTTGACCAACAGAAAATATAAAAAATTTCAATTATTTAGTATTATTGGCATTGAAGTTTTCATTTTTTTAATCAAATGCTGAGATGATAGTATTTGATTGATTTTATACACAATATATTCTATACATTGATTTTAGTTTTTTTAATAATTGTATTTTTGAGGTGTATTTTCTTTATTAAAAATTATCCTTTGCTAATGATTTAAAAAATAAATAAAGCTAAAAAGGTTATAAGAGAATATCTTATCTATAATATAGTGTTATATTTTACAAATTTTCAAGAGTAAATCAAAATATTTGGCCCAGTCAGTTGGGGCTACAGAATACATCGACTGCATCTCTGCAGAAGGGTAAAACTCCCCTAACGAATGTCCTGCATATGACACTAAACAATCTGATGGTGAGGCTTCAGTAATACTGGAGCTTTGGGAAATGCAGTGTACACTTTCATTGCCATTGCTCCCAGGTCCACTCTGACCTGGAGGGGTAGCACCTGATAGGATCCAAGCTATGGGTTAAATAGAACTAAACTGTGTACTTATGTTAAACTGAATTGATTGAAATAGAACTATTTTTACATTTAACTGTGTGTAAACAAAGAATTGTACTTTTACTGAACTGAATTGTTTGAAACTTTCATCAAAATGACTTAATTCGGCATTAAATGACCTGAAAAATGAACTGTAAAACCAACCAAAGTAAAAAGTAAAGTTGGCAACCATAGTCAAGGGCAACCTGAAGGCTCCCTTTTCAATAACTACTACACAAAGGTGCAGGGGAGGGTGCTACTCCTTTCCCTGGATTGTTCTACTTTACCCTTGATACGTACCTTATAATGCTAAGTGTTAAGCAATGGTACTTGATAACCAACCAAAATACTATTAAAATGTATGAAGATTCATCTAAACCTTTTCCTGAAACAGTGTATTGTTTCTGTCTATCTCTGAAAAGTTTATAATCCAACAAGACAAAGTCAGAAGAGAAGAATAGATGAGATATAATTTCCATATTCAGTACCAAAATATTTTTCTGATGGCATTTTGCAACATATGATCTTGCATGAAGTTTATGTCTCCTGAATATGACACTAAACAGTATTTGATAGTGAGGCTGCAGTTCTAGAAATTTGAGAAGTGTAGAATACTCTATCATTGCTATTACTCCCAGGTCCACTCTGACTTGAAGTGGTTGTACCTGTTAGGGTCCCCATCTAGAGATCAAATCATCATCATCATGTTGTGCTGGTAGCACGGATATCCCTGACCCTCTCTCGCCACTTTTCCCTATCGTTCATCGCCTCTGGCAGGTCTTCTGGACTACATCCCGTATCCTCACATAGTTGCTGAATGTATGTTCGTGCTGGTCATCCTGCTTTTGCTCGGCCATATGTGGGGGTCCATAAGAGTACATCACTTATGAGTTCGTCCCTGCTTCTCCGGCAGTGTCCTGCATGTCTGGTTCGTCTAACTTGAATAGTTTTCGTGATAGGAGGCAGGTGGCCGTACAGTTGGTGTTTTGTGGGGTGTTGCCGCCAGGTCTTGTTCAAGATTGCTCGCAGCATTCTTGTGTAATTGCTGTCTAGCTTCTTCTTCAGCCGTTTTGTTAGAGTCCATGTAGTGCATCCATATAGCAGTATCGATGCGACCGCTGCCTGGAAGAAACTGCGTTTCATTTTATCGGTTAGGTCTGATTTCCATATAATCAATAGCCTATTGATAGCTATCCATGCCTTCATTAACCTCGTGTCGATGTCCTTTTCGGTTGATGAGACGCTGCTTCCTAGGTAAGTGAATTTGTCTACTAGTTTAAGAGGGGTTCTGTCTAGAGTGGAGATGTCACCTGTTTGATTATAGCACATATATTCTGTTTTGTGTGCATTGACATAGAGTCCTATGCCTCATTCCAAACTATGCAGTAGTGTTTCGGCTTGGTTGGGTGTATTTGCCAGTATCACTATGTCATCGGCGTAGTCGGTGTCGGTAATTGTTTTTACGGGGTACCTTCTGCTTAATCCTGTTTGATAGAAACATGAGAAAAAAAAAACCCCTTAAGAAACAACATAAAAAATGTAGACATCAATATATAACGAATGCAGTTCCTTAACCTCTAGGCATAAAATAACTCTAGACAGGTTGGCATGCCATTAAAATGATGGAATCAATTAAATTTGTTTCTTTCAGCAAAGACTAATGCAGTTCTCCCAATTGATGGTGTATTTCAGAATTGACTTGTTTCATTACAATTTAACACTTCATGATTGATAACAACCTTTTATATCCGACCAAAAACAGAACATTAGCTTCTTGGGTTTTAATTTTGGTTTTGATACAGACCCTGGCTTTTTAGGGGATCATAACAATTGTCCCAATGCTGAATATCATTATAAATTTCTCTATTAGAATGAAAAGTCTTTTCATGTTAAAACTTTCTCCTTGGTCTAAATGATTATGCATAGAAAAATTGGTTATTGTACATCAAACCATTTGGCTGTTTGTCATGAACAAAGTCTTCTTAATTATATATATATATATATATATATATATGGCATTGAAAATGGTGCATTTACACTCACACAGTTATTTATACCTGCATTTTTTTTATATACAAGATTTTTTCACTTTTATTCTATTGAATGATGAATCAATTGTCTGTATGATGGTAACCTCATTTAAAAGCAGCTGTTAATATAAGTTCTATTGTAATTTATATGTGTATGTATTGCTATATCTCTCTCTCTCTATCTATCTATCTATCTATCTATATATATATATATATATATATATATATATATATATATATATATATATATATAATTGCTTTTGTTAAATCTTAACTTTTTATGGCGCCATAAACTGTATTGCTTCTCCCTCCAGAAAAACCTATATAATGAGAAAGTAAAAAAAAAACAGTATGCATTTCATCAAAAGTTTGGCTTTGTGAATTTCTTAAGATAATGTAAAATTTGCTAATTATTTGTCTTAAAGCAAAAAAATCTTATTAAAAAGGCTGCTCTGTTTTTGGTGGTTTAATGTATTGGAATTGTTAAAAAGATTTATAAATTTAACACTTAAGTAACATGAACCCTGACATGTAAAAACTAAAGAATTGAAATTCTTATATTTTCATCATCATTTATCTTAAATATTATTCAGACAAAAGAAATACAAAACTCCTGTACTAAAAATTGAACTCAACTGAAAAACTGTTATAAAATAAACATTGAAATATTTATAAACTCTTTAAAAAAAACAAAACCTGCTAGTGCTGCTCCAATTCAATGAATTTAGAAGGAAAAAAATAGATAAATACTTGTATAAAATTGTGTATAACCTTTTTTCAAACTAGAAAATTTGCAAACAATTTCATAATTTTCTCCTTCCAGAACGCTATATTTCTTGACAAATAATTTGCTCTTTTGCTGCCTTTTCCAGTTTTCCAAGAAACTGTTTTTTTTTTTTTTAGTATTTTTTTTTTCCACCCATCGGCCAAATGAGTAGAGTGTTTGCCAATGGTCTGGGAGACTGGGGTTCAATTCCAGATTAAGTCATACCAGAGACTCAAAAAATGGTATTTGATGCTGCCTTGCTTAGCGCTCAGCACTATAAGGTTAGGATCAAGGGTAAAGTAGAACAATCCAAAGAAATGGAGTAGCACTCTCCCCTACACCTTGGTGTGGTAGCTATTGAAAAGGGAGCCTTCGGGTCACCATTGATTATGGTCGCCAACTTATGAGAATACTGTATAGACTGTAATAAATGGTAGGTGAATAGAGTGATTGAGTGAAACTTTCACAGTTAAGCTGTAGGAATTTTTACCTGATAACAAAAGACAATATACTGTCTTATGTTATTCTGATTGAATATTAAGTCCTTCCTTTTAATTCATTCTGGACTATTTTTATTAACTGTTACCTTCAGTTCATCTGAGATCACTATTTGTTTAAAATCAATCATTTGCTTCTCTGAAAGGAACTCATTATAGAGGACACTCTTCTAATCGCATCATGTATAGAACATCAACTTCCTTTCTTCCAAGCTGCAGCCATGTCAGTACTGCTGTACGGCTGCACCACTTGGACTCTGATGAAATGCTTGGAGAAAAAGCTAAATAGGAACTATACAAGGATGTTCTGGACTATCTTGAACAAAACCGAGAAGCAGCACCCTACAAAACAGCAGTTGTATGACTACTTACTTCCTATCACACAAACCATCCAAGTAAGATGGATAAACACTATTGGAGAAGTAAGGACAAACTCGTAAGTGATATTCTCTAATGGACTCCTGCAGATAGACACACCAGTGTTGACCATTCAGCAAATACTTACTTTCATCTGCTCTATGCAGACACAGGATGTAGTCAAGAGTGTTGACCGATAGGGATGAATGGCAAGAAAGACTCAAAGGAATCTGTTTAGTCAGCATGGCTTGATGATGATGATTGCTTTCCTCATCATCATCATCTCTGGTGTTCCACATTCAATAAGTTTTCTTTAACTTATATAGAAACCATACATTAAAAAAAAAACTAATGGTAATTAAAGTAGTGCAAATGATTTACGATACTGAATTGGTTTTAAATAAGTTGGTTATCTTTTATATATCATCTCTTATAAAACACAGATTATTCTCACAAACCATTTTAGCCCAGTCAGCTGGAGCTGTAGAATACACCAATTACTTCTCTGCTGATGGATAAGAACGACTGATGTTTAATTGAATTGTTAGTGTTAAATAGCAATGCTTGAAAACATTTAACTGTGTGCAAACAAATGATTAGTAGTAAATAGAATAGTTTTTATCAGATAGAAATAAGTGAAACTATTTAACTGTGTGGAAAAAAAATGAGCTCAGGCTTGTTTAAAATTTTATTTACAAAATGTGTTTAGACGTCATATATTTAATGTACGTGTATAAAAAGGATTTGGTATTAAATAAAAAAGTAAAGTTGGTGACCATAGTTGAGGGTGACTCGAAGGCTCCCTTTTCGATAGCTACTACACCAAGGTATAGGGGAGGGTGCTACTCCTTTCCTTGGATTAATCCACTTTACCCTTGATCCACACCTTATAATGCTGAGTGTTAAGGTAGCATCAAATACCACTTTTTGAGCTTTTGGTATGACTTGACCTGGGATTGAACCCAGGTCTCCTGGGCCGTTAGCGAACACTCTAACCATTATGCCAATGTCTGGTACCCATTTTTATTTTTCTTAAAATAAAAAACATAATATGTCAAGAAATAAACTTATTTTCTATGTTAGAATTGATAAACAAAAATATACTAATATGACAATTGTTATAATGCAATAAAAATTAATAATTTTGAATAAAATTAGTTAAAACTAAATGTTTCTAATGCCATTAGTTAAAATAATAATTTCATGGCAAAATAATAATTTAATGGCAAAAATAGAATGACTCAATAGAATATTCTTGAAATTTTATAGCTCTTTGAATAAAGGTTTGAAAATAGCAGTATCCGTATACATTTTCTTGTGTGTGTTTGATTTACCCAATCAAAGAGTTATATATTTAGTGAATCTGCTAAAATATATTATCATTCCTTATTAAATTATATAATTTAACAATTGTTAGAAGAAACATTTTTATTGCTTGCTAGTATTACTACTTATCCAAATGTGATTTAGAACTCTGACTGCTGTTCAACTTCAAGATTTTACATATTAATATATTCATCATCTCAAGATAATTTAAGCATGTATACATTTATACAACATTCAAATCACTTATTTTTTATTTTATTTTTTTATCTTTCAGGTACAACTCGTCCTCCTCGTCCTGGAGAGATAAATGGGGTTCATTACACATTCCTTACTGCTGAAGAATTTGCAGTACTAGAAAAAAATGGCAGTTTGTTAGAAAGTGGAATATTTGATGGTAAGTCATTTTAGCAAATGCAAAATTGCAAGTATAATACTTATATACAAAATATGATTAACTTTTGTTATAAAAATCAGTTGGCCTTGGAATAATTCAAGCAGAATGATATCTAAAAGTCTTGATGACTATATTGTATTCCCTATAATTAATTCAAAAGGTTCTAAAAATTAGATTAAAATACTTGTAATCATAAATTTTATCATCTTTTTGTCTGTAGAAAGCAATGTAGGTCATTTTTACACAACAGATCAGATGACATAATATAGTTTTTGATCATTTCCTGAAACAAAAAAAAAAAAAACTCAACTAAAGAATTTGCCCTGTTGGCAGGGCTTAGAATATATTGACTGTATCCCCTGATGGAGGGAGTATAACCCTCCCCCAAAAAGTGGTGTCCTGGGTATGATACTAAACTGCATCTGATGGTGAGGCTCCAGTCCTGGAAATATTTGGAGTGTAAAGTACTCCTTTATTGCCATTACTTCCATGTCCACTCTGATTTGGAGTGATAGTACTTGTTAGAGCCCCATCTATGGGTCAAATAGATTTGTTTAAAAATTATCTATATTCTATTGGACTGTTTACAAAAACCTTAAACATCTACACAAAAAATGTAAGTATGAATGTAAAATGAATGTGATTCCCTAACCTCTAAGTATAAAATAACCCTAGACTGGTTAACATGTTGTTAAAAGCAATCAACTGAAACACATAGACTAAAGGAATTGGTATTTATGATGTAATAGTTGTTGGTTGGTGACCATAGTCGAAGGCGACCCGAAGGCTCCATTTTCAATAGCTACTACACCGAAGTGTAGGGGAGGGGGCTACTCCTTTCCCTGGATTGCTCCACTTTACCCTTAATACGTACCTTATAAAGCTGAGTGTTAAGCAAGAAGGTATCAAGTACCATTTTTTTTAAGTCTTTGGTATGACTCAACCTGGGATTGAACTCTGGTCTCCCAGACTATTGGTGAACACTCAACCCACTAGGCCAATGAGCATGCGAATACAATACAAAATGGGAGCCAATGAAAGAATAAAGATAGGACGAAAAATAAACAGATATAATACCATAAAAACTGCACATCAATGCTATTTGTACAATTGAAAGTAAATCACTGGTTAACAATGGATTTAGTCAGATGAAATTTCACCTGAAAATGGCCAGAATGTTTTAAAAGCATAAACAAAATATCAAATGTAAAATTCCATATTTAAATGTTTACTTAAAAATATATATGTCATAAAATCTTTTTTGATATGAAACCACATTTATTCAGACTTAAAATAATCTATGAATATTTTAAAAATCTCATCATACCTCTGAGATTAAACCTTTGAATCTATAAACTAATTATTTCAAACTGAGCACTATTTTATTGAACACCATAAAAAAGCTTGGGGAGATCACTTCTAATAAAAAGCTTGGGGAGATCATTTCTTATAAAAAGCTTAATATAACAACCATTCATTGTTTTTCTTGTAATGTAATGATGTGATTATTTTTTATGTGAAGAATAATTTTTATATCTTGAAGAACAATCTAAGTGCATTTGCACATTTTTTAATCTTTTTTCTGTGGATTTTACAATGGATGAGTCTTCCAAAATGCCGCTAAAAGTAGCTACCGAAAGTGTAGTAGTTTTATTTTATTTACTTCATAAATGTTTCAAGTGCTTGAAAAAAACATTTTTTTGATCAGGATTATTCATTAGATAAGCTTAGAGATGATCATCAATAATCTAATAATGACAATTTGAATGCTGAAATGTATCTCAATGGCAGAAAGAAATCTGAAACTGCTTCCACCTCTATTTTAGCTTGTATTATTTATAGTTTTTTTTTTTATATGAATGTTTAGGTGATTCAAAATGTGAGCTTTTACTTGCAGGCACAGGATATCTGAAGATCAAAAGGGTTAATATTTTCAGCTTTCAATTGTCAAATTGGGACATTTTTCATCATAACAATATTTTTATATTTGTAAACATTATCTTTTAGCTCTTATTTGGTTATTTCAGACTTTTCTTGGCTGATGAACCAGAAAGTTTACTTTTGTTCTATTCAATCTATAATTGTTATTGTTATCTAACATGTTAGTGGTAAAAAAACAGATTTAAAATCTTTTTAACAATAACCTATAATTGCATAAAAGAGACACACTTAACTCAATTAAACACCCACATAACTGGTTGGATTTTTTCATCTTAATCAGATTCATGTCTTTTGATGTACAAGTATATTTTGTTTAATAGCCTTCTACCTAATGTCTTAAGTTATGATAGTTGGTGTGAACCAAAATTTTGGCTGTAAAAATCAATGTCCTGTAATGAGGGACACTTAACTAAGTGTAGCGAGAGAAATCATGCACACAGCAGCTCAAAGCGTGCATGAATATGTCTGGCATGTAAAATGAGATCAGGGAGAGAGAAACAGGCGATTGGGAAGATCGAACTCACATTCTCCTGATCGTGAACTGTATTTGGCATCAGTGTGCATGTAAATTACCATATTGTACGATTGACTTGGATGTGGCATTTTGACATGATTATATAAATCCTGCCTGAATGCACCAGAGGGAGAAAGCGTTTTGAGTCTTGGCGACTCACAACAAGAGATGAGCTTGAGTGTAGGACTGCTGTAGAAGATTGTTGAGGAAGAAAAAGGAATATTTTCAGCGTAGAAACTCAGCTGCCCACATTCAACTAAAGAAATTGATTCCACGTGTTCTTTTCTTTCTGTTGCTGAGGAGGTATACCATCCATCCCCTCTTCTTTCTCTGAGTCTCTCCCTTTCTCTCTCTTCTTTTACCATAAAATAAAATTAATTTTAATTATCTATCTTGGAGTTATAAAAATAATTACATATAGAATTGCAAGTGATGATGTAGAAACATTACCTATACACTGAAATGAATGTAAATCAAGATGAAGTTTTGTCAAAGTAGGTTATATATCTTGTCTATATATATATATATATGATATTCTTTAATACAATATACTGAAATAAAGTAATTGCATGATATTTCTTTATTCTATATGTTCTTCATAATTCACTCTTAAGTTTTGCAATAACATAGTCATCTTTAGAGATCAACTCATACTGAGTGCACTCCTTACCTCCAACTTCCGTGAGGAGTGAAATTTTTTTTTTCTTAATGTTAAAAATCTTCTTGTATCCAATAAGCATAGATACCAAATTTAGTAACTATGAATCAAACTTTTTGGCTATCTATAGAAGAAAAGGAAACGTATTTCAATTATTAACATAATAAATGGATGTTTAAGATTTTTATTTTTTGTAAGAGGTTGTGTTCTGATTTTAAATAATACTTTATAATCATTAATTTTTTTTTTTTAATTATTATACACTATTTTCTAATAAATGCTTTTAAACTGCTCATGTCTAACAATCATGACATCACAATGAAAAAGAATGCATGTTTATACACTTTGATATTAATTAGTTTTATCTTTTTATTATTGAGAGACTGCTTGATAGAGCCATCAACTTAACCAGACAGTATATACATTTACATGACAAGAGGTTGCAGTTGTAATTATTGACAAAAATCTATTTTAATAAATTATGAATAAAAAGAAGTAAAAAAATGTTAACATTGCTATAATAATTGAAATTGAAAGGTTTTTAAATGAAATCAGCATTGAATTACAGAAAGAAAATTGATGGAAATTTAGGAGAAAAAAGTGCTTAAAAAATTTAAAGTTTTTATGAAATTTTCCAACGTGAATATAAATAGTGCAAAGAAATCCACGAATGTCCAAAAAAAAAAAAAAAGCAACTAAAATTGTCTGGAAACCCTAATTAAGTGCCATGTTCATTTGCATAAATTTGGACTCATGTCTACACTTAGTTAAAAGTTTACTATGCTTGTTCAACAACTGATCCTTGTTTGCAAACATAAGTATCTGGAGTTTTTCTTCAAAGCACAAATTACAATGAGATCCACGACTAGAATAAACATGGAAGAGTTAGATTATTTAATTTGTGGGGAACGACCCCATTTATTTTTGATCAGCCAATAGTTTTTAAACTAGGAAATACTATTTTTGCACTTTCTATTCAACTCATCTTATGGGAATAAAATCTTGTTTTGAAACTATTTTGGGTCAAACCAAAATAGACTTTTTTCTCTTTATCAAGGTGGCTAGAAGTTTTATAAATTGTTATTAGTGTGACAAGTCACATTCAAAGGATATGTCAACTCATTGGGTTCCTTCCCTTTGTAATAATAGGACATAATGATATTCTTTTTATTTTGGAAAAAGGAAAAAATTTAATTAACATTTTTATAGTTATGTCTGCTATATTGAAAAATACAAAGATTAAAAAATAATGTTCAGCACAAATGCAGATCCCATAAATTTATCATTCATTTGCAAAGTGGACTGAAAATTCCTTTATTTTCTAAGAGTATTCTAAGTATATTGCTCTAATAAAAAATCTTTCTATTATGTACTGTTGTTGTATAGCCACATAATACATATGCGTATGCATGCATGCAGAATCATAACAACGACACAATACAGACGAGCGACACAGTTCTTTAGAAAAATATACCTCTCAGTTTATTTGAAAGGGTTCCTCAAGGTTTTACTGTGAGAGGGAGTTGGAGGCAGAACAGAACTACAACATGTTGACCCCCACTCTTATGGCCATAACAGTGTTTCTTTCCCGTTCTCCTGGGCTGCTCAACTGGGGGCCTGGGGACCCACTCTGCTGGGTGCTGGTTTTCTCTACTGCATCTTATCTCCAACTGATTGAACTTCCTGTGCACTGAGTTATATAATAGTTCGACACCCACCTTCTTCTTGTGGGCATCACAAATCGCACTCATTCAACCCGTCCACGGTCAAGGTTATATTCTGATATTCCTCGACTGGATGCACCTGTTATTTACACAGGTGCATTTCCTATTTTGACAGCTTGGCCGGGTCGGAAGTCAATATGCAATGCTGTTTTTGCTCTGATGTAGTAAGATACATACAAACATAATAATTTTAATATTATATTTGTACAAGAAAGAAAAGAAATTTGGTTTGGTTTCTTTGTTTAATGGCATATCAACCTTTTTAGGTTATATAATGCCAAAGCCATTCTCCTAGATGAACAGTAGTGGTACTATTTAACCAATAGCTGGGAGGATAAGGAGGTTCATACCTTTCCCAAGGTTATTTGCCTGAAAGTGAACATAATAGCACGACTGGAGTTTGAACTCACTTATTACGATTCCTCAGTCCATCGCTTTAACCATTACACCACAAGGACACCCCCAAAGAAAAGAAAATAATGTGATAGTTGTTATATACTAAACTTTATTTTGTCTTGCATAGAGACCTTAGGGCTTTTTTTTGTTTTTTGGTTTGCTGTTATTAAGTGGTCACCCATTTAAGTACTGTGTAGGCTTATAAAATACTTCAATGATCTGGTTGGAACCAGTGCTTTCATTATGATATCACCTTAAGTGAATTTAAATTCAACCTGATAATCATTTAGGGTTCAAGAAAATAGAAAAACAAAGTAATCCAAAAGTTATGAATTTATTATAATAAAAAGTCAATGTTAAAATTTTTCAGTTTTTGCTAATTTTCATCAGAACTTTAAGATGGAGAAAAAAAAGCATAGCTAAAACAACAGCAATAATGAATGTTTTCATTAAAACATCCATCATTGTTCTAGCAGCATTTTACGATGAAGTTTTACTAAAACTGAAATGTTTTTATATTGACTTTCCATTATAATAAATTCATCACGTTTGGATTATTTTGTTTTTCTATTTTCTTCACCCCTAAATGATTATCAGGTTGAATCTAAATTCACTTAAGGTGATATCATGACGAAAGCACTGGTTCCAACCAGATCATTGAAGTATGGATTATTTTGTTTTTCTATTTTCTTCATACTGTCAGATTCATTTCCATTATTTACTTCCATTCATTAAGGGGTCTATATATTTTTGACCCATTAGGGTTTATGAAGAGAGATTCAGACCCTCCCTCTTTCTCCTGAAAAGAAGGAAGATATATATGAGTTTTGTGTGATTTTAGTTTGACATAACATTTGCTAGGAAGCTTGCCAAACTTGTTTTTTTTTTCCATAGCAAAACAATTCTAAAGTAAATTATAAACAATTTAACTGTTCCAGTTCTCACCTTTCAACTTAAGTGATAAGCTGTGTCAACTGATGACATTTTTTCCTGTTATTATTCTCTTACACTTTGATAATTTTACAAGCATCTTGAGTTGGTGACCTTTAGGCGAGAGCGACCAGAAAGGCTCCCTTTTCAATAGCTACTACACTGAAAGGTAGGGGAGGGCACTACTCCTTTCCCTAGATTACTCCACCTTACCCTTGATACGTACCTTATATTGCTGAGTGTTAAGCAAGGAGGTATCAAGTACCATTTTTAAAGTCTTTGGTATGACTCGACCTAGGATTGAACCCAGGCCTCCCGGACCATTGGCGAACACTCTACCCACTGGGCCAATGAGCCAGTATTGCAAAGGCATTTCTTAAATATAAACTTTTTTTTAAAATCAACTATTGCTTTAATTTTTTTTGTTCTTTTTTTTTTTTCACTATTTTTTCTTGTATTTATTTTTATATACAAATACAAATAAACTTTATTCAATATTAACTCTTTTGATGATTTATCTACCATTATTATTATTTTGACTCATATTTTATTTCTTATTTCTAATTCCTATTGCTATTTTATTGTGACTCAATTCGATGATTATTTCTAAGAGAGAAATTCTAAATGAATTTTCTTTTGCAGGCAACCATTATGGCACTCCGAAACCCCCAAAAGAACCAAATGTTGTTCAAGTACGACGCACTGGATCTACCGGAAGTTTACTTTTTGGAAGTGGTTACCTTTCTGAAGGAAAGAAGCGTTTACCTAGCAATTCAGAAATGTCATCATCTAAATCTTCCCCTGTGGCACTCAGGGATGCAGTTCCAGTGATAAGACAACGGTCATTAGAACGTGCACGAAGCACTTCCAATTTGGGTCCTTTACCTAACAATTGGGAAGTAGCATACACTGAGGACGGACAACAGTATTTTATCAAGTGAGTTTCTTTTGGGGTTTTTTTTTTTAATCTCTACATTATTTTTATACACTTATTAATATTTTCCTTCCCTATATCTTCTTTTTTTTTTTTTTAATTTTGTTTTGATTGTTGTTTTTTATCAGTTAGTAAATTTAATCTTTTTGAAAGATGTACAGAAATCACCTGGAATCTTATGTGAAACAAATGGCTACCAATATATTAAAAAAACAGTGAACCTTTTTTTATATGTGGATCTGTACTATGGCCTTGTTGGTCTCTTTACATAATGAGATATTCTATTATGGTAATATGAAGCATTATGGTATGAACTTGTCTGATGATGTAGAAATAGAATGTTAAATCTATTTGAAAAAATCTCCTCATCAATCAATGATGAATAGAATGTTGTCATTTTATTTTCTTTCTTTCTTTCTTTCTTTTTTTTTTTAAGTGGGGTGGAAAACATTTTTTATCAGAATCTGGCAGATGTATGTATGTGAAATATTGTTACAGGAACTATTAAATTGCAGTCAACACTGTAAAAGCAAGCTGTATATCACCTGAATTGTTTTAATGGCACAGGTAAACTAGTGTATAAAAAACATACGTGCCCCAGATTTATTCTTCATTTCAATTATTAATTGGTAGTTGATTCATAGAATAATTTTATTGAGATATATATATATATATATTTCATTTTAGGAGGGTTCCTGAGCAGATACTTGAAATGTTCTTTCTCCTTCTGATGTCTGTCTTTGGTTTTACTCTCGAGGTGTCCTTCCTTCCATTCACTTCATTTACTGTCTGCCATGCTATTCATGATTGTCTATCTTCTAACAATTTCTATTTTTTTTCAATTTGGCCTTGAATGTATTCTAATCATTCTTTTTAGTAAGTGTTGGTTAGTTTTCTCTGGGCTTTGTTTCTGTGCATTAGCATCTGTTAGATTTTTTTTTTTTAAGTTATCTTTTTTCTTCCTAACTACTAGTGACTCCCATGGGACTCTACATCTGGCTCTTGGTTTGGCTGGTATGCACTCTGCTGCTGCTTCTATATTGGTGGTAACAATTTTGATTCAGAATATGTGTTTCTGATGTCTCCTGAAGAATATAAAATTTGTTTCTTACAGTTACCATATATTTGTTGCTTATATCTCGATTGGTAAGTCATGGACCAATCATACTGTGTAGTTTTGATTGTTTGCTTCATATGTATGCATAATGGCCTACTAGATGTCAAACTAAGACAGTTTACAGAAGAAGAACTTGGCACAGTATTGATAAAAATGAAAAAGAAAAGCTGCACTCCTCGCTGAAATACCCCTGAAGTTTGGAAGACAAGAAAATTTGAAGACTTCTCCGATTATGCAATATAGTCTATAAACAAAATACACTAGAGAAATGGATGAAAGATTGCATTCTCCATTTCCCTAAAAAAAGTGACCTCAGAATCATTAACAACTACAGGGATATAACTCTTACTGTGTGAACACGGTCTGGGAGACTTGCTAGGATGGATGGGTGATAGGGATGGATGTCAAGTAACTATGTGCTGTCAACACAACTTGAAACCACTTTGTTGCTGTGTATAAAATCTCATTTTTACTTCTTTTTTTTTAATATTTGATTGACATTTATTATTCATTGTAATTAGGTACATTACAAATCATAATCAAATATCAAATTTTACAGAGATAAAGTACTTGGAGGGTTATATTCATCTACTTATGCTTTTATTGTATTTTAACAAAATAACATCAATTCATTGGCCTAATGAGTAGTGTTCACCAATTGTCTGGGAGACTGGGGTTCAATCCCAGGTCGAGTCATACCAAAGACTCAAAAAATGGTACTTGATACCGCCTTGCTTAGCTCTCAGCATTATAAGGTAAGGATCAAGAGTAAAGTGGATCAATCCAGGGAATGGATTAGCGCCCTCCCCTACACCTCAGTGTAGTAGCTAGTGAAAAGGGAGCCTTCAGGTCACCCTCGACTACAGTTACCAACTTTTATTTACTCTAGTTAATTGGCTATAGAAGTACAACACAGCACAGTTTGTAGGACACAAATTGCAAGCAACTTGCAAAAGAAATTCCAATTTGTGTCTATCTTATAATCTGAGACATAAATATTGGTTAAAATATGTGAAGGATGGACAATATTTTTTCTTTTCTTTTTTAATATCCTACCTTTCATTGTAAATTCTTAAAAAAATTTAACCTTTGTTTTTTGTTTTTTTACATTCATAAGAATATTTTGATGGTTAAAACAGATTGTTTGATAAGGAGACTTAAGAGAATGCAAACACTTTTTTTCTAATCAGAAAAAAAAGAATCAGTTGTGGAAATTATCTATACACTTGTGAACTGATTACTAACATTGGTTTCTCGTATATTAGATTATTTTATGTAAATCAGACTTACAGCAATATCTCAAAAAGATTTTTCTGCTGTGTTTTCATGTTTTTAATCTAACTGGTTTGTTTTACTATTTTGTTTTGTACTGTTTATTTATGTTTGCATCTTTACATTTGGCTCTTCACTGTAATAATCATTTTTTATTCTATTCATTTATCATATATCTCATACCATATCATTATAAATCATAGTTGAATAGCAGCCTGACAGTGCTATTATTTGTCCACAAGAAACCTATAATTCTGCTATGTATTAACATTTGATTGTTGGTGATATTTTATAAATCCATTTAAATTCTCTCCATTTATTGCTTCTAGCAAAACTTCAGATAAAAAAATTGGATGAATTTTTGATAGAAAATATTTTAGATCCTATTTTTTATTTTATAATCATCTTTACATCCAAGTACCTCAAATGTTTGTATTGCAAATATATTGTTAAATTTTCTATAAATAATAATCTAAAAAATAGTATTTTATTTCCTAATAAACCTTTTATCATAAATTTTTTTAAATTTGCTTGATGCAGTAAGTATTTTCTTGTATTCTTATGAAAATGACAAGGGAAAGACTAAGACAAAAAATATTAGTCCTTCCTATTTTTCCATCTAGGAACACCATTTATTATTCCTCCATCTTAATATATGATGACGTCAGCAAAAACTTGCTTTTTCTTGTTAAGCATTTATAGCTGTTCTATATGAATCAGTGATTGCTTGTGTGGATGCTATTTAGATAAATATACCTTCTACTTCTTTGTAAAGACTGTTGTTGAGTATATGTTATTAAAAATATTGAATGACCATGTATCAGGAAAAAAATATTGAAAAGGTACAGGTTGCAACAAAAAAATTGACAATTTTCTGTGATAATTCATTGAATTGAATAGATATGGTCATTGCTTTTACAGAATGTCAAAGTTCAGCAATAACTCATTTAAAACTTGAAACATTAATACCTGGTTTTAGAATACAGAAAAGCATTTTTTATATAAAGAAAATCTTTTATACCAATAAAAAAATTTTAATTTGTATTAAGTTTTTCTCTATTTAAAAAAAAGGGGGGGGTATCCTTTATAGATGATCAAACACTTTTATGCTGAGCTAATAAATTTGGTACTTATACTTACTGGACCCATGGAAATATTTTAACATGTAAAGAAAAAGATCATACCTTATGAAGAAAGGGGTCTTTCAAAAAAAGTGGGTGGGGATCTCTTATCAAACAGTTATCATCTGGAAGCCATATTACTGCAAGATGTAACTAATTTACAGAATTTGAAAAAACAAAATGCAAAAGAAAAATATTACTAATTAGGTTTGCTGGAAAATGTAAAATTATATAGCATTTAGCGCCCTCCCCTACACATTGATGTAGTAGCTATCGGAAAGGGAGCCTTCAGGTCACTCTCGACTAAGGTTGCCAACTTATTTACCTAGGACTAACAATTGGAAAAAAAACAAATGTCTAAATCAGTAAATCTCTTTAAGTGTTACTCATATCAATTTTTTTTAGATAATATAAAATAGTATAAAAATATAATATGAAAATCTTCTTTTTTTTTTTGGGCTCTATGGATTTATCTTTTTATAGTAACAATTATTCGTAAATCTTTAGTGTAAATTTTTAATTGACAAGAAAAATTGTAAAAAAGATATTGGTTAGAAAAATGATACAAATAGAAGGGATTTTTTTTTATAATTGCCTCTGAGTGTCTGTGATTGAAATCTTGATCTTTTAACTGGCGTAGATGGGTATTTTAGCTCCTAATTAATATTTTAATGTGAGAAATCAAAAACTCAAAGCATCAATTTGTATTTTTCTTTTTAAATCTCAGATGAATTTTCCAAAATCTTTTTGTAACTCTTTCAACCATTGACGCTCTATGTTGTCAACTTGATCCTTTAAAGGAATTTTAAATTGATGTAACTTTAAAAAAACCTAAACATTCAGCCTAGATTATTATTTCTCTGACCTGGAGGGATAATAGCTCTTAGTCTTATCTATGGGTCAAGTAGTAATTTACTAAGCTTTTTGCTTATGGCTCAAGGCCATATATGACTAGGGTACCCAGTGAGGATCAAACTCACTTGTGAAGGTTTGCTTGTCTCGCTTTCTAACCTTTGCACCACCTGGGATGCCCATCATCTATGAGTCAAGTAGATCTGTTTAAAAATTATTCCTAGTTGATAGAACCGCGTGCAAAAAAAAAAAATGGAAAAAAAATCTTGAGTAACAACTACACAAAAAGTGTAAATATAAACATAAAATGATGATTCCCTAATCTCTAAGCATAAAATAACCCTACATGGGTTGACATACTGTTAAAATTCCTCAATCAAAGCTTATTTGTGAAAAAAGAGTTCAATATTATTGTGTTTTTGCTAAAAAAACGTAAAGTTTATGACCTTAGTTGAGGGTGACCCGAAAACTTCTTTTCAATAGCTACTACACTGAGGTGTAGGGGAGGGTGCTACTCCATTCCGTGGATTACTTCACTTTACCCTTGATCCTTACCTTATAGTGCTGAGAGCTAAGCAAGGCAGTATCAAGTACCATTTTTTGAGTCTTTGGTATGACTCGACCTGGGATTGAACCCTGGTCTCCTGGACCATTGACAGACACTCTACTTTTTACAGTAATACTGTACTGATATTTTTTTTTTCTTTTTGAGTAGATGTATGAATTTTTTTTAGTTAGTCTTCTATGACTTTCTTTTTTTCTTTTAAAAGGGAGAAATGACAATTTGTATTCTTTTTGCATATCAGTCAGGGAATATCAGGACAATTTATCTCAAATTAGAATTGTTCTTGTTCTTGTGTCCTTCACCAGTAAAATGCTTTCCGATGTCATCCCTGAATATAGGTGTGTTGGGATAGTTTCAAAAAGTATTCCTTGGCGGCTGGCCTATACTAAACTCCATTTTCAATGTATCATAAGAAAAAATTTGTTCTAATTTGGCAACTTTTGTTCACTACAAATCAAGTAACCCAAATCAGATTTGTTCAGTGTGTATGCATATATCAGTTGTTAGCATTAATAAATCACTTGAATATATTCATGTTCTTGATTTGTTAATTTTATAAATGCATATCACAGTTCTAAAGTTATCTTTCTGCCTTGTCTGTGAGGCTTAGAATATGCTGACTGCAGAAGAGTAAGACTCCCCACCAAAAATAAATTGCTGGTGGGGCTTTGAATATGTTGACTGTATTCCCTGCAGAGGAGTAAGACCCCCACCAAAAAGAAGCTACCATGCTGGTGGGGCTTATAATATGCTAACTGTATCCTCTGCAGAGGTCAGCTTAGAATATGCTGTTTGTATCCTCTGCAGAGAGGTAAGTGCCCCAAAGGGGCTTCCTGGGTATGACACAAAACTTCATCTGGTGGTCAGCCTCCACTTCTGGAACTCTGGGAGAGTGTGGAGACCCCTTCATTGCCATTACTCCCAGGTTCACTCTGACCAAGATTGGTAGAACTTATTAGGTCTTATCTCTGAGTTAAATAGATCTGTTTAAAAATTATTTATATCAGATAGGACCGTGTGCAAAAAAACAAAACAACAACTTTTAAACAACTACACAAAAATGTAAATATAAACGTGATTCTCTAATTTCTCGGCATAAAAAACTCTATCCGGGTTAACATGCCGTTAAAATGAATCAAGTAGACAAAATTATCATTGTATCATGATTTAGCAGATCAATAAATTAAAGAAATACGTTTTCTAACAATATAAATGGAATATATAACGTGTATTTTTGTTGAATATACTAGAGTTATTCCCCTTAACTAATGTGTAGTAACACTTTTTATTTTAGCTGTCATTCTTTCGAAGTTGATTTTGCCTAAGATTAATTATAACTCCTAATTAAAATGTGGCAAAGTTTCTTTCCCTAATCTTCTCCAAATTCAAAGAAAAATATTTTCTACTAATTTTTACTGTGAAATTACTGCATTTATTAACTTTACTTCAGGATTTAAAAAAAAAAATTTATTTTGTATTTGTCTGATTCTGTGAGGTGGGAAAAATTTATGAACGAAAAGATATCTCCTGCACTCATAAATATTTTGTTATTTGATACAGAATAATCAATACAAGAATAGTGTATATTTTTCTATTTTTAAAATTATGCAGTTATTTTTAATTTTTTAATCAACAATCAATTGTTTCTTGCTAATTTGACTACAAATTTTATGGATAGGCTTTCATAGATGAATTTTCAAAGTTAGTTTAGATTTAATTCAGAGTTAGAAAAAGATAATCAAAGCTTAGCTATTAAATCTGGTATTTCTTCATGTAATTTTAGATATAAAATGTTGAATACAAAATGTAGTTGGTAGCAGTTGATTTCCCAAAAAAATCCAACATCTTGTTCATCTCACTTAAAAAATTCACACTGCCCTCCACTAATGTGGCTTGCTCACACATTCAAATTAGTGATGGTTTTTTAAAAGGGTTTGTTCTGCCCATAAGCAGTGACAAAATTGCAAATGGTGACCATGACAGAACAAATCAAATGTTGAGGATGCTTAGCATCGGCACAGCTGGATGCAGGTTGCTTCCTATGCATACTTCTCCTGAGGGGATAGGACGGGCTTGATCATTTCGGAAATCAGGATGAGTGGTTACAGGGGTAGGATTGCTTGGCAAAACCCGCTAATTTGTGGCTGAATCATTGCCTTCAGATGGTGTACTTCTATGGGGAGAAACAATGGTTTGATCATCTCTGCAATCAGGACGCACTCTTATGTCTGGCAGCTGGTGATGAGGGAATCATGTGGCAAAGCCAGCTTATCTGCAGAAAGTGTGTTCATTTTTTTTTTTTTTTTTTTTTTTTTAAGTAGGGGAATTATATTGTGCATTGAATTACCATGACCAGAAAATCAGGTGAACACTTGTGCACGACATGGAAAGATGTGGGAAGACATGGCCCTGGAGGTGACCATGTCCTCTGTAAAGAGTACGGATGTAACTTGTAAGACACATTCAGGTTTATTGGCCACGCAATTACCATGACTAGTTGATTTGGTGTCACTTGTGTGTGATGAGGGTTGGTAGCTCAGTGGGAGAGTTTCGGCTCTGCATTCTGTGGTCGTTGGTTCAATCTCCAGTGGGAGAGATCATGGTATACACTGCTGATGAGACCTAATAAGGTTGAAACAGCTGTCCTGTGTTTCCGTATGTCATGCACAAGTGTTCACTGGATTTTCTGGTTGTGGTAATTCAATTCACAAGATAGTGTGTTATCTGACAATGATTCTAGTGAGGATGATCCTGCTTGGATCAACTTCACGCTTTCCTCTCAGTTGCTCTCACTTTCTGGGGAGTATGACTCTGGACAGGGGAACAATTTTATGTGAAGTGAGATCCCATCAACTACCACCGATTGTTAACTCCAGTCATGTGATCTACTTTGAATCATGAGATGCATCTGCCATTTGGGTCCCTGATCTAGACATAGTCCTCCACTTTGTGTGTCTTTTGTTCATGCTGCTGTTTGTGTAAGAGGTAGGCATCAATCCCCTTGATTCCGACATAGTATGTGTGCATCATGTCGGCCAGCCTGAGGAAGATGAAATGTCATCTTTGGGGGTTACATTACGCCAGTACACAACTTCCTGTATGGAACACTGCTTTCTGGCTGTAATGGTTTTTTCAGTTCTGTGTCATATTTCCACAATTCTGTTTTCAGACAGGATGTAGGAAGATTCTTGGCATCACATGGCAAAAACACATCCCCGACCCTGAAGTTTTAACTTCTCTTCCCAGCATCTACACCATCTTGATGCAATCACAGCTTCGTAGGACCAGTCATGTTGTCTGCATGAAAGATCACCACCTCCCGAAGAAACTGCACTACAGCAAACTGTCTCAGGGCAAACACTTCCATGGAGGCTAGAAAAAGCGCTTCAAAGACATATATGAAGGTCTCCATGAAATCACCGTAATAGTCTAGAATATCTGGCACAA
The DNA here is from genome assembly GCA_963585895.1 of Sepioteuthis lessoniana. Lineage (NCBI taxonomy): Eukaryota > Metazoa > Mollusca > Cephalopoda > Myopsida > Loliginidae > Sepioteuthis > Sepioteuthis lessoniana. Next base: position 16,400,445 of record OY757918.1, read on the forward strand.
GACAGAGACAAGTGCCGTGAAGTTGTCAAACATGAAGTGAAAGCCTATGAAGCAAGAAGGAACACATCAACTGAGCAGCACAGGAAGCTTAGAAAAGGCACTACCACATCAGCCTCTGCCACCACCATTCCTTGTTCTCATTGTCCAAGACTCTTTCTTCTGCACACAGATTGACCTCATTAGCCATTTGCATACCCATGGATCTCGTCCTGAATTATAGGTTGATTAGATGGTCTTCATCAACTACAATGAATGAAGAAGAAGGCATATCAGAGAAACAGCTGCACCTCTCAATCTTTCTGAAAGTTTCTAAAACTTTTGCAAGTAAAGGTAATGTCATTGTCAGTTAGCTCATTCGGTGGGCCCCACTTGCAAAAAACAGCTTCCAACTGACAGGCTACAGTAGCAGAGTCCTGGGTCACCATATAGCAAATCAAGAGGGTCCGCAGTCAATGAGAGTTAGGGACTGATCCCCACCATAGTAAGTAATGTCCATTCCCAGCTGGCTCCAATTGGTGTCCACATCCAGTTTTCCCTTTGATTGACACTCCACACATGATCATACCACTAATTTTATGGCTGCTTTGGTTTTGAATGGACTAACTTGTCATGCAAAGTATGCTATTTGTCTTACTCCAGGGTGTCTGCTATGCCAATGAATGTCTAATATCTGGCGCTCCCTCAGGGAAAACATCCAGCAGTATCTCTTTCACCTGTTTAATAGCCTTGAACCATTTCTGTGGCACTCCTGTCAGTTCATCTGCTCCAACCTCACAAGTATTACATCAACAGTCAACCCATATTCTTCAATCAACTGTGAGGGTATTTGAAGCCTCTTTTTAACCAGCATTTCTATTGTGGCCTTTGTTCACACCTTTGCCTTTCCACTCAAACTGTTCTTGAGTCAATGAGGCATGCACAAGGACTCAGTACCACCTTGAGCTACCGAAACTGTGTTATCACCCTGGTTGGTGGCTGCTGAGGTTAGGGTATCACACGTGCTTTCACACATTGTATGATGAAAAAATGGAGCACTTTAGCTTGCTATTTAAGAGCAAAGTTAACACCTTTCACCATTGCATCGAGGTCAGACAAATTGATATGCTAGGAGTCATTGTCTGGATGCAATCTGCATGCATCCTTGATCACTACTTTGTTATCTTCCAACGACACCCTCATAGCAAGGCAGCTTGTGTCAACCTATAAATCCATCTCTTCGCTGGTAGTGCACCATTCTCCTTTTACCGGATTGCTCCACTTGACTCTGGCAATTGTCTCTCACACTATCATCTCCAAAGGAGAATCAGTGAGCACAGCATCCCAACTGTTAGATACTGAGCTAGCTCTAGATGGGGAAAATGACCCACAAGTTTCCCTGCACAGGGAGAATACGTTTTAACAGGTAACAACATGGGGAAGTCCAGGTTTTCTGCTTCCATCAGAGTCCCATTCTCCCCACAGACCTGTAAGCCAAGAACTTTGGCACTATCCTGCAATCACTCAATCCTTACAAACAAATCCAGAATTGGATAAATGCTTCATTACATGTGTTGTTGAGACTAAATTTTTGTTGACACAAATGTCATCCATATATGCTGATGTGACACTCTTGATTATATAGTCTTGAGACATCACTGCATCAGTGATAGATCTCACGTTTAGAATGAGGCAATACCTTTGGCCATTAAATACCGCAGTATGATATGGCCACAATCATTAGTCAATGCAAATATGAAGATACACTCACTTCAAATCCGACAGTGCCTTTCTTGCACCATTCTCTCAGTTTTGCCACACAAATATCAGCATTAGCCATGTACATATTGACAAGCTCATTGAATTCTCTGTTGTCCATAATTGGACCCACTTTGTACTTGTGTTAAATCACTGCCATTTGGAGAACCAGTCTGTTAGGTAGGGTTCGTCTTTCTTCAGGGTAGGGCAACAGCCAGCCATTGAGTATCCAACTCTGAAGTTCAACTTTGTAGCTCCTTTTGACACTTTTGAGAACACTGTACTTTGTTATTGTGCCAAAGCTCTGGCGCCTGTCTTCTCGACCGTTTCCAATTACCAGTCTAATGATCCTACATCTGATTGAACTCCACACAGAAATCTGGCTCATCAAGACAAATTGCTACACAAACGGTTGCTTTTTTTCCAGCAAAGCTCACAACTCCAGCTGGCATGATGGTAACACCATCTGCTGCCCTTATGGCATCATTCCAGACTATAGGGTTAACCCCCAACAACCACCTGTCCATAACCAAAATCTCAATGTGTACTGGTTCTGTGCCATTTATACCCAACTGGACTTGGCTTCACCCACAGCATTTTAGCATTTTTTCATTAGCTGTTAACACACTCACTTCTCCAGGCCTAGCACATAAATCTGCTGACCAGTATCTGTGTACATCTAATGTCCACTAAGGCTGTGCATTTCCTCTTATTCACAAGTATGTTGGTAGTTGGAAGCACCTCATTTTTCATTTTCCTGGGGAATAAGCTTATGCTGATGACTTCTCCCCCAAGGCATTTCCCCTGACACTCTGAGGCAAAATGCCTGGTCTTGTATCAGAAACGTCGCACTATTCGGAGTGACTGTGGTGATTGGTCCATAGCTACCTCTGAGCATCCCAGCAAACAATTCTTGGACAAATGGTTGGGTCCAGAGTACTTATGACAGATGATTTAACTTTTTCGTGATCCAGTTGGCATGCTGCAGACTGGTTGAGTAACAACCACAATCCTTTCAGGTTTCTCAGTGTCACTCATGATGGCCCACACTCAGGTCACTAGTTGTACCACTGTCATGGTATCTATCTGTGATGACACCTGTAGCAGTCTTAAATGTTGTGGTAATCCTAAAATGAATGTGCTGGCTATCTGCTGATCTCCAACTAGCAAATCTAGTCACAACAAGTCTGCAAGATATTCATTCATGATCTTCTCTGGATGAAGTCACTGTGCTACAAATTGATCATATGCATTGAACAAATCAGGACTGTAGGCAGCTATGAGTACCTGTTTTATGTGTGGCAAATTTCCTTTCTCCTCTTTGCTTAGTTGCTGGTACATAGCAAAAGTGCTACTTTGCAGGCGCAATGGCAGTATCAACTCAACACCTGTTCTTTTGCAAAGGTCACAGATCATCTCAACATGATGAATCCACTGTATCACAGGTTTGTCTGTAGCAGCCCCACCAAACACTGGAATCAATTGATTGCCAAACATTCTGTCCGTGATGCAGAAAAAAGAAAAAAAACTAAATGGAAGAACTTCAATTTGCCGAAATGGCTTGTTGTTTGCGGCAGTTGACTTCACCAACAAATCCACTGTTTTGCTTGTCTCATTTCAAAAATTCGCACTTCCCTCTGTTAATGTGACTTGCTTTTTTTCTATTGAGCTTTTTAGTCATACATGCAAATTAGCAATGGTCTTAAAAGGGCTTGTTCCATCCATGCTCAGTGACGGGATTGCAAATAGCATCTGTTATAGAACAGATAACATCTAAGACATTTAGCACCAGGTAAGTTTTGACCCCATTTCATGACACAAAGATATCTTAATACAAAATATTGCCATAGTGATAGTTTACTTTTGTTTTTTGCCCAATAAAATCAAAACTAAAAGTAAGATAAGAAAGCAGTTTCAAGTAATAATCAATGATATATTGTTCTTATTCAAATCTGAAAATAACTTTGGTTCAGCTAGTAGAGTTAAGTATTATGGGTCTTTTGAAAAGTTATTCTCAAGGTCTTAAAAAGTAGATTAATATATTTGACTAAGGGATTGACTTAATAACAATTTTAGGTCATCACTTAGTCAGATTCATTAATTAAAGCAAAATTCTGACAATTAAGAAATTGAAATTAATAAAATTTATTTTTTTTAAGAAAGCAATTTAAATAAACATCTTCTATGTGGTCTGTAAACATAATAATTTTATAGATTAATTTAGAAATGGATTTATCAGGATTAGTGAGTTAATAATCTTAATTGAAATAATCTCATTTTGCTGGGGAGGTAACTCCAGATGTATTAAATGCTAATTATGGAGTGGTTTCCCTTATTTGAAAATAATTTTCTGTGCTATAATGTATTGATTTCTGTATGTTTGTTATTGAAAACAAAAATAGCACAGTGCATTGAGAAATTTTAAGAATAAAGTGATTTCCCATTTAATTTATAACTTAATAATGAGGACCCTGAATTCATGTTCACCTCCAAAGATTTTAACTAATTTTCAATGTTTTGAAAACTCTCATAGTCAATATTCAGAGATATCATTTAAACTGGAAAATTTTATGAACCCAAATAGCCTCATCCAAGATTTAAACTAGAGTTGCCAATTCCATTTCCTATAATACCTGTTATACTAGGCTCACTTCCAATAAGATGTAGTTGTACTGAATATTTATCGCTGCCTCCCACCAGACAGGATTTGATACAACGTCTTTTTTATAGTGGAGGTTCTAGAGAATGGGGTGGTCAGGCAGGAGTCAGGGGTCCTGCCCTGTTTGAGTATTTTGGTTATAAGCTCACTGGGTGCAATGTGAGCCAGATGACTCAACTGGGACTTGAACTCACTAAGTAAAATGTGAGTCTGGCACATATTCCTGCTTATAGCTTGAACTAGACCCAAAGGTCTCGTGCTATGCTGTACTATCAATGATTGTTTGCCCACCTGAAAGTGAGCTGGCTGAAGCCAGGGGCCACTCAGCCTCAAATCTATCACTGACCTTAAGCCCCATCTGGTACGAGTGCCAGATGACCTGACTTAAAAGCAGGTACAGTGAGCATAAATGCCCTGTTACTGATTTGTTTTTAAATCTTATCTTTGTTTTTATTTGATCTATACAAATTTTGATTTTGTTAAAGGGACTCAATTACTTTTCAAGAATCCATATCTTTTCATTCTACAAGTTTATTGTATTGAACCAGAACAAATGCCAATAAGTTATAAGGATACCATGTACTAAGTTGTATTATATTTTCTCTGATTATTTTTTTTTTCATATCTACATTATAATGATTTAATTTTTGTTTCTATTTTAGCATTAAAAAATGGCAAGATTTTAGTAACCATAACACTGTTAAAATGCTTAGACTTCTTTTTTTAAGCCATATATATATAAAATCTGTTTTTACTAAATTTGTTTGTCTGTTCACCTGAAAATATCATGCCGATGTAAACAGAGAGAAAGTAGGTACTCAAACACAAACAGAGCATTCTATGTTGAGTGTAAAGCAAACCTCTGTCTTGAGTGTTCACTCATAATATCACTACTACTCTTAGCTGAAAATCTAGATTTGCTTTCTTTTTTCTTTGTTTGTAACAAAAGCAGATACAGTTTTTCTTTTTACATATGTTTTTAAGTTTACATATTAACTGGAACACCAATTCATCGTATCAGTTCCCTGTTTATTTTTTTGTTTTTTTTAAATAGCATTTATCAAATAATCGCTTTCTTCTTTGGTAATATTGATATGTTAGTCTTCTTACTTACTGAGCATGAAAGATTTAAATGAAAGATTGTCAACTGGAAAGGAAAATGAAGGATAAGCAAAGAAAGCCTGAGACAGAACAACAGCAAAACATAGTTCAGACTTTTCTAAATAGACAACGGAGAAATACGAATAAAATAGACATGCAGAAATTGCCCATCTTCAAACAGCAAAACAAAGTTCCAATTTTTCTAAATAGACAACGGGGAAATATGAATAAAATAGACATGCAGAAATTGCCCATCTTCAAACAGCAAAACATAGTTCCAATTTTTCTAAATAGACAACAGAGAAATACGAATAAAATAGACATGCAGAAATTGCCCATCTTCAAACAGCAAAATATAGTTCCAATTTTTCTAAATAGACAACGGGGAAATACAAATAAAATAGACATGCAGAAATTGCCCATCTTCAAACAGCAAAACAAAGTTCCAATTTTTCTAAATAGACAACGGGGAAATACGAATAAAATAGACATGCAGAAATTGCCCATCTTCAAACAGTAAAACATAGTTCCAATTTTTCTAAATAGACAACAGAGAAATAGGAATAAAATAGACATGCAGAAATTGCCCATCTTCAAACAGCAAAACATAGTTCAGTCTTTGTAAATAGACAACAAAGAAATACAAATAAAATAGACATGCAGAAATTGCCCATCTTCAAACAGCAAAACATAGTTCAGTCTTTGTAAATAGACAACAGAGAAATACAAATAAAAGACATACAGAAATTGTCCCTCTTTAAACATTAAAAAGATGATAGTAAACACAAGAACAAGTCAATACTAAACATGATTTGAATGGAAGAACTACAAGATAACCAGAAATACAAAAAGAAATATAACAAAAGAATTATGCACAGCATTTGCTAACATAAATTTACTTTCATACTTACAGGTATATTTAATAATCCTACATAATTGACATCTAACAAACTTTTCTTAAGTGTGTAAATCTCTCGCAAATTTTTATACCTTTTAAAAACTTCACACACATATATGCCATAAAGGATTCTTCAAGAGACGACACCTTCATTCACTCATTTTATATCTCATTTCTTTGTATATTTTCTTTTCGATTTAGTTTTGTTCTGTTGATAAAATATGTTGAGTTTTTAATTGTTTTTATATTCATTCTAAAGAGAAAACAGCATTTCTTTTACTGATATTCCTCAACAAATTAGTATCCTCAATGTTGAACACAAACTCTATTTTTATATATTCAAAACTTTTAACAAAATATACAACTCTAAGTTTACCATTACAAATGTATGATCTCTATAAAAAGGAAAAAGGCGGCCAGGCAAAGACAGAGATAGCAAGAAGGAATTTAGACTGAATAAATAACAGAGAAATACAAATGTAATAAGTGCAGAGAAATTGCCCATTTTCAAACGACAAAAAATGTGAGAACGAGTCAATACCAAACATGGTTTGGATGGAAGAAATGCTGCAAGATAGCAAAAAACACAAAAAGAAGTTGCTGCAAAGCTTGAAATGAATAAAGAATTATTCTAAGGTGATAGAATGAATCACAAGAAGAAACTTGAGTCAGGCTCCAAGTAGAAAGATGATCATCTCAAAAAATACTAAATGAAAGGTAACCAACTGTAGTGGTAAATATAGGGCTCTTCTTGGTTACTCTTGGCTTAATGAGTAGAGTGTTTGCCAATGGTCCTGGTGACCGGGGTTCAATCCCAGGTCAAGTCATACCAAAGACTCAAAAAATGGTACTTGATGCTGCCTTGCTTAACACTCAGCATTATAAGGTTTAGATCAAGAGTAAAGTGGAGCAATCCAGGGAATGGAGTAGTGCCTTCTCTTACACATCGGTGTAGTCACTATTTAAAAGGGAGATTTTGGTTCACCCTCAACTAAAGTCGCCAACTTTACTTTTACTTTATTGATGTAGAAAGTAAAGAATATCAATTTTAAAAGAATACGAAGAAATACAACGCTTATGCAAAATAGAAGAAATGCATTATTTCAAAATAAGTTAATGATTGTATTTTTCCTGTAGAAAATTTTTTGTCCAAATTATGTGGTCTTATATTGTTTGCTATTTCTATAATACTTGTGATTTTTTCTTTTTTTTTTTTTTTTTTTTTCCATTGGAGCCTCCATCAGACAGTAAATTTAATAATCACTAGTGCACAAATAAGATGCTACTGTCTAATCTATGAGAGCCCCCAACGTATCTAGGTGTCATGGTGGTGTAATGGTTAAAGCACTGGACAGTGGAATTGTAATAAGTGGGTTAAACTCCGTTCGCACTATTTCATTCACTTTCGGGCAAATACCCTTGGGTAAGGTATGAACCCCCTTATCCCCCCTGCTATGGGTTAAAGTACCACTACTGTCCTTCTAGAATGATGGATTTGGCATTAAATAACCCAAGAAGGTTGATATGCCATTAAACCACAAAACCAAACCAAACCCCAGCATCTCTTCATGGTTTTATGAATAATAAGGAATCCAAATGACAAACATTTAACATTTTTTCGTTCAAACATCAGATGCTCTGGGTATATAAATAATCTCATCATTTTTTATGGGTACTTATTCTACTTATAAGGAGGAGGTAACTTGATATTCAGCTTAATGGCTACTGAAGATGGCCTTTAAACAAGTATTCAGAATTTTTCTTTTTAAATTCTTTTTATTTAACCCAGAATTTACTTTTCTTATACCCTTTTTTATATATTAGGGAGAAAAAAAATTAAATCTTGGCTTTAATTCAAAATTTAATTCATGTCGTTTTATTATATTTGCAAAATTTATTTTTTTATCATATTTAATCCACATTTATCATAACAGCCAATTTAAGTAGAAGATACATAATACTATAACTTACGGGTTATTTTCTTGAATTTCTGTTAGTTTATTCAGAACTATTTGCAAATTATCTCCCTTTAGTAATCATTATGCAAATTTTCCAGTAAGCAACATCGTCAATTACTTAAATTTCCGTCTTAATTTAAAGGAGAAAAAATACTTTCCTCTTATTTTGATTCAAGTTAATATACATAATTTTAGTTTATAAAGTATTTAAACCCTTATCGTGTACAAGCATTTAAAAGAGGAAATAAATAAAAGCTACATTTTTTTTGTTTTAAACAAATCTAAAGCTTTGTTCTTGACAATGAAACAAAGAGGCCAGTTTCAAGTCTAAATCTTGACTAGTGATTTTCTGGTTCATTTCTTTATTAGTGTAATGTAGTATATTTGTACAATTTTATATTTTCTCTAAAAATAATATTCCTGATATGTTGTAAATTTGCTGATATTTTATGATTTTTTAACACCTGATGAAACAAACCTTTGTTATTTTTCCTCACTGCTCCAAATTGACCCACAGTGGTAATACCTGTTAGGGTCCCATATTCAAGTTTAAATAGATCTGTTCAATAATAAAAAAATGAAACACAGCCAAATCAGATGGGGAGGGGGCTGTAGAATACACCAAATGCTTCTCTGCAGAGGTGTAAGATCTCCCCCCCCCCAACAAGTGTCGTGGATATGACACTAAACAATCTGATGGTGAGGCTCCAATCTTGGAAATTTGGGGAATGTGGAGTACCCCTTCATTGCCATTGCTCCCAGGTTCACTCTGACCTGGAATCATAGGACCTGATAGGATCCTTTCTATGGGTCAAATAAAACAAACTATGTGCAAACAAATGACTGATGTTAAATTGTTATGTACCAATACTTGAAACCATTTAAATGTGTGCAAACAAGAGCTCAGGATCTTTTTGAGAATCTTATCTACAAAATGTGATTACAGATATATATGTGTGTGTGTGTGTGTAAAGAGGATTTGCCATTAAATAACCTAAAAATGTTGATATGCCATAAAACCCAACCAAACGAAACAAAAATCAAAAACTCCTAAATAACTACACAAAAATATAATATATGAACATATTAATGCAATTAGCAAACCTCTCAGCATAAATTAACCCCAAACGAATTGTCATGCCATTAACATCAATCAATATTGTATTTGTGTATTCATTTTATCTATTTGACCACATTATTGAAAAAAATATTGTTGAATATTTTAAAGAGTTAGAAATGTAAATTCTATTGCTCAATTATCTAAAAAAAAAAAAAAGAAGCAAATTGTATCTGGCAAACATTTTTGAACTTCTCACATCAGATAGAGAAGTTTGAATGCTCTCTTTTATAATTATATCAATCAATATAACTGAAGCATTTTTTAATATAAAATTTTCTTTAAAATATTATATATTCTTATTTTATTATGAATATACCTTGCCCAGTTAGCTGGGACTGTAGAATACACCGACTGCTTCTCTGCAAAGGGGTAAAACACTCCTCTGCCAGCGAGTGTCCTGGATATGACACTAAGCAATCTGATGGTGAGGTTCCAGTGATGCTGGAGCTTTGGTTAATGCAGAGCACCCCTTTATTGCCATCACTCCCAGGTCCACTCTGGCCCAGAGTGGTAGCACTTGATAGGGCCCTATCTATGGGTTAAATAGAACTAAACTGTGTACTTATGCTAAATTGAATTGTTTGAATTAGAACTGTTTGACTAAACTGAATAGCTTGAAATAGAAATGTTTTTGACAATTAAACTGTGTATCCATGGTAAACTGAATTGTTTGAAATATAACTGATTATTTGTATAAAAATGAATTTGGCATTAAAAAACCTGCAAAGGTTGATATGCCATAAAACCCGAACAATCAACAATGGCCCATTAGCTAGTGAGTAGAATGTTTGCCAATGGCCAGGGAGACCAGGGTTCAATTCCAAGTTGAGTCATGCCAAAGACTCAAAAACGGTACTTAATGCCACCTTGCTTAACACTTAGTATTATAAGGTACAGATCAAGTGTAAAGTGGAGTAATCTAGGAAAAGAAGTAGCACCCGCCTCTACACATTGGTGTAGTAGCTAATGAAAAGGGAGCCTTTAGGTCACCCTCAACTACAGTCACTAATTTTTACTCCTTTATATTAGGTTTGTCTTATCAAACAGTTTTAAATCAAAAAAAAGTATTAAGAGATCCTGACATTAAAAGATAAATAGTTAAAAGAAAAAAAATTAACAATGGTAATCTATAAACAGTGATCATAAAAACAAAGATTTATGAAAAGTAACAGACCCTAAATGAGAAATTAATAATTTTTACATTCAGAGACTAACTTGATTTTTTTTTTTTTTTTTTTTGGTTGTTTAAATTTTGCTCTATGTAAATGTATCAATGGTATTTAAATAAAATCATTTGTGCACAATAAGTCTTCATAATTCTACTTTATTTTCAGAAATTACTAATTTCATTTTCACCAAATATCTTTTTTGTCCATCTATTTATCATTGCATAGCTCAAAGATGGTTTGAGCAATGCCTACAAAACTCTATTGTTAACAATGAGACCCCAGAGCATGTTTTGAGCAGATTAGTTTTGGAAAATCACAAAATTTATTTTTTTCTATTTTGCAAGTTTCAATTTATAATACAAGATTAATGCTAAACATGGCCTCTTTATGATCAAATTAACAAAAACCAAATCTTATATTTTTGATCTGAGTAAAAACTAATGTTAACCTTTGTTTCTGGTTATCATAAAAACAAAACTTGAAAAATCATATTGTTTATATTTGTAATACTAGCAGTGACTGCTTAAGAGTGATAAATGTTATCATCTTATATAAGTTTTGATAAAATCATAGTTCAATTTGTTTTGTTATATACTTGAATATGATAATGCAAGGGAGGAAAGGCTGACTTGACACGGACGACAGTGTAATGCTTGTCTTTTCACAGGGTGGTGGGAAAAAGGATAAGAAATAATGTATGGGAACATACATGACAATTTTGGAAGAAAGATTTACAGTATAAATATTCATTTCGGCAAGACTCAAATTTTCTAGTTCAGAGTTTGAGGAATAGACTTATTGTTTGTCCATAGGACTTTACAAACTCCACAAATTTTGGAGCAGCTCCCAATCTTTCTCCTCCCTTAAATTGAAGCTGAATACCCTCCATGCTTTTTTTTTTTCCGGCTTAAAAAAAATGAAATAAACAGGGCTGCTCCTTTTCCTACTCCATCAATATCATACATAATCTGTTTAAAAAAATTCAACAAATTCACAACTGTATTTTCAAACAAGTCACGCATTTCTCAATACCTAAATTAACATGTTAAGTGTTGAATAATTGGAAGGTTGGAAAATCTTATGAAAAGTTAATCAGGTTGGGAGTGGGATAAACTAGGGAAGAATGGGAAAATCTGATGTTACTTGCTAAATTCAACTAAATAAAAAATATTAATTGAAATTTTTATTCTAAATATTCTAATTTTATTCATGAAAAGTTTGAAAAAGATTTTGCATATTCACCCCCCATACCTGATTTAATTTTTTAAAAATATGATTGAATCATTATTACTCATTAAATATCAAGAATTTAAGATTGGATTTTAAAAGTAAATTCTCAAACTTAATCTAAATCTACTTCCACAGAAAGAAAGCAATATTTTAAATTTCATATTGACTCGAAATATAAAGAATTAAAAATTTTCATTGAAATGAGGATAAGATTTTTTTTTAATAATTTGTTGGGTTTTTTTTTTGGGGGGGGGGATCCTAATTATCTTTTTAGTAAAACTAAGGAAAAACTTTATTAAATTTTTAAAATAGGGTATTATGAAAAAGAAAAAGATAATTTTGATGAACAATTTTCAAAACCTGTAAAAAAAGAAAAAAAAAATTAATCAACAAAATTTGTATGAATATTATTTTATTGATAAATTCTTTTATATTATGAAAAAAGATGGTAGAAAATGTTGATATAAAAAAAAAAAAAAGAACCTGAAATATCTTCATTTGAATATTTGTTTAGATTTCTGAGAATGTCACGTTTTACAATGAAATTTCCAATTTTTTTCTTTTTCTCTGGGTCAGATAAGTCCCCTCTCATCCGTTGCAGATAAGGTGTCATTACCAATTTTTTTATTGTGTGTGGGTGGGTTTGACGTGGATTTAGAATACACATTGTCAAGTCGTTTATATTGATTTGCTTCTTTCTCGCTATATTGGGGCAAGTGGACAATATCTGTCTTATAAGACTTAGAGAAGAAATTTTATATTGAATTCTTTGTCGAGTAAATTTATTTATTTATCTAATGTCTTATCAACCTTCATAGAACATCAGTGATACTATTTAACCCATAGTTGCAGAGATTAGGGGTTCATACCTTTTCCAAGGGTATTAGTCCAAAAGTGAACATAATAGCATGACTAGAGTTTGAACTAACTTACTCCAATGCTGCAGTTCACCCATCACGTCATGGGGATTCCTCGGGAAATTTCGTGTAGACATTTTAAAAATGCTTTGGTCTATTATTAATGTTTTCATTACTGTCAGTTTTTGCTTTATTATTTTATTCCTGGCAATTTTTTATTTTTTCTTACTAACACTGGTGGGCTTTCATTGGAGTCTAAATGACAGCAAGTCTCTTCAGGTTTCCAGGACTCTTCAGAGTATTCTCAGTGTCTGGAGGGTCTCGATTCTTCCTCTGATTTTCATTTCCTCCAGTCTTTTTTCAAAGCTTTTAGAGTCTGTTCCTAGAGCACCAACTAAAATCGGTATCACCGTCACCCTCATGTACCACAGCTTTTTAGTTCTCTGACAAAGTTCAAGTATTTGTCTATCTTTTCACTTTCTTTTAGTTTTACTCTGTGGTCCGCCAGGACAGCAAAATCCGCTAGACGACAATTAACACTAGGTCGACTTGTATTTTGGTCGGGATTAAGTGATCCGTTTATATCTCAAAATCCCTGAGAATTTTATGCGTCTCATTCTCTTGGATGAATTCTGGTTTATGCATATATCATTTGATATTATGGTCAAATTTCAATCTCTTGGCTAATTCCTGGTGGATGACATTTCCCAACCAGTTGTAATTTTTCTTGTACTCCTTTTGTGCAAGTTTGCTACATTCATATGATTAACCTTTTCATCTCTTTTTCCACATTACCTACACTTGCTGTTCTATTGCATTTTATCAATCTTGTATAAGTGAATGTTGCAAACTAACACGAAAGGAGTACAAGATTAAGTACAACTGGCTGGGAAATGTCATCCACTGGGAATTAGCCAAGAGATTGAAATTTGACCAAAGGATAGAGGCACAAACCAGAATCCGTCCCAGAGAATGAGACACAGTGGTTAATATGCCATAAAACTCAACCAAACCAAAACCAAAACCTTTCAACAAAATTTGTCTTATTCATATGGCTGTGTTTTTTTTTGTTTTGTTTTTTTATACAGTTTATTTATTCAAAAATATTTATAATTTGTATAATAATATGTATAATTTTTCAAAAACATACTCAAAGTGGTATATTCCTAACTAGTATTTGGATGAAAGCACTTGCTCAAATTTATGATGACCTTGAAAAAATTTAACCAGCTCATTTGCCTAATGGATAGTGTTTGCCAATGGTCTGGGAGACCTGAGTTCAATCCCAGGTCGTGTCATACCAAAGACTTGAAAAATGGTACTTGATACTGGCTTGCTTAACACTCAGCAATATAAAGTATGTATCAAGGGTAAAGTGGAGCAATTCAGGGAAAAGAGTAGCACCATCCCCTACATCTCGGTGTAGTAGCTATTGAAAAGGGAGCCTTCTGGTTGCTCTCAACTATGGTCGCCAACTATATATCTATATGCTATAAACAGTCCAGTCAGCTAGGGCTATAGACTACACCAACTGCATCTCTGCAGAGGGGTAAGACTGTCCCTCACCCCACCCTGTAATGTGTCCTGGATATGACATTAAACCATCTGATGGCAAGTCTCCAGCCTTGGAGATTTTGGGAATGCAGAGTTCCTCTTTATTGCCATTACTCCCAGATCCACTCTGACCTGGAGTCATAGCACCTGATAGGGTCCTATCTATGGGTCAAATAGAACAAACTGTGTGCAAACAAATAACTGATGTTAAACTGTGACTGTTATATAACACTACTTGAAACCATTTAACTGTGTGCCGAAAAGAGCTCAGGTTTAAGAATGTTAATTTAAAAATGTGTTTACAAATCATATATATATCTAATATAGATGTATAAAGATGATTTGGCATTAAATAACTTACAAATGTTGATATGGCATAAAATCCAACCAAACTAAAGCTATAAAGTTGCAGTGACACCAATGGAAATTTACTAAGCTTTTTGCTTAGATGTGGCACAAGGCCATATGAAAGGGGCACCCAATGAGACTCGAACTCACTCGTGTAGGTTTGCTAGTCGAGCTTGCTAACCATTACACCACCAAAGGCGCCTTGCAGTGACACCAATGTGGATAATAATTCATTGGATTTAAATTCTTCACTTCACTATAAACACATTTAAAGGCAGCTTCCTGTGACCATTGAGCTTAATATGAAGCCACATCCTACTTATAAAATTTATACAATAATTGTAAATAAAGTGAAGTAATTGATAATAGTTTCTTTTTTCCTTGAAAAAATATTGTGTTTAGCATGAATGCAGACCCAACATTACTAAGTTGCAAATTCTATTATGAATTGCTTTATTCTCTAAGTCATAACATTCAATTGTCCTAATAAAAATCAGATCATTATAATAAAATTTAACGAGCAAAACTTTGTGTTTAATATGAAGAGGATGGGTGAGAAAGTAAGCGAATTTGTTTTACATGGGTCACAATTTACAGTTGTTTTTGTTCTGCTAAGTATAAGTAGAAAGATTTTGAAAAGTTTAAGAAAAATCTTTTGGTTTTTAACATTTTTTTTTTTTTCTTTGGTTGATATGCCATAAAACCAAACCACTATAGGTTATTTAATAGCAAATCCTCTTTATAAATATATATTAAATATATATGATATGTAAAAACACTTTGTTAAAGTTTTTAAATGAGTCAAAGTTCATCCTTTGGCACCCAGTTAAATGATTTTAAGTATTACTATGCATCACCAACAATTCGATTAAACATAAATCATTTGTTTATACACGGATAAATGATGAAACAGTTCTATTTTTAAAAAAATTCAATTTAGCATAAGTCATTTGTTTGCATTCAGTTTAAATGGCAAATAGTTGTATTTGACCCATAGATAGGACCCTATCAGGTGCTACTACTCTGGGCCACAGTGGGCCTGGGAATGATGGCAATGAAGGTATACTTTGCATTCCCCAAAGCTCCAGCATTACTGAAGCTTCACCATCAGATTGTTTAGTGTCATATCTAGGATACTTGTTGAGGGAGTCTTACCTTTCTGCAGAGAAGCAGTCAGTGTATTCTTTAGCGCCCACCACTTTTTTTGTCTAACATGGTATTTACAGAAAGTCTGTATTTGTAAGGCATCAAATTGATTGATTTTAACGACGTATTAACTCATTTAAGATTATTTATGGCTAGAGGTTAGGGAGTCACGTTCATTGTACCTTCATATTTGCTGGTTTCTTTCTTTGTTTAATAGCATATCAGCCCGTGGTGTAATGGTTATCGTCATAGGAAATGGACACGGCGACATGAGTTCAAATCCTGGACGAGACTGATTGCATTTCACATCGCCCTAATACCTTTGGGAAAGGTATGAATCCAATTATTCTCCCTCCAACTATGGGTAAATAGTAGGGCAGACTAGGTTCTTCGGCCTTGGTGAGGCAACTAGTCTAGGAGAAGGAAAACTCTGAATTCAAACCTGTTAAACTTCGCTTAAAAATTGACCTTGTGTCATATCCTGCCCGAGCGGAGGGGTTGGTAAATATGATAGCATATCAGCCTCCATGGGTTATTCTTGTGATATAACAAAAGGTTACTGAATGAGAAAGAAGAAGCGTGAAGAAGGTACCCACTGTTCGTGGTGACTATTTAGTCAGCTTTATTACCCCCACCTCTCCAATGTCCAGTGTATTCATGAGGAATGGACATACCCATTAATGTTCACTGGTAGGGTATATAACAATTATTTAATGCCAAAGCCATCATTGTAGAACAGCTATGATACGATTTAAACCCATAGCTGGGAAGATAAAGAGGTTCATACCTTTCCCAGAGGCATTAGTCTAAAAGTGACTTAATAGCACGACTTGAGTTTGAACTTGCTTACTTTGATACCTTAGTCCAGCACTTTAACCATTACACCACGGGTTTCCCTTTCATCAGTTAAGATTAATCAAATTACTTATTTACTTTGATGTATAGCCGCATACATATACAAATATAAGCAGAAACATAATCAAACATAATATACGAACTTTAATGAATGAACGAACACACATCTTTATAAAAATATATCTCTCACACTTTATTCTCGAAAGGGTTGATGTTGGTTGTGTGTGAGAGGTGAGTTGGAGACAGGGACAGACTGTTATTTTGACCCAAAGTTCTTCTGACCACAGCAGCACTTCTTCTTCATCTTGGCTGGGTTGCTCAACCATGGGTCATTGAGGGCCCAAAGCCCTCTGTCTACCGCTGGCTCTCAATTCAGCATCTTGTCTCCAACTGACTTGAACCACCCCCTGGCACCTGGTTATATAATTGTTTCATGCCCACCTGCTTCCGCTGTTCTTCCACTTATTTACACAGGTGCATCTCTTGATTGACGGCTTGGTCAAGGGTCAAATTGTTACAACTTTACTACTTTAATTTCACTCTATAACAGCAATCTAACAATTATTTATTCTATTTAGTATTCAAAATACATTTGAATAGACCCACGAGAACCTCTAAAAAAGAAGGAACTTTGCCTAGTTAGATTATCTGCTGTAGTAAAGTTGATACAGTCTTTATTTCTTGAATGGTTTTTGTTTCTTTTTAATTATAAAAAATAATCAGCAGATAGTCTGTAATTTCATTTTCTATAATAATCTTATTTATATACAACAATTGAGTTGATAAAAAAAAGAGTAAATATGACATTTAAAAAAAAACCCAAAAAACAACTTAATAAAACTTTATTTACTCCTGATTCTAAAGCAGGGGTTTCAAACACCCACACTGCAAACTACTTTTCTCTGGCACACAGCAGAACAATTTTCATGACTAATATTTTCGTAAAACTTGGTAATTTTTCCCTCGCCCATGACCACATTTCTCTCCCGAGATGGGTAGAATATACTTTAATATTTCTGACACTTGAAGATCAAATGCTGAAAAGTCGAAATGATCTTATTAAGAATTTTTTTTTTTTTTTTTTTTTTTTTTTTTTTTTTTTTTTTTTAGAATATAAAATAAGAACATTGAAATTTACATCGGCTTTTTTCTGAGACCTTTTGTAGTGGAGGCGTAACTCACTGAACATGAGGAAATATTTTTTTTAAATAATGTAGATTAAACCACACATTTTAGCATTGGGGTGTACTTGATGACTGATAACTAATGCCATGACATAAGAAGAAATAGATTTATCAACTCATATTGGAAGGGGTACCTGAGATGACAGACAAAACATACAAATAGAAAATCATAGATGTTTTGAGAGCCGTTTATTATCTAAACAAATTATATCTGCAATTTCTTTAAATGTGATAAAATTTTGAATTTTGCTTTTACTTTCCATTTTGATGATATTTATAATTCATTTTGTTTCAATTTACTCATGAAATACTATACAATAGGAAAAACAGAATTTATCAAAAGTAAAAACGAAAAAAAAGAATTTATCAAAAATAAAAATGGAATCAACAAAAATTCTAAACAGAAATTTTGTGCTAATTTACATCTTCCACTTTCATAAGTATTCATTTTGATAAAATAAATTGCAGTTTATCAGTTGGATTGTAATCAGCATTATAAACTGATGGAAATGACGCCCTTTTATTTTTGGTGTTCACTGTGCCCCCTTTTCTTAGAACATATTGACCCTTTTGAATCTTGACACTCCAGCTCTAAACTCTATTTTTTCCCCCTTGAAAATGATACTTCATGTACATTCAGTGAAAAAAAAAAAAAATGCGATTCTGTACCCAAAGTAATAATTTATATCCACTTTTGAATCCTCCCCTCATCCTTATTTTATTTTACTATTTGTAAACATTTGACAATTGTACTTTATCTATAAGTGGAACCAGTGTATTGCCAGTTTGATTTACTAACTAAATGAAATTTATCATTTATATCATTTAGGGTATTGACATCAGCTTTATTGTTATATATAAAAAGATTATAGTTAGGGGAGAACATTTAAGAATAAAGAAGTCTCTAAGAAGCAGCACATATGTTAGGCTGTAGCGACCTCTTGAGTAAACCAAATATATAGTTGAATACAATATGGGAACCAGTAATTAAAAAGGCTTGGTTAGATTAAAAAAGAAAAACATTAATTGCAATATGAGCAAAAAGAAAAAAATTATTATTATTATTATTATTATTAATAATGATAATAATAATAATAATACTACAACAACATCATCTAGATAAAAACATTAGGTTTATAAGTCCCAAAAATTCACTTTGAATTGTCCAATCGGACCCATAGCATAACAGATATAGGTGTTTAGTTTATACATTTCTTAATGAAATCATCTGGAGGTCACAGGTTCAATCCTGATTACGGGCGAAAATAATAAGGAATATTTAACATAGCTTAACTCTTGTAGCCGGTCATGGTTAATGGAATTAGAATAATCTACCCCTCCTCCTAGATTAAATAAAAGGGTTCAGTTTGAAGTTCTGTGAAGATTTCTCAGATTCAACATGAAAGCTCTCATGAAACACTTGAAGAAGGGCGTAGGGCGTATCGGCTAAAACAAGATGAAGATGATAGTCTGAAAATTCTAAATAATATCAAGCCTCATTTAAAATTCCAGACAAAATTAATCCTGTTTTTACTAAGTAATATTTGGCCTTATCTACTATTGGCAATATTGTTTGTCAAATACTAATCAACAATTATAAAATAAAGCCAAATTTCATGAATCTGAAATTTTTTGTATCACATGATAAAAAATATCAATAGGCCAGAAGTGACATTTTGAATTTATGCTATCCAAGTTTTAGCTGTTCAGAATTTTCACTTATTAGAAACTTTCTGAGTTGCAATAATCTATTTCATATCGTATACAGATTAATCATAATGTAATATGTGTGTATGGTCGTCTGACAATCTCCTAATTTTTATTTTCATCGGACATCAATCACTCATTAATGTTATTTTTCATGTTGCTTTAAGTATTTTTTTAATAACCATCAGAAGGTAATCAATTTATATTCAGTGTCAAATCTTTACTGTTTCATTGAATGTCTTTGTTAGCCTATCATCTTATTTATGACTATCAAATTTTCTGTGGTTACAGATGAGCTGATAGAATATGTTTTTGTGTTAGTTTTTGAAAATCCCAAAAGGTTAGTTAAATAGTGTTTTATCTTTAAAGTAAATCCCTACTCATAAAACAGTTCCAGTCAATGAAAAATCAAAACTTAAAATTTACATTTGTATTAAAAGCAATGACCACCAAAGGGTTATAAACATTAACCTCTTGGTGATATTTATTAACTTAAAATTCTTTTCAAAATCAAGTTTTGTTTGGTTTGGTTTTATGGCATATCAACCATTGTAGGTTATATAATGCCAAATCCTTTTTATACATATATGTTAAATATATATGATTTGGTTTGGTTGGGTTTTATGGCATATAAAACATTGTAGGTTATTTAATGCCAAATCCTCTTTATTCATATACATCAAATATGTATGGTTTGGTTTGGTTTTATGGCATATAAACCATTTTCGATTATTTAATGCCAAATCCTTTTTATACATATTTATTAAATATATATGATTTAGTTTGGTTTAATGGTATATCAACTATTGTAGGTTATTTAATGTCAAATCCTTTTTATGCATATATATTAAATATATGATTTCTAAGCACACTTTTAAGATAACATTTTTAAATGAGTCTGAGCTTCTTTTTTTTTCACACAGTGAAATGCTTTCACTTATTTCTATCTAATATGAATAATTCCATTCACTATTAATCATTTGTTTGCACACAGTTTAATATTTTCAAGTATTGCTATGTATCACTAACAATACAATTACCCATCATTTGTTTACACAGAATTGAATGGTCAAACAGTTCTATTTCTAACAATTCAATTTAGCATAAGTACACAGTTTAGATGTCAAGCAGTTCTATTTGACCCATAGATAGGATAGGACCCTATTAGGTCCTACCACTCTGGGCCACAGTGGACCTGGGAGTGGTGGCAATGAAGAGGTACTCTGCATTCCCCAAAGCTCTAGCATTACCGAAGCCTCACCAACAGATTTTTCGATGTCCTATCTAGGACACTCATTTGGGGAGTCTTATCTCTTTGCAGAGATCCAATCGGTGTATTCTACAGCCCCAGCCAACTGGGCCAGAAATCAACTTTGTTACTAGGCTGAATTTTTAACTGTAGAATAGGTTTTTAGCTAGTTTCTGTATAACTGAAATGTACCAGGTCAAGTAATTCTCTACTCATTTTTTTTAATGGGGTATTTTGAAATATATTCTTAACCTTTAGAAAGCTTTGAGGTATGAACACTATATGTTTAAAAATGATCATATTACTATTTGAATAATTTTTTTTCAATTTCAAACAGAGAGCAAAATATTTTTTTCTTTTCTGATTGAATTTATGATGAATTAAGATTGTTTATCTGAAAAGTAAAAATATTTCTCTTTTTCATGTGCATTCTGAAATGACAAATTTCTGAATTCAATTTATGAGATTTTATTGAAAAGAAATAAAAGATTTGACAGGAATTGGAAATGGGGGGAAATTTTTTTTTTCTTTTGGTAATATTGTAATACTGATCTTTTTATATTTGGACAGGATTGTTGTTATTGTTCAACCCAAACTTACTGCTGTTTTTCTTATTATTATTCATAACAACAAAGATTGTCATCTTTAAAGTAAATTATCCTTAAACTTGCAGAGTTCCTAACAGCTGTCCATAGTGCTTCTATTTAGGAAGGAGTGAATGATTCTAATTAGTATTTCATAGTAATTTAAGAAATGATAATCAGTTCAATGATTGAATCCTTACAAAACTATCAGTCAGTTAGAAAAATTGAAGTGACAATTTCTTTATTCTCTAATTTAAAGCATATCAAGTGTATTTTTTTAACAAATATCTTGCTGTCATGTGTTGTTTTTACTATGTTGCAATTTCATACATATAAACGCATAAGAATCAAAGTAATATATCAATAGATATCCCTAAAAGATTTCAAGAACTGAAATTCTGAAATAACCACCCACTTAATGCAGATCATACTGGCTCATTGGTCTAGTGGGTAGAGTGTTTGCCAATGGTCTGGGAGACCTCAATTCAATCCCAGGTTGCATCATACCTAAAACTTTAAAAATGGTACTTGATGCCTCCTTGCTTAACACTCGGCAATATAAGGTACGTATTAAGGGTAAAGTGGAGCAATCCAGGGAAAGGAGTAGTGCCCTCCCCTACACCTCGGTGTAGTAGCTATTGAAAAGGGAGCCTTCTAGTTGCCCTAGACTAAGGTCGCCAACAACTAATGCAGATCAAACTAGATATCCTTGAGTAAAGAAACTTTGAAATCTTTATTTAGTATTGTATAACTTATTACAAAGTTTAAATTTTAGATGTAAAAAATAAATAAATAAAATTTCCCCTGTTGTATTTATAAATTTGTTTTCAATTGGTTTTGCTGCTTTTTGATGATAAAAATTGATACAATTTATTGGGAAAAAAATCCCTTAAACCCAAATTGATTTTTTATCCTATTTTCTCATTAGTCATCTTTACTATTGCATCTTATTGGAATAACACAGAGAGAGAGAGAGAGAGAGAGAATCTATCCATCTCTTTTATTTAATGTTACATATATAAGAATATTATAATTAATGTAATTTTTAAAAGCAAATGGCTGTTCACCACATTTGATTAATTAACTACTTTGACTTTTCTTAATTTTGTTGCTTTTTTATGCCACATTCTTATATATAACATTTAATTAGCTTAATATTTCTTAAGAGATTGCATCTGCTTTCTTTTTCTTTTTTATTTATTTATTTATTTATTTATTTAAAAAAAATTCCCCATTTATGAAACAACTTTGAATAAACCAGAAAAGAATTAAATTAATATTGTTACAAATGAAATAAGTTGGTGTGTGATGTACACAACACAAGAAAGAATTCCTGTAGATAGAAAAGAATTGTATATTATCAACTCTAGGTGACCATTTAGTCTGCTTAGAATATCTGCTGTTACTAAGTCCTGTGTATGATACTAAGCAAAGGTTGGTAGATTACTATTTTGCTAGAAAACTAATAGCTAGTATTTTTCAGCTAATAACGGAGGGAGACAATCATTAGCTTTTATGGTTTATACTATCAAATACCTTCTATTTAGAATTAGTTTACTGATTAATCTTTTTGATTCCAATTGTAGAAATGTTAAAAATATATGTTTCTTATCTCACTTTATGATATTAGTTTAATTTGGCTTTTCACTTCTTATTATAAAGTGAATAAAGATTTTTGGCATGTGAGAGAGAAGCTACTTGTTACGTTTCTTAAAATTAGCATTGGGGAATAAAAATAGAAGCTGAAACAACCTGTATGGCATGCACTGGGTATCTGTCACTGTTGCATTTTGATCATATACAAAGCAAAGAGAGTAAAACTCTCTCTCTATACATTTTAATACAGGTTGTTACACATACCAGATTTTATCCTCAGTAAGTGATTGACATCATTGTTCTTAAATACCAGAAGAAAACGGTGAGACAGTATGTACTTACCTGACAGCCTAGAAATGTTTGAGTAATGTATAAGCGTAAGTGAAAAGAAATGTTTAAGAGTTTGTCGACAGAAAATTAACTTGTATTCAAATCACTTAAAGGCCACATATGGCGGTGATTAGGTTTAAGGTCAGATTACAGCTTATTTATAGAATTTATATTAACTAGCTTAATTTGTCATAAATGGGAATATTTACCTATGGATTGATACTTAATCAATCTCTCTCTCACACACACACACTTTTTTTCTCTCTCTCTCATTATAACTTCTTACACTTCAATCTCATCCCCCCTCTATGTTGCTTTCTGTTCTTTCTTTCTCCTTCCAGTTTATTCTTTCTTCTTTCTACTCAAGTACTGCCTCATGTTACCATAGCAATGAAATTTCTCATTGTAGTTAACTCAGGCTGCATGATTGTATTTTACATATGAGTAGATCAGTTGCAAAAAATTAAAAGTATCTAATAATTGTCATTTAATGATTATTTTCCTCTAGAAACTATAATAATTGGGATGAGCACAAACACAGATCCAACACTATTATTAAATTACAAATTGAATTGGAGGTGCCCGTGGTGTAATGGTTATCGTCGTAGGAATTGAACACGACGATACGAGTTCAAATCCTGGACGAGACTGATTGCATTTCACATAGCACTAATACCCTTGGGAAAGGTATGAATCCAATTATTCTCCCTCCAGCTATGGGTAAATAGTAGGACAGATTAGGTTCTTCAGCCTTGGGGAGGCAACTAGTCTAGGAGAAGGAAAACTCTGAATTCAAACCTGTTAAACTCCGCTTAAAAATTGACCTTGTGTCATATCCTGCCTGAGCGGAGGGGTTGGTAAATAGGTTAAATTACAAATTGAATTGGAAATTACATTTTTTTAAGCTCTGTGCCAGGATGCATTATTGTTCTGGAAAATAACTTCTTCATCATCAAACCAATTTTCTATCAATGGAATGAGAAAATTAGTCTGGAATTCAATGTATGCATGTACATTGATTCTTGAGGTAATAACTGTCATCTCTGGTTCTTTAAATGACATGCAACCCCATATCATCAATGACTTTGGAAATTTACTTGATTTCTTCAGGTAATTATCCTTATAGGTTTAACTTGAATGGTACCAGATAAAAGTTCCAGCATCATTGCCTTGTCCAAAGCAGATTTTTGATTCATCACTGAATATTACTTTCATCCAATTGTCCACACACCATGATTATTTCTCTTTAGCCCACTTTAACCTCGTGGTTTTTTTATTTGACTTTTGTTTATGTAAATCCCATTTCATTCAGTCAATTTCTTGTTTCTCTGAAATTGCTTGATGGTTGACAGCTTCAGGTCAATTGCAGTAAATAGGAATAACAAAAATTGAAAGATAAAGAACACACTAGTGCAGAGAAGGAAGAAAACTGAAGTATACAAAGTTGTTTAAGGAGAAAGAAAGAAAGAAAAATAATATAAAGCATGACAAATTCTGATCCATGAATAATGTTATTTATTTTTAGTTTGGTTTGGTTTTATGGCATATCAACCCTTGTAAGTTATTTATTACCAAATCCTTTTTATTCACATATATGGAATACATGATTTCTGAACACAATTTTTTAGATGATATTTTTAAATGAGCCTGAACTTTTTTTTTTTTTCCAACATAGTTAAATGGTTTCATTTATTTCTATCTAATAGGAATAATGCTATTTACTATTAATCATTTCCGCCCAATCAGCTGGGGCTGTAAAATATTCAGACTGCACCTCTGCAAAAGTATACCCCCCACTAACGAGGCTACCTGTTGGCCCTGGGTGGCAACTCGTAATGCTTGAGGACAGGATACTGGTGGCTGAGCAGTCTGTGACCTGGCAACTAAAAAAGTCATGAGACTCACAACACTCCACTTTGGCCCTTACTGGGCTAGACAGGTGGTTGGAGAGGCCCAATCCAATCAATCAGCTGGTCATGTCAGCCCTCTTTGGATTTGTGTAAAAATCCAAATGAGGACAATGGCCGTAGGGTCAATCATGCTGTGGAAAGACTCATAGCCCTTTTTGTCCCTGGGCAAGTAGTTATCTTGGGAACAAAAACCCAGGGACTAAATAAAATTTGTCTAACACCAGCATGAGTATACTGAACATGTAGCCTTGATGTTGCTAGGCGAATGGGTTTCCCCCGAGCCACATCCCCTGCATGGGGCTCTGAGGTGGGTGGGGGGCATGTTCACTGAAACTTACATCTAATTATATGGATAACACAAACAAAACCCAAGCTAATAAAAAAAAAAAAAGACTCTGGGAAAGTTCTGATAATGAGACAGAAGAAAAATCAAATTATTTCCTGTCTTTCTTCGTGATGGAGTCAGCTGAAGAAATTCCTCTAAGCAAACTGTCTCTGTTCAAAATAGAAAAAATATTATCAAGAAGTTTAAAACCACAGTTAAAAAAAAAAATTAAAAATGGAACACATAGAAATCTACAATAAAAACCAAGCTGACGAAATATAAAAATGGAAACACTTTGACAACATAGAAATAAAAACCTATCCTCACAATTCCCTGAATACATGTGAAGTAGTTGTAAAAAGCCATGAACTTTCCTTATGTACATTAGATGAAATCAAAACCAACTTACAAGACCAAAATGTTATGGAAATCCGAAGAATAAAAAGAAAAAAAAAAAAAAACGAGAAACAATAGATACAAATAAACATATAATGACCTTTAACACTCACAAAGTTCCTAAAGAAATTAAAATTGGATACCAAAAAATAAACGTAGAACCTTATATCCCAAATCCCTTAAGATGCTACAAATGTCAGAGGTTTGGGCACCACCAGGAGCAACGTACACGACTGCCAGTATGCAGAAGATGCAGAGAATATGACATACATTATGTATGTCATATTCTTTTTGGCAGTCTTTTTGGCAGTCATTATGACTGCCAAAAAGACTACAAATGTGCTAACTGCCAAGGAAACCATGGCACTGGTTCTAGAGATTGTGAGGTATGGAAGAAAGAAAAAGAGATTACCAAACTAAAACATACTCAAAATATCACCTATCCAGAAGCAAGAAGGATGGTAGAGACTACAAAATATACGGATGTGACAAAAAAAATATCCCAACAATCTAAAAAACAAAGCTGTTAAATGTGTGAAACAAGTGCAACCACAAAACCCTAGGTGGTTGCCCAGCTTGTAAACAAAATGAGAATGCTGATCCAGGAGATGAAAACCATCATAGAAGTAATTACTGAAAAAAATCTCCAAAAATCCAAACACCAGAGTTGCAATAAGTCACGAGAGACAGGCAAAGTCAGTCAGGTAGAGCTCAGGGGCCCTTACTTCTGAGGTGACTTCTGTCACTGAGCCACAACAGACCCCTCCCAAAAGGAAAACTAAAGGGACACCCTCCTCAACAGGATACAAAAAAGGAAAAAATAGATCCAGCTCAAGAACGAGAATTACCCCAAGAAAAGACAGATTTGAGCCTATGGAAATGGAGGCTTCCATTTGCCAAACTGGGGAAATACAGATGAACACCAAAATGAAAAACCAGGAAGCACATTCAAAATACCCTCAAGAACAAAGTCACCTATACGAATCTAACACTGCAATGCTCAGGGACCAACAAAATCCCTGCGAAGAACCTATAGTATAGAAAGTATGGATAGTGATACAGACTGCATAGTTGCTGGCTTTAATCTTGAAGAAGTATTAAATAACTATAATACTTGAAACTATTTAACTGTGGGCCAACTTATAAGTTCACTCACCTTTTTAAATGTTAATCTCTTACATATCATACATAGCTATTTGAATGTGTACAAACAAATGACTGATGTTAAACTGTCACTGTTACATAGCAACTCTGGAAATCATTTGGCCATGAGCGAGCAAATGAGGAAAAGTAAATAGAATGATTTGTATAACAAGAAATATCTGAAATCATTTGGCTGTGAAGAAAAATGAGTCGAGATCAAAAATGTCATTAGAAAAATGTTCACTCACCATGTGTATTTAATATATAAATCTAAACAGGATTTGGCATTGAACAATTTGCAGTGACATAAAACCAAATCAACTTACAAAGAACTGTTTTTGACATTTGAATTGCGTACTTATGTTAAACTGAATTGTTAGAAATGGAACTGTTTTTACATTTACTGAGTGTAAAGAAAACTAATTATATATGTATAAAAATGGATTTGACATTGAGTAGCCTAAAATGGTTGACATGCTATAAAACCAGACTAAACCAATCAAAATCTAGCCAAATAAAATAAAACATAACCAAAACTCAAATCCTGAATTCTAAAACATGCACAAAAAACAAAATCAATTTAACCCTTCTGGCATTAAATGACCTACAGAGGTTGATATGCCATTAAACAAAACTCAAACTCAAATTAATCATTTGTTTGCACACAGTTTAATGATTTCAAATATTCCCAGCTATGGGTCAAATAGTACCACTTCTGTTCTTCTAGAAGGGTGGCTTTGGCATTAAATAACCTACAAAGGTTGATATGCCATTAAGCAAAGAAACTGAAACCGATTTCAAGTATTGTTATCTATTATTAACAATTCAATTAAACATCAGTCATTTTTTTACACACTGTTAAACTGGGCCATTGGCCTAATGAGTAGATTGTTTGCCAATGGTCTGGGAGACCAGGGTTCAATCCCAAGTTGAGTCATACCAAAGACTCAAAAAATGGTACTTGGTGCAGCCTTGCTTAACATTCAACATTATAAGTTACAGATCAAGGGTAAAATGGAGCAATGCAGGGAATGGAGTAGCACCCTTCCCTACACCTCAGTGTTGTAACTATTGAAAAGGGAGCCTTCGAGTCACCCTCGACTAAGGTTAAATGACTAAACAGATCTATTTAAAACAATTCAGTTTAGTATGAGTACAATTTTTTTTTTACACACAGTTAAATGTCAAAACATTTCTATTTCAAACAATTCAGTTTAGCATAAGTACACAGTTTATTTGTTAAACAGTTCTATTTGACCAATAGGTTAGGACCACTCCAGGCCAGAGTAGACACTTGGGAGCAATGGCAATGAAGGAGTACTCCACATTCCCCAAAGCTCCAGCATTACTTAAGCTTCACCATCAGATTGTTTATTGTTATATCCAGGACACTCTTTTGTAGGGTATCTTACCCCTCTGCAGAGATGCAGTCAGTGTATTCTGCAGCACCAGCTGACTGGGCCAATTTATGATGGGAATTATGCTGATAATGATATGGGTCAGTAGAGAATTAACCTTGACCTTGTCAACAATATTTTTGCTTAAACATAAAATCATTCTTTTCATCTTAAATTTTGTTTAGTATGCATTTGTTTTCAACTAAACTTAACTTGACTTTGCATATTTGAAATACTAATTTCTGGGTGTGTTATTCTTTATTTTGTTGGTTTTTTTTTGTTTGTTTGTTTTGGGTTTTGTTGTTTTTTTTAGGGTAGGGGGCTGTTTTGTTTTTTTGGGGTTTTTTTTCATTTAACTGTTATATCTAATTTCTGTCTGTAAGTTTTTAGCTATGTCTTATTTTCATATAAAGCAATTCATCCTTTTGAAATGAAAGTTAGTATACTGAAGATAATATTTACATGTTAAGTTTGTATTTCTTTACTATGAGTAAATTCTAATTGCTTTGAATTCTTTCTATTTTTATTGTAATATTGTTGATACATTTATGAAAATGAAAGCACTGTCTGTCAATGCTGTAATTTCTAATGTTGCTCTGTCATTAAATTGACAGTAGTACTTTAATTTTGAGTGAATTTAGTTTAACATCAGAAATGCAATTATCTTTTGATAAATCTGTTCTATCTTAAAAGAGCGTTAGATGATTCATCATTTGCAATATAATCTAATCTCTGGATATTACCTTGTCAGTGGAGCTTAGAATATAATGACTCTATCTCTTGCAGAAGGGTAAGACCCAACCCCCCAAAAAACAGGGGGTCCTGAGTATGGCACAAAACTGCATCTGATGGTGAGGCTCCAGTTCTGGAGATCTGGAGAGTGTGGAGTACCTCTTCATTGCTATTACTCCTAGGTCCACTCTGACGCAGAGTGGTAGTACATCTTAAGGTCCCATCTATGGACCAAATAGAATTAATGTGCTGTGCATGAAACTAAACTGCATCTGATGGTGAGGCTCCAGTTCTGGAGATCTGGAGAGTGTGGAGTACCTCTTCATTGCTATTACTCCTAGGTCCACTCTGACGCAGAGTGGTAGTACATCTTAAGGTCCCATCAAATAGAATTAATGTGTTGGGTATGAAACTAAACTGCATCTGATGGTGAGGCTCCAGTTCTGGAGATCTGGAGAGTGTGGAGTACCTTTTCATTGCTATTACTCTCAGGTCCTCTCTGATCTATTTGGGTGCTATCTATGGGTCAAATAGATCTGTTTAAAAATCATTTGTATTTGATAGGACTGTATGCAAAAAAAAAAAAACCTTCAAAATGTAAATATGAACATACAGTGAATATGATTCCCTCACCTCTAGGCATAAAATAACCTGAGACATATTGATATGCTGTTAAAATCAATCATAATCTCTGAATCAAATTGATATGAATTAATGATATTATTGGTACTAGTATCTTTTTCTGAGAATTAATTTTTATTTATTGCAAACTTCTTGTCCTCATCTTGGTAGATGATTTACCGCAACCTCGGATAGGAATGCTGAGTCTTGTAACCGTATCTCCAATAATTACTGCCTTCCAGTGCAGCGGATACAGGCGTTGAGTCTCTACGGTTCCAGGTGATCATTGTCAGAAGATAGCGGTTTCAAATCCTACCCAAGCCGGCCAGAGGTTTACTTGGTCAAAAACGTGGTGCGATAGACAACAACTATGGAAGGCATAAATTACTGGGGATACGGTTACAAGACTCAGCATTCCTATCCGAGGTTGTGGTAAATCACCTGAAGAAGGCCAGAGGTGAAATTTGTCCGAAACGTAGTGAAAGAGAAAACAACACAAAAAACTACCAAGATGAGGACAAGAAATCCACAATAAATAAAAATTAATTCTCAGATTAAGAAGCCTCATCTCAAAATGATTCCAATTAAAGACAAGTAGTATCTTTTTTTTTTTTTTTTTAAACCAATAATTACTACAGTGTCTTCAACTATTGGATTACTTTTCATAGATATGTGAATATGTAGATATTGATTATCACTGAGAAGAGATAGTTGATCTGTGAGTAAAAGTTAAAATCAGTGATGATGATTGCAGAAGCCATTTTGTCTTATATTCACAATGAATTTTTTTTATTCAGAAAACTAATATAAAAAAGGAGGGAAAAAAACTCAAAATACAGCAGCAGGCTAGAAAAATTTATCTGGTATAGGAATGACTGATCATCGCAATATTCATATTAACTAGTCTCATTCTGTGATCCTATGACATTCCTTTTATCACAATATTGCAGTTATACTAAATAGTAGTTTTTTTAATTGAAAAACTTCAATCATTTAGATATATTTCTGTGATATTGTGTTGAGTGAGTATGAACGAATGATTTTAATGATAGGAAAAATTATCTGAATCCTCATAGAATGAGAAAAAAAATTGTGTACTTATACTGTTATGAGAGAATAACAAATTGGCTTCCTGTCTCGCCTTTCTATGCTTGTGGCGTAACCGTTAACATGGTTGGAAATGGATCCAGAGACCCATGTTCAAATCCTGGATTGAGACTGTTTGCATTTTGCATAGCACTAACACCCTTGGTAAAGGTATGAATCCAATTATTCTCTCTTGTGGGTTAATAGTAAGGCTGATTTGGCTCTTTCAACTTGGTATGGCAACCTGTCTTTGAGAAGGAAAATTTTGAACTCTAATCTATTGTACTCTACTCAGAATTTGACCTTGTATCCCATCCTGCATGTGGTGGAGGAGTTGGATAAATACAGTCTTACTAATACTAAATTTAATACTTTCTTTGAAAATGATATGGTTATGGTTTTAGAAGCATCAACCTAAGAAGAAACTTTCAACTGTTACTCACTGTAGGAAGAACACTTGCTTCTGAACCTTTAATGAAACTTCCTTAGTTTTTTGCTTAAGGATGATTGTCTTTGATAATCTCTTTTTTTAAGTATCATCATAATTGTCTTGTCAACATCTAGAAAGTGTAATTGTCTAGCCCAGTTGGCTGGGGCTGTAGAATACAGCAACTGCATCTTTGCAGAGGGATAAGACCCCCTCCTGCTCCATACGAGTGTCCTAAATGACATTAAACATTCTGATGACTAGGCTCCAGTCTTAGAGATTTAGAGAATGTGAAGTACCCTTTCATTGCTATTGCTCCCAGGTCTACTCTGGCCTGGAGTGGTAGCACCTGTTAGGATCCTTTCTATGGGTCAAATAGACAAAACTGTGCAAAAAAATGACTGATGTTAAAATTGTGACTGTTATATAGCAATACTTGAAACCATTTAACTGTGTGCAAAAAAGAGCTCAAGCTTGTTTAAGAATGTTATCTAGAAAATGTGTTTACAAATCATATATATATATTTAATATATATGTATAAACAGGATTTGGCATTAAATAACCTACAATGTTTTATATGCCATCAAACCCAACCCAACCAAAACAAACCATATATATTTAATATATATGTATAAAGAGGATTTGGCATTAAACAACCTACAAAGGTTGATATGCCATAAAACCCAACCCAACGTATAATTGTCAATTATCCCTTTGAATCCCTATTCTTGGTATTTGTTATCTATCCTAAAAAATGAAGACAGCATATCTGTAAATGTAAGATTGGAACCAATCACCAAATATCTTATACAATTTATCATTGCAAGTAAACAAACCCAGGAAGGTACAACTCCACTAGGCATTCAAATGACATATTTAACCCATAGCTGGGGGGATAAGGGGATTCATACCTTTCCCGAGGGTATTTGTCTGAAAATGAACGTAATAGCACAACTGGAATTAGAACTCACTTACTACAATTCCGCAGTCCTGTGCTTTAACCATTACACCATGAGGACCCCCCCCCATTTATCTTTTAGGATGTTTCATTTTTGTCAGTAATAATATAATGACAGGCGTTGCAGAAAAATTCAGTTTATTCACCCATTTTGCTTGACTACATTTACTTTCAAATTTTGTTATTGCCTTTGTTTTAACTTTATATAAATTTTTTTTTAAATCAGCACTTTATTTATGAAATGCCATATAATTTTCTTATTAAATCTTAATTTAGTTGATCATTTTATTTCCTTTACTGAATAGTGGTTCTTATTGATTTTATAAAAATGTAAAAGGGAAAGAACTACTTAGGTATTAAAAAAAAATATCTAGACAGTCTCTTATCTGAGAATCTTGAAGCCAGACATGTTTTGAAATTTAGATTTGGGAATTGCACTATATGCGTATATCCTAGAAGTAAAGCTCAAATGCTGTACCAATGCAATATATGTGTCATTTGAAATATATTAATATTTCTGTAGTGAATTTTATGAATATTCACTCTGTGAGTGGGATGAATTTGAAAAGACTAGAAATAATTTTACAGTTTATGCATTTTTGTGTATACTGACTAAATTCAAATGTATCTTCTATCATTTGTGTTCTTCATCAAAACTAAAAAAAATACTTTCAAATTTTGATGTTAAATATCTCATATTTTAAGGCTTTAGGATTCGGCTTCAGTTACAATTATTTATATCTGTTATACTTTTTTCCTTGATCAAGATTTTTAAAAAGAAAAAACATCCATTGAGCAAGACAAACAATTATTTCCATCATGTTTTCCTCTCTGCTTTTATATTGTTGATATACTTTCATCATCACGTCCTGCCATCAGCACAGATATCCCTGACCCTCTCTCACCACCCTTCTCTATTGTCCATTGCTTCTGGCAGGTATTCAGGTCTACATCCCGTATCGGCACAGAGCTGCTGTATGTAGGTTCTAGCTGGTCGTCTTGCATTTGCTTGTCCATATGAAGGGGTCCACAGGAGTACATCACTTATAAGTTTGTCCTTACTTCTCTAACAGTTTCCTGCATGTCTGGTTTGTCTAACTTTGATAGTTTTCGTGATGGGTGGTTGGTGGCCGTACAGCTACTGCTTTGTGGGGTGCTGCCTCCATGATTTGTTCAATGTTGCCCACAGCATTCTTATGTAGTTTTCGTCAAGCTTTTTCTCCATACGTTTTATTAGTGTTCATGTAGTGCATCCATACAGCAGTATCAACATGACTGCTGCTTGGAAGAAACTGTGTTTTATTTTATCGGTCAGGTCTAACTTCCATATGAATTATAGCCTATTGATAGCTGTCCATGCCTTTGCTAGTCGCATGTTGATGTCTGTCTTGGTTGATGAGACACTGCTTCCTTGGTAGGTGAACTTGTGTACTTTTCTCTGAATCAATTACTGATTTCTTTTTTCTTTTTTTCTTTTTTTTTTTTTACTTTCAAGTCATGAAACAGAAACAACGCATTGGCTTGATCCAAGGTTAATTCATGTACAGAAAGTTCAAGCAGAAGATTGCAATGAAGATGGTGAGTGAAATTGTCATTCTTTTTTTTCTTTACAAGCTATCTTTAAAGAATATTGCTTAATTTGAGATCTTTTACCCAATTTGTCCATAAGACTAATGTTTGCTTTATGTAACTTTGATGGCTAACATATAATAATAATGATAATGATAATAATGACATGGTTTTTTGACACTTGATCAGTGATGACAACTGAAACGTCTTATGGACTTATGCAGCCATTTTCACTATCCACAACTCCGTTTTCTTTTCATCTATAAAACTCTCCCTCCCTCCTCACAACTCAGTTTCCTTAATGGCAACAAGGTAAGTGACTTTTTTTTCGTCTTCTCCCCCAACATCTTTAAGATCAGTTTTATGTGATGTAGTTGCATGCCAAGTATAATGCACCATGCTTGCTCTGCAATCTTGGCATCAATATCATTTCATTTCCATCCCTTAAATCTTCAGAGCTTTCATCTCCATCAGATGAATAAACCACATGCCTTATGCCCAGAACATGCCATGGTACACTGTCAATATTAATGTTGTTCGGTGATTGTACCCCAGTCACAACTTCTGTCCCCTATTTTATTATACACTTCCACTCTGTCGACTTCTCCAAGTGGGATTGTTATGGGCACCTCTTCATCTTTGTTAGGTGGTATATTTCACGCATGCATCTGTTCATAAGTGAAGATTGCCCGTGATGTAATGGTTATCGTCGCAGGATATGGACACAGCGACACGAGTTCAAATCCTCGACCTGACTGATTGCATTTCACATAGCACTAATACCCTTGGGAAAGGTATGAATCCAATTATTCTCCCTCCAGCTATGGGTAAATAGTAGGGCAGACTAGGTTCTTCAGCCTTGGTGAGGTAACTAGTCTAGGAGAAGGAAAACTCTGAATTCAAACCTGTTAAACTCCGCTTAAAATTTGACCTTGTGTCATATCCTGCCCGAGCGGAGGGCTTGGTAAATATGATAAGTGAAGATTGCCCTTTGTGGTACTTTTTAATCTGTCCAAACTTGGGTCCCATGTGAAACCAAAATGTTGCCTCTATGAGCGATGTCTTCTCTCTGCTATGGCTTTTATGGGACGATGGTTTAATTTCACTATCTCATTACCACCTAGCATGTATGTGGCTCTGAAATATTTTCTAATCAAGAATATTCTGAAGTTTAGCAAACAATTTCACCTTCTTTAGCATTGCAACTAAGTTTCCTTCATTATTAAATGGTTTTATCATATCTGGAGAAGCAGAGATGAACTCATAAGAGATGTACTCTTATGGATCCCCACACACGGCCGCGCAAAAGCAGGACGACCAGCACGAACGTACATTCAGCAGCTATGTGAGGATACAGGTTGTTGTCCTGAAGACTTGCCTAGGGCGATGAACGATAGGGAGGAGTGGCGAGAGAGGGTCAGGGATATCCGTGCTGCCAGCACGATATGATGATGATGATGATGATGATGATCATATCGCTATTGTACTCTCTTCTTCATTTTTACTGAAATGTTGTTCAAAATGAACAAACAGATTCTTAGATGTTCACACTGACTGCTCCCTTTCTTTACTTCCTTCAATTCTTCATTGTGATTGCTTGATCAGTGCTGACAACTGAACCTCTTATTGACTTATGTAACCATTTTTGCAACTCACTATTTCTTTCTATCTATATAACTCTTACCCTCCCCCCAGGCCTCCTTCACATGCTTAATTTCCCTATTGGTAGCAAGGTAAGTGACATTTTTTTTTTTCTTTTATTCAAACTGCATGACTCAGTTTTTACCTTTTTATAAAACCCATATTGGACCTGACTTGGATCCAAGAGCAATCAAATTACCAGAATTGAGTCTTTGTCTAATTTAACTGCTGTTAGATGAATTTCATTGGTAAACAACCAATTCTTGGATGATAGAATTTTATTACTTCAAACAAGCAACACCAAACTTTTTTTTGTGAAGACTTATAAGTTAATGATCATTGTTAAGAGATTAATATCTATGGCTCTCTGATAACCATTGTTCATACTACAAATGTAAATGCAATATAATTTTTTAAACCTTGATTTTCGAGTGACCTGAGAAGTCATGAAAAAACATTAGTTTCTGATAAAGAAATTTTCAGCTAGACGTCTACTCTATATGGTTAAACAAAAAGATGATTTTTTTAAAATCTAAATTACCAGATCAAAAGTAAGGGTTTGATTTAGAATTATGCTTATATAATAAATTTACCAAATATTTCTCTAAAGGAATTAATTTAACAGTACAAGAAACTACAAAACAGGCTGTATATGCAGAACAACATCCTCTACTTGTTGCGTAGTCAGATACACTAATATGGCCATGTGCAAAATGGACATATAATGTTCATAACGATAGAACATATAAAGAACATTGGAATCTTGGAATTCGAAAACACATAACGACTTCTTGTTCAGGTACGAAACCTTTTTATTAACTTTGAGTTAAAGGTTTCGAGGTAAGGAAGAGAGACACAATCTTCTATGCTGTCTTCTTCACTTGGCCCCCATCTCGAGCGGCCCCATAGGGCGCAAGTTCGCCTCACGTCTGCGAGCTCCAAAATCGATCCTTCTCGTTAGGCATCTAGTACTCGACTCTTACTTTCTTCAGATTCTCACACAAACCTCCGCACGCTTCCGGTGCGTGACGTCACCCACACCTTGTCACCCCGTTTCGTCTTGGACTATTATAACATCTGAGTGATACCTCCATCCGCCCACCCGCGTGTGCGCCCACATTAACACCTGCCTCAATGTTGCACTTAACTAACCCATGTGCTGAGCCAAAAGGTTCTCAGCCTAACTAAACTCAAAGGCATGAACCGAAATCCCTCAGCTATTATATAACATATTGAGAATAGACAGTTTTAAAGGTACCATTGTTTGTGTACATTTTCTTTTTTAAGTAGAGGAATTATATGTGGGGGAAACTGCAGTATATACTCCTGATGAGATCTAATAAGGTCAAAACAGCTGTCCAGTGGTTCTGTATGTCACGTGCAGTGTTTGTTGTATTTTCTGGTCATGGTAATTCAATTTATACCATCCTTCATGTTTAATTTTTTAAACTTTTTTTTATGTGCCTTAACACTCCAAAGATTGCTAATATTGTTAACACAGAAATTCTACTATCAACATTATAGACCTTCTACTTTTAAGTAAAATATTCTTCTTGTAGATATTTGCAATTGAAATATAAGTCAACGAAACATTGATCAAAGTGTGTAATTCAGCTAAAATAGATATTTTAGTAATCTATACTTAATGAAGGATGTAAAAAAAAATTACCTTTTATTACTCTAACATGTTTGTTACAATATAAATAAAACATTGTTTATATGTTACCAGGATTACTAAACTACTTTTTCACATAATTGTCATTGAGACTGATACACTTATCTCATTGGTGTATGTATAAGTGCATTAATATCTTCCTTGCAGAATGTGATATCAAGTCATTTGTTCTAAGACCAAATGAGATGACACTTTCTGATATCTCAACTTATGATAGACAATTTTGTGGACCACTGATTTTAGAAGATTAAGTTCCACAGCCATATCACAAAGTTTGCAGGATTTATCATCTTAAATCAAAGTTTCAATGCATTTAATGTCTTTTGTTTTTGAGAATATTGTACAAATTGAAGCTTGGATTTGGTGCCTCATTGTTTGTGGAAGGTCTTTATGCTTTCGTGCACCTATCAGACAAGTGCAATATTGTTTTATTTGCATAGCAATAAACATATTAAATTAGTAAATATTTATACCTTAATTTCTGATCATCCTTTGTACTTTTAATTTAAAGCTTACATTGTTTTCCTTTTGTGTTTTCAGTTGAAAGAATTAGTTATCACAAAATAAGTTTCCTTGTTCTCTTACTTCAGTTGATAAAAATAAATTGGCTAATATTTTATTTATACTTGAGAAATAGACAGTCATTTAATGCTGAAATAGGTCAATGATTTCAGCATGTTTCTTTTTATAAGCTAGTCTAGAAACAGACTGATGGGAGTTCTAGTTTATTTATTAAATAATTTTCTTACTGAACTATTTTATTAAATTCTTACTTTTCTAATTCATTCTAACATTTTTGATAGCCAAAAGAGTTGTATATTCTTTTTTTTATTTTTATAAACTTAGTTATAATGAAATGGTTAGTGGGCTCAGTTAGCAAAAGATTACTACTGAGATTGAGTCTCACTGATTGCACCACACTTTTGGTCTTGTGTCAAAGCTAAACTTGGTAAATAACTATATTGATTTAAAAGAAAAGATTGTCAAATCAGTAAAACTTGAAATCAGAATTTAATTATATAAAAAAACAAAACAAACCCTTAATTGTACAATCAAGAAGACTTGAACTAGATTTAGAGATTTGCCAAAGATTAAAAGATTTAGCAGGGCAGCAAAATAGAAACTGGTCTAAATTTCTATTCAGTTAGTCATTGTTTGTAAATCAGTCTCTAAGAATATCAGCAAAAACACTTAATTGGAATGAATCAAATTTGCTGATATTTAGATGATGTTTACTTTGGTTTTTTATTTAGCAGTAAATAAACTAATAACACATAAGATGCAAAACATTTTTTACCTTGTAATTGAACATTATGGCTTCATAAAATATTCTTTTAACAAATTAGATTTACATGTTTAAA
The DNA here is from genome assembly GCA_963585895.1 of Sepioteuthis lessoniana. Classification (NCBI taxonomy): domain Eukaryota; kingdom Metazoa; phylum Mollusca; class Cephalopoda; order Myopsida; family Loliginidae; genus Sepioteuthis; species Sepioteuthis lessoniana. Next base: position 16,438,966 of record OY757918.1, read on the forward strand.
TTGATGGTATCATTTCATTTTTCAACCCATTCAGAGAAAAATGTTAAGGAACAACCCAATATTGAGGAAAAATTATGGAATAATCTTGTAATTTGCATTCCTAAAACAAATACCAGCAGAAGCTTAGATATATAAATTTGTGCATAGTAAATGGACAGTTCTTGCCGACCTGGAAACCTCAACAAGCAATTGGGCATAGCTAATTGAAAGGAAATATGACTCCAACTACAAAAATAAAAACAAACTGTCAATTGAAACAATAAAAAGGATCATAAAACTCATTCAACAACGCTATCTAGAGTGGAATGTATTGAAGGACATTCACAGTTCCCAGTCAGTTTTGTCTAAAATTTGGTGCACAAAGAAATGGGGTGGTTAAAAAAGGGGAAACATACTGGAAGACTATAAAGTCATTAACACACCAGGACAGAAAAATCAAAACAATATGCCTTGAAAATAGAAAACAAATGAAAAACATGTGGATCAAAACAAGGATGGATATTTGTGATCGAATTGTTAGAAATCAGCTGAATGAAATGGGATTTATGTAGAGGAAAGCCAAGCAAAAACCAATACAAACAGAAGAAAATGAGGTTAAAATGGACTGAAGAGAAATAATCCTGGTATATGGACAATTGGATGAAAGTGATAATCAGTGATGAATAAAGAATCTGCATTAGATAATATTGATGATGCTGAAAGTTTTATCTAGTATCGTTCAAATGCAACCTATAAAGATGATTGCCTGAAGAAAACAAGTAAATTTCTGAAATCATTGATGATACGAGGTTGCATGTCATTTAAAGGACATAGGGAGATGGCAATGAATCAGTACCTCAACAATGTACATGGATGGGTACATTGAATTCTTGGCTAATTTGCTCATTACATTGATAGAAAATTGGCTTGGTTATGAAGTCATTTATTAGAATGATAATTCATCTTATCGCAGAGCAAAATGTATTAAAACTTTTCTTCAGGAAAAGAATACAAAATCAATAAACATGGCTGGTAAACAGTCCAGATCTAAATCCAATTGAAAATCTATGGTAGAAATTTTGAAAATGGTTCATGAGAAAGTTCCATCCATCAAAGAAAATCTATTAAGTGACATTTGGGAAAGTTGGAACCACTTCAATAAAGAATATTGCTTTAAATTAAGACTGTTATAAAGACTCAAAAAGAAGCAATTAAGTCTTAATTCTAATTTTTTTCATAATTTTTTCCTTAATATTGGGTTATTTCAAAAAAATTTTCCTCTGCCTATTGTGGAAAAATAAAAACTTTAACGTGCAATTTTCTTTTTTAAAAAAATGAATATAATTGAAAATAAGAAATCATTTCAACCATATTTCTACTGGTGAACCATATGTTAACTGGTAGAGACTAACCACTTAGGTTCCTGACCTAATCAACAGAAGACTTGCTGCCACTTTGTTAAGTTTTCTTTCCAATAGATTCTTTTTTACTGACTAACAAACTGGTGATAAAATACAATCAAGTTTGAATACAAGGGTTTCATGTAGGATGAAATAGACAGATGTGTGAAGTTTTCAACTATTAATTGTTCAAGGATTTTAGTGTTTTTGGTAATGGCAATTAAATTTGAGTTTTTGGCACAAAGAAGTGTGGGGCAGGGGGATCATAAAATGGAAAAAAGTCTCCTGACGCTAAAATGACTGGCCAGCTAACAACATTGCTTTAATTATAAAAATGGCTTTTCAATTTTTTTTTTGAATTAATTTGATTGGTTTTTATCCAGGGTATATTTTCTATATGTATCACCATTCTTTTTTAAAATTTGAAATAAATTCACTGTGTGTGTGGACAGACAGAATCTTAGTGTGATTAGTGAGCCAGTCTAGTAGACCATTATCTCACATAAGTTGATCAGCAAGGTTTAGTATATATACATGAGATTAATGAAGGTTGAACAAATAAATTATTTAATTTGTAAATATCTGAGAAAGAAAATGGCTGAAAGTACCTATCTCTTTAACAAATGTTATAGACAAGCATATGATTGCAAGAAACAACAGACAAGAGGAATGGATTTAATTTTGTTTATTTTAAATAAATAAAAGTTGGTGTGTCTGAAGAGATACAGACTCTCTTCTTCCACCAGATACGGCTTAGGAGGTAGGTGGGTGTAAGTCGTTCTTGGGTGGCTGGTTGTTATAGTGGCATGTTGTGTGACGTGGGTCAGTAAGTTATGAGCAGTCTTGGTCAATTGTTAGAATATGGAGGTTGATTGGTAGGGGGTGTCAGTGTTCTTTGTTCTTGTACGAAATGTAATACATGAGAGCTCTCTCTCGGCCCCCCCACCCAAGTCGACTGACTTTTTTGAACTTTTGTTGAGCATTTTATAGCCACATTTGGGATAGAATCGGCTTCGAAAAACCTTGTAGGGAAAAGTTCATGATTTGTTGAAAAAAGGAATTTTTTGATTATAAATTTATTTTTACATTTCAACTGGATGGATGCATGGAGCCTACCTGCGCAGTGATATGTCTTATTCATTTTGATCTCTACCATCGTCCAGACAACATCCGGTTAATGTTGACTTTTTTCAACTGAAATGTACACTCATGTTTTCAATTGTTTGTTTATATATTCATTTTACCAGTGAGTTTGGAATGTATTTGTAAATCAGAAGAGATTTCTGTATATAACACAAATGTAGCATCATACAAGTCAGACTGAAATTACCAATATCACTCTTTGAAGAGATAAACAAACGACAAATTTTATTCCTAAGACCTACCTGAGAAATGCTTTAAGACTAGTAAAATGTGGAATGGCAAAGATACTATAGAATATGCGGAGGCTTCTTTTTTTTTTTTTTTAATTATTATTAAAGAAGTTGTTATCATGGTATCTGGCATAACAGGAATCATTTTTGCATCAACATTTGAGGTAATCCAAGGAGACTACAAAGTCTAGAAAAAAAAAGATATGATGGTAGATGAGATTAGCTACCTTAAAAGAAAGCATCTCTCTTCAGCAGTTGTCAATCAAAATATGGAGCTGAGATCAAGTGGGAAAATATTAAGGAAAAATGACTAACATGATGTGATCGCAAAAAAGCAAAATGAAAGAAGTTTCCAGACAAAAGCTGTATATAACATCTTGTAGATACCAGTCAACCTCAAATTGCGAAAATAAAATAACGCTGGTATAGTGCATGTGGGAAGTCTGGTAGCCTAAAATATAATGACTGTATTTTTTTTTCTTAATATCCTACACAGACATATCCAGGTTAGTCATTGCCAAATTGAAAATAAAATATAAAACTATTAATAAAAAAATGTGATTATCTCATAGGTGAGTATATTATTCATAAATAGAATCATGCCAAGAGATTCTTTCAGTAAAACATTTTTCTTTAAAGGTGATATGGTTCTTATTTTGACCTTTTTATATAATAATATATTTGGAATATTTTCATCCTTTAAGCTCGAATCATCTTGGCATCATAATAACTAATTAAACTTTGTTTGACCTTGTTAAAATGACATGCATAGATAGGTATTGTTGTATTAAGCCGGATTAGTGATAGTTTGTTGTATTATGCTGGATTGGTGATAGTTTCTTGTATTATGCTGGATAAGTGATAGTTTGTTGTATTATACTGGATTAGTGATTGTTTGTTGTATTATGCCGGAATAGTGATAGTTTGTTGCATTATGCTGGATTAGTGATAGTTTGTTGTATTATGCTGGATTAGTGATAGTTTGTTGTATTATGCTGGATTGGTGATAGTTTGTTGTATTATACTGGATTAGTGATTGTTTGTTGTATTATGCCGGAATAGTGATAGTTTGTTGCATTATGCTGGATTAGTGATAGTTTGTTGTATTATGCTGGATTAGTGATAGTTTGTTGTATTATACTGGATTAGTGATTGTTTGTTGTATTATGCCGGAATAGTGATAGTTTGTTGCATTATGCTGGATTAGTGATAGTTTGTTGTATTATGCTGGATTAGTGATAGTTTGTTGTATTATGCTGGATTGGTGATAGTTTGTTGTATTATACTGGATTAGTGATTGTTTGTTGTATTATGCCGGAATAGTGATAGTTTGTTGCATTATGCTGGATTAGTGATAGTTTGTTGTATTATGCTGGATTAGTGATAGTTTGTTGTATTATGCTGGATTGGTGATAGTTTGTTGTATTATACTGGATTAGTGATTGTTTGTTGTATTATGCCGGAATAGTGATAGTTTGTTGCATTATGCTGGATTAGTGATAGTTTGTTGTATTATGCTGGATTAGTGATAGTTTGTTGTATTATACTGGATTAGTGATTGTTTGTTGTATTATGCCGGAATAGTGATAGTTTGTTGCATTATGCTGGATTAGTGATAGTTTGTTGTATTATGCTGGATTAGTGATAGTTTGTTGTATTATACTGGATTAGTGATTGTTTGTTGTATTATGCCGGAATAGTGATAGTTTGTTGCATTATGCTGGATTAGTGATAGTTTGTTGTATTATGCTGGATTAGTGATAGTTTGTTGTATTATACTGGATTAGTGATTGTTTGTTGTATTATGCCGGAATAGTGATAGTTTGTTGCATTATGCTGGATTAGTGATAGTTTGTTGTATTATGCTGGATTAGTGATTGTTTGTTGCATTATGCTGGATTAGTGATAGTTTGTTGTATTATACTGGATTAGTGATTGTTTGTTGTATTATGCCGGAATAGTGATAGTTTGTTGCATTATGCTGGATTAGTGATAGTTTGTTGTATTATACTGGATTAGTGATTGTTTGTTGTATTATGCCGGAATAGTGATAGTTTGTTGCATTATGCTGGATTAGTGATAGTTTGTTGTATTATACTGGATTAGTGATTGTTTGTTGTATTATGCCGGAATAGTGATAGTTTGTTGCATTATGCTGGATTAGTGATAGTTTGTTGTATTATACTGGATTAGTGATTGTTTGTTGTATTATGCCGGAATAGTGATAGTTTGTTGCATTATGCTGGATTAGTGATAGTTTGTTGTATTATGCTGGATTAGTGATAGTTTGTTGTATTATGCTGGATTGGTGATAGTTTGTTGTATTATACTGGATTAGTGATTGTTTGTTGTATTATGCCGGAATAGTGATAGTTTGTTGCATTATGCTGGATTAGTGATAGTTTGTTGTATTATGCTGGATTGGTGATAGTTTGTTGTATTATACTGGATTAGTGATTGTTTGTTGTATTATGCCGGAATAGTGATAGTTTGTTGCATTATGCTGGATTAGTGATAGTTTGTTGTATTATGCTGGATTAGTGATAGTTTGTTGTATTATACTGGATTAGTGATTGTTTGTTGTATTATGCCGGAATAGTGATAGTTTGTTGCATTATGCTGGATTAGTGATAGTTTGTTGTATTATGCTGGATTAGTGATAGTTTGTTGTATTATACTGGATTAGTGATTGTTTGTTGTATTATGCCGGAATAGTGATAGTTTGTTGCATTATGCTGGATTAGTGATAGTTTGTTGTATTATGCTGGATTAGTGATAGTTTGTTGTATTATACTGGATTAGTGATTGTTTGTTGTATTATGCCGGAATAGTGATAGTTTGTTGTATTATGCTGGATTAGTGATAGTTTGTTGTATTATGCTGGATTGGTGATTGTTGTATTATGCTGGATTAGTGATAGTTTGTTGTATTATGCTGGATTGGTGATAGTTTGTTGTATTATACTGGATTAGTGATTGTTTGTTGTATTATGCCGGAATAGTGATAGTTTGTTGCATTATGCTGGATTAGTGATAGTTTGTTGTATTATGCTGGATTAGTGATAGTTTCTTGTATTATGCCAGATTAGTGATAATTTCTTGTATTATGCTGGATTAGCGATAGTTTGTTGTATTATACTGGATTAGTGATAGTTTGTTGTATTATGCCGGATTAGTGATAATTTCTTGTATTATACTTGATTAGTGATAGTTTGTTGTATTATACTGGATTAGTGATAGTTTCAAACATGAAATACTTCTTGAACTTAGAGGTCATAATCTGCTGAAGACTTTATTGGAACTATCACCGTGTATGTATTTACTGAATCCCTCCACCATGAGTAAGATGCAACACATAGTCAATTTTAAGGTTGAGTACTGCTAGTTTACCTTCTCCTAAACTGGTTAACTCACCAAAGGTAAAGAGCTCTGTCTGTCCTATTTATCCATAGCTTCGTTTGAACAGTTGGATTCATGTCTTTCCCAAGTGTTATAGTGTATATCTATGCACATACAAATCAAATGATCTTTTTAATATCCAAGTATATATTTCTTTCTCCCTCTCTCCTTTATCAGAATCAGGTTAAATTTTTCTCAGAAACAGCTTTTTGTGTTATTTTATTTACGTAGATATTAGATTTTTAAAACTTTCTCCATTTGAGTTTTTGTAGGTGTTTTGAAATCTATAATCCCATCATTAGAAATATTTAGTCTTTTTTATATATTTTGAATTGTATGTAGAGTTAATACAAGAGATAAATCTTTTCACAATTCACTTTTCTTTTTCTCGGCAGGGATTAAAATACACTGATGTATCCCTTGCTGAGGGTTTAGCCCCCATCCCCTGTAAAAAATAGGGTATCCTAGATATTACACTAAACTGCATCTGATGACGAGACTCCAGTTCTGGTGACTTGTGGTGTACTCTTTCATTGCCATTACTCTCGGGTCTACACTGACCACAGTGATAGTACCTGTTAGGGTACCATCTATTGGTCAAGTGAATTATTCCTATTTGGTAGGACCATGTTGTAAAAAAAAAAAAAAAATTAAACAACTCCGCAAAAATGTTAAAATGAACATACAATGAACATGATTCCCTAACCTCTTGGCATAAAATAACCCTAGATGGGTTGACATGCTTTTAAAATCAATCTCTTTTCTTTTTCTCAATGTCTCATCTTATGAATGTTTCTTTTTATTTGAGAATACCAATAATCATTTTTTTACATGAAATTCGTTGTTTTAGATATTTTTAACACATTTCACTTTATATAATCTTGGCAATTCTTATTCAGTATAAAGATTTAAAGAAGACTTTCATTTATTGAAATTATAATTTATAAATTGCAAAAACTAATATTAGAACAATAGCAAACTACAAATATTTTTTTGTTTCAATTTATTTCTTTAAATATTTTTATCAAAATTTTAAAATTCATAAAATGAATAATTTATATATTCAATAAATTCTTTTCTGTATAGCATTGTTTACTATTAAAACAAAATCTACCAAATATCTGTTCATCAGTGTTGGCAGCAGCAGGAGCTTTGGTGAATTGTATTCATAAGTTCTCATAACTCTTTTTCCTCAAACCAGCTCAGCCAATGTTAATTCAATTTTCTATGATTAATTGATTTGTATTACCTCCCCTTGTGTTTACATTTTACCTTTGAGTTTTGATAACAACAAAAGAGTCGAGATGAGCAGCTCCATGCTTTCATTTAGGAAAAAAGCCTTAGCTTACTGTTTTAAGAAAAAGAGTTTTAAAGGTAGGTAACTTTGATCCTAATGTTTAATTTCATTGTATTTTTAATAGTCAATCCCCACTCCACTGTCAATTGTATTTTCATTTTGATCTGTGACTATTGTACTCATTTTTCTGTTTTTGGACAATTTGGGCTTTGGGTTAATTTCATATGACGTCTGCATTTACAACTGATTTTCATTGTGAACATTGATTCTTCACTAGAAATAAAAATGTGTGTGCCTTTTCTTTTCACTTCACTATTGTATTTTAAAGATATATCCAAATATATCTTTCATTGCTAAAATAAATTTAATAGATTTCTATGAAATTAACCAACTAAATTTTTGACACCACGCAGGAACAAGTTCTAAGAAGAAGTTTCTATCATTTTAGTTTTTAAGCCAATTTATCTTTGAAATTGATGATGTCTTTTTATAAAACTGCACATTTTAAAAGTAAAAGAAAGAAAAAACTGACAAATCATTCTGAATTTCTTATTAGATAGTTGTTTCCAAATTAGCGTTAAATTTTTTCATCTTCATCCTTTTTGACTTGTTATTTTAGATTTTAACCATTATTTAGTTTGATCTATTATTACTCCTTCTTCACTTATACTCCTTCAGTTAAGGGTTTTTTCTATGTTTATAATTACTCTGAACCACTTACTTTTTATGCTCTTGTAGCTCTTTTGTTTGTTTGTTTTTTTTATCATTGAAGCAGAATTTGGTTACATTGGATACAAAATGAATGACTTTTCCCAATTATTTATTCTATTTGATCACTTTGTATCTGGTTTAACAGTAAATAAAAATAAGAATAAAAACTTTTCTACCTCATTGTTCTTTTGATCAAAACATGAACAATTTGTAATGTTACTTTTCCACTTGTGTTTGAGCCAGTTTCATGTCTGATAATCAAATTACCTGAACTCAAAATCCCACTCCTTTTCTTTCTCTCTTTCTCTTCACCTCTCCCCCATTCTTTCTTCTGCAGCTGCTTTGGTAGCAGGGAATTTTACATTTATCTCTTCTCTGGACAGAATTATTTCTAGTTTATAAGGATTCACATTTTGAAAGACATCTTTCTATCAATGTAAACTTTATTTCCAACTTGTTTTATAATCAGAAGATGCAGACATATGGGTTTGTCATGGTCACTTGATTTTTGTCAGGTTTTTTATTTTATTTTTCGGGGGTGGGGGGAGTAAGGGGTCACAATGAAAAATAGGTGTTTTTCATCTGGGTTTGGTTGCAGACTGGGGCAACAACAATAACAACAGCAGCAGCAGCAGCAGCAGTCAGTGAAAGTAGTTTCCTCATCTTCATTTTCTCTTCTGCCTCCCTGCAAATGCTTAAGATAATCAAAATTTTCAGAGTGGGAGTGAACTGGATATGACTAATACTCAGTTGAATCAGTGATGATTATGATAATTACAGTGGTGTTTTTTGTCATTCTCTCTCGCTCTCTCAAGTTATAATGATGCCTTTTTATATTTGTATTACCCATGTGCAAACTTATCCATGCTGGAATAAAATGTCCTTTCTGCACTTTTTATTATTATATATAAAAAGAAGTGTTTGTGATTTTAAAAGATGAAAATATCAGATTTAAATCTTTGATGCTAAAATTGAAAGTTGAAAAATATCTATAAAAATGTTTTATTTTAAATTACAAAACTTGGAAAATATTGTTAGAAAGTTCTAGATGATCAATTCTTCAGGGTTGCATATACTTTTTATTTTATACTAGATTGTATAATAAAGTTTAATACACTTTATAACAGACTTCTATATTTGTAAATTTATGATATATATAAAATGTATACTTCATTTTTTGTTGTCACATATTTAAAGAATAATCGTAAGAACTAAACTTTCAAAACCTCCAGACAGTTTTTCAGGAATTGAATTTCCATAACTTGAGAATAATTATAAAGTTCAAAATTTTTGAATTTTATATTCCCATAACAAAAATCCTGGAAATATAGTAACACTATAACCAGGTCATTGGCCTAATGAGTTGAGTGCTGCCTTGCTTAACACTCAGCATTATAAGGTAAGGATCAAGGGTAAAGTGGAGCAATCCAGAGAAAGGAGTAGCGCCCTCCCCTACACCTTGGTGTAGAAGCTTTGGAAAAAGAAGCCTTCAGGTCACCCTCAACTAAGGTCGCCAACTTTGCTTTTTTATAAAGTCAAACAGATTTCTGTGCATGGTTGATAGCTTCAATGAAAACAGTTATGTAATGTGTAAATAAAAACAAAATAATGATGATGAAAGTTATAACTAAATAAAGAATTTTTGTATAGTAACTTTTTATAACTGATTTTGTGAACCATTTTGAGAGACTAATGTGAAATGACTTGAACTAACAATACGTAAAAATGATTTATTTTGATACTCTGCAGTTTTGCAGTTGTTTATCGCAAGAAGGATTTTTTTTTTTTTTTTGCATTAATAGTATCAGTTGTGTAGCACCAAATTAGAATAATTTTCTTTTCTTGTATTAAATAAAAGTATATTTCTCTCATCTCTTATCAGCAGTTTAAACAAAGAAATATGTTATTACTTTTATGCTTACTGGGGAAATCTCAGTGCCATAGTGGCTAACATGCTGGACAATGACAACATAGTGAGTTCAAACTCTAGTAACAGTATTGCATTTACTTTTGACTTAATTCTCTTACGAAAGGTATAAATTCCCTTATACACCTCACCACCAGCTATGGGATTAAATAGTATCACTACTGTTCTTCTACGATGGCTTTGACATTAAATAAGACACAGTGGTTGATATGCCATTAAACAAAGAAACCAAACTAAGCCAAACTAAATTTTCTTTTCATTTTTTATTCTTATCTTTTGAATATGAATTAAATTTTTTTTTAAATACCCTCCTAGAATTATGTTTCATATGATTGCGGTGTTTACAACAATTATGTTTCATATAATTAAGGTGTTTACAATAATTGTTTCATATGATTAAGGTGTTTACAATAATTATGTTTCATATAATTAAAGTGTTTACAACAATTATGTTTCATATGATTGTGGTGTTTACAACAATTATGTTTCATACGATTAAAGTGTTTACAACAATTATGTTTCATATAATTAAAGTGTTTACAACAATTGTGTTTCATATGATTAAGGTGTTTACAATAATTACGTTCCATATGATGGTGTTTACAATAATTATGTTTCATATGATTGCGGTGTTTACAAATAGACAGTTGACTTTTCTGTACATAAGTGTTCCTTTATTTGTTATCCTTAATTCATTTCTGTTCTTTGAATTTTTTATAACCGGATCGGCAGCATTTGACACTCCCCAATTTTGATTATGGATTTGGGAAGGGTCACTACACCACCCACTTCTGTTTTTCTTTCTTGTCTTCTTTTTATCATTATTATTTTAGTAAATATAAGCTTTGAAATGGCTTAGAAAATATGTAAGCCCATGACCTAAAAAGGATTTATTTTTACTCAATATTTATCTTTCAATCTCTTCTCTTGTCAATGCACTTAATTCAGTTGTGAATATCAATGAGATAAACTTAACATTATACAATGGACACTTCATATAAAAAAAAACAGATAATAACTGCTAAGCTATGAACTTATTGATCCACCCTCATAACTGGTAGCAATGATGAAATTTTTTAATTTTATATTTTATCAAAATCTTAATTGAGATTTGTATTAAAAATATTGAAATAGTAAATCCACAGATTCATATTGTTGATTCCAATAATATTCTATTTAAAAATTGGTGTCTCTAAGATTTATTTGTCAAGCTATAACATTCTTTTCTTTAGTTACCATACAGATTAGAGTCTATTTGTTGGGTGACCACTCAATTTCCAGAGAAGTAAATCAAGAACAGTTCGAGCTTTTGGAAAGAAGCAAGTCAGCAATAGTCATCTTTTTAAACATGGATTCTTCTTGCTTATTCTCTTAGTTCTTTGTTAAGGTGGAATCTGAGTCATTTGTACCAGACATTATGATATTTTGCATTTGGGACTTTGTCATTTCAGTTTCAGAATTCCTTTTAAATATAAACATCTTTGTCAATGTTACCTGTCAATAACTTTGTTATTTCATTTAACCTACATTTATAAAACTAGATACTCGGCTGATAATACATTTTTTTCTACTTTTGTCAAAAAATGTTGTTCTAGTAACTGACAAAAAATTAGCTTTCATCACAATCTCGTTTCACTTTGACAATTTGAAAAGAAAAAAAAAGTCACCCTGTTGTTTACTTATATCATATGAACTGAGTTTATAAATTTCATGTTTTTAACTTTGAAAGTAAAGTCCTCATTTTCTAAGCATGTTCATGTCACCGAGAGATTTTGGTTTTGATTGTCTTTTATTGAGCCGGTAGCAAAATTTGGTTGATTTGCTATAATTTACAATACAGTTACTGCACATTCTACTCAAGTTCTCATTGTTTTTGAGGCAATGTTGAAAAGTTCTCAGCTCAACCAAGAAAGGAATAACCTGGAGTCATGAAATATCCAGTATGTGTATTATATCTGCCCCAATTTCACCACTGAGTTACTAACCTCATGATTTTGTTATTAGGTTTTATAACAAATTAATATTTAAACAAAAGATAAAATAGAGGGAAGGAAGGAGGTTTATGAGTATGTATATCATAATATTGTTTCAGTGGCATCCAAAAGTTTAATTTGGCTGCATTGGACAGCAAATGACTTATAGTATCATTTCTAACAAGTTATATATAGGCTGACCATAATTTCCAAGCCTCAAACTTATATTTATACAATAAAGACATGCTTTGATAATCTTTTTTTGGTCTAGTGGGTAGAGTGTTCACCAATGGTCCGGGAGACCTGAGTTCAATCCCAGGTTGTGTCATACTGAAGGTTTTAAAAATGGTACTTGATACCTCCTTGCTTAACACTCAGCAATATAAGGTACGTATCGAGGGTGAAGTGGAGCAATCCAGGAAAAGGAGTAGCACCCTCCCCTATACCTTGGCGGGGTGTCCTCGTGGTGTAATGGTTAAAGTGATGGACTGCAGAATCATAGTAAACGAGTTCGTCCTCCAGTCGTGCTATTATGTTCACTTTCGGGCAAATACCCTTGGGAAAGGTATGAACCCCCCCTTATCCTCCCAGCTATGGGTTAAATAGTAACACTAGTGTTCTTCTACGAGGATGGCTTGGGCATTAAATAACCTACAAAGGTTGATATGCCATTAAACAAAAACCAAACCAAACCTTGGTGTAGAAGCTATTGAATAACGAGCCTTCTGGTTGCCCTCGACGACAGTCGCAAACTTTACTTACTTACTTATTAATCTACCTTAAACTTAAGCACTGGTGTGTGTGTGTGTGTGTTCGTTCGTGTGTGTGTTCGTGTGTGTGTGTGTGCTGGTTGTTTATATCTCTAAAATTTAAATTCAACAAAACAAGGAACATGAAAATTTAATTAACATAATGTGGGATAATTAAACAAACTGAATCTCTTAACATTTTATTATTAAATGTCTGTCTGTACCACTAAGTTTCCGTCTTTTTTTTTCTTTTTTCCATCCAAACTTACAGGAATTCTTAGGATCATCCCTAAAAAGATTTAAACTGTATTCAGCCAAAAGGAAGCTAAGACATTAAGTTAACCCACAGTAGCCATGATTTGCAAAGGAGGTAACTAAGTAAAGACACTTGATATTCAGAAAGTGGTGGATGTCATTTTCAAAGCTCTAAGAAAGAAACAATTTATCTAACAAATATAATAGAAAAGTGGCCATTTATCTATTCATTTTATTAGAATGACTGGTGAAGATAAATGTATCCCACCATTAGAATATAAAAATTACATATATAATAATGTGGTACCTTGTTAGAGCATGAGTATACCTTTGGATGCTTTAAACTTTATTAGCCATAATATCAATAGAGAAAGATTATCTTATTAGAATTAAATAAAAGAACTGTTCAGAAATGATAATTAAGAATCATAAATTGAAATTATAATTGGTGCTAGTGAGAAGTGAACCCAAGATATATCTCATAAAAATTTTAAAGTTTCATCTACCTACTCTTACAACTAACTGATATTGGGTTGACATGAATAACACTGGCCTGTGATACTATCAAGGTCAAATATAATAGCTGATTTTAAGGCAGCTTTTTATGCTGAATCCAAAAATTATACTTATTTTTTCTAATAAGATCAAAGGTAAAAGCTCTTACTTGAAATGTATTGAACAGTATTATAACTCTATTTTCTTAAGAACAAAAAATGTTAGATTTAGGGCTGATATATTTGCAAAAAGCTCACATTGTGTCATAGTAAACAGCAAAATGCACAAAAGAAGCTATTCATGGATGAAAGGTCTTTTTAGGGATTTCCTCCAGTGCTTGGCAGCCACCGCATCCTGTTTCAATCACCAGCAAGAAAGTTTACATCTTACTGGCCTTGGTAGCATTCTTCCATATTACAAATGTCTTGGTGAAACACAGTTCTTTGGAAAATAGTCCAAGTGTGACCACAGAAAGTGCTGTTTGACTGATATTCATGCTCCAAGTTGGCAGAAACTCTTTAATTTCTTGTATTCTGCACTCTGGTAGTTTCCCAGGAAGTGTGTAACTATTGACTTTAGTGACTGCCAAGTGGACAGTTCAGTTTTGCTCTGTGCTTCATCAAATATTGGGTCCTTCATGAGTTCTCTTATTTGACGGCTGTCAAATATACCAGCCTTGAGTTTCTCCATGCTTATCTATGGGAACTTCTCCTGGAGGAAAGAAAACCTACTGCATTCCCTGTCCATTGCTTTCACAAAGTTTTTCATTACTCCTAACTTGATATGTATGGGTGAAAACAATATTTTATTTGGTTCAACAAGAGTGTGAGACTGAACGTTATACAAGCCAGGTTTTAATCTTTCTCTTAATGGCCACTATTGTTTGGCATAATGCTGGTCATCAGTCTGACTGTCCAAAAAAACCCCAGAAAACAAGGATACTTTGTGTATCCACCTTGGAACCCAAGGACCAGTCCAATTACCTTAAGAACTCTATAGATCAACCATTTGTGTTCTTGGTAGTTAACAGCAGACAGCAAATGATCCATGCTGTTGTGAGTTTCTTTTATTTGTACTGAATGCCCAATAGGGATAGATGAAAAACTATTCCTATTATATAGAACTGCTTTGAGACTTGCTGGATGAGTCAATAAAAAGTCTTTACTCCAAGCCCATTGATTAGATCATTCCAGCAATGTTGTTGCAATAAACCAATGATGACGTATCCTGGAGCATGAAAAACTGTCTTAATTCTCTCTCATAATTTCAATATCACTAGAACATTGTTCTTGATGCCGACGGATGTTTATCTTTGAGACGTAAACCCAGCAGCGGAGCCAACTCCTTTGAAAAGGTTCAGGTCTTCTTACATTTGCAATCCATTCTTACAGGAATGCAAATGTCAAGCTAAAAAGAGAAAAAAATAAATCAGCACTCAGCTCGTTGTTGACACTTGACACGCTACATTAAAATCATTTCATCCTGAAGGATAAGCCTTGCCACCTCTAGGTATGGGGGTGTGAGCAAGTAGGGTGGTATACTGTAGTTAGGTACACATACAACACTATATGCTATACTAAACATCAGGCACCCATGATCAGCTGTGACAAGTAGAGTCCACAGGCTTTTGAATAGGTGTTATTATTGTGTTCAACTTGTTGTAAAGTATTCAAGAACATCTTAAAAACCAGACCTGACCAAACACAATGAATGGTATTTTTGAATTCAACATAAAACAACGATCATATATCACTTGATAAACCTTTGACCTTTGGAAAAAAAAAATTTCATGCAGGCCAGGGTCTGAAATTAAATATCAGCCATGATATTTATCTTAGTTTATTATCCACCTAAATATAATGATATTAAGAGGTCATTGGAAATTTTTTGTTGGTCAGCTAAATGTTCCTTCTTTGTGATCACACATCAGAATAAAACCATATGACATTGAATGCAGAAGCTTATTGCAAAAGAAAAAAAAAAAGATAAATGTAGTTTCAAATCAATGGTAATTGATTTGAAAAATGCAAAACTAGTCTATACATAAAGCAAGATCAGACAAGCTCACTCGTCTTTACGGATCATAGACTGTTATCACCAGTCTTTGCAGGTCATATGGCAGACTTCAAAAGCAGTTATGAAAAAGAATCAACAGCCCTAAGATAAAGCATAACATCAATAGACCACTGCTTCGGCTTCTAAGTAAAAAGACATAGAGATTCTGAATGCCAGACTTCAACTGAATAAACTGTTGTAAAGTTTGAACAGTGTTCATTATTTGATTCCATACCTGGAATTTTGTTCCAGGATCACTCAGTGAATCAGTGCCATATGGTTGAATATCACCTGGATAACATAAAAAAATCCATGGACACAATAATACATCACCATCAAATAGCAGCCAAATATGTAACTTGTGATTGGTAAGAATTCTATCTTGCAGAATTATAATTGGTACTGTGCTTCAGATGCCCTCCAGCTGGACCACTCCTGATGTTGTTATATATGTGTAATATAGTTAAACTTTTGTACATTGGTTAAATAAAAGCATGGACACACACACACACACACACATATATATATATATAATCATCATCATCATGTCGTGCTGGTAGCACGGATATCCCTGACCTTCTCTCGCCACTTTTCCCTATCGTTCATCGCCTCAGGCAGGTCTTCTGGACAACATCCCGTATCCTCACATAGTTGCTGAATGTATGTTCATGCTGGTCATCCTGCTTTTGCACGGCCATGTGTGGGGGTCCATAAGAGTACATCACTTATGAGTTCGTCCCTGCTTCTCCAGCAGTGTCCTGCATGCCTGGTTCGTCTAACAATATATATATATATATATATATATATATATATATATATATATATATAACATTAGGAAGAAAACATTTTATCTAATTATTTACAGAAACTAGAAATTAGACAATAGTTTTTTTTCATACAGCAATCAAATACATATTAGAAGATATGAAAAAGAAGTAAAATCAGGTCTTGTTAGTTATTTTGGCTATGCATTATATCAATAAGTAAGTAAAGTTGGTGACCGTAGTTGAGGGCGACCAAAAGGCTCCCTTTTCAATAACTACTACACCGAGGTGTAGGGGAAGGTGCTACTCCTTTTCCTGGATTGCTCCACTTTACCCTCGATACGTACCTAATATTGCTGAGTGTTAAGCTAGGAAGTATCAAGTATCATTTTTAAAGTCTTTGGTATGACATGACCTGGGATTGAACCCAAGTCTCCCTGATCATTGGCGAACACTCTACCTACAGGGCAAATGAGCCGGTTCCTGAAAGGTAAGAGAAAGAGAATTCCAGAATAGATGTGAAGCTGTTTTGAGAAATTGGCAAAAACTGGCTAAACAACTTAGATTTTCTGCATCTTGCCAGATTGTTACATGATGCATATGTTCACCTTTTAACCTATGCATAACTTATAGCTTAGTTAAGAGCAATTGTTTTGTTTTTTAACACTGTAGTTTTATTTTTACCAATTATATTCTTTACTTATCTATTTACTTTTCTGTTACATTAATTAGTATAAAGTATTTATCTTAAAAATATTTCACTTACACAAACTTAAAATTTTTGTCAAATTTAACTATTTACCTAATTTCTTATATAAAACTTCTATACATATCTATTTCATATCTATTTTCAAGATGTTCTTTTTAAAACTTAATCTTTTTTTGTTTGTGATTCAGATTTTTCATCTGAAATAATAATGAATTCTAAGTAATTATTTTACTTTTTCAGCAAAAGAGTAACCTATAAATATAAGTGATGTTTAATTAAATATAAATTATATTTTGTTAGACAAGTAATCCCTCTCAGCCCAGTCAGCTGAAGCTGTAAAATATGCTGACTGCATCTCTGCAGTGAGGTAAGATCTACACCCTCAATGAGTGTACTGGATATAACACTTAACCATCTGATGGTGAGGCTCCAGTCCTGGAGCTTTGGTAAATGTGGAGCATATTTTCATTGCCATTACTCCCTGCAATAACACCTGAAGCCATTTAAACTGTATGCAAACAAATGATTAATATTAAATAGAATTGTTAGTGTTAGATAGCAATACTTGAAACCATTTAAACTGTATGCAAACAAATGATTAATATTAAATAGAATTGTTAGTGTTAGATAGCAATACTTGAAACCATTTAAACTGTGTGCAAACAAAGGATTAATATCAGATAGAATTATCAGTATTAGATAACAATACTTGAAACCATTTAACTATGTGCAAACAAATGATTAATATTAAATCAAATTATTAGTGTTAGATAGCAATACTTGAAACCATTTAGTGTACTGGGTATGATATTAAACAGCATCTGATGGTGAGGCTCCAGTCTTAGAGTTTGAGGAACATAGAGTACACCTCATTACCATTATTCTCAGATCCACTCTGATCCGAAGCGGTAGTACCTGTTAGGATCCCATCTGTGGATTAAAAAAATGTTCAATATTTTACTATTAGTTGATAAATAGAATGACTAATATTAGATATCGATCTTTGGAAGCATTTAGCTGTGTTCAAAGAAATGATTAATATTAAATAGAATTCTTAGTGATAACAATACTTGAAACCTTTTAACTATGTGCAAATCGTAGCATATCCACGTCCAAAAATATACGACCAAGATACGAATACGTGAAATAGACATATGTTCATAGAATGTTCATAATGTTCATATGCGTATAGGAATCCGAAAACACTTGAAATTGGTTCAGGTACGAAACTTTTTATTACCTTTTTGAGTTTAAGGTTTTTCGACATGAGGAGAGAGAGACACAATTTCTTTCTATGCTGATTTTTCCATCTGACCCCCAACTGTTCTGGCTATAACAGCATTTCTTTCCCGTTCTCCTGGGCTGCTCAACCGGGGGCCTGGGGGCCCAACCTCTGCTGGGACATGGTTCTCATTCCAACATCTTCTCTCCAACTGATCTGAACTTCCTGTCACCGGAGTTACATAATAATTTGATGCCCACCTACTTCTTGCGAGCGTCACAATTCACACTCAATTCAACCTGTCGACAGTCAAGGTTATCCCCTGATATCTTCGACCGGATGCACCTGTTATTTACACAGGTGCATTTCTCATCTGACATCCCGGCCAGGTTGGAGGTCAATATGCAACAAAATAGGATTATTAGTGTAAGATAACAATACTTGAAACCACTTAACTGTGTATAAACAAATGATTCATAATATTGTGTGCAAACAAATGATTGATATTTGATAGGAATACTTGATTAATAGAATTATGTTAAATTGTAATTCTAGAAGCCATTTAACTGTGTGCAAACAAATGAGTTCTAAATCATTTAAAAATGAAGTTACCTACAAACTATTTGCTTACAAATCATGTGTGTGTACATATATATAAGTAAAGTTGGCGACCAGAGTCGAGGGTGACTCAAAGGCTGCCTTTTTGATAGCTAGTACACCAAGATGTAAGGGAGGGCACCACTCTTTTCCCTGGATTGCTCCTCTTTACCCTTAATCCCTACCTTATAGTGCTGAGTGTTAAACAAGGAGACATCAAGTACCATTTTTTGAGTCTTTGGTATGACTCGCCCTGCGATTGAACCCAGATCTCCCGGGCCATTGGTGAACACACACTCATATATATATATATATATATATATATATATATAACAGGATTTGGTGTTAAATTACCTTCAAGAGTTGACATATCATTAAACACAACAACCTAACCTACTTTGATTTGGTAATCTAAGATCAGTTTTCAGAAATTATGACTGAATTTTTCTGTGTGTAAGTCTTTTTATAGTATAAATAATGAATGATCAGATGGAATATTTGTTAAAGCTATAAAAGGTTTGAAAAATGAACTATTTTATAACAAACTTATCATCATGTTTTCAAGTGAATGTTGAAAAGTTTTGTCAAATGATACCTTTTATACAAAGTTTTTCTTATAAAGCGTTGAAGTTTTATTGTGTTTTATGGCATATCAACACTTATGGGTTATTTAATGCTAAATCCAGTTTATGCATATGATGAATATGTATGATTTGTAAATGAATACTTTGGAGGTAACATCATTTTTAAATGAGTCAGAAATTATTTGTTTGCCCACAGTTAAATGGTTTCAAACATTGCTATATAATACAAATAGTTCAATTTAACAATCATTTGTTAGCACACAGTTAAATGACTTCAAATATAGTAAATGATTAAACAGTTCTATTTGACCCATTGATGGGGTCTTAACTAATAGTACCATTTCAGGTCAGAGGGGACCTGGGAGAAACGGTAATAAAAGGTTAATTAACAATCTCCAAAGCTCCAGGACTGGAGCCTCACTATCAAATGGTTTAGTGTCATATCCAGGACAATCATGCAAGTGGGCGGTGGGGGCTTTCTCCTCTGCAGAGATGCAGTTATCTTATTCTAAAGCCCTAGCTGACTGGGCTGAGAAAGCTTTGAAATATATGTGTACACACACACACACACACACACACAGGGGGGTGTCCTCGTGGTGTAATGGTTAAAGCGATGGACTGTGGGATTGTAGTAAGTGAGTTCGTATTCCAGTCGTGTTATTACATTCACTTTCAGGCAAATACCCTTGGGAAAGGTATGAACCTCCTTATTTTCCTAGCTATGGGTTAGATATTACCACTACTGTTCTTCTAGAAGAATGGCTTTGGCATTAAATAACCCACGAAGGTTGATATGCCATTAAACAAAGAAACCAAAACACACACACACACACACACACACGCACACGCACACATTGGTTGTTCAAAATGTTCTAAGCCTTACCCAGAAAGAAGAGCCATAGCTGAACATGGATTTTTAACTAAGATTTTGAGAATGAGCAGATTCTGTAAGACGAGTCCTAAGAATACTGATGCCAGAGCACAAGCTGAAAAGGGTTGACATTTCCAGAACACTTCTTCTGGGTGAGGCTTAGAACTTTTTGAAGCCCCTTGTATGTGTGTGTGTGTGTGTGTGTGTGTGTGTGTGTATCATCATCGTCGTCAAGCCTCTTGCATGGATTTCCCTGACTCTCCCTTGCCACTTTTCTCTATCATCCATCACTTTTGGCAGGTCTTCTAGGCTACATCCTGTGTCCACACAGAGCTGCTGTAGATAAATTCTAGCTGGTTGTCCAATACTTCTCATCTGTTGCATTTGAGTTCATTCTTACTTCTCCAGCAGTGTCCAGCATGTCTTGTTCATCAGACTTGGATGGTCTTAGAGATGGGAGGTAGGTGGCCGTATAGCTGCTGCTTTGTGGGATGTTGCTTCCAGGATTTGTTTATTACAGCTCACAGCATTCTTGTGCAATTGCTATCAAGCTTTTCCTTTATATGCTTTGATAGCATCCATGTGGTGCATCCATATGGACACAACAGCTGCCTGGAAAAAATTGCATTTTATTTTATTGGACTGGTCTGACCTCCATATGACCAATAGCCTATTAATAGCTGTCTATGCCTTTGCTAGACGTGTATTGATTGGTCATATGGAGGTCATACCTGTCCGATATATGTGTGCGTGTGTAGGTTTTGCTTATGAAGTTATATATAGCTTATAAAGTTTTATATATGTATATTGCTTATAAAGTTATAAATATTGGGTAAATTATAATAGCTTGTTTTTAATCTAATGTTTTGCTTATGAAGCTTTGTAATGTAATGGCGGCTCATTGGCCCAGTGGGTAGAGTGTTCGCCCATGGTCTGAGAGTCCAGGGTTCAATCCCAGGTCGAGTCATACCAAAGGCTTTAAAAAAATGATACTTGATACCTCCTTGCTTAACACAGCATTATAAGTTATGTATCAAGGGTAAAGTGAAGCAATCCAGGGAAAAGAGTAGTGCCCTCCCCTATGCCTGGGGGTTGTAGCTATTGAAAAGGGAGCCTTTGGGTCACTTTAGACTACAGTCGCCAACTTTATTTTTACTTATATTGTAATAATTTGTTTTGCAGTTAGACAAAAACTATTTTAAATTTAAATTACATTTTTTTTAAATATTGGAATTTCAGTAGAGGATGAAGTGTTCTGTGATAGTGAAATAGGGTAACTTAAATATGAAACCAAAATCTGATTTTAATATTTGTGTAATCTTAATCCAAATAGAGATTATTTTGGTAACATATCAATCAAAGTTTATGACCTACCTAAGAAATATATATCAAAAATATTTTGTAAATACTGAACAGTTTGGGTTTTTTTTTCCTTTTCTAACCATTGGTAAATATTTTTAATGACTTAAATGAATATTTTGTATATGTGGATTTTCTACTTCTGTAGCTTATAAAATGAGAAATGTGATCATTTTGAAAACATCCATTCTATTTTCTTTTCTATTTTTCTTTATACACAAAAACTATTTCCATCTTTTGATGCATTAATTTTCCTGATGTTCATAAATATCAAAATTCCATCTAAAAATCTCATTCTCTGAATTTCTTTGGCTTTTTTTTATAAGAAAGAAAAAGAAGTTGGGTGTTATGGTAATTTTTATGCATCTTATTTACTTAGATTTTTTTAAATGACTAAAGAAAATCTAAGAATTTTGTTATTAGAAAAATTAAGGAATTGGAACTGAAAGAAGATATTTATAAAAGAAAAGGATTTAAGATGAAAAAAACTTTTTGTTTTTAAAATTCTTTTTAAAAAATTATTTATTCTTTTCATCTTTTTTCTTTTGTTCTTAATTTCTTTTATCTGTTTGTTTATTGAATTTATTGTAGAAATTAGAAGCAAATAATTTAAGTTTTTATTCCTAAAAAAAGTGAAAATTGGAACATTTTTACTGGTTTTAAATTTCAAAAAATCTTATTGAGGTTAGAATTTATTTTAAGTTAACTTTTTTTATTACTTTTCATCTCCATTTTAATGTACTTTCTCTGATCCTATTCACTCTGTCAATGGACCTTATAATACACTGAATGTATCCCCTGCAGAGGAGTAAGACCACCACCACCACAAAAAAAAAAAAAGATGGGGATGTCTTTGGTAAACTGCATCTGATGGTGAGGCTCCAGTTTTGAAGATGGAAGTGTGGAGTATTCCTTCATTGCCATTAGTCCCAGGTCCACTCTATGGATCAGATCTGTTTAAAAATCATTTACATTAGATAATGCTGTGGGTAAAAAAAAAAACTCTTAAGAGACCCAATCAGCTGGAGTTGTAGAATACACCAATTCCATCACTGCAGAGGGGTAAGACTCCCCCGACCCCAACAAGTGTGCTGGATATGACACTAAACAATCTGATGCTGAGGCTCCTGTAATGCTGGAGATTTAAGAAAACAGAGTACCCCTTAATTGCCATTTCTCCTAGGTTCACTCTGGTAGCACCTGATAGGGTCCTATCTATGGGTCAAATAGAACTGTTTGATATTTAAACTGAGTGCAAACAAATGATTTATGCTAAACTGAATTACTTCAAAAGAACAGTTTGACCATTTAACTGTGTGAAAATAAATGAATGATGTTTAATTCAATTGTTAGTGATACATAGCAATAATAGGAACTATTTAACTTTGATATTAAATAGAATCATTTGAAATAGAACTGTTTAATCATTTAAATGTGTGTAAATAAATGACTGATGTTAGTAACTTATGCTAAATTGAATTGTTAGAAATAGAACTGTTTGATCATTAACTGTGTGTGAACAAATGTTTAATTGAATTGTTTATGAACTTGGAACTATTTAACTTTGTTGACTTAAGTTTACAAATCATAAATATCTAATATATGTGAATAAACCAGAGTTGGCATTAACTAACCTATAATGGTTTATGTGCCATAAAACCAAACCAAACCTCTTAAGAAACAACTTCACAAAAACTGAAAATATGAATGTAAACCTCTAGACACCCCTAGATGAGTTGATATGCCATTAAAATTAATCAGTTAATCAGATCCAGTGGGATTCTATTTTGTTGTTATTTATCTCATGGACATTTGAACAAATCAAATTCTATAAATATCAGAATTATTTTGTAAGTGAGATTTGATTTATATCTCCAAATGTTTCCACAAAAATCTTTTATCGCTTTATAAAATTTCTCCAAAATTTTTGTTGGTTTTTTTTATTTTTTTATCTTTAACTTATTTTTTTAAATTTTTTTTAGCTATCATCAATACACAGAACATGAATCGCATTTATGTTTCAATGATATAATTGTAACCAGTTCATGTTGGGTTATCATATTTGACAGGGGTCAGGCTGAATGTCTATTTACTATTTTCTCATTAGGGAATTTTGTGTACCTAACATGATCAGTCTAAACTTTGTGCATTTAGACATTATATTTAATGAACTCTCCATTTGTATACTTTTACACATTGGTCTTCAATTTGTTAATATTTTTAGAATAACTTGTAACCTTTTGGTTTACCAGATGGACAGTGATATATCATTCATATTTTGCTCAAGGCTGTTGTATCAAGATGTCTTGTTTCAATTCAAAATATTCAACATAATCAAACTGCATCCTATTCAGTAGATGACGTCATGATGAGAAAATTTAAAGAAAAGTTGCTTTGTTGATGCCACTCAATACTAGTGTCCAAGTAAAAAAAGCAAAATGGAGTAAGACTTAAAGTGTGACTAATAGCCTACAGCAACAGTCACTTCTGATTTTAGATAATCTAAACTGCTTTCAAAAAATAAGAGAAGACAAAACTTATGTTCTTCATCGACTTAAGGTTCAAATATTGGTGTTAATTTTTTATAAAAATAATTCAGTCTTTCTCAATATCATATTTATTAATTTATAAATCACATTTTGTGTAAAACCAGATTTATCCAAAATAAATTTTTCTTTTCATAATGAAACATAATCCCAATTCCAGCATTTCTGTTTTATCTTAATATAATTAAAGATACACAAGATAAGTTAAAAGTTGGCAACTGTTGTCGAGGGTGACCTGAAAGCTCCCTTTTCGGTAGCTACTACACTGAGGTGTAGAGGAGGGCGCTACTCTTTTCCCTGGATTGCTCCACTTTACCCTTGATGCATATCTTATAATGCTGAGTGTTAAGCAAGGCAGCATCAAGTACCATTTTTTTGAGTCTTTGGTATGACTTGACCTGGGATTGAATCCGGTCTCCCAGACCATTGTCGAACACAAGATTATTGGTATTTATTCCTGGAATAAATGTACAAGTTAGGAAATACAGTATACAGAAATTATCCAATTACAATGTCCTTTGCTAGCTTTGGTTTGGTTCATTTATGGATCAGTCCATTCTTGTAGGGGTGATTCCACAAACTACTTCAAAAGCAAATATTTATAAAGTTTGCCTTGATTTTATATTGTTATATATTCTATCATTTAGTTATTTTTTTAATATTAATCACTAGCTGAAGTACCTGTCTACACTGTAAGAGGTTACAGCTTGGTAAATAGTAATGTTTACTTAGATGTAAATTATTACTTTAGTATGATAATTCATTAATCATAAAATCTAAATTTTCTGTATGATTAGTTACATCTTGAAGCAATATGGTTTCCTGCTGGGTATTGCTTATTGTTTGTGACCTCTCTTACGATGAAAGCTTCTCATCCTCTCCATAAGGAACAAAATGTTTTTGGCTAAAATTTTCCATTTTGTCCAATAAGTATATTTACCAAATTTGATAATTTTACATCAAACTGTTTGGTTATCTCTTGTGACAAACATAATTTTCTCTTAATTATTAGTACAGATATTGTGCAGGGGAATCATGCTGGGGCCATGACCCAGAGGTCCATAGATTGAAACTATGCTCTGCTACCATTGATAGCTGTTATGGTGCCTCCAGGCAATTCATAAGAAAAGTGCTCAGGGATAATTAACAACTTTTCAAATAGTGTCTTTTCTCCTGTTGATGCTGTTAAGAACAGTCCATTAAGTTTGGAAGAAGGAAAAACTTTATATCAGTTTCAATAGTTAACATTCTCTACATTTTTTAGATTGAATTGTCCAGTTCAACCATCTTCAGACAGCATATAGCATTGCTTCTAGAATTAGAAACATTCTCTTTATAGTTATCAAAGCTTGTAATTAATACAACCTAGAGATATTGTGTTTATCATTAGTCAATTAATTCTGAACTGAGTTTGTTAGTGTTGTAGTTGGCTGGTCATTAGACATTTTGAAATATTGAGCTTAAATATTCACCTATATATAATGCTTTGTTTCTGATTCTCCTTAAATTTACAGCTAAAAGTAAATTGTTTCACTGTACCTGGTCCAGTCAGCTAGGGCTGTAGAATACACTGATTGCATCTCTGCAGAGGGGTAAGACTCCCCTAACAAGTATCCTGGATATGACTCTAAACAACCTGATGGTGAGGCTTCATTAATGCTGGAGCTTTGGGGAATGTAGAGTACTCCTTCATTGCCATCACTCCCTGGCCCACTTTGGCCTGGAGTGGTAGCACCTGATAGGGTTCTATCTATGGGTTGAATAGAACTAAAACAATTTTTACATTTAACTGTGTGGAAACAAATGATTGATGTTTAATTGAATTATTAGTGTTAAATAGCAATACTTAAAAACATTTAACTATGTGCAAACAAATGATTAATAGTAAATGAAATTATTTGTATTAGATAGAAATAAGTGAAACCATTTAACTGTGTCCAAAAAAATTACCTCTGGCTTGTTTAAAAATGCTCCCTACAAAATGTTTAGAATTCATATATTTAATATATGTATAAAAGGATTTGACATTAAATAACCTACAATGGTTGATATGCCATAAAACCCAACCAAACCAAATCATATATATTTGATATATATGTATCAAAAGGATTTGACATTAAATAACCTACAATGGTTGATATGCCATAAAAACCTAACCAAACCAAATCATGTATATTTATATGTATCAAAAGGATTTGGCATCAAATAACCTACAATTGTTGACATGCCATAAAATCAAACCAAACCAAATCATATATGTTTAATATATATGTATCAAAAGGATTTAGCATTAAATAACCTACAATGGTTGATATGCCATAAAACCCAATAAAACCAAATCATATATATTTGATATATATGTATCAAAAGGATTTGGCATTAAATAACCTACAATAGTTGGTATGCCATAAAATCCAACCAAACCAAATCATATATATTTAATATATATATAAAGAGGATTTGGCATTAAATAACCTACAATGATTGGTATGCCATAAAACCAAACCATGCTTGAGACTATAATGAATAACTGAAAATTGCTGTTTATGTCTAATAGGATATGATATTAAATGCTTTATATCTCTTGATATGTTCTTTGCATGGAGGTAATGCAGTCTACTTTAATTAAATTGATTTAATATTCATTAAAAACATTCTGCCATTTGTTTGAAATTATAAATATTATAAGTAATATAACATTTAGCCAAAATTATTGAATTATATATGCCAGTTGTACTTCAAAGCAACTCGATGATTTTCAAAAATTATTTTTGATATCATAAGAATATTATTGGCTTTTTTCTGTATTAAATAACATTGACTATTTTTAACTGATATCTGATTGTTATCAATTGCAATTAGTCTACCTGAACATGGAACATCATTCAGTGAAAAATTTCCAACTCAAAACATTATCGATCACTTTTGACATAATTGAATATTCACAATACCTTATCTATATAATTCACACATTTTTGGCTTTTAAGTCACATTTTTACCCTACTTTAAAAAAAAAAAGCATAAAATTCCAGAAATTATTTATTTTCTTCCATTTTTCAATGATAGAATCAGTAAACTAAAATATGCCAATTTAAAAAAATGCTTATTGATATAAAAGCTGGTACAATTTTATCAAAGAAAAGGAATCTAAAAATAATTTCAGAAAAGTGGGTCTTGATTTATTATTTTATGAAATAAGATCATCATTGGTCTTTTAGGAACAAATGAAGTTGACTTTTATCAATATTTAAAAAAACATCCTAGTCTGTCAAACTGGCTTCACTCAAAGAATGGGAAGGTTGCCTAAAGTATGCAAGTTAGCTTATATAAAGAAATATAAAACTCTCTGTTGGCATTTAGCAAAACATTGAGTCAGCAGGGCAAAGTATTTAACAGTAACTGATATTTGAGGCATTTTAAGAGGCAATCCTTAGAAGTTCCTAAAAATTATATATATATATACATTTTGAAAACAAAGGAATAATTTTTTTTGAGATAAGGCAAAAGTAAGATTATAAAATACTGAAAAAGTTTTATATGAATCACTGGTCAATATTAACCCTCTCAGGTCACTGTACAACTACGATCAAATTCCTAGTGCTGTGCCATATGTATTTATAGCCAAATTTTGGACTATGTTCATTTGCTGGTCTGTACATTTATTTATATTATCGTAACATTGATTGAAAAGTTTTAAAGTAACATTTTTTTAAAATGGTCATTTTTTTGGCTGGAAAATGTAGCATTAGGAGCTGTTGGAAATTGAAAAATGCAGCTTTGTGAGTGAATTTGCAATCATCTTTTTGTTAGGAATCCACAAAACTTTGGGTAGTCCCTTCTTATTTGACATTTCCTTAGTTGAGTCAGCATCAATATACATCCATATTTACCAACCCCTCCGTTCAGGCTGGATATGACACAAGGTCAAATTTTAAGCGGAGTTTAACAGGTTTGAATTCAGAGTTTTCCTTCTCTTAGACTAGTTGCCTCACCAAGGCTGAAGAACCCAGTCTGCCCTACTATTTACCCCTAGCTGGAGGGAGAATAATTGGATTCATACCTTTCCCAGAGGTATTAGTGCTATGTGAAATCCAATTAGTCTGGTCCAGGATTTGAACTCGTGTCGCCATGTCCATTTCCTACGATGATAACCATTACACCACAGGTATCAATATACAAGCATTTATTATTGACTGATTTAGTTGAATAAATTGAATCCACAACTGATTTGTTGTTAACAACAGTTTCTGTGAGAATGCTTGCATAATCTGTTCCTGTCAGTTCAATAATATTCTGCTACAGATAAACAGCAATGATCTGGTTAGAGACTCGGCATCTTAACAGCTAGTGTGGATCTCACAATACTCTTTTTCTTTAAAGTTGACCATGTAATGACAATACTTCTTTTGTTCTATCTAACCAATAAAATGAGGTTCTCTCCAACACTAGGAACACCATCACTCATATTTGTCTGTGTAATATCAGAGAATACTACAATCTTCCAGATTATGTATGGTCCAAGATTTATTGCCATTGCTCCCAGGTCCACTCTGGCCTGGAATAGCACCTGATAGGGTCCTATCTATGAGGTAAATAGAACTAAACTGTGTACTTATGCTAAACTGAATTGTTTGAAATAGAACTGTTTTGAAACTTAGCTGTGTGTAAACAAAAAACTATACTTATACTAAACTGAATTGTTTGAAATAGAATTATGTGTATAACAATGGATTTGGCATTAAATAACCTACGATGTTTGATGTGCCATAAAACCAAACCAAACCTGTCTTTCATCATCAGCTTCGGTATAAACATCTATCAACTTTTAAATCTTGCCCTATTTTGCTTCACCATGTTTGTTTCATGGGATCAAAACCATGTTTATCTTTTTTCTATCTTCTCAACTTTTGCAGATTCAGACATTTCCTAATTCATGTTTCATTTTCTTTTATGTTGTACCAATATCTAGTTACTGCGTTTACACTTCCATCCATTCCCTCACACACCTAGATGCTTGGATCCATTGATCATTCTTTTGAATTTTGAAATCAAACCAATGAGGCAAGAATCAAAGTTGTGTTAGTTTTATACAGTCTTACTTCACACTGACAACTTTGGGAAAGGTGTGCTAAAATAGCTGGGCTGGATTGAGCTTTCTAGCCATAGTAGTAGTCAACACATCTAGGGGAAGGACAACTCTAAATTCAAACTGTACATCTGTATAAGAAACAACTAATGGCACCTGTTTTTTTTTTCTTCTTCTATTCTTTAAGTTTTTCCCTTGTGAGATTCAAATTAAATCTCACTTTTGTTTTTACTTTATTGTATGTTCAGGGATGAAATTTTTGGACATTGTTTTGTTTTGAAATGTGTCCTTAGTTTTCTATGTTTTGTTGTTGGCAACTGATATCTTGGCCCATAACCCAGAGGTTTATAGATCATACCTACATTCTGCAGCCTTTTATTAAATGATCACTCCTCTATTTAGATGTTCTTGTATAAATGGCCACTCCTCTACAAAATGTCCTTCCCTTTCTCCTTCTGAGAAGTTTATATAGCATTGGGGTAGGGTTATTTGACAAGGCTAGCCATTATTAACCACCATACCACTTATGCAAATCTCTAATGCAGTGCCATCTACTTTTCATCCACTCCAAATAGAGAATTATGAAAGGGGCAAAACTTGGTTGCTCATTCATAAATTAGCACCACCTTGCTGATTTTATTCCAAACATTTAATTACTAAAAAAGCTTTTAACACACTCTGACCTCTCCAAGCAAAGGTCATATTTGTACTTCTATAAAGTTTGGATTTTGTGTGCTTCACACTTATTTCTTCAGTTGTTAGCAGTTCTTGGCAAACCAAACTAGAAAATTCAATCACCTTTTTCTATTTCATCCTTTATCCTCTAATTTGTATATTGAACTTGTATTCTTTATTCAGTTTGACCGGCTCATTGGCCTAGTAGGTAGAGTGTTCACCAATGGTCCTGGAGACCTGGGTTCTATCCCAGGTCGCGTCATACCTAAGATTTTTAAAATGGTACTTGATACCTCCTTGCTTAACATTCAGCAATATAAGGTACATATCAAGGGTAGAGTGGAGAAATCCAAGGAAAGGAGTAGCACCCTCCCCTATACCTCGGTGTAGTAGCTATTGAAAAGAGATCCTTCTGGTTGCCCTCGACTATGATCGCCAACTTTACTTATGAATCTAAAAATGAATGTGAATAGCAAGTTTAATGACTCTAGTATTTATCCTCCTCCCCATATGGATTCAATACAAGATTAAAGGTTAAAGAGAGACTCTCCCCCACATATATACATGTGTGTAAAGATTTTTAAAAAAAAGTTGCCTACTCATTGTGTTTGATTTATATGTTATATTAAACCTGTTGCATTATTTTAACAACTCTGTACAACATTTCTTTCATCTGGAATCAATCACTCTTTTTCTTAAAACTTGTTTCTAAATTAGAGTTAAGATTTTATCTTTCTTTTTTTACTAACTCTGTTGCCTTTTTACAATGTGAAGATTGTCAATTAACTGGAGCAATCCAGAGAAAGGAGTAGCGCCTTCCCCTACACCTTGGTGTAGTAGCTATCGAAAAGATAGCCTTCGGATCACCCTCGGCTATGGTCACCAACTTTATTTTACTTATTATACACTGATGAACACTTACTAGTGTCCTAATCTTGGTTGTTATAGTCATAGCATTTTGGCCATCCAGCCTTAAGGTGTCTGTTACCAATTATGCCAGACATTAGTATATAGATTTTATTTATGTATTCTCTGGTCCTTTTTTTTTTTCTGTACTTCAGTCGCATCCAAGTTTTTGCTTTGTTGACTTAACTGTTGGAAAGTATTTTTAGTATTTTTAGTAATTATTAAAAGAAACAGAACCAGACTGAAGAGAAGAATTACTTGTATCTAAAAGGTAGTAAGATAGTGAGTGTAAAAGCAATGGAAAAATGTGGATTATAGAGTAGGAGATATAAGGTTTGTATCAAGAATACACATGCTATAGAAATCTATGTATAAAATGTTAAAGGTTTTATCTTAGGTTTGTTGTTTCATTGTAAAAGATGCAATGAATATATATTTTATGCCTCTATGATAAACAATTTGATTGCTGTTTAGTGTTGAAAATGGTTAGTTTCCATAACACTAATAATTTATTTGACAACACAAATAGATAATCCCAGCTATGGGTTAAATAGTACCACAACTGTTCTTCTAGGAGAATGGCTTTGGCAAATACCCTTGGGAAAGGTATGAACCCTCTTATCCTCCCAGCTATGGGTTAAATAGTATCACAACTGTTCTTCTA
Source organism: Sepioteuthis lessoniana (assembly GCA_963585895.1). NCBI lineage: Eukaryota > Metazoa > Mollusca > Cephalopoda > Myopsida > Loliginidae > Sepioteuthis > Sepioteuthis lessoniana. Next base: position 16,470,561 of record OY757918.1, read on the forward strand.
GGAGAATGGGTTTGGCAAATACCCTTGAGAAAGGTATGAACCCTCTTATCCTCCCAGCTATGGGTTAAATAGTACCACTACTGTTCTTCTAGGAGAATGGCTTTGGCAAGTACCCTTGGGAAAAGTATGAACCCTCTTATCCTCCCAGCTATGGGTTAAATAGTACCACAACTGTTCTTCTTGGAGAATGGCTTTGGCATTAAATAACCTAAAGGGTTGATATGCCATTAAACAAAACAACCAAAGCAAACAAATAGATAACGAAACTTTTTTAGAAACACAACAACGAAAGGTTTATTATTTTAGCAGAAGTAAAAGAGTAAGAGTGAGAAAGGGTTCCTTTTGGAGTCGCCAGTTAGTGTGTTGGTCCTTGAGTTTGTAGGAAGTGTGTGTCACTGTAGCAAATAGCTTGTGTGACTGACCACAAGGCTGGTTCTTCTGTGTGTGAAGCTAGTAGCAGTGTGTTCTTAAGCGAAGGGGTTCCAAGTAGAATGTCCGTAGCAGTGGATGCGAGAGAAGTCTGTCTTGGCTGCTGACTAGGTGCTCTCTATCCGCCAGCTGACTACCCAAAAGGACTTGAAAAAATAGTTCTAGAGAGGAAGAAGGAATCAATGAGCTCTGTTCCTGATTGGTCAATGTATAGCCGAATCACTTGGCAGGGGCATTGATTCGCAAAACGAAATAGATCTGTGACTGCTACAGCTGCTTTGGTTTTGTGGATAATGTATAAATGTCTCTTATAACCTTTTAGTCCATTGAGATAATATGCCAGGTAATTCACTTTTATAACATCTCGCAGGAGATTGGGAGTGATTTGGTTATGTTCATTTCCTCTCCAGATGTGATAAGTTGTACTTAATTACATGGTACTTGTATTAAGTATCCACTGCTAACCTTAGCCCAGTTGGCTGGGGCTATAGAATACATCAACTGTATCTCTGCAGAGGGGTAAGATCCTCCCTCCCCAATGAGTGTCCTGGATATGATACTAAATAATCTGATGGTGAGGCTCGAATAATACAGGAGTTTTGAGAAATGCAAAGTACCCCTTCATTGCCATTGCTCCCAGATCCCCTCTGGCCCAGAGTGGTAGCACTTGATAGGGTCATATCTATGAGTCAAATAGAACTGTTTGACATTTAAACTGAGTGCAAACAAATGACTTATGCTAAATTGAATTGTATGAAATAGAACTGTTTATAAACGAATACCTAATGTTTAAATGAATTGTTAGTGATACATAACAATACTTAGAACCATTTGATTGTGTGCAAAAGAATGAGCTTAGGCTCATTTAAAAAAGTTATCAACAAAATGTGTTTACAAATCATATATATTTAGTTGTATAAAGAGGATTTGGCATTAGATAACCTAAAATGGTTGATATGCCATAAAATCTAACCAAACCAAATCATATATATTTAGTATATATGTATAAGAATGGATTTGGCATTAAATAACCTTAAATGATTGATATGCCATAATACCCAACCAAATCAAATCATATATATTCAATATATACATATAAAAATGGATTTGGCTTTAAATAACCTACAGTGGTTGATATGACATAAAACCCAACCAAACCAAACCAAATCATATATATTTAATATATATGTATATAAGTGGATTTGGCATTAAATAACCTACAATAGTTGATATGCCATAAAACCCAACCAAACCGATTACTGACCTGACTCATAGAATACTCAAAATGGTTTGGCTTTACAAAGCTAAATGGTTCTATTTTTACTTGTAGCTTGGTGAAAAGTGGATTCATGCCTTTTCCAGCTAGTTTGATTTTAGTTTTCATGCTGGCAATAGACCACCTTCACATTCTATTTGTTATTTGTATTGATATGCAAATAAAACATCTGCTATTTGGAAACTTAAGCAGTTTATTTTTCTAATGCTATGAAAATGAGACACTTGATGGAACTTTAAAAAATAAAGTATGTGATGTTCAATGTATGATGGATATTTTGTAAAGAAACTATCCCATTCTAACTCTCCTTTATATGTGATATATATATATATATATATATATATATATATATATATATATATATATAATAAATGTGCACACAACCCACATGTGTAGATAAGTTGTACTGACTTAGTGTTTATTTTTTTCCCCCTATCATGTCTTCTTTATTGACCCACATAGTCAATGAACAAAGGCCATCTTTGTGAATGTTACTTGCAACTTATTTTCGTTGGAATCTTGTTCTCTGTATCCTGAAATAAGTATTTAAACAAACTATAATACCATACAGTTTCAATACCTTTTTAAAGTTTGATTCAAAATTACTTTTTACTAGTTTCCATATTGAATACCTACTTCAGATATTGTTGTAGATGAATGAACTTTCATATAGTCTTAATTTATAGTCAACCATTCACCCTCAATTATACTGCATTATAAGCCAGACAGATGTACCAGTAAATACTTATAATCTTCATTTTACTTAAGTATATTTCTCTTAATTACTGAGTGTAAAAACTAAATTGCTTATTATCACTATTACTGTCAAAAACCCACATTTGCTGTAAGTCTGGAACTATTTGTTTAAATATCTGAAATGAAGCTTCATAATGTTTATCACTTAGAGTATTTACACTATTATCTTCATTGGCATATTCACAACATTTTGGTTGATACATCCTTCAGCCTTTTTCAGGTGTTTTTCATATAGGCATTTGATTGAGAAGTGCTAAGTGAAATCATCTAGAGGTTGCATGTTCAATCCCTACTAACAGTAAATAACAAAGAATACTTACTATAGATTAACACTTGTACTCTGTCCTAATTTCATTAACCATAACTTTCTACCCCCATGGATTAGATAAATTTGAAGTTCTGTGTGGCCTTTAGAGTTCAACATGAAACACCTGAAGGATGCATTGACCAAAATGTTATGAATAGAATAATGAAGATGAAGACAATAATCTGAATACTCTAAATGATAAAATTTTAGAACTAGTTTCAAAATAATTGTCCAGTTTATTGTGTTTAAGTTGAATTATCCTTATAAGATTCTTATTCCCTATTGTTGATAAATTTCCCATTCAGAGCATTGAATGTTATCATTTTATTAAGTACTGTCACTCATTATGCAATAATGTCTAAGCCCTATTGGCAAGCCTGGAATATTCTAACTGTATCCTCTGTTTATAGGTAAGGCCTACCGCCCCACAAGGGGTGTCCTGGATATGATACTAAACTGCATCTGATAGGCTCCAGTTTTGTAGCCTTGGGAAGTGTGAAGTCACTCCTCATTGCCATTACTCCCAAGTTCACTCTGACCCAGAGTAATAGTACCTAATAGAGTCCTATCTATAGATCAAATAGATGTTTGAAAATTATATCTATTTGATAGTTTGGTATGGTTTTATGGCATATCGATCAGTGTTGGTTATTTAATGCCAAATCCTGTTTTTACAGTTTAAATGTCAAACAGTTTTATTTGATGATAGGACCCTATCAGTTGCTACCACTCTGGGTCAGAGTTGACCTGGGAGTAATGGCAATGAAGGGGTACTCCACATCCCCTAAAGCTATAGCATTACTAGAGCCTCACCATCAGATATGGTTTAATGTCATATCCAGGACATTTGGGGGAGTCTTATTCCTCATCAGAGATGAAGTCTGTATTCTACAGCCCCAACCAACTGGGCTTATTTTATTTAATAGGAATACTTGATACTATATAACTGTGTGCATAGAAATTATTATTATTATTAGATAGGAATAGTTTCTTTAAACCATATAATTGTGTCTAAATTATTAGTATTTGATAGGAATAATATATAATTATATATTAATTATTAGTATTTGATAGGAATGATATATAATTGTATATGAATTATTAGTATTAGATAGGAATATTTGAAACCATACATCTGTGCGCAAATTATTTATATTAGATAGGAATACTTAATATATGATATCAAGTATGTGTGAAAACAAATATTTAAGAGACAAAAAGGCGAAATTTTCAGAATAAATACTATTGAACATTGGAAATATGGTTATTATTATAATGAATCATTCACAAATGAATTAAATTTTTGTATTAAACAATCTGATGGTAAGGTTCCAGTAATGCTGGAACTTTGTGGAATGCAGAGTACCACTTTATTGCCATTGCTCCCAGGTCCACTCTGGCCCAGTATGGTAGCACCTGATAAGGGTCCTATCTATGGGTTAAATAGAACTAACGGCATACTTATGCTGAACTAGATTGTTTGACTAAACTGAATAGCTTGAGATAGAAATGTTTTTGACAGTTAAACCATACTTACATTTAAACTGTGTGCTTATGCTAAACTGAATTATTTGAAATGGAACTGTTTTTTGACATTCAAACTGTACTAAACTGATTTGTTTAATATAGAACTGTTTTGAGATTTAACTGTGTGTAAACAAAATCTGTACTTATACTAAACTGAATTAGCTGAATTAGAACTGATTGACTAAACTGAATAACTTGAAATAGAAATGTTTTTCACAATTAAACTGTACTTACATTTAAACTTAGTGCTTATGCTAAACTGAGTTGTTTGAAATTGAACTGTTTTTGACATTGAAACTGTATTTACACTAAACTGAATTGTTATATATAGAACTGTTTTGACATTTTACTGTGCAAACAAAATCTGTACTTACGCTAAACTGAATTAGAACTGTTTGAATAAACTGAATAGTTTGAAATAGTTTTTGACAATTAAATTGTGGACTCATGCTAAACTGAATTGTTTGATATAGAACTGATTATTTACATAAAAATGGATTTGGGGTTAAATAACCTAGAAAGGTTGATATGCCATAAAACCCAACCAACCAACCATACAAATATCTTATAAGTATGATTTATTTGAAAATTGATTTGTCACTAGATTAATTTTCCCACATACATTCATTTTTTATTGCCTGTGAGAACTAAAAAAACATTTTTTTTTAAATTCTATTCATAAATAAATCTTAATGAATGTATACAATGAAGTAATTTTACTCTCAGTACTTAACAAAACAACTGAAACAATAGAGTTGCCATATGAGGGGGATTTTATGACAGCTTTTTTTTTTCATTCTGATTCAGATGATGGCCATTGTTTTGTCACTAAATTTTTAAAGATGTGTAGAAGTACATAATAAAAATTGATATTGGAAAAATTAAATTAAGATGAATAATGAATTGATATTTTGGTTTTTCTTGTTTGCAGTCAAAATAAAACCAACAGATTTAGATATGGGCTTTAACCTTAGAACTTACTCATTTTTATATACATGTGTGTGTGTGTGTGTGTGTGTGTGTGTGTGTGTGTATATATATATATATATATATATATATATATATATATATATATATATACTTTCTTTAAGAAAAATAACAAACCGGTCACATTAGGATTATAAATTAATTTCCATCCTGTTACGCATTTTTGAAAATTTCAAAAACACAAAAAAAATTTAACAGGACTTCTTCAGATCCTTTGGATAAAAAAACTAGAATAGACACAGAAAAAGGTGGGAGGGGATAGAAGAGGGGTGAAGAGTTATCTCCTCATTTAGCCCACTTCCGTTTTTATTTTAATTTCGGTTAGAAATGTAGTAAATTTTTTTTTTTTTTTAAATTTTATTTTTTGTTTTAATTTTTAAATTCTTATTACATTTTGACTTAAACTACAGATCTAATATTAAATTAGATTTTTAACTTATATATACATACATGTGTGTATATATATATATATATATATATACACACACACACATATATATATATATATATATATATATATATGTATGTGTGTGTGTATATATAAATCTTGATTTTTTTTTTTTTTTTTTTATGAAACCAAAGATACTAATATAACTGACTTCATAATTTTAGATTAATTCAGTTTCCATTATTTCGGTTCAGTATACGAAAATGAGCAAAGAAAATTGGATTGTGATTACTATCATACTCTACTTTTGGGAATAGTTTTCTCTTGTTGGTTTGTTTTATGACATGTCAGTCCTTATTGGGTTATTTTAAGTTGAAGATCATCTTTTTTTTTTTTTGTTTTGTTTTTTTGCAAGCAATTATATGGTTTCAAATAACTTTTTTTGATACAAATAATTGTATGGTTTCAAGTAGCTTTCAATTCAGTAATAATCTTTAATTAACTAGTCCTAATATCAATAATTTACAAACCTTTATATTTTTATCACAAGTTTTTTAAATGGGTCAGCACTTCATACTAAGTTATACAATCAATGTTTTAAGAGCCAATATATTAACATGGTTTAAAATCTTTTTAGAGATTATTCAAAACTGATCTATTTGACCCATAGATGAGACTTTAATGGTTACTACAATTAAAGGTTAGAATAGACCTAGGAATAATGAGAATAAAGGGGGGAATCTATCTTGCACCAAGCTCCAAAACTGGATGCAGTTTATCATCATACCCAAAACACCTTCGTTTTGCCTGACGTGTGTATGTGTATATATTAAAACGAAGAGGAAAAATCTTCTTAAAAAACTGAATAAAATTCAAGTTTGGATCTATTTGAAATTTTCGCATAAACAATTAAACAATTTCATAAGCAAGATATTTACACAAACTTTTTTTTTTTTTTATAAATTGTATTATTTTATGAATTTGATAAGATTGAGGTTTTAAAAAATTCTTTCCAGTGCCAGATTTACATATGAACTGCAACCCAGGGGTCCCAAGAGTAGGGAGACCCCTGATAATATTATTAAAAACCGAATTTATTTATTTATATATATATAATAAAAAAAGATCTGTTTATTGTCCGATTTAGTGGGGTTACTTTGAACTAGTTTGAAACAATTTGAGTATTTGAGCCCTTCTAGTTAGAGTAGGTGTTTTAAATTTGCATCGAATCTCATTTAGATTTTGATGCATTTTTCTTCATATGCATATATATTTTATTATGTAACTTTTTTAGTTTTCTAAAATTTTGTCTACTTAATTTTTGCTCAATTTTATATTTCATTGCATGCAAATATGTATTAAGGGCAAAATTACTTAATATTGTTCAAATTAGAGAAAATATATCTTCTTTAATAGACATTAAATGGTTGAACATATATCACAAAGTGGGCCCCAAATTCTATTAGCCCAGGGACCTTTTAAGGCATAAATCCAGCTCTGCCTTAGACTCATTATAGTTATTATGTTTAGTATATATTAAAATATAAAATCTATTATGAGGCAGAGGTGTACTTTGGTGTTATTATTTTTATTTTATCAATTTTTTTATTTAATGTTGATTTGTTCTTTAATATCAGTGCAACATTATTTACCCTTTCATTTTCTTCTTTCAGAAAATGGATAAAAATACTGTCTTTATTTCAATGTCAGACAAAAGTAAACTTTATCAAATTTTAAGTTATATGGTATCAATATGTATCAATCATTTCTAGCAACAACACCCAAATGTTTTATGTTGAGAAATATTTACATTTCTTAAATCTTCTATTGAAGATTGGGAGTTCCCAGTAGGATGCTCTGTAGAAGGAAATCCTAAAAGATGTTTAATTTGTGGGGAAAAAAGTTATCTTTCTGCCTTGTGATATTTCAATTGATTGCCACTCACTCTTCATCTGATTAAAAGTGGAAATGATGGTTTCTGTACTGATATCACAGTTTATCACAAATACATTAGCAGTTTTTTGGGGTTTTTTTTACACAAGGGCTTTAAATAGTTAAAATGGATCCTCCATATTATATTACAATCTTTTTCATCAATCATTATCAGGTGATTTAACTGTTAGATTTTTATTGGTTTAATAGCTTCTAATCTGATTAGATTCAAGATATTGTTGGTCTATAATTTTGTCCTAATTCTAAGAGTTATTTAGACTCTTGAACAACCATTTGGTTGTTGACACAATTCATTTTTGCCAATCCATTTTACAGCCTTCTTCAGTTTTACAATATATAAAGAAAGAAAGGGATCTCTCTCTCTCTCTCTCTCTCTCTCTCTCTCTCTCTCTCTTTTTCTCTCTCTCTCCCTCTCTCTCTCTCTCTTTTTCTCTCTCTCTTTTTCTCTCTCTCCCTCTCTCTTTTTCTCTCTCTCTCCCTCTCTCTCTCTTTTCTCCCCCCCTCTCTCTCTCTCTCAAACAGAAAAAAAACATTTGCAAACCATAGAAATTGTGTCAATTGTCTCTCTAATGTTATTTCTCTACTTGTGGAAATAGGAGGTTGCATCTCGGAGTTGTAATTTATTAAGCTTAGCTTAGTTTGGAACAAAGATACCCAGTGAGCCTCAATCTCCCTTGTAATGGTCTGCTAGCCTTGCTAACCAATTATACCATAAAAAGTGTCTGAGTGTAGCCTAGAATTACCAAGTATGTTGTTACAGTAAGCATAAGTAAGAGGGTTAGTTGAATGGATCCAAAGGATTTGTTGATATTACAATACCAGAGTGGTTTTCAATAGTACAACCACACTTAATAACCTCTTTACTGATGGTGGTCACTTATGGTAGACAAATTTTATAACATTCAATGCAAATGTTTAAAATAATATAAATTAAACAAACAAAATGGCTCTCCTTAAGGTCAGACTTGAGAGTATGTAAAGCTATATATCCCTAGAGAGGTAGAAAAGACAGGCCATATCTGGGGAGTGAAGGTCTCATGTTATCATTTTTGGGATCCATTGCAGGAAAAAGGAAAAATTGAAGTTGTGGATTTCAATGCTGTGCAGGGGCGGGGTATTTTGAAGACCTCCCGATATATAAAATCATATATGTTACACAGTTAGCTGAAAAGAATATTATAGAACACAGCTGAGAATCTGCAGATTTTAAAATATATATTTCTTAATCATAATCTTTTTTTTTTCTTTGTCAATCCAAGATCCTTGCTTTCCTTATGGCTTTGTACACCTGAAGAAAATTGCTGAACCGATTTACTGAAAGTTCGTTGTAACAACAAAAGTAACACAAAGGACAATAGTCTGAATAACTCACTAAATGATCAAATTTAAGCTTGTAAGAATTTTTAAAAAAATCTTTTTAGGGTAATTTTTTAAAAATTTTAGTAAATTGTTTTAATAGATACAGTATTTCAAGATTTGTTTTGAGTTATCATTTTCTTATGTGAAAACAAAATTCTAAATAAAGAGAAAGAAAAGAAATTTGATAAATTAACTGGAATTACAAAATGATCACTAAAACAACCTCTTTTTGATTTAATAGTCTTGATGTAGATAGTTAACAGAATAAAACACCACAATTGAATTAATTAAATCAGAATTAGGAAATTTTATTAAACATTAATTGGAATGAATTCTCATCTAAGAGAAGAGCAAAATCAAATATTTGACAAAGGTACAAATTAATGTGACAAGCAATTTTAAACATGTTAAGAATAAGTTTATATAAAAAGGCTTAGATAAGGAAAGGCATAATCTTTGCCAGCAGAGCTAAGAATACGATGACTACATCCCTTGTAGAGGGGTAAGTCCACCCCCTCCAGGGTGTGTCCTGTCTATGACACTAAACTACGTCTGATGGTGAGTCTTCAGTTCTGGAGATCTGGGAAATGTAGAGTACGCCTTCATTGCAATTACTCCCAGGTCCACTCTGACCCAGAGAGGTAGTCCCTGTTAGGGCCTCATTTATAGGTCAAGTAGATCTATTTAAGAATTATTCATTTTGGATTAGGCCGTGTGCAAGAAAAACCCTTAAGAAACAACTACACAAATAATATAAATATGAACATACAATGAATGCGATTCCCAAACCTCTAGGCATAAAATAACTTTAGGCTAGCTGATATGCCATTATAATCAATCAATCTATCTTAAGAAACAACTACACAAAAAATATAAATATGAACATACAATTAATGTGATTCCCTAACCTCTAGGAATAAAATAACTCCAGACTGGTTGATATGTAGTTAAGATCAATCAATTGATCAATCAATGAATATTAATCAATTCAGGCCACTGTTCCTAGATTTGTTTTAAATATTAAATCAAAATCATTGCTAAAGATATTAAAACTAGAAAACATCTTTCTGTTGATTGATTAATAAATACTAAATGTGATAAGTGAAATATTTTTTGTAATTAAACAAATATTGGGTTGGGGTAAATAAATAGAAAAAGATCTTTCCGATGCAAAGTATATTAGATATGTTAGAGTATAAAATAGGATTTATAAGGTCTCTAAAAATACCCAATTAATTTTTAAAATTAAAATCCATTTTTAAAGTATCCTTTATACTAGTAGTCATTTATTAAGTCTAGATTGGTTAGGCACAAGGCTGGAAATATAGGGCACTTAGTGAGAAGTGAATTCACTAACAATAGTCTGCTATAGTTGCTCACTAACTATGGTGCTTCACATGACACTTTGAAGTAATAGAGGATTTTAAGACATTAATATCAGAAAAAAATATATGGACTGATTAAATTCTTCAGATACTATCACATATTCAAAATTTGTAGATTAAGAAGTTTATGAGATACAGGGTTCTTTGTTAGGAAGATGGTAATTCTTAAATCCAAAGGCACTGACCCATTTACTACAGGCTTGCCGACATTAATATTAAGACATTTGTCTACAGTAAAACTTAGGTTATCATCTTTGTATCCATCAGATGTAGTAATTACTTCTGATTTTAAGTGTTGGTTTTTTAATGAAATCTCAACACTGTTTGTGTGGAAATGTTGTCTGTCTCGAGTAATGCCATGAAAAATAATCGTGTGCTTGTAGTACAGGAAACTTGTAAGGGCATATGTAGAACATAAACAAGTTTCTTGTTCTCCATCATTTCCCTTCTCAAGTTGCTGGTTGGCTGGCTAGCCAAACGCAGCAGAGAGTTTCAGAAAGAGATCCCAGCTGGGTATTGCATCATATACACTCTTTGCATTGGTTTAGGAGAGCTAGTAAAACTTGTCTCTTATTTCTTCTTGTACCTATCTGTGGAAACAGCTATAAGACTTGTTCTCTCGGTAGCATTTTTTTAATGAACAAGTTTAATAATAAAAATCACAACTATTGTCTTTACTTTTAATTTATTGAAATTCTAGCAAATGTAGGGGAAAGCAGAATCTTGTTTAATAAATCAAAATGTAAAAATATATAAAATGAAAGAAACCCAATAAAGTTTTTTTTTCTTTGTGTCAATACATAAATGTCATTATGACCTGGACAGCTTTGTACTGATGTGGAACTGTCAGAAAGAATGTCAAATTTGGAAAAAAATTAAATACATGAAACAGTTTTCTGTATAAGTTCAATAAAAACTTTCGTGAAAACTGTTAACATTTTTATTTTTTCTTAGCTTCATATTGCATGAATATGGTTTTAAAAGTTTGTGTGTCAAGTAGATCTTTTCAAATTTGTTTTTCAAAAAATCTTCAAATAAAAATAAGAACTAGCCATATACAAGTGAGAGCAGGGCAGGGGTTGGAAGATTACCTCCAGGTGCAGAGATAAAGAGGCGTAAAATTTTCTCTGGCTTTTAATGCCTGTTATTTGATAATTATGACCTCCTATATAGGATAAAGGAAAACCTGCTCCATGTTAAGTAAATATGACGGTGTTAATTGTGTGTGTGTAAAGGGTGGACGAAATTTCAGTCTCTTTCTTAAATACCTACATTGTGAAGCACTTTTAAAATTTGCAGATGAATGCCACTGAATGTGTATTTGTAAAGAACATTGCCCAATACTTTCTTTTATTATCATTAAGAATTATCATCTCACTTGAGATTGTTTGATTAATTACATAATTTAAAGATGTACAAAATAAAACATTTCAGGGTTGGGCACCAAAAATGTCTTTGTCTTCAGTTGCAATGCCACTGAAAAAAAGCAGAAAATGATTTTAAAAAATTAACTGCATTTCTATCATGTATACATAGGGTAACATATACAGAAAAAGTATAACCAACTGTTTTTTGCTGTATATAATGAAGACACAGGTAAAACTCTAATAGATTTTTTGAAATAGATTATTTTACTTTTGAAATTCATGCTCTTCACATACACAACAGAAGTAATGGAACAGTTGTTGTTGTTATTATTTTGAAATAAATATCCACTACAAAAAATAAATGAATAATTCTAGTAGTGTCTTGTCACTTCTGTCTCAACCTGTATGTGTATATTTCTAAAAAGATTTCAGAATAAGTTTCAAAAATTGATGTAATATTTTTAGTGATTTCTTTCTTTTTTCTTCTTCTTTTTTTGTTTATAAACATCGCAGTTTTCATAATTGTATTCCATAAATCTTCATGAAAACGAATATATTATTTTGATTTGTACGTTTAATTTTACGATATGACAAAAAGTCAAATTGTGTAGCGTTAACCAATAATAATTACCTGTTATTACGGTGATTAAAATGTAGATGACTTATTAAATGAATGCTAATTGCTTAATGTATTAAAGAAGAGGTTAGTTAAAATTTACATTTTTTTTTAATGTACAATAAGTTTGTATTTAAGCAATAATTACTTCAAAATATAAACTTTTTATAATTTCAACTCAAATTATTCATCAAATGAATGAATGTCAATACAAAGAAAATTGACTCAACTAGTTATGTAGTACAATGTGCGTGCGTGCGTGCGTGTGTGTGTAGGTATATATATATATATATATATATATATATATATATATATTTCCTAATCTAATATATATATAATTTTTTTTAAGCAGGTTTTCAGTTTTTAATTCAATATTTTTTGCAAAATGTTTAGAACTGTAACTTGTTGCTGGCTTTGATGCTGTATACTAATATTGGCCTAGTGGATATAGTGAATGGCCCAGGAGACCGGGTTCAATCCCAGGTCGAGTCATACCAAAAACTCAATAAATGGTACTTGATGCTGCCTTGCTTAACACTCAGTATTATAAGGTACAGATCAAGGGTAAGTGGAGTAATCCAGGGAAAAGAGTAACACTCTCCCCTACATCTCAATGTAGTAGCCACTGAAAAGGGAGCCTTCAGTACACTCGCTTATGTACGCACATAGTGTATTTAAAAAAATGTGATATCATCTTAGATATTCAGGGTATTTCAGAAAAATCGATATCATTCTGTAATCTGATATCTTGACCAATTCACATTCAGATGATCTCAAATTTTCACAGCATACGTAGAAACTACTCAAAATTCTATGTTTAATGTTTAAACCCCCTCCACCCCCAGTGAATTTCATTTCCATACCTGATAAGAAAAAAAGCGTTAAATATAGAATTTTGAATTGTCTCTACACATACTGTTAAAATTCAAGAGCATTTGAACAAGAAATGGTCAAGTTATTAGATTATGAAATTATTTTAATTTTTCTGAAACACCCTGTGTGTATTATTTAAGTGGAGGCAGATAGTTATAAATTTGAAGACGTTTATGATATTAGGGGAAAAAAATCAGCTTTTCATTGGCATCTTTTAATGTTTGGAAAATCTTTTTTTTTTCTTTTTCTTTGATTCCAGTTCAAATATTTTTCTGCTTAGTCTAAAGTTTCATAAAACTCATCAAAATGAACAAGTATAAGAAACTGAAAATTACTTTTAAAAATGTTGATAGGGGCCTAGTTATAGCATGCCATTTCTTCTTTTTTATATTCACATAATACTTAATGTATTGCAAGGAAGCATTCAAATCTTTTAATAGGGAAATTCATTTAAAATATATAACTTCTTAAAAAAACTAAGAAAAAAAATAATAACCATAGAAATATCAAAAATATCTTATTTCAAGCTATTCATTCTTTAGCAGTCATATTTTTCTTGTTTAACCAAGTGAAGAATAAAAATGTCTTGTATTTATAAGAAATATAAACACTCCCTCATTAGAAGATAAGCATTTTACTACAATGAATGACTTGTTTCTTTCAACCAAAAATAACTTTCCTTAACTATTCTGACAGTGTACTATTTTACTTATCATTAAACTTTGTTATCAAATTCTAGGAGCCTTCTTTGCTATTTTTTCATCATCTTAAAACAATTGACTGTAATACCCAAATGAAGTTGGTTTGTAGTTTTTAGAAATTCTTTACATACTGAATATTATCAGCTATTACCCAACATTTACTTTTAAGATCCTATGGGTGGTTGATGCTTTTTCAATTCTGAATTTATCTGGAAGTTGAAGACTCTTCAAGAATTGGATAAAATTGAATCACTTCTTATTAACTGATATAAATTTGAATGTCAAGAAATAGAATTTTCTTATAAGAAATTTTCAAAAAAGTTATTATTATTTAAATGTATTTGTCCTTTTTCCACAAATTCTTTTATAGAATGATTAATTTGGGTATTATCATATTTTGATATAATTGAATAAGCAATTTATATGTTGAGTGGGTGACTGATATAATTTACATTTTAAAAATTATTTACATATTTGAATATTTTCTTTGTATTTTTGATATTGCTAATATGATTTGGCCAATCCATTCTTGACTTGCACTAAATAGAATTGTTAGAAATAGAACTGTTTGATCATTTAACTGTGTAAACAAATGACTAATGTGTAATTGAATTGTTAGTGATGTAATGCAATACTTGGATCTTTTTAAATTTGTTGACCTATTAAACTGAATTGTTTGAAATAGAATTGTTTGATTCTTTAAATGTGTGTATAAATCATATATTTAATATATATGCAAAAACAGGATTTGGCATTAAATAATCAACAGTGGTTGATGTGCCATAAAACTAAACCAAACAGATTTTACAATCTTCAAATTATCAGAGTGGGGAAAAAATCTTTAAAGAAATTTATAAGGAATGTTTTTAAAAAATAAAACTCAAAATATATCTGAATTTTGTTTTTATTGACTTTCATTCTTTTCTTCCTTTCTTCAATATGCTAGTGTGAAATTAAACTTTTATTATGTGTACCTTTTTTTTTTTTTTAGAAAATTTATTTTTTTAGAAATTTTTTTAAATCCTTGATTATTTCTATAAATGTGCAATGACAATACAAAATCATAATTTGTTTGGAAATTTTGGAATCTATGTACATAACTTCCATGCTGCTGTAAAATACACTGCATCTCTGCAGAGGGGTGAAAATTGTTTGAAATAGAAGTATTTATATGTATAAAAATGGACTTGGCATTCAATAACCAATAATGGTTGATATACCATAAAACCAAACCAACCAACCAATCAAACTAACAAACTTCCATGCCATTTAAATTTATGTATGTAAATAAAAACTTGAATTTTGTCACTGAATACGTCTCAAGTTCCTTTTGGTCATGACAATGTATGCTTTATATAAGTAGCGCAGGTTTACACACTCATTAATTTTGCTATCTTTTTAGTATGTGTGTCATATGTATTTGTACACTCATATATACAGAGTGTGTCTGTTTTTTGAGGTCATTTGTATGAATTTAGAAACAGTCTCATATCACATCAAAGAAAAGCTTTATTTGAAAATAAATTTGGACAAATAATCTTGAGAATCAGATGACTTTATCAGTTTTAGACATAGTACTGGTTATGGCTGACTTGAGATTGTATGGTGTTATGGGGGAATGTTGATTCACCTATCAATCAACTATACTCTATATGTCCAGTGGATTAAGGTCTAAGGAGCTAGGAGATCATATGTATGAATGAATATGATCATGAAGACTGGCATACATCCACAATTGAGTTGTCCTAGCCTTATGAGACTGCACAGAATCTTCTTTTGCATACTGTCTATCCAGGGCCTCTGTATAGACAGCAGCATTGACTCTAGAACCCTAGGAAAAAAAAGTGAAGAGGCAAGATATCTCACTCATTGCTGACAACTGCCAGAGCTATCATAGGTGCTGGGAACTTAGTATGCATGATCATTGGAACTACATTTGGGTCTCTATATAACCATCCGCTGATGTTTGATCTTTGTCAGCAGCATCCAGCTTCTTTTGAACTTTGACAAAAAAGGATTGGGCAATTTTCTGGTTATCTCTGTATAATTATCCTGAGCCTTTAAGAGAATGATTACAGCATGGATTTTCTTTTGCTGAGTCAACCTGATATCTGACATTATTTATTTGAAAAGTAAGGGTCGGGTACAAGAAAGTTTGTGCTCTTCAATTAGTTTGGTTTAGTTTTAAGGCATATCAACTATTGTAAGTTATTTAATGCCAATTCAGTTTAGCATAAGTACACAGTTCAGTTTTGTTTGATCCATAGATAGGACCCTATCAGGTGATACCTCTCCGGGCTAGAGTGGACCTGGAAGCAATGGCAATGAAGGGGTACTCTGCATTCCCCAAACCTCCAGCATGAATGAAATTTCATCATCAGATTGTTTAGTGTCAAATCCAGGACACTTGTTGGGGGAGTTTTACCCCTCTGCAGAGATGAAATCAGTGTATTCTACAGCCCCAACCAGCTAGGCCATAGAGTTCTTAAAAGAGGAATATTAAAAAAAACTCATGCACCTTCTCTGTGTGTGTGTGCGTGCGTACGTATATTTGTCGTAGGTAGAGATGGAGTACCCCTTCCTTGCCATAACTCCCAAATCCACTCTTAGTGGAAGTATCTTTTAGGATGTCCATCTATGGGTCAAATGAATCTTATAGTGAGCAAAAATAAAACATCACAGGTGTTCCTGACTCACTGGCTTCGAGGCTTGATGATCTGGAAGCACATGGTCATGAATCTGCATGGGAGAACTCAAGATCCATCTAATATCATTACATTGTTGCCAGAATAGTGGTGATATTGTGAGCAACTGAGAAAGGTCTGGAAAAGGTGACTGAAATAAATGCCTGTTCAACCATTCCACTGGTCAGCAAACTGTGGCTAACAGTTGTTCACAACTGCAACAGAAACAAGAAGAGAAAATATACAAACAAGAAATGTAGATTAAAGATGGGAACATGAAATGTCAAGTCACATCTTGACTCTGAGAGGTTAAGCAACCCTGAATGACAAATTGGCATAATTGCTTGGTACAACATTAACATTGCTGTACTCTCAGAAACAGGTGCTGGAAACCCCTTCTTTTGATAAGGTAAACTAAAGAGTGTAAAATGAGGGGGGCATTCATGCTGAGTAACCGACCAATTAGAACAACCTGGTGGCTCTTGTGATAGAATCATGCACTTTTGAGTTCCTTTACCGTGCAACCATTTCAGGACTGTCTTCCTGTTTATGCTCCCACTTTTGAAACCAACAAATAATTTATCATGGCTTTCCATAAAGATCTTAGATCAGCCATAACCTTGATTCCTAACACAAAGTCCTCTTCCTCTGTGATTTCAACTTCAAGTTGGGTGTTATTAGCTTTGAAGCACTATAGAAGCATAGTCTAAGCAAGATGAACAGTAATAGTCTTTGTCAGATTTGCTCTGACTTTGAACTTGTCATATACAAGACTGTTTTTCATCAGAAGGATGTTCATAAGGTTATTTGGCTGCACCCAAGATTCAAACATGAGTATTTTCCCAGTTACATTATCAGTAAGAAACAAGATGTTCAAGATGTCTGCCATGTTCAAATCATGTTGGATGCAGGGTGTGTGGGACAGACTATATGCTTGTATATGGCAACTTGAATCTCTCCATCATGATATGATAGTGGAGTGGAGTATCTCGTGAGTTGATGGAGACATAAGGTTTATAATTCTCAAAAGTTCATTCTGAATTGTATGGCAAGGACATATCGTGCAGTGGATTAGGTGTTTCTGGAGGTTGCAGGTTCAATCCCAACAACATGTAAGAATAACAAGGAATACTTATGATAAATGACACTTGTACCCGGTCATGGTTAACAGAATTGGAACAGTCTACCCCTGTGGTTCAAATAAAGGGTTCAGCTCAAGATTCTGTGTGGACTCCTGAGTTTGACATGAAACACCTGAAGAAGGCCGAAGGACATATCGGCCGAAACGTTGTGAGTATAACAATAAAGATGAGGTCGATGGTCCAAATATTCTGAATGATATATAATATCACTGATGTACTCTTGTGGACCCCTTCACATAGCCAAGCAA
This sequence comes from Sepioteuthis lessoniana, assembly GCA_963585895.1. Classification (NCBI taxonomy): domain Eukaryota; kingdom Metazoa; phylum Mollusca; class Cephalopoda; order Myopsida; family Loliginidae; genus Sepioteuthis; species Sepioteuthis lessoniana. The sequence continues at coordinate 16,488,559 of OY757918.1, forward strand.
AGGCAGCATGAACAGCTCGAACCTACATTGATGCGTCAAAATTGAACAACTCTAATGTATGTAAAAATCTTCAAAATGCTTATTGAAGAAATAGAATTTGATGGAACTTAGAATCAATTTAAGACTACAATGTTAGAGTTGAAGTTCTTTTTCTCAAGCAAAGAAAACATTAGGATTGGTTTGATGAACACAATCAGTAAATCATTAAATTTCTCAGGGTGAAAAGCATATTGCATCAAAAATATCCCAGTGCATCAGATAAAAAGTTTTCATTACAGTTTCTCAGGAGGGGTAAACTCCTCAATCGTGGGTAAGATAGGTCAAATGAAAAAACAGTGGTGGTCAGACAGTTCTGAAAAAATTCAGAAAACTTACAACAGTAAAGACTTGAAAGCACAATCAAACAAGTCTTCCATCCTCAGTCTTCATATTTGATACTACTCAAGTCCTTGGACAGTTCCATTCTCATTAAGGATCACGAGGGTATCATGAAATGTTCAACTTAACAGATCTGTTTTATAATCAACAAATTATCTGTGAAAATGTTATCAATAATCTGCCTCACAGGTATATTATTCTTGAAATGATGGACCATGCTATTATTGTTGAGGCCCAAAAAACGATTAAGGAAATTGATAGTGGGAATGCTGTTTGAAGCCCTTCACCATGGGAATAACAAGATTGCTGCAGAGAGGTACCATCTGGTTGGATGCTTCAATCTCCCAGGATTGGGATGGTGTTTTTTTTATTTCATTGTTCAAAAGAAAGCAATCCAAATCACCATGGACCCATCAGCTGGGGCTGCAGAATATAATGATTGCATCTCTGCAGAAGGGTAAGACTTCCCCAACGAGTGTCCAGGATTTGACACTAAACAATCTGATGGTAAGGCTTCAGTAATGCTGGAGCTTTGGGGAATGCAGAGTACCCCTTCATTGCCATAACTCCCAGGTCAACTCTGGCTCGGAGTTGTAGCACCTGATAGAGTTCTATCTATAGGTCAAATAGAAATAAACTGTGTACTTATGTTAAACTGAATTGTTTGAAATAGAACTGTTTTGACATTTAATTATGTGTACATATAATGTATTTATACTAAACTGAATTGTTTGAAACTTTTATCAAAATGACTCAGTTCAGCGTTAAATAACCTAAAAAGGATTGATACACCATAAAACAACCAACCAACCAAATCCCTATGTGGAGATAATTATTAAGGTATAAGCCTGCTTGAAGTGATTGATAAGGTTTTTGTAAAACCTATACTTAATCAACTAACAAAATGGATATGCCCCTTTTATGCTGTTAGATCAGATCAGGATACAATGGACATTATCTTGTCTACTTTTGAACACCAGGAGAAATGCATTGAACATTGCGTAATGCTTTACCAGGTCTTTGATGATTTAACAAAAGATTTTGACACTTTTTGTAGGACTGCTTTCTGACTATTTCTCAGCAAAATTTGATGTCCACCCCATTTTACTAACATGATTTGCAAATCCATCATAACATGAAAACTTGTGTTTACTTCAATAGTTCACTCTTGGGACCAATTTCCATTAACAATAGAGTTAAACAAGGTGAGATTCTTGCTCCAACCCTTTTTTTCCATATATTTTATTCTAACTCTTTCATATACTCTTACGTCAGTATCAGTATTTGCTTCATCATCACTGGTAAAGACTTTCATTAGATTCTGATCTGAAGTGGTTATACCTGTTAGGGTCCCATCTAGGGGTCAAACAGAACTTTTCAATCTGTTACTAAGGATTATTATTAATATTGAATAGTGTCAGCATTTGCTTCATCATCACTGGTAAAGACTTTCATTAGATTCTGATCTGAAGTGGTTATACCTGTTAGGGTCCCATCTAGGGGTCAAACAGAACTTTTCAATCTGTTACTAAGGATTATTATTAATATTGAATAGTGTCAACATTTGCTTCATCATCACTGGTAAAGACTTTCATTAGATTCTGATCTGAAGTGGTTATACCTGTTAGGGTCCCATCTAGGGGTCAAACAGAACTTTTCAATCTGTTACTAAGGATTATTATTAATATTGAATAGTGTGAACATTTGCTTCATTATCACAGGTAAAGACTTTCATTAGATTCTGATCTGAAGTGGTTATACCTGTTAGGGTCCCATCTAGGGGTCAAACAGAACTTTCCAATCTGTTACTAAGGATTATTATTATTGTGAATTGAATTACCTGTAAAGAGTACTGATGTAACATAGAAGACACATTCAGGTTAATTGGCCACGCAATTACCATGACTAGTTAATTTGGCGTCACTTGTGTGTGATATGGGCTGTTGGCTCAGTTGTAGTGTTTCGACTCTGCAATCTGTCGTCGCAGGTTCGATCTCCACTGGTGGAGATCATGGTATACACTGCTGATGAGACCTAATAAGGTTGAAACAGCTGTCCAGTGTTTCTGTATGTTATGTATATGTGTTTGCTGGGTTTTCTGGTTGTGGCATTTCAATTCACAATATAATGCCTCTACTAAAAAAAGGGAAAATATACAATGGATTATTATATTAAATAGAATTATTAGTGTTAAATAGAAATAACTGAAACCATTTAACTATGTGCAAACAAATGAGCTCTGGCTTATTAAAAGAATGTTACCTACAAACTATTTACTTACAAATCACACACACACACACACACACACACACACACATATATATACAGGATTCAGCTTTTAATAACCCACAAGGGTTGATATGCCATAAAACACAACCAAACCAAAGAAGCCATGTAAGCTATTATGTACCTCTTCTCCAGAGCATACTCTGCTTTTGGATTTGCCATCAGTCTGAAAAAGACCAAGATCATGTTCACTCTACCTGTGACAGTACAGCTGTCCTTGCCAAACATGGGAAAGATTCCACTTCCAATCCGCTGATCGTTCCACTAGTCGGATATATCTTCAGATGACACGATTGATTTGTTATCTGCCCACATTGTGAGTTCTTAAGATTCTGACAACAGTTCAATCACTTGTTAGAGTTGCCAGTCAGCAAGTAAATGAATGAGATCACACAATCAAGAAAGAAAAAAAAGTCAATGCCAAGAAACAGAACAAAACATGATTTGCAAAATAAAAATATTTTGTATATAAAAAAAATGTCTTTCAAAAATGATACATATATTCATTCATCCCAGAGGTGGCAAGTTTTAGTCCGAGACCAGTTCATATATTAACAGTCTGTCTATTCCTTGTATAAGTTTTAAGCTTTTCTATCTCTTGCTGTCTATAGTCTGGTACAAGGGAATTTTAAATAGCATTTATGTTTGCTTTGCACAATCGTTGGTACTACTTCACAAGTGCTTATTACATTAAGCATCTTTGCTTTTTCCCAGCATTGTATTATGGTTGGCTTTCTTTGCTTCCTATACACAGGGCAGTCTGGTACAAGGTTAAAGACTCAGAGCTTCAGAGAAACTGTTTACTGACTCACTTGCTGTTCTTCCCTCCGTCTCTTGTAGTCTACTGCTGTTAAGGAAAACTCTACCATTTGATGAACATATTTATCTGAGGGTAGGGACAGGAAAACAAAAAAAAATGCATCAATTTTCTCGTAATTTGGATTTCAATATTTTTTGCTGGTATGCACTATTTCAAGATTGCTGAAAGAAAATAAGCTCCATTTTCAAAGGTTTATTCTAATTTTTAAAAAGTCACTTTTGATAATTGACAGGTGGCCTTGATCTCGCAAACAACCCACCCATCTTCTGACTGGTTTTAGGTTAAACAATAACAATATGTTTGCTTTTCTTTTTCTTTTTTCCAATAACAATTCATTTTCACCAAATTCCTTTCTCATCAAAATAACATTTTTATCTATACTTCATTTCAAAAACCCATTATGCCATTACACATTTGTAATGTATTACTTTATTCTTCCAAAATCTAAACCAGTTTCTTTTTCCACTGGTTAATAAAATTTCTCTGACTGGCTACTGACCCTCTATTGAGTTACATACCTCTAAGCCAGCCATATGTCAAACCTAACATCTTTATCCATGGTACAAGATTGAATGTGGTTGATTCTTTTGTATATTATGGCAGTACTATCACTAGAGAAATGAATTAATGGATAAAAAAACAGCAAATTCTTTAGAAAGCTTGAAAATCATGTGTGGTTTGACAGAGGCTTCACCTTCAAAATGCTCTTCATATGCAATCAGATGCATTGAGCTCGGAACATTACAAGGATGGAGGATGTTAAGTTACCTGAGCAGCTGTTATACAGAGAAATGGTTTAAGGATGTCATCAAACACAACCTTATTGATCTTAGTGTAAATGTTGAAGTCTGGGACCTGATGACAAAAAAATCAATCAGTTTGGGAAAAAGTGATCTATAAAGCATTTGAAATATGGAGAATCAAATATTCTATATTGAAACAAGCACTTTAAAACAGAACTCAACCATTGTCCCAGACACTTTTCAGCCTGAACATGTTGGTAACATCAGCAGTCACATCTGTTTGTCCAAAGTTGGACTTACAAATCATATGAGATCTCCTTACTGCAGACATTCACTGGTTAATTATACATAGGTCCTTCCTCAGCAAATGACAGACAATGTGTGTCAATTCTGTGACAAAGTACATGTATCTATAGCAAGTCTGTGAAGACATATGAGAGTGCATAGGGTTAATATTAACACCAAAGACAGGTCTTTTGTTTGTCACAATGCAGCTGGACTTGCATGGTTGAAGTCGGCCCAAGAAGCAATATACATGCTCATGGACAGTCTTTGCAAGTTTGAAGAGATGGCATTCTCCTGTAAAGAAGTGGCAGCCGTGTGTGTGTGTGTGTGTGTGTGTTATATGTATGTGTGTGTGTTATATGTGTGTTATATGTATGTGTGTGTGTGTCCAAAAGAGTGATCATAGGGTATTTAATCCCATGGGTTATTAAGTCTGAACAGAATGTATTAATCCAGTCGACTTTCACCAGGGAAAGCAGTAATTGAGATGGTCAAATTCTCGGAATCTTGGCACATTTTCATTTTTTTAGATACATTCTTATTTACTAATTTTTGTTTGCCAGATTAATATTTATCTGGAAATTATCAAGCCAAGAATTTTTTCAAATTAACCACCACAGATGTGGTAAAATTTTTCCTTATATCAGGAGCAATTTAGAGCATTCAAGGCTTTTGGAATTTTAGAAAGAATAACAGTTCAGAAAAAAGGCAAATCCATTTTGCAAGAGGGATTTTACTCAATACTTATTTTCAATGATCATTTAGATAAAAACAGAAACCTGTTCACATGAAAGATAAAACTCCATGTTATATTGCAAAAAAAAGAACATAAGTATGGTAAATCTCGAATCATATTAAATAGTTGCCATAGCCATGTCAGTCTTCTGAGATAAATTGATTTTAATATTTCTGGGCCATTTTGGTTCAGTCTGGTTTCTTAGTTTAATGGCATATCAACCTTTGCAGATTATTTAATGCCAAAGTCATCGTTGTAGTAGAAGAGTAGTGGTACTAATTGACCCATAGCTTGGTGGTGGATAGATAAGGGGGTTCATACTTTTCCCTAGGGTATTAGTCTGAAAGTGAGTGCAATAACACAACTAGAGTTTGAACTCCCTAAAATATTGCATTCAAGCATGCTAACCACTACACTATGAGGACTCCTCTGGGTCATTTTGGATGAGGAAATATAGAAAAACTTGTAAAAATTGGTTATTCATATCAATCAAGAAAAGAAAATAGATCTACTTCTCTGCTTGTAACTTTTAATTCTGCTAATGGCAAATTCACAAAGATGTTTTAACCATTGATTAAAATATCCTATATATTTCGTCATATATATATATAGTGACTGATTTTGTCAAGATTTTCATTCTTGTTAAAAAAGGAACAATGATTAACTTTTACAGATTGTCAGTAAACATATTTTCAAAATTCTTTGTCAATTGAATATTGGTTGGTTACCATAAATTACCATTGGTTAACATGTATATGATAGTCACGATACATGTTCTAGATTGTGAAATGTGTATATGTACATAGTAATGTGTTTGTGTATGGCAATTCTCTTTCTCTCATTCATATATATATATATATATATATATATATATATAACGACAATCTGACAAAGTCTGGTGTTGTTGTGAGATACTGCTGGGGTGCTCTGGGCTGGTGGTAATGATGCTTCGGCCCTGAAACCATGCCTGAACCCATAGTCATCATCTAATGAAGGCTTTGTTGGAAGCAATACTGTTGTACAAACATCAGTTATTGTATGATACCTAACGAGTAAACCTTTATAATGACACACATTTTAACAGCAATATTTAATGACCCATACATTCTAATAACATGTTTGTTTTTATATTTTCAATGGAATTAATCAAAATCAATAAAGCCTTGAAATAATAATATCACTTAAAATAATACAAAAATCTTAGTAGGAACCAATAATGCATAATAAAAGTTGAAATAAATGAAAACCAATGAATTTCATGGGTCTCATATGTTGAAAAAGAAATTTATCTAACAGTTTGAAATCTTTTAAAAATGATCAAATATTTACATTTCCTTAAAGGCTATTTTTTGTGGACATTAAACTCAACATTAAGTAACATTCGCCAATGGTCCGGGTTCAGTCCCAGGTTGAGTCATACCAAAGACTTTAAAAATGGTACTTGATACCTCCTTGCTTAACACTCAGCATTATGAGGTACATATCAAGGGTAAAGTAGAGCAATCCAGGGGAAGGAGTAGGGCCCTCTCTTATACCTCGATGTAGTAGCTATCGAAAAGGGAGCCTTCAGGTCTCCCTTGACTACCAACTCTATAAGTAGCATTTAGTTATCTCCCTTAAGAAGTTATAATGATTAAGTTGAGTATTTCACCTTATTATTTTATTGCAACTGTGATTGGTAATTGCTTCATTCTATAAGTGAGGACATTTTAATGATATTTTGCAAATAAAAATTTCATAATTTACTGTTTTTGCTGTTATAGTTATGTACAGAAATGAAATTGTTATAATATAGATGCTTGTATAGTTTCTAAACTTTAATTTCCAGTGACATATGATCACAATCCCAGACTTGTGATATAATATAGAGAAAGAGAGAGAAAAAAAAAACATTGGATTACTTTTATATTATATATATTTCAATAACTTCCAGGGAGACCTATAAACTGAATTGTTCTTTTCTTTCAGGCTTTTTTGTGCTAATTTGTTCTTCAGGAATTTGTACTTTTATACTCCGGCATTTGCTACACTTGTAGAATTTCATAACAACCTATTTTCTTTCAAGGATTTTTTTTTTCTTCAAGATAAAATTTTAGAGCATTGTTTCTTGTAAATCTTACTTCTGTATTCATCTTTACAAACTAATTTCTACTGTTTTAGTCATTTTAAGTAGATATCATTTGGAAATATTTATGTAAAAAAGAATTTTATTTTTTTCATTTTAGTTACACATGGGCACACAAGCACATTTCCTTTTTGCTTGACTGAAATTTCCTGATATTTTAATAAAAAAAACTTTCAACAGTCATCTAAGACTGTAGTTGAATTTTATGAAACTTGGAATTTAAAAAGAAATATTTGTGATATATATTAGAAACTTTGCTCTCGAAAATGAGTAATATGATCTGAACCATATTTTCTTAGCTACATAAATGATTTTGTTAAACTAAATGAATATCTATTATATTTTGTCCATCTTTCAAAGAACATAAGGTTTTATTTATATATTTTCATTGACATATCATTTTACAGTCAGTGTATTCAGATATGTTGACTTTATTAACTTGTTTGTAAGCTAAACTTGTGGATAAGAAGTTGACTTATTACATTATGCTATTTATCTTGTCTCTTTTTATAGCATATTTACATTATCTGCTTCTACTTATTCTTTTCTTCTTGCTATAAACTGAGATGACACATTGAGAACCTTGTGATTTTATCAACATGAGGAGCCATTTTCTGAGAATGTCTAGGGATTTATTAAATAAGCAAATGTCATTAGGTTGGTTGTGATTTATAAGCTATAAAATATGTAGGTTTTTTATTTTTTTGGTTTTTTTTTTTTATTGTTGATGTTTTTTAAAGAATTAATTTACAATTAGGAGTGTCTAATAAATAAATTGCACTCAAAAAATTGGATTTTAGGCTTGACTGTGAGCTTGATTTTATTAATTTGTACAAAAAATATATCTTTTCTTATTATTTACTTAAGGAACTTATAAAAGCTCAAAATGTATAAAAAAATTTTTTTAAAAAAGATATTTCTATATTTTCTTATAACACATTTTTTATTAAGTAAATTATATTAATGAATGTAACAATAAAAAGATGTATAATTGTTATTCAACTTGATTATCAATCATCATTTTGACTAGCTATATCTCTGCTTCTACATTTTGATAGAAAATATTTCACACTTGGATCATTTTTCAAAAACAAAAACTTATAGAAACCAGGGATTGCTTATTTTTACTATAGAAATAAATTATTTGTGTATGATTATAAAAAGTTGCCTTATTATTCAATATACTAATTATTACCCATGATGTCTTTATATTGAATAACAATTGTCATGTTTCTAGAAATTAGCATTTTAGTGTTCTACTGATAGGGAAATATATATTGCTTGTTTCGATTGAACTATGTCTGGTTTGCTAAAATAGTTCCTTAATTAGGGTTATTTCTTTCTTTATTTTTGGCTAACCAAAACTTTTGGAAAAACATGTTTTATAACATTTAGGCGCCTTACTAGGTCTTACTATGAATGGGCTTCTATTTTACTTTAAACAGTGCTTTATCATAGACTTACGAACACCGACTTATCTTTGCCTAACCTACTTGGTCAATTTTTTGTAGTTTTGGATCTATTAACACTTTTTGAAGCTAAACTTACCCTTAATACTTACCTTTAATCCATTTACTAAATCATATTTAAAGATGTGCCATTTAAGTGGCTTTTTAAAAATGTAAGAAAAAAATTATATTATATGCAAGTGATACAAAAATAAGAAAAAGTTCAAAAGAAAAATCAGCACACTCTATGCATATATATCTGGTAAAAATGATCATTTCTTGTAGTCTTCAGATAAGACCGGTGGAAGAACAACTCGAATATTGGGTGATAGGTGAACGTTATTGTATTAGTAGAAAAAAGAAGTCATACAAAAGAAGTATTAGCCGTTCTCGGCTTGCAGTCTATCGGTCAAATGTCTCGTAAGAAACGAAAAGTTGTCTTCCCCAAGCGAGCTAGCTCGGAGAATGTTTAGGTTGGATGAGTCCATCTTTGGGGTATGGTAGGATATGTCCCCATAACACTTATTATTGGAAATGCTAAAATATTTGGCATAATTACCTTTACTTCTCTTCAGAAAATTCTGTGAAACATTAAAAAAAATGTCTGCATCACAAATCAGAGATAGTTTATATTCAAGGTTACTTTTCTCAATATATATCTCTTTGTATTTTCTTTGGAAACTAGTTTTCTGGAATTGCATATGTATTATTTTCTAGATGAATTATTCTATAACCATATCTACCAACCCCTCCGCTTGGGCAGGATATGACACAAGATCAATTTTTAAGCGGAGTTTAACAAGTTTGAATTCAGAGTTTTCCTTCTCCTAGACTAGTTGCCTCACCAAGGCTGAAGAACCAAGACTGTCCTACTATTTACCCATAGCTGGAGGGAGAATAATTGGATTCATACCTTTCCCAAGGGTATTAGTGCTATGTGAAATGCAATCAGTCTCGTCCAGGATTTGAACTCGTGTTGCCATGTCCATTTCCTACGACAATAACCATTACACCACGGGCACTTATTCAATAACAATGTTTTACAAATTTAAACCAGAATGAGTCATTTTATTTCTGTTTTGCAATTTGTGGCTAAAAGAATAAAAATGTTAAGCATGATTATAGCTGAGAGGAAATGAAATTACAAAAGTGATTTTTGGTTTATTTTTTAAGAATCTTTCAGGTTTATATATATATATTTAAGTTTAAACAAAAACCTTGATGCAAAACTTAGAGAACTGTTTTCACTTTCAGAAATTTTAATTGACATTTTCAATCATTTAATTCAAATTTGGTTAAGTGCAATATTTTCTTTATTATTCACAATTTTAAATTCCTAAAAAGTTAAACTTCTTTTATTATGAAAACAAAAGAATTTGTTTTAAAAAAGGTGAACAGATGTACTTCTCTGATGAATTATCTCTTAAAAATGTATTAATTATTGGGTTACAAATTGATTGATTAGGAAATATTAATTAATCAATATCAAGATTAATTAATTCAATTATTAGGGAATATAAGGTTAACACATAAAAAAAAAACTTTCTGCCAAAATTTAAATAAAACTTTATCTAATTTTATAAGTAACAAAATCTTTTATTAAAATCCTCTAATCATCCATTATTTTGTGAATTTTTTGAAATCATCATTTTCTAGATGTTGGTGTCATTCTTTTTATCTATTCTTTATCGCATTATTTAATATAAAATTGAAATCCTAAGGAAATTAAATTTTCCACCTAAAGTTATTGCTAATTCTATAATCTATTTTTACTTATAATATCTAGTAACTTTGCTTTTTCTCTATAAATGTCTTTGGTTTTTTTGTTTTTCTGTATTCTTTCATTATAATTTTATTGATTTCAACAGATGAGTACAGACTTTATGAAGATAACTCTGGTAAGACAACTATTTATTGCTGGCCTTTATCTTATATTTTATAGTATTTGTTTTTTTATATTTGTAATGCTGGTTAATAGTTTATAGTATTTTGAAAATCTCTGTTGAGTTTTGTTTTTGTTTTGTTTTTTATGCACGGCAAATCGCAACTGATAAAGTTTTGTCTTTTTGAATGCTTTTCATTGAATAACTAAGAATTTGTTGACTAATTGTTTTCAGAAAAAAAAATCTTGTTGGTAGTTTAGATTAACCATCATTGCATCCAAAGTTTTTATTTCTTAATATTGTTTTTATCAAAATCCCCATTTGTTATCTATGAAAGAAGTCAATACAAGAAAAAATGCAACAGTTTTTCAAAATATAAATACATCATCATTTTTTTTTTTCCTTCATTTATTTATTTTTTACTCTTATTGCAACATTTTCAGGTCGCTATAACATTAAGGGACGGCTTGAATCAAAAACATTAATAAACAACAATGTTTATTTTAGTTGGTTTTTATTACAACTCTCTTGTGATAAAAAAAAAACAATTAAAATGAAAACAATTAAAGAAAATACTAGTTAAAATGAATATTTATGATTAATTGACAATGTTCCTTCTTAAAAAAAATAAGAAAAAATATGCTATTCATACTTCTAGTGTGCAAAAACAACAATAATAACAAATATGATACCGACAAATAAAAGATGAGAGTATTGGGTTGATTTAGATGTTTTACTTTGACTTTAATATCATAGGTCTTGTAACTTTGATGGTAAAAGCAGCTGGTAAAAATAACCAGACTTCCCCAAATCAAAAAGAAGCATGAGTTTGGGTCTCCTTCTAAAGCTTATCCTTTATCATAGTCTCTGATATACACTGTTCTTTGCCATCATAGAAATAAGGACCAGAGTGAGTTCTGATATATTGCAAATAAAATTTAAAAGATGAAAGAAAATCGTCAAAGTTAATCATGATTGATGATACTTTATCTAAAAAATACATAAAAGTAAATTCATTATATTTTTAAGTTTTTTGTGGGGGGCGTTAAAGGTCAAAGTCTTTTGGCAAGAAAAAAAAGAAATGGAGCTGCTCATGATGTAAGGGTTACTGTCATGGGAAATGGACATGGTGAACCAAGTTCAAATCCTGGATGGGACTGTTTTCATTTTACATAGCACTCATACTCTTGGGAAAAGTATGAATACAACTATTCTCCAACTATGGGTAAATAGTAGGGCAGACTGAACTCTTATGACAACCTATCTGGTAGAAAGAAAACTCTGAATTCAAACCTGTTAAGCTCCCTTTAAAAATTGACCTTTTGTCATATCCTGCTTGTGTGGAGGGGTTGGGTAAATATAAATAGATAAAAAAATAAATCTGGACATTTAAGAGTAAATGATACTGTTAAGCCATTTCTAGACAGCTGTAAGAATATTGAAATTTGCTGTACAAGGATAAGCTGAAAAGTTCAAAGGCTGATGTCATATGGGCTGTTAATCACTTTTTTGACCAGTTGAATCCAAGCACTGAAACACCAATGGTAGAAGTGTGTGGATCACAAAGAAGACTGTTAAAAAATAATCTTATTTGGTCTCATTCCATAAAAGCCTCTTGGTCATCCTTTGAAATTTTCAGACGACCTTTATATAATAGAACATTGTTTAATCATCTATAATTTTATAGACAATTTAAGTTGATCATGAATTGTTGCTTTTTGTTTTTTCTTTGACTATCTGTACAATTCAGTTTACAGAGACATGACATTAGATCCTCTAGAGATATTTCTTGTTGATGAAGCAGCTATGAGAAACAGGACAGAAATCTTATGACAGTCTATCAAAACCCTACTATTAAAAAAAAAAAACCAGTGCGGTGTAGACATGAAAAACTGATTTGGTGCCAAAGATTAAATACTTAGTTTTTGTGTCTATACTTAACAACTTCAGCTGATTGTTGCATATTTTAATTTGCTACTTTTCATCTAAGCATTAAAATCTTCTTTCTTTTTTTTTCATTATATAATCTATTTGGTTTTATTTCAAAGTACTGTATTTTCTTTTATATACTGCACATAGCCTTCTGTAAAAATTTTGCTTAAAAAAAAACAATGCTGTGTCTTAAAAGTCATTGTTAGGGATGGATTTAAATTTACTTCTCACTCCTCATCACCTGAATAACCTTTATATAAATCCAAAATAAAGTATAGTGTATATCTAGGTCATGAAGAATGAAAGTGTGAGAAGAATCACAGAATATGTATAGTAAAACTTGAGTTAAGGAAAATTTAAAGGACTGCTGATCTTATTTTTAATCTGACAAATTATTTCAGGCTGACTGAAAACTCAGTTTATGTATAGAATTTTAAGTTATATAAACTGACCATGAATATATCCCTTTCACTTTTTTATTACAGCTATAAACACAAGCATAATATCTATGTTTTGTGAGAACATAGAAGAAACTAGTGGCTATTGTTTATACTACAAATTTAATTTGTAATTTAGTTATTTTTAATCTGACAAATTATTTCAGGCTAGCTGAAAAGTCAGCCTATGTATAGAATTTTAAGTTATATAAACTGACCATGAATATATCCCTTTCACTTTTTTATTACAGCTATAAACACAAGCATAATATCTATGTTTTGTGAGAACATAGAAGAAACTAGTGACTATTGTTCATACTACAGATGTAAACTATTTTTTGTAAGTTTTCATTTTCTCTTGTCCAGAAAAAGTCATCAATTTTAAAGGGATAAAATTATCATAGCTAACTTCTTGCAAGATGGTTAAACAAAAAAGATATATTCAGTTTAACACAACTGATAGACACAAAGTAAAAATACAGTTTAGAATTTTTCATTGTAAATCAAATTCATCTCTAAAATTTAAAGGCTATGGAATTTTCAAAAACTGTACTAAAAACATGTCTTACCTATACAGACATGAGTTTATTAATTATTCATGACAATAAAGGAGCAATATCAGTCTCATAAAATTCTAAATATGAGATTCAGAAAAAGTGGAATGTGCCTTGAGAGGATGAGTTGTATCCCATGCTTTTTTTTGCCTTGTGCCACAACCAGGTTAATCTTAGTTAATATCTAAACAGGTAAAAATAGTTACAAGTTACAATGAAATTTAATTCTCACATCGATGTCCTGCAAATAGATGCAAAAATATTTTTAAATAAATAATGGTCAGTAAGCATTCATACTGTGTCTCCTAATTTGTTAAATTAAAAACATTTTGTACTAATATATACATTAAGTTGTTTTTTTGTTAATAATACTAGAAAGATAAAGGAATATAGAAAAATATAACACATTTTTTGTAGATATAAATTTTGGAAATATGTTTATTAGACTCTTGCCAACAATAAGAAATTTATCAGTGATTTTTTTTTTCTGATAAATAATTCTTTCATACATTATTTATATTAATAAGATTGTTAAACAAAAAATATGATGTGGGAGTGATATCAAATAAGAATGTTGGTTAGCTTTCATAGCATTAACCAGTAAGGTGCCATTCCAATTAGACAAGTTCCTAAGGATAAAAATTTTGAGTTCATGTATCATTGGAATTTTATTCTTTATCTTCATTTCATGCTGTTTGATTAATGGCTGTAGGATATAACTGTCTGATTGTTGTGATAAAAAGCAACAAAAAAGAAAAATTAATAATAATAAAAAAAAACAATGAATAATAAAGATCGGTCTTGGTTTAAAAGTGTTGGCATTTACTTTGATAATTTCTTGGAGGTCGACCTATTGGTTAATAGTTAAGTCTATGGTACCAGATAATGTTGTTTTTGTGCTGTGAGTATTTTTATTAGCAAATTACATAACTTGTATCTCAAGAGTTTTGAAATAGCTATAGAATCTTGGTTGTTGCTGTATATCTCTGGGTTGTTGCTTTAGGGATGGGCTGGTGTGAGGATCTAGTTTAGGCTGAGTAAAGAAGGAAAAGCTTGGAGAATGTCTGGATCCTGTTTGAAATTTGTTTATAAGAATAAGCCAATCTCGGTGCATTTACTTAAGGCAAATGACTTTAAATTTAGTTATCAAATATTCAAAAAGCGTCTATGTATTTTTAAAGAAATAATCTTACATTCTTTTGAATAGCACAAATTATTTTTTTGGCATCAATTTTATTAGTTTATCTAATTTATTATGTGAACCATCCATAGAAATTTAGCATCAGAATTCTGATCTTGGATCAAGATGGGTTGTTATAAATATTCATTTGTGAACTTATAAAACAGGCAATTATTTGCTTTTATATTTATTACATTTTGTTAAATGATAACAGAGATGTTTATATTTTCTTAGTCTTCATGGCCAAATGGTTAAATCTTTAATTTACAAATGAGTTTCAAGCAGGATCACGCATTTATGCTGAATGATGACTTTAACCTTTTGGTAAAAACACCTTCTAGGGTTTATTAGTATTTCCTTATGTCCTATGAGACCTATAGTCTAATAATTAAAAGCATTGGTTAAAGTGTATTTAGTTAACTGGTGGTCATGAGTTCAGTCCCTGGATGGAGTAGTGCAAAAAGTCATATTCTCTAGTTTAGTGAAAGCTAGAGATAAATGATATCACAAGGACATATTATGTAGGAAGAATTAATTGATATGGAGGTATTTGTTAAGGATGGACTGCAGAATGAGAATATAATCTATTTGCTGTGGATTGAATAAAAGGTTCTCTGGACTAGTCAGCTGAGGCTGTAGAATACACCAACTGCATCTCTGCAGAGGGGTAAAATTCCCCCCCAATGAGTGTCCTGGATATGACACTAAACAATCTGATGCTGAGGTTTCAGTATTGGGGAATGCAAAGAACCCCTTCTTTGCCATCACTCCCAGGTCCACTCTGACCCGGAGTGGTAGCACCTGATAGGGTCCTATTTATAGATGAAATAGAACAAAACTGTGTAATTATGCTAAATTGAATTGTTTGAAATTAACTATTTTTACATTTAACTCAATAAGCCATAGGTCTAATGGGTAGAGTGTTCGCCAATGGTCCTGGAGACTGGGGTTCAATCCCAGGTCGAGTCATACCAAAGACTCAAAAAATGTTACTTGATGCTTCCTTGCTTAACACTCAGCATTATAAGGTACAGATCAAGGGTAGAGGAACAATCCAAGGAATAGAGTAGTGCCCTCCCCTACATCTCCGTGTGGTAGCTATTGAAAAGAAGGCCTTCAGGTCACCCTCGGCTAAGGTCGCCAACTTTACTTACTTACATTTCACTGTGTATAAACAAAAATTTATACTAAACTAAATTGTTTGAAATAGAACTGTTTTGATATTTAAACTGCATATTTACTCTAAACGGAATTGTTTGAAATAGAACTTTTTTTGACATTTAACTGTGTGTAAACAAAAAAATCATACTTATACTTAACTGAATTGTTTGAAACTTTTATCAAAATGACTTAATTCTGTATTAAATGACCTGTAAAGGGTTGATATGCCATAAAATAAAAGAACCAATCAACTAAAAGGTTTTCTTTGAAATTCTCAGGATTGGAAAAAAAAAACACCTAAAGAAAATTGGAAAGTACAATAGTTGAAAAATTGTGATTAAAACAATCAAAAACACCTGTTCAATAATGATATTTTTCATCTTAGAAATTTAGATGAAAATTTGTTATTTATTTAGCTTTTTTACTTTGATTTCTTTCAAACAATATTTGACTTACTCATTTCTTTGTTTTATTCCATGTTGAGACTAGCAATAAAATCCTTATTCAACCTAGTTTGTTGATCTACAAAATAATTTTACTTTGACCACAATATTGCTGAAATATACTTGTAAGTCAACACTTGATACTACTGAATATTATCTTCTTGGATAATATTTTTTCTATAATTACTTGTATTTAGATCCTAACATAGATATCATGTGAATAAAATGAAATCTTTGATATATTGTATTATATATGGTAAATCTAGATAGTGTGCTCAATTTTCATTAAAAATCTAAAGAATGTCTCTGTAATTTTATCTTTCGCCCTTTTTAAACATTTTTTGGGACTTGCTAATAGTTTATATATGTAAGTGGATAAAGTGTTTAAAAAGTTATAGATATGAGAAGTATTTTAAGCCGCTTTCTTTTTATATGATCACTAGTTTACCTGTGCAATATTTAAGTAATTTAGCAATTACATTATACATAAGTATAAAAAATATCAAAAACTTTGCTGTTCTGTATTTTCTTGTCTATATTTTATACTTTCTGAATACTCAACTAAAGTTAAGATTAAGTAAAAAAAAAAAATCTGATGGCAAGGTTCCAGCAGTGCTGGAGCTTTGGGGAATGCGGAGTACCCCTTCATTGCCATCGCTCCCAGGTCCACTCTGGCCCAGAGTGGTAGCACCTGATAGAACCCTATCTATGGGTTAAATAGAACTAACAGCTGAACTGAATTGTTTGAGTAAACTGAATAGCTTGAAATAAAAATGTTTTTGACAATTAAACCGTACTTATATTTAAACTGCGTGCTTATGCTTAACTGAATTATTTGAATTAGAACTGTTTTTCGACATTAAAACTGTATTTACACTTAACTGAATTGTTACATATAACTGCTTGAATAGTTTGAAATAGAAATGTTTTTGACAATTAAACTGTACTTATGCTAAACTGAATTGTTTTAAATAGAACAGATTAGGCGTTAAATAACCTAAAAAGGTTGATATGCCATAAAATCCAACAAACCAACCAACCAAGTGAAGAAAAAAAAAAAAAAAGAAATACATTCAACACCAACTGATCCTATGCTTTGTCCGCTTGCTATAAATTAAAGCGGTTACAATAAATGTTACTAATTTTTAATTATGAATATATTAAAAAACACATCTTACTGTTAAAAATTGTCTACAGAGTCCATTGCAATTTGATTTTTTTTAATTTTTTATCTTATCGTACAAAATTGACAAATAAAATTGATTTCGCAAGAATAATGTTCAGCACCTTCTCCTGAAAATTCGATGTTTATTTGTAACATTGTTATTTTCTAGTATGACATTAAAAAAAGTGTGGAACAAATATATATATAATGGGGAGTCTCCACTGTGTAATGACTAAAGTATCGGACTGTAGTCTCAAAGTAAGTGACTTTGAACTTTAGTCATGCTATTACATTTACGTTTTGACAAATACCTTTGGGAAAGGTATGAACCTCCTTATCTTCCCAGCTATGGGATAGATAATATCACTGCTGTTCTTCTACAAGGATGGCTTTGGCATTAAATAACTCCAAAAAGGTTGATATGCCATTAAATAAAGAAACCAAAATGTGGATGTTAAAGGGTTATAATAATGGAATGCTCTCTTCACTCAGTAAAATTAAACCAGTTCATGTCTGATTTAGACCCCATATATTAAGTAAGCATTTTTAAATTCTTAAGACCATTATTAAAATCCAACTTCATTTAAAATGAATTTTCTTTGTCACTGATTAAATCTTTTCTATGAATGTTGTTCTTCATTCCTACCTACAAAACAAAAAAAGTAGCTTAACATTTGATTAATTAATGAACTGTCATCAAAATCCTGTTAATTTTGACTGATAATATTTCTTGTTTATCTGCCTTTATGATTAACTTTTATAGTTACAGTTTAATGTATCCATTATTTGGAGACAATTTAGAATAAATATAATTAAATAAAAATCTATTATATAAATAACCATATTCTTTCATTCAAGCTTTTGTGCAAGTAAAATGTAAAGAATTATTCAATACTGTTTTTATAAAAATCTTGATAAAAAATGCAGTGTGTGCCTTGGATTTCATCATATGATATAACATAGATTACTAATTAAGATAGTTAAAAGTGAGTGATAATCATTTGCTATCTATGAATTCAAATGCTGGGTATTTGGTTTTTGTTTCACTGTATCTGGCACTTACATGTACGTACTGAGTTTAATGAACATGTGTAGCTTATCAGTTTAGTTACAGATAGCTTTTTTTGCTTTTTCTTTTTTGCTTTTCCTTTTCTTTTTTCTTTCTTTTTTTCGTTTGTTTTTTTGTTTTCATTTTTCTTTTTTCTTTATTCTTTCTTTTTTCTTCTTTTTCTTTTTTCTTTTTCTTTTTTCTTTTTCTTTTTTCTTTTTCTTTTTCTTTTTTAAAACCAGGGTTCAGATGTCTTCTTTACTCAGCATGAATTTTTTTTTTTTAATTTTTCTTTTTTTTAATGTGATACTGAAATTAAGATAACCTTTTTGTCCTTTAGAGAAGATTTAAGATATCTTCCATTAGTTGATGCTTTTATTTAAAACAATATCTTAAAATTACATCGTTTCTTATTCATTAGTAATGAGTAATAAATTTACATCCATAACTTTTTGAAAATAACATAATTCAATGAATTTGCAAAAAATTAGCTATTTAACAAGTATATAAAGTCAATTATTCTGTCATTTTCTGCAAATGTCAATTTTATTTTATATTATTAAGTCATTTACAAATTACTTTAATAAATCTAATTTGTATTAAACCATTTTCTATTGAAGGTTTCAAATGCTTTTACTGCTTACTTGATTATTTTGTTTTGCTAGAAAGAGTATAAACGATTTTTACTTTGCTTCACTTCGTTACTTTATAACTTAGAATATTTGAAATGCTTTCTTTCTTTTTTTTTTTTTTTTTTTTTTTAATACCAATTCATATTTGACTGCAGATATATATATATATATATATATATATATATATATATATATATATATATATATATATCCCTCTTTGTTGAAAAGATAGATTTGTAATGAATCTGACAGTATATAGAAATATGTGGAAAGTTGAATAAATCAAACACTTAACTCATATATAGATGTGTGAGATTTCGTTCGGGCTTTCGTGAAGATGAAATAAAGCCCGAACAAAATATCACACGTGTAAATCTGAATTAAGTGTTTGATTTATCCAACTTTTCACATATCTCTATTATATCACTCTTTATATTTCTCACATACAAATGTTACTTATTCTGCAATCAGGGTAATTAAATAAATTATATATCATTTTAATAGTGAGACTTTGTAAAACTGTTTTTGTATAATTTATAGAAAACAGTTTATTCCTCATTTAATAATTATCATCTGATAAGACAAATCTCTAATGTGAGGATTAATCTAAAAAAGTTCCTATGTAGATTTTACTAGACTTGTTAAAAAATTTGGTTTTAATTGTAATAATAATTCATAATGATACTGAGGATTCTATTTGGGAAGGAGTGAAGGATTCAAATCAGCATTTCATTGTTGACATCTGTCCATGATGATACTGATGCTTCTATTTGGGAAGGAGCGAAGGATTCTAATTAGCATTTCATTGTTGACATCTGTCCATGATGATACTGATGCTTCTATTTAGGAAGGAGCGAAGGATTCTAATTACCATTTCATTCTTATCTCTATCATGAGGAAAATTTGAATGATTAAAAAATGACATTCAATATAAAAATGAACACCACAAAATTCACATTCAGCTGCAAATTAGACTGGAAATTTCTTTATTTAAGTTAGTGTGTTTTAAGTTTATTGCTCTATTAAAAATCTTGCTATTATGTGCCATTTTAACTAAGTTACAGTTACATAAGAATGTTAGTAGTATATAGAAAGGAATAGAACCTTTAAAAAATTGATTTATTTTTACATTAATTCATGAATTATTAGCAGCATTTCACAATTCATTTCTGATTATGAAGCTTGTACTACAGTGCCTCTTATCTTATTTGTGATTTCACAGTGGTCCAACCCTGGAAATAAACAATTGATAAATTTTACATTATAATGGTCCACTTTCATAGATCAAAACTATATTCTAATTCCTGAGTATATTAAAAATTAAGAATAAATAGATATATCAATTGAATGCTGGTTGAGTCATACCAAAGACTGAAAAAAAAATGGTATTTGATGCTTCCTTGCTTAACACTCAGCATTATAAGGTATGGATCAAGGGTAAATAGAGCAGTCCAGAAGAAAATAATAGCACCCTCTCCTAGACCTCAGTGTCATAGCTATTGAAAAAGGAGCCTTTGGGTCACCCTTGACTACAGTCAGCCAACTTATGTTAAGAACTGATTCCTTATTTGTGGTAACAAATGAATTATAGAAGAACAGTTCTTTAACCCTACCACCTCTGATTTCTGTGGCTTCTCTAACACACACTCCTGATTTCTGTGGCTTCTCTAACACACACTCCTGATTTCTGTGGCTTCTCTAACACACACTCCTGATTTCTGTGGCTTCTCTAACACACACTCCTGATTTCTGTGGCTTCTCTAACACACACCTCTGATTTCTGTGGCTTCTCTAACACACACTCCTGATTTCTGTGGCTTCTCTAACACGCACTCCTGATTTCTGTGGCTTCTCTAACACGCACTCCTGATTTCTGTGGCTTCTCTAACACGCACTCCTGATTTCTGTGGCTTCTCTAACACGCACTCCTGATTTCTGTGGCTTCTCTAACACGCACTCCTGATTTCTGTGGCTTCTCTAACACACACTCCTGATTTCTGTGGCTTCTCTAACACGCACTCCTGATTTCTGTGGCTTCTCTAACACGCACTCCTGATTTCTGTGGCTTCTCTAACACGCACTCCTGATTTCTGTGGCTTCTCTAACACACACTCCTGATTTCTGTGGCTTCTCTAACACGCACTCCTGATTTCTGTGGCTTCTCTAACACACACTCCCGATTTCTATGGCTTCTATAACACACTCCTAACACTAAGCAGTACATCATCTCTATACCCTTGAGTAACTTGAACCCCTCAGTGAACCAGTAGAGAGACGAGTACTAGTCGGTCACAATCATGACATAAGCCTGTTTTAAATACCTGTGGGAGAGACTAACAGTCCAGCACATCTACAATTGAGGTCATCATGTCACTGACTAAATCACCAGCAGGTAAACCTGTCATTAGTTTATACATCTACCTTTTCTATTTGATATTCCCTAATGCTAGGCATTTGGTAAAAGGACCATAAGTGAAATAAGTCGAATGATGAATTTGTCATTCAACTCACCTCTTATAAATTGCAGCCACACTAAACTTGCCGCTCTACCTATTATCCTTTTATCTTGAGATATTAGAGATCCAAGGTTCATGCAACATCCTGGATTTCATAAGTGAATGACATGCTGGATCCCAATCACCATGACAGAAGGTATGTAAGTACATGATCCAGCTATGAACAGCTGCAACTTTTTCCCGCCTACATCAATAAGTCTGTAGTTAAACATGAAAGTGTATTGACAAGGAATGAAATTATGGAGAAAAATATTTATTTAAAATAAATACTTATCATTTGGCTACAGACTTATTGCTATACACACACACACACACACACATATATATATGTATGTCACTGTGTGTGTGTGTGTGTATATATATATATATATATATATATATATATATATATATATATATAATCAAGTAAAACATATATATAATATATATATTATATATAATCAAGTAAAACATGTAAGCCTAGCTAAAAAAGTTTTTGTTGAAAATATTTTTTGTTTTATATGTTTTGTCAAAATATCTTTTTATTATAGGCTTCTTGTTATATTGGACCACAATATATGTTTAATATACATGAAAATGTATGCATAATTTTCAGACACTCCTTTATTAATAACTGTTTGATTTTAAAATCAAGTATGAATATTTTTTACCTATTGATACATTTTGGATTTCTATGAGAGAATCCAGTAGCTAATTATTTTGATTCAGTTTTTCAATGCATATTTATGTAAGGTGAAATTTTTTTCTCTTACTAACATTAAATGCAAAAAAAAAATTTCTGTGTATTAAAGAGTAAATAAATATCTTGTGTGTATCCTAATATTGAATATGTGATTAAAAAAACATCAACATCATGTTTTTCTTTTATAACTATCCTTAATTTACTGAATTAAACAAATAATTTCATATATTTTTCTACAGTTTAAATTATTTTTATAACCTAAAATGTGGAGAAAATAAAAAAACAAGTAATCCAAAAGTGATGAATTTATTATGAAGGAATGTCAATGTTAAAACATTTTTGTTTTAATGAACCTTTATCCGTTTAAGATGGTGAAACAAATGTTGATAGAACAATGATGGATATTTGATAAAATAGAATAACAATATTTCCTCCATAATAAATTCATCACTTTTTGATTACTTTGTGTTTCTGTTTTTTCCATACTGTCAGATTCCTTTTCATTATTTATTTCAAACCTAAAATGTATGAATACTGGGGGTTTTTTGGAGGGGGGGTATATTTTTTAATCTATTCACAAAGTGTGCCAAAATATTTTTGTTGCTTCTAGAGTGTCCCCCAAGCAAGAAAATTTTGGGAACTGATTTATTAGGCTGATTGCTGATTAAAATTAGCGCCTTTTTTTCCCCCATTTCTGTTGTTATTCTGTGAACAGAACCTTCCCCACTCTCTATCAGAAATAGAACTTGAGAGGGAGTACCACTTGAACCAAACCCCAAAGTGGTTCCTGGCTACTTAGAAGAAAACTCTAGACTCTCAGCCTTTTATTTTCTTTTTACCATATGACCTAAATCTAAAATGAAATAGAACTGTACTCTGCTTCTAAGTCTTCACATTTTCCCTCTTATCAAAACAATGGTTCAGTTATAACATAACCATGGTTAAAAAATGAACTAACAAATTTCTGTAAATTTATATTAATGTGATTATAGGAAACTTATATTTCTAGAAAATGATCACAAAATAATTTTGAGGGTTTTTTTCTGGGCTTAGAAAAAAATTAAATCCTAATATTGACTTGTAGAATTAAAATGTTTTGAAAACATTTATAACTTTGAATAACTTATTATAAACTTGTTATATCAAAGAAAATTATTTGTTTGGTTTTATGGCATATCAACCGTTGTAGGTTATTTAAGGCCAAATCCATTTTTATACATATAAACAGTTCTCGTTCAAACAATCCAGTTTAGCATAAATACAGTTTTTTGTTTATACACAGTTAAATGTCAAAACAGTTCTATTTCAAACAATTCAGTTTAGCATGAGTACAGTTTAAATATCAAATATTTCTATTTGAACCATAGATAGGACCCTATCAGGTGCTACTACTCTGGGCCAGAATAGACCTGGAACCAGTGGCAATAAAGGGATACTCTGCATTCTCCAAATCTCCACCATTACAAGAGTCTCAACATCAGATTGTTTAGTGTCATATCCAGGACACTCGTTGGAGGAGTCTTACTCCTCTGAAGAGATCCAGTCAGTGTATTCTGCAGCTCCAACTGACTGGGCCAAAAAATTATTTGTCCTGTTTCATTACGTGCACATTCATAGATATATAAAGTATTTATCAAAAAGAATATTTGCTGCTCCAACCCCCTGGTCAGGGTACCACTTCACTCATTCTGGATTATGCTTATTGATTGTTTTACTATTTTATCTTTTCAGTAAGATGAAAAACAATGCTGCTTTTATTCAAATTATTCTTCTTCAATGAAAATTATGTCAAATAATAAGAAAATGAAGCAAAATAATAACTTAGTAAGATGGAATGCAAAAACTATTCATTTATACTTGTAGATTTCTATCCCTCAATCCCAAACTATTCTAGATAAGACTTTAACTTTAACCAAAAAAATTCATAAAAATTACAAAAGACCAATTAAAAATCATTTAACACTGCCAAAAATCTCTTTTATTCACCCACAAAACAATGTGAATCAAGAAAGGCATATTTGATGTAACAATGGGCAGCTACAACATCACTGAAACTTGTGAACTGGTTGGAATATATGTAATAGTAACAACAAAAAACAATTAAGGAATTAATAAAAGGTTGCATCCTTCCCTTTTGCAAGAATGGCAACTTCAGAATCACTAAGTACTGCAGAGGTATAACTCTCACTGTTATATTTGCTAAGGTTTATAATGCCTTGCTTCTCAATCATATTCAACCCAAAATCAAGAAAATTCTTAGAAAGAATGAGAATAGTTTTGGAAGGAATTATTCCACTACCTCACAGTTTCTGACGATCCATCAAATCATCAAAGGAATGCAAGCAAAGAATCTCCAAGCAACACTACCATTAGCAATTTTTCAGAGGTATTCAATTCCATACACAAGATGGATCAAATACTACTAGCATATACCAACCCATTGGCCTAGTGGGTAGAGTGGCCCGGAAGATCAGGATTCAATCCTAAATTGAGTCATACCAAAGACTCAGAAAATGATATTTGATGCCACCTTGCTTAACATTCAGCATTATAAGGTTTGGATCAAGGGTAAAGTGGAGCAATCCAGGGAAAGGAGTAGTGTCCTGCCCTACACCTCAGTGTAGTAGCTATTGAAAAGGGAGCCTTCAGATCACCTTTGACTACAGTCGCTAACTTTACTTTTTTTTAATGGTCTTCTCATAGGCACTGTTTCTGCTTTAATGATACTTTACAAAAACCAAAGCAATAATTTGCTCATCTGATGAAGATACCAGCTTCTTCGACATTGATGCTGAAGTCTTGTAAGAAGATAAATTAGCCTCTTATTTGTTCATACTCTGCCTCGACTGCGTACTTTGAACATGAACAGAAAAGTAAAAGAAAATGGTTTCACATTGAAAAAGGCAAGGAGCAGAAACTATGATAGACACAGACTACGTAGATTACCTAGCACTTCTCACAAATACCCCAGCCCAAGTAGAATCCCTACCACACTGCCTAGAGCAAGCAGTGAGAAGCATTGACCTCTATCATATTTACCAACCTCTCCACTCAGGAAGGATATGACACAAGGTCAATTTTTAAGCGGAGTTTAACAGGTTTGAATTCAGAGTTTTCCTTCTCCTAGACTAGTTGCCTCACCAAGGCTGAAGAACTTAGTCTGCCCTACTATTTACCCATAGCTGGAGGGAGAATATTTGGATTCATACCTTTCCCAAGGGTATTAGTGCTATGTGAAATGCAATGAGTCATGTCCAGGATTTGAACTCGTATCCTCTATATGAATGCAAATAAAACAGAGTAGATGTGTTTTCAACAAAAAGGAGTCACCTTCATTCTAAATAGTAAGCCTCTAATGTTAGTGGGCCTGTTCACATATCTTGGCAGCAATATCTCATCTACTGAAAGCAATGTCAATATATACCTTGTGAAGGCATGGAATGCTATTAACAGGTTATCAATTATATGGAAGTCTGATCTATCTGATAAACTAAAATAGGATTTCTTTCAAGTTGTAGCTATATCTATATTGTTAAATATAAAGAAGTGAGACTACAACAATCAGCATACATAGAGATGCCTTTTTACCCTCTAGTTCTTATAAACAAGTATAGCCGTCTCTTTACTTCCGGTCCTAGAAAAACAGCTCTTTTCTCAAGAGTATCAGGGAAGGTAACTTGCATGACTTAACATATATGTTGTACTCCCTACGTAATGGACTCACCCTCCTCCATAAATACATGTCAACGAGACTGTTAGATGGAGTTTACCAAATCAGCATGACACAATCACGTGTGATACTATTTGCATAGTGGACGGATAGTCACTACCCCACTGGATTCTGTTTCCTATCAAATAACTACTGTTTAATCAGATTCACTTGTATCTTATTTCTGTTACTTGAATATATATGTTTTTTCTATCAACCTTTTTGTGTTCCCCCATGTCTTTCTTTTGCTAGCATCACAACATATATATATATATATATAAAACACACCCAACACACACACATATATATATATATATATATATATATATAACACCCAACGCACCGTAATTACCACCTTCCTCTATTAAATTCTTATATCCATCTTCATGCACTTCCACAACATCATAGTCAGGGCACTAAATTTTTTCAATGTTAGGCATTAGCAGTAAAATTAGAGATCTTTTCTACTGTTGAGAATTGAGTGATCATGCCCTCCACTTTAAAGATAGTTGTGTTAAATTGGATTGAATATTAAGTTATTGTTGTACTCCCTACATAATGGACTTGCCCTCCTGCATAAATACACATCAACGGAGCATCAGAGGGAGTTGACCAGATTCCCGTGACACAGCCATGTGTGATACCACTTGCATAGTGGGTGGATAGTCGCTACCCCACTGGATTCTCAGCGTCCTATAAACTAACTACTGTTTAACCAGGTTCACTTGTATCTTGTTTCTGTTACTTGAATATATATATGTTTTTCTATCAACCTTTTTGTGTTCCCTGTGTCTTTCTTTTGTCTGCATCCCAACACTATACTACTATATGAATGCACCACATAGATGTTAACAAAACACATTGAGAAAATGCTTGATGGGAACTATACAAGAATGCTGCATACTGTCTTGAACAAGTCCTGGAAGCAACACCCCACAAAACAGCCACTTTACGACTACTTGCCTCCCATTAGACAAGTAAGAAAAACAAGATGTGGCACACTTGCTGGAAAAGCAAGAACAAATTCATTAGCTACATTTTCTTATGGACTCCTGCATATAGATGTGCCAATGTTAACCAAGCAGCAAAGATTTACTTCTGTCAGCTGTGGACACAAGATGCAACCTAGAAGACTGCCAGAAGCAATGGATGATAGGGACTGATGGAAGAAAAGAGAGTCAGGGATCTCTGTGCTGTCAACAAGATTTGAGGATGATAAATAAAAACGACACTGGTCTATAAAGGGATGACTAATAATCCTGAGAAACTGCAATGGATCAAAAACAGATAGAATTAAAAAACAGGTCATGAAAATATTCAAACACATAGGATTCAATATAGTTATAAAAAAAAGCTAAATGAAATAGACTTTTTAGATGTAACATTTAAACTAAAAAGGAGATGTACCAACCATTTAAAAAACAAAATGACACCCCACTTATATCTAGACCATAATAAAAAAAAAGTAAAGTCCGATACTCAGAGATTATCCAATAACTCATTATACAAAATTATCTTCAATAAAGACTAAACGAAAGAAGACTACAAAACTGTGCAAAAGAAGATTACAAAACTGTGCAAAAGAAGATTACAAAACAGCACAAAAGAAGACTACAAAACAGCACAAAGCAAGACGACAAAACAGCACGAAGGAAGACGACAAAACAGCATGAAAGAAGACTACAAAACAGCACAAAGGTAGACTACAAAACAGCACGAAAGAAAACTACAAAACAGCATGAAAGAACAGTGGATTCTTGGACAAAGTAACGTAGACCCCCTAGCAAAATAAAAAACTGAAGTAGAAATAGAAACATGAATTGGTTCAACTGATGATACAATAAAAATGTAAAAACAAATATTCATAAAACTAATAAACAAACATTTCCATACATCAAACAAAATATTCGATAGAAATGCACTAAAACTTTGCTACAGCTGCACTGAAAACATACTACAAATAATTAAAAAAATAAAAAGCACAAGAAAAATCTATAACACACCACAAACACAAAAAACCTCCACTTGTAACTACAAAAATAAATCTGAAATGGAAATGTTTTACACCAAGCTAATGTAAGATCCGCACCCCACCCCCCCAAAAAACAGAAAAATATATATATTGGAGTGACAGAAAGCCTCCGCAAACAGGAGCTACATGCACAAAACGTCATTTAACAATAAAACACTATACCAAACTTTCTTGACAAATATGGACCTCAAAAAATCAAACCAAAATGCCAGAAAGATAACACCAGCTTACAACAACACCTCAAAAAACTGTAATCTTTGCCTTGAAGAAAAAAAGAGCCATCATCACATTCCCAGAACAAAACAAACCTATAAATAAAGGATCAAAACTTACTTCTAAATGTAGACATGAAAACAAACTCCTACTAAGCCACCTGAAAAGTGATGACTCTGAACATTAATAAAAATAGAATAAGATAAATAATGGAATAAAACAAACAAATAATAATAACAATAATAATAATAATGAATAAAATGCTAGAAAATGATAAATTAAACACAACAAAGTAAATAAATTAACAGATCTCAATTCATATAATATAGTGACATAAATAACCATTCGGTATAAACTAGACTTGCCCTTCCCTGAATGCCCCACAAACTAGATCACTCTTCCCATCATGTCCCACTCAACAGTATATAAAAAGTACCAAGTGTCATTAACTCTGTGTCTACGCTATCCTAACATATGTAAAAGTAAAAAAAATTATAATTATTTTAATAAACTTATACAGACATAATTTAAGTTAAAGATTAATTCACCCCCCCCATATACACACCTAAAAAAAATAATTATATGGTTTTTATATTAGTTAACTTTTGAAGCAGTATATGAAAGTTTTTACAACCTACTCTCACCACTGAATAATAAGAAATTCTGTTATGGTAAGATGAGACATTTGAAACTAACATGCCCTGTATAACAATAGATATTTCTCATTACTGTTTTGTAACAGATATATATGCGTACAAAAGTCATATTGTGTTTTTAATATAAGTAAATATATTTCTGTGTATACTGTACCAAAGTTCTTGCCTTCCATCTTGAATTAAGACTTCCACAGTTTTTATTTTTTGCCTTTAAACTTTATTAATTTTTATAAAAAATTTTTTGCTCATCACTCACTGAAGGACTGGTTTTTTAAAGCAAACTATTCATAATTCTTTCTTTGAAAGCAGTTATCAGATGATAATTATATGGCATCTGTTGCCAAATGCTTATCCCCCAATGAGGGCAACATATTTCCTGGAAATATTAATTGATATCCCCTTGATACAAATTATTATTACTTCCCTTAAATGTTTGCTCTGCAGAAAGTTCTTTTTACTTCTCAATGCAGAATTTTTTTTTGTTGGTCTGTTTGTTCTTACTATTTTTTTTACCCTTTTTTTCTTTATTTCATTTTGTAGGATTCATTTTAGTTGTGCACAAACTTTAAAAAACATTTTGTTTTCATTATTTTATACTAATTTGTTTTCAATTTACATTTGATTCCCTAATGCTAAAAACATATTTATGGAATTTCTTTTCATTTACTAAGCTTAGTTTAAGCACAAAGCCAGTAGTATTGTGCACCCAGTGAGAATCATTAATGGTGATTGGCTTGAGGAACCTTTTTTATATAGAGGATCAGGATGAAAAAAAGTTACTTTTTTTTTCTTTTTTTTTTTTTTTAATATCCTACTCTCAGATATAACTTCACATGTCTGTTCATTCTCTGCTCAGACTTGTTAGGTTAATGTCTCATCAGTTTGTCATCTCGTCACAGCTGATATCTGCAATTATGACAGCTAGTTACCCTCCACACACATATGCACAGACAATGTGCAATTTTACATCATCAGTTTTTCATGGGTTAAATTCTTCTTACTTTAATTATACTTTTGAACTCACTGCATTCTTTTTTTTTTTATTTTGTTAAGTAAATTTAATTGATGTTTGCGTTCATTTTTGGTAACATAGATAGACAAAGAAACGCTCATAATGTTTGTTTTCTGAGGTCAGTTGATTTTTTTTTTTTTAAACAATGATAATATTGAATTATCAAAGGAAATCACATTAACTTTGTACATATGTTTTTGAGTTTTTGAATTTAATTAGTTTTAAATAATTAAACTAAAATGTGATTACATGTTCCATTTTAAACTCAAAGATTTCAGTAACTATCAAGATAGAATCAAGTTACATCCTATTTATAGAATTTATAATTAATTTATGATTAATTACAAAAAAAATTAAAATAAATTATGTATTTACCTCTCGACCATGGGAAGGATGTAACACAAGGTCAGTTTTTCAGTGTAGTAATGCTTGCTTGAATTTAGAGTTTTTCTTCTAGACCAGTTGCCATATGAAGGCTTGAGCCCAGTTTGCCCTACTATTTATCCATAGCTGGGAGGAGGATGGAGAAAAGCTAGATTCATGCATTCCAAGGGCATTAGCACAAAGTGAAATGCAAACGGCTTTGTTCAGGATTTGAACTCTGATCATTGATTCCATTTTCTATGACGATAACCATAATGCTAAGTGCACCTCAGGGGAAGTACTCTGTAATTAACATCTAATCATTTTATCTGAGAAATTATAATAAGTATAATTGCAAACTTCACTAAATTTCTGGTGTTGGAAATTTCTTTGCTCTGAAAGTTAAAGCATTTTAATACGTGCTACTGTGCTAACAAAAATCTCGCTACAATGTGCCATTTTTCTTGTTATACAGCAATCAGATCATTCTAATATAGATTATCTGTTGAACTGTATCAGATAATGCTTTGTAATGATTTGTCTTGACTCATTTTATGTGATGATTTTGGACCAATAATGAAAATGTTTTGTGGTCTGACTAATTACTTTTAATTGGTTGATAGATTTTGATGGGATGTCAACCCATCTGGGGTTATTTTATGCCTAGAGGTTTGGGAATCACATTCGTTGTATGTTGATATTTATATTTTTGTGTAGTTGTTTCTTAAGATATATTGATTGATTATAATGGCATATCAGCTTGCCTAAGGTTATTTTATGCCTTGTGGTTAGGGAATCACATTCATTGTATGTCCATATTTATATTTTTGTGTTGTTGTTTCTTAAGATAGATTGATTGATTATAATGGCATATCAGCTTGCCTAAGGTTATTTTATGCCTAGAGGTAATCACATTCATTGTATGTCCATATTTACATTTTTTGTGTTGTCGTTTCTTGAAAGTGTTTTTTTTTCTAAATATTTATTAGACAAAGATGCAGTTACATAAACTTATAATTTTTGTTAGACTTTTAAGTTAAATTATATTTACGAAATAAGTTTTTGTATCTTAAAGATACAAACATGGATAAAGTTATAATTTCTTTTATAAACATGGGACTTGGGATAAGTACATTTTGTTGCTGGTTTTTACCCAAGATATGTACAAGTAAATTTAGATGACCATTGATGTTGTTGTTGAATTGCTAACATTTGGTTCCACCCACTTTTTCAGTTAACATTTGCAATACATTCCTTAAGCATTTAGCATTACATAATGCCTCGATGCATTATTATAAACATATTTCATGTCAAACTTTTTTGTTTTTAATCTAAGAAATGTATACTTTTTCTCAATAAAGCTATTATGATTCTAGAAGCACTCTACCAAATAAAAGGCAAGAAATTTAGTGTTTTTGAAAACTAAGAATTCAACCATAATGTCCTGTATAATAAGATGATTATTTTTAAACTTTTTTTTTCTGAACTTCTTTGTTGGTTCAAAATAAAAAATTATTATTATTTCACTCATTGGAGAGTTTTTCACTCCAGCGTTAGCTGAAGGTTTTCCACTGGAGTCTGAGTGACAGCAAGTCTCCTCAAGTCTCCTCAAGTCTCAAGTCTCCTCAAGTCTCAAGTCTTCTTAGTATTCTGGCCGATCTTAACAATACTGTTGTTTAGGTGGTCTCCACTCGTCCTCTAGTCCCTGTACCAAGCTTTTGGGGACTGTACCAAGCACACCAATTACAATTGGTGTCACCGTCACTTTCATGTTCCATAGTTTTTTCAGTCCTCTAGTAAGGTCTTGATACTTGTCCATCTTTTTGTTTTCCTTCTGTTTTACTCTGTGGTCAGCCGGAACAGCAAAGTCCACTATTTGGCAGTTTTTTGGGGTTTTTTTTCTATTACTAGGTCTGGTGGTGGTGGTGGTAGTAGTAGTAGTAGTTGTAGTAGTAGATTGATGATGAGAGCTTATGATAAATTTTAATTCTCTAACACTAAATATTAATTTACTGATTAGAAAGAAAGATTAGTTTCTAAATTATATTACCAAATTTGCTGGTTCAGGAGTAAAGTAATAAATGAAAATTTTACTGTTTGTTTCTGCTTTAATCAGAGATAACATTTGAATAAATTATCCTAGTACCATGAGAAACCTGCCTTTTTAAAAACTTTATATTCATAGTGCTTTCTTTAATTCTCATTTCTTTATGTATTTTTAATTAAAAAGTAAATCTTACTAACATTGGTACAGAATTGACTCCGAATAACAACAGCATTTGCAGTTTTCTTGATAATAATCAAAAAGGTTTTGAAGATATTAAAGCCATGTAGCTGTTTATGATATATATATTTACCAACCCTTCCGCTCAGGCAGGATATGACACAAGGTCAATTTTTAAGCAGAGTTTAACAGGTTTGAATTCAGAGTTTTCCTTCTCCTAGACTAGTTGCCTCACCAAGGCTGAAGAACCTAGTTTGTCCTACTATTTACCCATAGCTGGAGGGAGAATAATTGGATTCATACCTTTCCTAAGGGTATTGGTGCTATGTGAAATGCAATCAGTCTCGTCCAGGATTTGAACTCGTGTCGCCATGTCCATTTCCTACGACAATAACCATTACACCACGGGCACCTCCATTTTTATAATATATGTAAACTTTTTTCTTCGGTTATTTCTATAATTCATTGAAACTACTGATCATAGATCAGGTAAATCTCTTTTTCTATTATGTGGATTTACTTTTTATATTAAAAATTTCTTCTTGAAACTGTCAGAATAAATTTTTTATTGACAACAAAAATAGACATTGTTTAGAAAAATTAAACTCTTAGGAGGGATTTTTGACTTTTGTTGCTTTTATCCAACTTTGATTTACTGCAGATAATTACTTCAACTTGTCTGTCAACTTATCCTCACAAAATAAATACTTGATGCAAACTGTTAGAATTTCAGTCATCCTTTAAACCTTGTTTTTGTCATTCTTCCTTATCACACTATCTCCCTAGTGCCATAATCATGAGACAAATTTTGGTTTGGTTTTATGGCATATCAACCATTGTTGGTTATTTAATGCCAAA
Organism: Sepioteuthis lessoniana; assembly: GCA_963585895.1. Lineage (NCBI taxonomy): Eukaryota > Metazoa > Mollusca > Cephalopoda > Myopsida > Loliginidae > Sepioteuthis > Sepioteuthis lessoniana. Next base: position 16,522,080 of record OY757918.1, read on the forward strand.
TACTGTTTATATATATATATATATATATATATATATATATATAAACTTACTTTCTAGACACACACTTTTAGATAATCAAACAGTTCTGTTTCTAACAATTCAATTTAGCCGAAGTCAGCAAAGTTAAATGGTTTCAAGTATTGCTATGTATCACTAACAATTCAATTTAGCACAAGTCATTTGTTAGCATTCAGTTTTGAATGTCAAACAGTTCTATTTGACCCATAGATAGAATACTATCAGGTGCTAACACTCCAGGCCAGAGTTGACCTGGAAGCGATGGCAATGAAGGGGTACTCCACATTCCCCAAAGCTCCAGCATTACTGGAGCTTCACCATCAGATTGCTTAACGTCATATCCAGGACACTTGTTGGGGTGGGGGGCTAGTCTTACCCCTCTGATGAGATGTAGTTGGTGATTTCTTGATCCCCAGCCAACTGGGCTTAGACAAGTTTTGTCCAATGCTCTTATAATCAAAGTAATCAGTTTTTTTTCATAAGAATTATCTTTTTAAATATTTAAACCATATGGTTAATTAACTAGTTATAAAATTGAGATTTTAGATTAAATAAAAATTTTGTAAAATTTTAATACAGAATACGTTTTTGATTTTAAAAATATAATCGGTGATATATGGAATTTTTTATTGAAACAGAATTATCTAAAATTTTGTATATTTTTCAAGTATGGGAATATTAAATGTTAAACTTCTTATTAATGATTTTATCATATCTCATCTCACCAACAACAACACAAATAACTTTCCCTTAGGTAATTTTTGTATTTCAAGAATACCCAATTTTTTGCTAACAAAATATGAATTTTACATTTAAAAAATAAATAAATAGTTGCTCATCTTTTGCTAATAAGCTTCATGAATAGAGTGGATTAATAGTAACTTTTTTATAATTATTCAACCAATTTATTGCCTTATTCCCTACCATAATGTCTCGTGAAATGTTATTTGCTTGCATTAAGGTTTGTTGATCTAAAAATGTTTATTTTTGTGATGAACATTTCAAGCTGTTTTCTGCTTTTTAGAAAGTGTTGAAGAAAAATGTTCAACTTGAAATTTATCAAATCTTCCATTTTAAAATGTTTTTTTTTTTTTTTGTTGTAATTTTTTCACTATAAAATGTCTTCTTTTATCTTTAATTATTGGTGTACAATATAGCTGCTATACTTTTATGTAAGGAAAAATAGTTTCCTCACTAAAACATCAATACTTTACACTCCCCGAAAAAATCAAACATATATCAGTTCCGTGTGGATGAAACATTCTTAATAGCAATTATTTGATCCTATTATCAATGTGTTTTAAATTTTCCATTGAATTAACGTAACTCTTTTTACTCACTTTCTGAATTGTCCTGCTGATGCAAATTTAATTCATGAATTCTTACAAGAACACCTCAGTTGCCATTTTCTAAGTGCAGAAGTAACTTTAACCCATTAACTGCCAACTATTTATACATTCTATCATTCAGCCAAATTGATTGATCAGCTAATGAATAAACAAATACCCAAAGCACTTCACAATCAGAGTGGTCACTCATTAAAAGCAAAATAACTTTCAAAAGAAAAAACTTTTATAAGAATTTTGAGTATCGGATTAAAGGAAACCAATCCTGATAATTATTTTTCTTTTTAAAAAGATTTTTTGATTTATTCAAACTTTTGAATTAAATTGTCTCAAAAACCAATGTATATGCTTATAAAATTTGCTAACAAATCTATCCTAGGAATATGAAAGTAGTACTTGATATATTTTTAATATGAGTAAGTAAAGTTGGCAACTGTAGTCAAGGGCGACCAGAGGACTCCCTTTTCAATAGCTACTACACCAAAGTGTAGGGGAGGTGGCTACTCCTTTCCCTGGATTGTTCCACTTTACCCTTGATACATACCTTATATTGCTGAGTGTTAAGCAAAGAGGTATCAAGTACCATTTTTAAAGTCTTTGGTATGATGCATTGGCGAACACCCTACTCACTGGGCCAATGATCCAGTTACCATTACCTTTTGTGTCCAAGAAGACTATATTTGAAACAGACAGTAGAAACTAGATTTAAACATGAGTGTTTTCTCTTTAGATTAATTCTTAACACTTTTTAGTAAAGTACCTCATGTACTATGAAAGACCTGATACAAGTAAATAAACATAGATAATTCTCCATAACAAGTAAATAAACATAGATGATTCTCCATAACAAGTAAATAAACATAGATAATTCTCTATAACAAGTAAATAAACATAGATATCTTAATCCGATTTAACATTTAATAAAAATATTCTACTTTGTAACAAAAACTGATCTATTCTGTTAATCAACACTTTAACTTAAAATTATTAATGAAATTGGGTAAAATAATAGTTCAGTCTCTTAACAAGATTAATGCTATAAACAAAAGAAGTGTATGATCTGAATTGTTAAAATATTCACATACCATACAAATTTTAGACATATATATAATGTGCGTATATTTTATTTTTGATATACATCCTTAATCATATTAAGATATGACAAAAGTAAAATAGATATCTTATTTTCAAACTATTTTCAGTGCTCGAGTTGGTGACTGTAATCAAGGGTGACCCGAAGGCTCCCTTTTCAATAGCTACTACACCAAGGTGTAGGGAAGGGCGCTACTCCTTTCTTTAGATTGCTCCACTTTACCCTTGATCCTTACCTTTTAATGCTGAGTTTTAAGCAAGGTAGCATCAAGTACCATTTTTTGAGTCTTGGGTATGACTCGACCTGGGATTGAACCCAGGTCTCCTGGGCCTTTGGAGAACACTCTAACCATCATGCCAATATCCGGTATTAAACATTTGAAATTATTCTTTCAAGTATTGAGTTTTTACAACCTTTTCTTGTAAAATATCTTGCCAAGCTGAATTCAAATCACAATATATATATTTATATATATATATACTTTTTTTTGCAGTAGATTTCCTGAATGTTTCCCTTATCTTACAGTCCAAAACTATCCTCAATATGTTCAATAGGCTTCTGAAGACTAACTTATCTATGAGAATTCTTTAATATTTTTGTCGACTTACTATTGTTGAGTCTTTTAGTCTATAGAATCTCAGAATTTTAAAAGGTTTAAAATTTCTTTGTCTCTTTGCCAATAATAACTTCTTCTGAATAGTACAAAGAAAAGGAATGTATGAATATAGAACAGATGATAAGAACTAGATTATGATGGATGTTATCAAGCTGTGAGTATAAAATAAAGTTTCTTTCTGCTATCATATGAAAGAATAATACTCTATGAATTCTGATTTGTTAGATAAAGCTACTGAACCAATCTTATCTTTTGTGTTATACGTAAAAACAAGAAAGAAGTGCTATGTTTAAAAAATAACAATTATACAGTTTTTTATTAGTTTCTGAAAGAATTATTTATTTCATTTATCTTTTTGAAAATTCACGAAAGTCAATTAAAGGACTGTTTCATTTGTTACTGTTGGGCTTCTATCATAGCTAATGTTGTATAAAGTAGAATGTTTGCCACTATTAACCAGACAAGTCATGTGAGAGATACTTTCCAAATGAATTCATTTATATGTAATATTTATTGAATTCATTTATATGTAATATTTATTGAATTCATTTATCTAAATGAGACAAGCTTAAAATGTATTTAATAAATATTGTATATCAAGAATGAATATTCCAAAACTATATAATGATCATAGCAAAAATATAGTTGTTAGATTTTTTTTGTTGTTGTTAGTTCAATAGCATTAACTTACCGAATAAAACAATTTCCAATCAAATTTGCAAAGGAGTGTCCTCATGGTGTAATGGTTAAAGCACTGGACTGTGGAATCATACTAAGCTAGTTCGAATTCCAGTCTTGCTAATATGTTCACTTTCAGACAAATCCCCTTGGGAAAGGTATAGAACCTCTTATCCTCCTAACTATGGTCGAAATAGTACCATTACTGTTCTTGTAAATGGATGGCTTTGGCATTAAATAATCCATGAAAGTTGATATGCCATTAAACAAAGAAACCTATCCAATTTAATCCAATTTGCAATTTATGTGTGTGGAGGGTATGGTTCTGGTGGTTATTTCTTTAAATAGGTAATTATTAAATGCTAATTATAGAGTAAGTAAAAAAGTAAGTAAAGTTGGTGACCTTAGTCGAGGGCGACCAGAAGGCTCCCTTTTCAATAGCTACAACACCGAGGTGTAGGGTGAGGGCGCTACTCCTTTCCCAGAATTGCTCCACTTTACCCTTGATACGTACCTTACATTGCTGAGTGTTAAGCAAGGAGGTATCAAATACCATTTTTAAAGTCTTTGGTATGACACGACCTGGGATTGAACCCAGGTCTCCCAGATCATTGGCGAACACTCTACCCACTAGGCCAATGAGCCGGTTTTCCCCTTATTTGTTTGCAAAAATAATATAAAATCTATAAATAAGATGTGAGCTTAATAGCTGCTTAAGATGGTCTTTAAGTAAGTGACTATAAATAGACAATTGAATTCTTTTATTTTAGAATCTATTGAAAAGAATGTTTAGAATTATTTATTTGTTAATAAATGGATAACATTGTTATTATTATTAAGTGAGCTACCACAAACGGGTTGTGTATCCCTTATGAATATTGATCAGATATTTGTCTTGAACACCAACTAACAAGAAAAGACCCCAAACACACACTATATATTTATTTATGTCGGGATTTCTACTAGTAAATAGTTTTTTTTGGGGGGGGGGTATATATATTTTCTATTAAATTTTCATGTAGTTTAAAGCAGAAGAGAAAACAAATTCTATAAGTTTTCACTTTATCTAAGTTTCATGTTTTTGTATTGACCAATTAGATAAAAATGAACCATTTTTTATTTTGATTAACTTTTTTAGATATTCTGTTTACTAAAAACAAAATATTTTCCAATTTTAAATCTTATCAAAATGCTACTTCCACTGCTGCTGCTGCTGCTGCTTATCAGACTTTTTCCCTGTCTGGGGTCCATTGTTATTTTCTCTATCTTCCTTCCTTCCTTTGTCATGTCAATAACGCTATTTCTATTCTTTTGCATCGCCTTGTTCTGCTCACCATTTTCACCCTTCCCACGCCACAGTGCAATTTCGCCATCTCATTATTATTCTTCCTACTTCTCTTCCCAAATTTGACAAGGAAATACCTGAATTCATTATCCCTACAACACAATAGGATGACCATTAACATTCTTGCTGCCAACTTTTTTTCGTTCTGGGGAAATCTTTAAAACGGCTTCTACAGTTCAAATTAAAAGAAACATAGAACATTTAATTATTACTTAATAAAGTTTTTAAAAGTTATAATCTCCAATTTCGTAATTTTCTGATATTCGAAAAAGTTTGGCAGCACATTAAAAATTTATCTTTTGTTGGATAGAACCTTTGTCCTTTATTTAATTCATTTATTTGGTCACTGCCCGTCTGATGAAATTAGTTTGCATAACACTCTAGGCTGGCAGGGGTGCGATTCTTTGCCGTCGTCGCGTTTCTCCTGTCTGCTTTTGCTCGACTCTGACATTGAGGGGGAAAAAGGCATGGTTGCTTCTTTTTCCTATGTGCTCGCTTAGTCAGCCATCAGCCAGTGTGTGTAAATGTAAGAGAGAGAGAGAGAGAGGGCCAAGTTTTTTCTCCACTCTTTTCCCAGCCTGAAAAATGCCCTTAACGAAAGCAGCAGCTCCCACTCATACTTCTTCCTGCCTTGCTCGAACCCACTCCCTCATTCACTTTTATATGTTGTCTGCTATTAGTCTAAGTCAAAAAACATCTAGTTACCACCACAGCTGTGGTGATGACGAGAACCAAGAAAACGGAGACCTAGAAGATCTAGACAGATTTGTTGTTCAGTTATTGGCAAGCTGCTGCCTCTCTTTCTTTCTTTCTTTCTTTTTTTTTTTTTTTTTTGTTTTTTCTTAAAAAACTTTCTTTGCTAACGTGTTTTGGCTGTGATCGTTATTCTTGTCAATGTTACCATCATGGAACCACTCAACCAAAAAAACTCTTTATTTATTTCCAACATTCTCTCTCGAGGAATATTTGTAGATCTGCTTGAATAACAGAAACAAAAAGTCGTTTTCTCAAATAGCCTCCAACCGCCCATTGTTTAAAAAAAAACAACACAGAGCAAAACAAAACAAAAAAAACCCCAAAAAAACCATCGCTGCAACCTTGGCATTAATAATAACTTATAGCTTGATGATGATCATCCTCAGAATTCGGTAACGATAGATACTGTCTGTCAGACTGAATATTTATTATTATTATTGACATCTAGTTATTTTGACTTACCTTCAGTGCTTTGTAAGAACTTTTACCAGTGGACAACATGGTACTCATTACGCAAAACAAACCGTCGACTAACAAACCGAAGCAGGTTCGAATGGTTTTACCTGTGACCATTGCGAATTCTTCACCTTCTCCCCCACCCTTACCTGGATGTGACAGCCACCCGGATTCGTGTACTGATTGTAAATGTCAGACTGTCTATATTCAATGTGAAGGCAAGTTTTTATGTATTTATTTTTAATCATTAATTTCACTTTTTTTAAAAAATAATCTTGGCCAAGAAATTCTTGGAAAAGTCTTGGCGAGTTCAATAGAATTTGCTTTTCTCGATACAATGGGTACACATATAATTTAAAACTCTTGACGTTATTTTTAAAAAAATGTTTTTACTCAAAAGGGAGGGATTTTTACACCTGTCTACATTGCTTTGTGCAACATATGCTATGCCCAGTGTGACAGGCTGTGTATCACAATAATAACGAGTTTTCCAGTCTATTTGTTACTAGAAACTTGGTTTTTTTGTTTATACGTTTCAACTAAAAGTTTAAAACTTTGTCACGGTTCATCTCTCTCTCTCCTAGAATTATGTTGGTGGGTTGCTTGAGTAGTCGTTGTTTTTCACAACTTTACTGAAAATCATTTTTTAAAAGTTTTTTTTTTTTTTTTTTTTTTTTTTGGCATTTTAAAGGAGTGTCTTTCTCTTAAAAATAATTAGACAAACATAAATATCATTATTTTATTTTATTTTATTTTGAAATGTAAAAAGTCTTTTATGCTCAAAAACATACACAGGGAACTAACGGTAAAGTTTTTTGTTTGTTTTTTGACACGCGGAAATATAACTGACTTTTAATTCTCAGAGACTTGATACAAAGGTGCGAGGTAGAATTTATTTAATAATCAACCGAAAAAAAATTGTTTATTTTCTTGAAAGAAAAAGATAATGGCGGTTTATTAAAGATTTAAAAAGACGAAGACAACTTTTTCCCTCTTTTAATGAACATTAAAAATATTTATGCATTGTTCTGATCCATTAAGGGGTGAAGAATACAACCCATGACACTGTTTTTCTTCCTGTCAATTAAGCAATGCATTGTCTCGTTTCACATTATTGGAAAGCTAGAAAACTTATATGAGACTCCCAGCTAAAAATAGGTATCTTCTCGCTTTGAAATTAAAGTAAAACTTTTTCAACCCGATGTGAATCTACAAAAAAACTGTCTACTGGGAAGGGAGTTTGTATATAAACCCAGCACATTTAATTTGTGTGTGTGTGTAGCCATTTATTTACTTTTCTGTCTTCAGCTCCGGCCCCTGTTTATCTTGCAAAAGCCTGTTTTTCTTGTCTGACTTTTTCGTTCTCAGTTCCTTGTTGTTGTTAGTCATGTGCGTTTGTCTGAGATCCCTTGTTTACCCTCCCTCCTTCTTACACACACACACTATCTCTTGTGTGGATAGAAGAAGGTTCTTTTCCCCCCTTTCCTCTTGTCTCAGAAAGTATTGTTATGTCTCTTTTTTCTTTTCTCCTCTTCAAACAACTTGTCTTTCGTCTTCCACTGTCTCCACATGAACCATTTCTCTTCAACGATGACCTCGACTCTTATTTCTTATTCTCCCAGACTTTGCAGTTTGTTTTCGACAATTCTCGAAAACTTAGAAAACTAGATTTTTTTTTTCTTGTAAAAACTTCTATCGAGATAATTTTTCTCAACGAAGCGATTTGAATTATTTAAAAATTGTTTTTAAGATCTGTATTCATTCATTAATCTCATAATTGTGTGTTAATTAAAAATAAGATGTGCTTCAAAATATATTTATTTATTTATTGTAATTTTGATTAAAAATAAGAAATAATCAAGTAGGAGATATTTATTTTTAAAAAACGGCTTGACCGATTATTTCCCGATATAATTGTTAAATATTTTTATAGCTTTAATTTGAAATTAGTTTGACTTTTCCGTTAATTAATTCCAAAAATATAGATATGTGTTGTGTGTCTTCGATGAATGACTGTCAGAACATTGTTTGTTATTTAAACTTTATAAGGAATCCTAGATTATTAAATAAATAAATATAGCTTTTCAGTGACTTTGAGTTAATGAGATCTTAAGAAAATATAAATTTGAAAGTGTAAAATTTAAAAACTTTTTTTTTTTTAAATTTTAGTCTCATTTCATTCGTTTTTATGTTTTGGTTTTTTCCATCAGAAATGGATATTTTAAAAAGGCGTATTAATTCTGTTACCGAATTGATTGGGTAGAGTTTGGTAAATGCCAGTATATTTCCTAGCGCTCCTAAGCACTGATTTGAAATCACCTTTTGAAAATTTTGAAGAGAAAGTTTATATTTTAGGATTTAACTAGACTAATAGTTTGTCCAATTGACTTGATTTTATTTAAGATCCTTGATTACTCGATTTTTTCTATAATAGCTTTTTTAAAACTGTGGCCTATATTAAAAATTGGGACAAAACTGTACACATTATCGAGATAAAGTAAATAATTTTGAAAAAAAAGATTGCTACTGAATGTTTTTAAAAATAAAAGTATATAACAGAAAAGCATTGTTCGTTGTTAGACTTCTTTGCTTTTAAAAACAAAACTATGCAAAAAGCAACATAAGACAAAAATAGAATAAGGAGTTATGATTTATTTTCTTAATTCTTTTAAAATCAAACCAAAGAAGACAATACAGTTTGTATGAAAAAATAAAAATTAAATGTAAAGGCTGTTGGAATATTTTATTTGTTATGTGATGAAAAAAATCAGATCTTTTAGAATCTGGCATAATGAAAAGATGTTTCTTTATTCTCATTTCATTTAATATGTAGTAAAAAAATATCCAAACAAAATTTAAATAATTTTTTATCATCAAGGGTTTTCAGACTATTGTCTTCATCTTTATTGTTATTATTGGAAATAACAAATAGTCCGAAAACCCTTAATAATAAAAATCATCAAGCTTCATCTCAGAAATTTTGACAAAATTTAGATATAATTCAATTCAAGATATTTGATTTTGATTAACTATTAATCTACCTACACATAATGAAAATTGTGATTAATAAGTTTGTTGAGCTCCTAAGATACAAGGACAGGAGTTACAAAGTTCTAACAACTCGCATACAATTCAACTCTTTGATAGCATAAAAAAATTGAAGTTCATAATTGTTTTATTTTTTCCATTCCAGAAAAAAACTTTAGTGCCAGCTATTGTTGAGAAAAGAAACACCACCCATTGTGATGTTGAGAAATTGAACATCACCTATTTGCTATCTTTAGTATCACAGAGTTATCACTTAAAGAGATCCATGAAAACATGGTGACACCATTTTAAAAGGATATCTTTTCCTGCTATACAGTTGAAAAGAGGATGGCTGAATTTGTCCATTTTCTCAACAATTACTGATTCTCAATTTTCTGAAAGAAAAAAATGTTCTGAACTTCAAATTTTCTTTTTGATTTCATAGAAGGAGTTGAAATGTATAAGAATTTTTGAGCTTTGTAAATCATGTCCTTGTACCTTTAAGCTATTAACTTATGAATAGCTCTTTGTTGCAGTAAACTTTTAACTTGATAATATGAACTTGAAATAGAAACCTATCTTGTTTGTCTCTTTACCAGACAAAGGCAGATTGAGCCACCAGCTGGTGACTCTCTGGATTGGTGCCACCTGGCACCTAGTCTGTAGATTAACCTGATTGCCCTCTAGTTACAATACTATTATATGCTACTAAGCAACCTACTGCACTCTACGTTAGTTGTAGTTGTCTGTACATGTAATTTTATATCAAGATTTAAACTGTATAATCAAATTATTGATGTTCTGACATTGAATCACTCCCCAGACAAATTCATGTTTGGTGTTTATAGCCATTTATTAAATCTTGTAATTACTAGGTTACCTGTTTTGTTTTACGGTGTATCAACCTTTTCGGATCATTTACCTCCAAATTAAGTCATTTTGCTAAAAGTTTCAAACAATTCAGTTTCACATAAGTACCCAATTTAAACACACAGTTAAATGTAAAAACAGTTAATTTCAAACAGTTCAGTTTAGTGTAATTACACAATTCTATTTGAACTAGATAGGACTCTATCAGGTGCCACTACTCCGGGTCAGAGTTGACCTGGGAGCAATGGCAATGAAGAGGTATTCAACATTCTCCAAAGCTCCAGCATTAGATTGTTTAGTGTCATATCCAGAACACTCATTGGAGGAGTCTGATCCCTCTGAAGAGATACAGTCAATGTATTCTGCAGCCCAAGCCGACTAGGCCATGGTAATTAGTAATGCCAACCAAATACCTGTTAGTCCAGTCAGTAGGGCTTAGAATATGCTGACTGTATGTCCCTCAGACAGGTAAGACTCCCCTCCCCCACAAAAAACCTTTTAAACAACTGCACTATAAATGTAAATGTACAATAAATGCAATTCTATAACCTCTTGGCATAGAATAACCCCAAATGAGTCCACATGCCATTAAAATCAATCTATCAACCAATCACCTGTTCCTGCTACTTCACTCTTTTCGGTAAATAGAATTGCAGTTGTTTTTTAGAGTTCTATAAAATAAAGAATGTGTAAAATCTGACAAAAAAGGAGCAGGACAATCAGTACCACTTACAAAACCATTGGTGGAACATATTGGTTGGCAAAGAATGTTACACTTACCAAAATATTTGGAACTTTGAAAAGCGCACAAAGTTCAATATATATTGATATAATTTTTTCCCTCAATATTGCAGAAGTAATTTTTCCTCTGATATGTAAATAAAAACTTTATATCTTATAAAAAAGTTTTCAATTATGAAACAGTAACCATAGTGTTCATTTATATTTGGATTTTTAATCCAGTAACTTTTTTTTATCTCAATACCTGCCGATTGTTGAGATAGATAAGTCAAAAGTACATCCATTTCGTAATGAGAACTTTAGATCATCTGGTGAGAATTCAACTGGACTATAAAAGAGTGAGAAAAAAGGGGGGTGCCTTGGCAACAGATGAACTTTAAAAATGAATCCCATTAAATAGGGGGTGTCCTCGTGGTGTAATGGTTAAAGCGATGGACTGCGGAATCGTAGTACGCGAGTTCGTACTCCAGTCGCACTATTATGTTCACTTTTGGGCAGATACCCTTGGGAAAGGTATGAACCCCCTTATCCTCCCAGCTATGGGTTAAATAGTACCTCTACTGTTCTTCTGACAATCCTGGATGATACTGATTGCATTTCACATAGCACTAATACCCTTGGGAAAGGTATGAATCCAATTATTCTCCCTCCAGCTATGGGTAAATAGTAGGACAGACTAGGTTCTTCAGCCTTGGTTAGGCAACTAGTCTAGGAGAAGGAAAACTCTGAATTCAAACCTGTTAAACTCCACTTAAAAATTGACCTTGTGTCATATCTTGCCCGAGTGGAGGGGTTGGTAAATAGTACCTCTACTGTTCTTCTAGGAGAATGGCTTTGGCATTAAATAACCTAAAAAGAGTTGATATGCCATTAAACAAAGAAACCCAACCAAACCCATTAAATAGTATTATCAATCCCAGATTTTTTTTCTCTGATAAGACTACAGAGTGAAAACCATTTATTTAGAGGAGGCAGAAATAATATTTGATGTTTGCAATGAATTTGCATTTGATATGCATAATAGATTAGATGCTAGTTCTGAAAATTTAAGATTTAAGAAGAATGGAACTTGAAATAAAGAGCTATCTCATCTGTCTCTTAGACAGTCTTGCTTTATATTGCTCTTAAAAAGATAAGGAAAGGATGCTTATAAAAAAACAAAAAAACAACCGAGAAATTACAAACCAAACATGACAAATTGCTTGGGCTGAAATATCAAACACTTGAGAAGGGTACAGTTGAATATGCTAGTAATATAGATATTAAAATGAAGGAAAATAGCGAATTAAAATATGATGACTGATTTATGTGTGTAAATGATGTCATAACTGTACAGTTTATATTGGAGAAATATAACCTTTACAATAAGGCACATAAAAATGTCAGATATCTATTAACACTTTCTAGTTGAATTGTGAAAAAAGTTTTCCAAGTTTGAAGTTCATCAAAATTTGGCTAGAATTTTCAATTTGCTAGCCTATCATAACTGCTATGAGGCAATTTTTTTGTTCATTGTCTGTTTGATTAAATAGTCTGCCAGTAAAAACGACGTGATGTTTTATATTGGAACATTATTTGTTACTATACTAATCACATTATCAGCTTGTATTAGAGTGTTCTGCTTTCACTAAAATGAACTAATTAGTTGTATTATTTATACAATATACTTTATATATCATTTTTCCTTCCTTTAAAGTAACAATATTGTTTTTATCTTGAATCATTACACTACATCAACTACTGGTTTGTGCTGGATATAGAAAAAAATGGGTTTACATTATTTCATTTATTTGACAAACTGTATTTGTAATATTCTCTTTCTTCAATCAAAGTTATTGCATCATATATGAAATTCTATTGAGTTATTATTGCTTAATTATATCAGTTTCATATGCAAGTAAATTTAATGAGGTTAAAATTATGAGTTTTTCTAATTCATTCTGTACATTTATAATTATTAAATGTTTGTGTATCTGTAGTGTGTGTGTATATATATATATATATATATATATATATGTGTGAGTGTGTGTGTTTATATGTGTGTGAGTGTGTGTGTTTATATATATATATATATATATATATATATATATATATGTATGTGTGTGTGTGTGTGTGTATGTGTGTTTATATATATATATGTGTGTGTGTGTGTGTATGTGTGTTTATATGTGTGTATATATATATATATATATCTTTAAGAAAAAACAAAACTGGTCACATTAGGATTATAAATTTATTTCCATCCTGTTATGTGTTTTTGATATAAATCAGAAACACGAAAAAAATTAACAGGACTTTGGTAATAATTATTTTATCCATAAGATCTGAAGAAGTCCTGTTAATTTTTTTCATGTTTCTGATTTATATCAAAAACCCATAACTGGATGGAAATAAATTTATAACCCTAATGTGACTGGTTTTGTTTTTTCTTAAAGATATTATTGCTCTATAATGTCAGTTACATTGAGCTCTTTACCAGGAAAATTTAAATGTTCACTGTTGAATGGTTTTCTTGTCCTGATGGAATTACTCCCAACTCTGGTTTAACTGGACCAAATAATACCCCTATATATATATATATGATCCATGGAGGAAATCTAAGGTATAGGATATTTTTTAGACAAAAGAAAAAATTGACTTTCTTTTGTCTTAATGTAAAAGATATATATATATATATATATATATATATATTTTTTTTTTTTTTTTTTTTTTTTTTCCCCAAATAAAACAACATCAATCAGTCACATTAAGATAATAAATTTATTTCCATCCTGTTAAAAAGCATTGATATTAATCAATGCTCTGAAAATTAACAGGACTTCTTCAGATCAACTAAAACAATTTTGAAAAAATTATTTGCTCTGAAGATTTTATTTTCATTGAGGTCTTTACCAGGACAATTTAACTTTAATATTCTATATTCAAAAATTAAATTGTCCAGCTTGGAAGTGTTCCCAGCTCTGGATTAACTCAATTGATTACTGACTTATATATACATACATACATATATGCACACACATTCAATAATTAGGAATGCATATAGTTAAAATTTTATAATTGTGACCTTATTAAATTTTATATATTTGTTCATAACTTGAATATTTTTAATTTGTATACAGGCTTTGTAATTTGAACTTCTAATTGTAAAAGTAGTGTTCTGAAAAAGGCAAATCTAAGTAGCTCATAGACAGAGATATAAGAGTAATTTTTCAAACATCAAGTAAAAATCAAAATAATACTTTATTTTTGGATGAAGTATTGGTTTGGTTTCTTTGTTTAATGGCATATCAACCTTTGTGGGTTATCTACAGCCAAAGCTATCCTTGTTAGAACAACAACAGTGATATTATTTAACCTATAACATGGGGGCAGGATGATAAGGTGTTTCCTACCTTTTCCAAGGGTATTAGTCCAAAAGTGAATACAATAGTGCAGTTGGAGTTAGAACTGGTTTACATCAAGTCCACAGTCCAGCACTTTAGCTATTACACCATGGAAACTCCCTCTGAGTTATCTAACATAAAATATTTATCCTGGATATGCCTTGTCTTTATTTTTTTAATTAGTAAGGTTATTTCATCCTAAGATAAAAGAACCCAGTCAGCTGGGTCTGTAGAATACACCAATTGCAACTCTGCAGAGGGGTAAGACCCCACCCCACAACAAGTGTCCAGGATATGACACTAAATAATCTAATGGTGAGGTTCCAGTGATGCTGGAGGTTTGGGAAATGTGGAGTACCCTTTCATTACCATCGCTCCCAGGCTCACTCTGGCCTGAAGTGGTAGCACCTGATAAGGTCCTATCTATGGGTCAAATAGAAGTAAACTGTACTTATACTAAACTGAATACTAACTGATAAAATGCTTGAAATAGAACTGTTTTTAACATTGAAACTACATACTCATGCTAAACTGAACTGTTTGAAATAGAGTTAAACTGTGAACTTATGCGAAACTGAATTGTTTGAGCTAGAACTGTTCAGACATTTCACTGAACTGTTTTGATATTTAACTGTTAGTAAACAAAAACTATACTTATACTAAACTGAATTGTTTGAAATTTAATTCGGCATTAAATGACCCAAAAAGGATTGATATGCCATCATACAAAACAACCAACAAAGTTAACACAATCAATTTTAACCTTACAAATATGGCCTGAAATTGTCCCTGTAATTGGTCAAATTTCAAAATTTTCCCAGGCAATGCTTGCATCATTCTTGAACCATCAATATCATTATAAGCTCACTGCACTTCCCAGAATCATAAACTAAATTAATAGACCAATTTCAGGTATTTTCTCACTCATTTTGGGCTCCCAATCCATCTCTGTCAACCATCCAAGAATACAGTGCACCTCACACTAAATTTTTCACATATCCTGATGAGTATTAATATGTATTTAAAATAATAATCAATCCACTTTGAAAATCAACTTTTCAATGAAACAAAAAAAAAAGTATACATGTTGAAACTAACCAAAGATGAGCATCCATCTTAGACAACATTTTAATTTTTTTTTTAATGAGACATTGAGAAAACAATTTTTAAATTCACAAGCTATGTTGATTTAGTTAGGAATCATAAATTTAAATTTGATTGTGTTTAAACATCAACTTGATGTTATTGATCTAAACAGATTTTATTTCACACTCTGATTTATCTTTTTCTTAGGTGTTTTATTTCTCTCTACAAAATAAAGGATGTTCTAATCTGAACATAAATTATTATTCAATATTAATTTTTACATAAAGTTAGGTTCTTAAAAAAACAGCTTCAAAAATGATTTTGGATTATTTACTTACCAGTATTTGATGAAAATGCTCTTTTCTCTTTCACATCAATTTCATGATTATTCTTTTTCGTTTTTCTTTTCTGATGTTTTCCTCACATTTACTCATAGCTGATTTGCTGTAAATAAGTTATATTTTATATATAATATTTGAAACAGTTTATTTATATGCACTATTTCCTTTCTCAAATCACTTTTGGAGTTATTCTATCACACAGACATTTGTTTTTAGTTCGTATGTATCTTTCAGTTTCTGAATCCTTCTAAACTTTTAACCTTTGGTCTTCAGTTATCCTGTACCTGAGCTCACAAAACTCACTAAAGAAATTGAGCCCAAATGTAATCAAACTTCTCTCCAAGATGTTGATATCATATTCCATCGAAAGAAAAGCTGTGAATGATAGCTACATTAAGACTTTTAGTATTAATATCCAATCTGATCTACCTGAGTATATCTAAAATCCGTGTATATCTGTATATACTAAAATAGCACTCTGTCCAAAATATTAAGCTTTATCTTTTGTACAATTCATAGAGCTAAAATCAGAATCTCAAGAAAAGTAAAATTTTATACAGAAGATAAAGAACTTAAATTGGAAACAGTCTTTATTCATTTTGCTACCAATTTTCTAGAATAATATAATGATGTATATAATATTAAATATGATAGTAATGATGTGTTTTTTGTAAGTTGCAATAGATTACAAATTCCAGTCACATTGCCTAATTTTTATGTCTAAGATAAATCATGAAAAGATTGTTTTAAAACTTAAAAAAAAAAAATTATTTTCACTAGGTACTTTTGAAACAAAAGTTGTCTGTCACTAAAATGTATTGATAAATTTGTTGCTTTGTTGGGTTGGGTTTCATGGCATATCAACCAGTCTTGGATATTTAATGCCAAATCCTCTTTATACATATATATTAAATATATATGATGTGCAAACACATTCTATTAACATTTTTAAACCAGCTTAAGTTTATTTTTTTGCACACAGTTAAATGGTTTCAAGTATTGCTATGTAACAATGACAATTTAGCATCAGTCATTTGTTTGCACACAGTTAAATGGCTATACATACATTACCAGTCAAAAGTATTTGGCCATCCTCAAAAATTATTTCTCATCCTAAAAGTGTTATTTTTAATGAAACAAGTTAAGCGCTACAATGTTTTTATTTATCATACTAAATAAAATTCTTCCTCTGTAACTTTGACCTTAATATAAACCAGATAACTTTTGAAAAATTGATTAGAAGGCGTTTTTCATGTTTAGAATGAAATGTTTTCTAAAAGTTACATTATATCACCACTTTAATTCACATTAGACTTTATTGTGTTGAATGACTACTTGTTAGATACAATCCTGTTTTACCTATGAAGAGGATAATTTCATCAGAGTCACCAGCTTGTATGACAGAAGGCTGACTGCTCCAAAACATCACAGCACAACTGAACCAATGTCATGAAAAAATGAATCAACATCCACTGTGAAGAGAAGACTATGTGAAGTTGGCCTATATGGCTGTCAAGAAACCACTCTTGAAGAAGTAAAACAATGTCAAAAGGCTTCAGTGGACCAAGATATACAAAAACTGGACAATAGAGCAGGGAAATAAAGTCCTTTGGACTGACTGACCAAAATTCAAAATCTTTGGATCAAAGAGGCGGGTCTACGTGCAGTTGGTGAAAGAGCTGCAACCTCCCTGTATCTTACCAACTGTAAAGCATTGAGATGGCTCTGCTATAGTGTGAGGAGCATTTGCCAATAACAAAATCAGGGATTTGCCCTAGGTGAAAGGCAAATTGAATCAGACTAGCTATCACAGTATACTGCACCATCATGCAATCCCATCTGAAATGCAGCTTGTGGGTCAAGGATTTGTATTCATGCAAGATATTGGCCCAAAAGCATACAAGTAAAATATGCCAGTGGTACATTAAAAACAAAGAGGAACAACACATCCTTCAACTAATATCTTGGTTGGCATAAACAATGGACTTAAATCCTATTGAACTGGTGTGGGATGAAGTTGAGTGAAAAGTCAGAGCTAAACAATCCACAAGTGTTGCTCACTTCTGGCAATTCTTGCAGGAAAGCTGAGCTGGACTATTTTCAGTCTACCTCCATTTTTTTGGTGGGAAGAATGCGAAGCAGTGATAGTGACTAAAGGGGGTCATATTTTGATGAATCAAAAATTTAAGAATTTTTTGTGTTTTTTTTTTGTGTGTGTTAATTTGTATTTAATGTGGCTCAGGAAGATTTTTATCTAGTATGATAAATTAACCATTGTGGTGCTTAACTTATTTCAGTAAAAATAAAACTTTTTGGATGAGAAATAAAAATTTTTGAGGTTGGTCATATACTTTTGACTGCAGTGTATGATTTGGCAATTTCATTTTTAAATAAGAACTATTTTGTTTGCACACTAGTATTGCTATTGTTTCTACACAGTTAAATGTTTGTAATTATTGCTATCTGTCACTTCTAATTCTATTCAATAATAATCATTTGTTTTCATGCAGTGAAGTGATTACAAGTATTGCTATTCAACACTGATTATTGTATTGAACACTATTCATTCTTTGGCACACAGTTAAATTTTTCCAAGTATTGCAATGTATCACTAACAGTTCAATTAGACAGTCATTTGCTTGCACAAAGTTAAATGATCAAACAGTTTTATTTCTAACAATTCAATTTAACCTGAGTCATTTGTTTGCACATAATTTAAATGTTGATCAGTTCTATTTGACCCATAGATAGGACCCTATCAAGTGCTACCACACCGGAACAGAGTGGACCTGGGAGCTAGGGTAATGAAGGAGTTCTCCACATTCCCATGAGCTCCAGGGCTAGAGCCTCACCATCAGATTGTTTAGGGTCATATCTAAGACACTCGTTTGAAGAGAGATGTCTTAAATCTCTGCAACTGTGCTTATTGATAAATCTGGTTTCACTTTGTTGTAAAACTTTTATAGAGGGAGCATGTCAATTAATAATGGTTGAGTATGAGTATCATTAATCTGTCAATGCAGCTAAAAAGTCATATTTTAATCTCTGTATACACACACACACATTATCTACTTCGTTATCTAAGCATGTCCGGTTAAAAGACATGGATTGTTTTCTTTCAAAATCTTCAAGTGAAGACATTCAAGTCTTGTTATTTTTCTTATGTCTGGGTCAATATAATAATTTTAATATAAAAAAACACTCCAAATAAATATAAATAAAACACTCAGCAACAAACAACCTGACACAAACCCCTGAGGACAACTAGCAAAATGGTTGAAAGCATTTGGGCTACTATGGGACACTTTCTTCACCACCTTGACCCAGACATAAGATAAATAACAAGAAGACTTGAATGTTTTCCCTTGAAGATCTTGAAAAGAAAACAATCTGCAGTCTTTAACTGAACATGATTTTATATATATATATATATATATATATATTAGTAAACAAATAGTTTTAAAAAGTTTTTTTTTTTTAAATCAAAAAGTGCTTAATACCAATGAATAGTGCAGAATAAAACCTAAAGTGGATGTTCACTCGTCCTTCTGTGGCTGCTTTATAACTATCAATTTTATGTATTTTTAAAGAAAAAATACAGTCATCAGATTAGACTTATATATACACACCCAGTCATCCACAGACAAGACTGTTTTGTTGTATCGCAACACTTCAGTGTGGCTAGACATGCACGACACTCCAAGTTGGGATAGAAACCCACCCAAATTTATGTTAGGCTGATGACATACCCCTAGGCCAAGCCTGCGACTCAATATCAGCTCGAGAATTAACACATATGTATCAAATTTTGTTTGTTTACATTTTTCACTATTGGATACTGGAGTGTTCAATTCGTTAGAAAAACTCTGCATTACATGAGAGGCAACCATTATATTCTTTTGCCAGAGTGCTCAACCCATCGGAGAGGGGAGCATATATATATATATATATATATATATATATATACACACACACACACTGATAATTAATTAAGAAATATATATATATATATATATATATATACACACACACACACATATATTGATAATTAATTAAGAAATATATATATATATATTGATAAGATTTTATATATATATATATATATTGATAATAAATCAAAAAAGATCAATACCGGAGAACGGGCAGAAGTGTAGATTCAATGGAATCACTTCTGCATCAGAGGATTTACTTATTGTGCATTGGAGGGTTTTCTTAGCCGGGATGTATATGTTTGTTTGTTTTTTTATATATGTATATATATAACTTATGACCTGTTGAACTTCACATAAGATAAATGTATTCCCTGGAGTTAACAGTCAAAAGGTAAAAAATTTTATTCAAATCCATCTGAACATCCTGTCAATGACAGATGAAATAAATTTATAATGGAATATATTTATTGATTTTCTTGTTTCTTGATATACTTATATATGCACTTAACAGTGGAACAGTAGCTTTATAAAACTAGAATATGTTATTTATATAAGAAATTGCTGGAAATGATGATCCTTTTATTAGATACCCTATATTTACCAACCCCTCTACTCGGGCAAGATATGACACAAGGTCAATTTTTAAGCGGAGTTTAACAGGTTTGAATTCAGAGTTTTAAACTTTTCCTTTTATTAGATACTGTGACTAATAGAAAAATAATTTCATGTCTATCCTCTCTGCTCTTTTTTTGCATTATAAACTCTACCTTTGTTGGTAGCAGTCGTGTATTTCTTGCTTTTATAACACTTTCCAATTATTCCTTAATGTCATACTTTATCATTTATTTTCACATATTTTCATTTCATTTGATCCATGCAGCCTACTTTTTAAAAAAATGTGCACCAGGTTGGTAGAAAATTTGATCAAAAGAAATGTGTGAAACTCTTAGATCTTTTTTTTTTTTTTAAATAGTTCTAAGTTGGAATGACATCACTAACTGACAACAGATGTTGTAGAACTATTTGTAAAGGATCTTAACAACCTCAGTGGGACATGCTTTTGCTCTTATACTGTTTTTGTAAAGCTGAAGGATAGAATGGGGAATCAGTTAAGAAGGGAAATTGTTGTGAACTTATTCATATATTAACCCTTTGGATCTATAAGCCAGATATTTTGAGGCAATCACCATACACCTAACATTTTTGACTGAGAGCCATTTTATTAGACATTGTAAGCCTAATATTTTGTCTTCTAAGTGATTGTCCGGTACTAATAATTAAAGGCTTAATATAGCTACCATACGCAGTCGTTCTTTTATTTATGAAGTAAAGGAATAGATCTAAACAAAGACGTCTTTCCTCAGAGATTGATTGTGTTTTGTGCTTAACTTTTTTCATGTAAGCTAATGGTTCAAAGGTTATGTTTGAATAATATTAGCAGCCATAAGATATCTGCTGCAGTTTGTATTCTTAATTGAATTAAAAGCTTCTTTTTTTTTTTTTTTTTTTATCCTGTCTTTGATTTTGATAAATGAAGGGGAAAAAAAATGTTGAACAGATCTTTTTATAAACTTTTCCGTGTTTTTATTTGTTTTAAAAGCTGGAATTGTTTAATTTGTAACCTGAATAGTCAGTCTGTTTTCATTTGCAGAATTTTCTGTATCAGCTTTTTTTCTATTTTGAACTGTTCTTTTTGATTTTATCAAAATGCAGTGAGAGACAGAGAGACTAATTGATAATGTTCTAAGATATAATTATGTACAAAATAGATTATATATACAATAAACTTGAGATCAATCTATCTTCTTGGCCCTGTCGGCTGGGATTATAAAATACACTGACTGCATCTCTGCAGAGGTGTAAGACTCCCTCATCGGATGTCCTAGATATGACACTAAACAATCTGATGCTAAGGCTTCGGTAATGCTGGAACTTTGGGGAATGCAGAGTACCCCTTCATTGTCATCACTCTCAGGTCCACTATGGCCTGAAGTGGTAGTATCTGATAGGGTCCTATCTATGGGTTAAATAGAACTAAACAGTGTACTTATGATAAACTGAATTGTTTGAAATAGAACTGTTTATATGTATAAAAATGGATTTGGCATTAAATAACCTTGTTTCCTAAATTGAAGATTTATTTCAAGAGTAAAATTTGAATATATGAGGCACATTAAAAAAAAAAATAATGATATAGCTTTACACAAAAATGTTTACTAAATGTAAAACTAATTAACATTTTGTTCATTGTTCATTTTTATCTTGGTAAATACAACTTCAGTCTTGATTCTTTTTGGACATAGCTCTATAGGAAATTGATATTTTGTTAACTTATTACTATCATAAGAAGGTTTTAATATACAAGTCTTTATATTTGTCTAATTGTCATTGTAAAGTCATATAATATAATTATGAAAATTTATTATGACATACTTGTAAAGCATCTAGTGAGAATTCAATTCAATACATTAGTAACGATCAGCTAAGCTAAATTGCTAACCAGAACTCCACAATGAGTTTATCTTTGTAAATGGTGTGTTCAAGGGAAGTAGTAGAGTAATTCTTAACCACTGTTTTTTATATCAGGAAGAATATTTTATTCACTTTTTGTACATTTTTCTCCTATTTATTTATTGAAATGACCTTAAGTTTTATGGAAACAATATAAACACTATATATATAGGGATGAACCTAAAATAGAAATACATTGTGTGTATATACACACACACACACACACACATATATATATATATATATATATATATATATATATATATATAGTTTGTGTTTGCACATTACTGTAATAAGAATTTAACCTAAATTTTACATTTATAAAAGCAAAGGTAGTTTTTAAGAACACTACAGTTTGGGGGGGGGTGAAGCAAAAAAAGGTTTGATTTTTTTTTTCTGGTTATATTTCTTCCATGAAATTATCAGTTAAAATAAATTCTTTGCTGTTGCATATGCAGTAACCAAATTTCAAAATGTTACAACTGAAGTAAGAGTAGTTTCCCTTATATTATTACTGAACATAATATTCAAAAGCTAAACGGAACAAACAGAATAATATTATAGATATACAAATTATTATATTTATAATTGTTTCTTAATAAAAAGTTAAGCACCATTTTCTTTGGGGTTTTTTTTTGTTTTTTGGTGGGTGGATTTTTGGTTGTTCTTTTTTTTTCTTCCTAGATTTAAAATTGACACACAAAAGGTGGCTATTGTAGGTTTTTACCAAGCCTAAATGCCAAATTTCTATTATGCAATTGTGAGCATAGGTAAATGGAAAAATGTATCATACAGAAAATGTATATTTTAATGCTAATTTTGTAAAAAAAAAAAAAAAAAAGGCAATTCATGGTACAATGGAACAAGTATGCTTAGACTACACATTTATTGGTATATGGCATGCACATATAGTTGTCGATTTATAACTTGGTTAGGTTCTGGCTGACAGGTCACATTCAGTTGTACTCAAAGTCTAACATGGTTTTATACTTTTATTTACCCATTTCTCTGCTTGCCAGAACTCCACAATGAGTTTATCCTTGTAAATGGTGTGTTCAAGGGAAGTAGTAGAGTAATTCTTAACCATTGCTTTTTGTATCAAGAAGAATATTTTATTCACTTTTTGTTCATTTTTCTCATTTATTTATCAAAATTCCTTTAAGCATTATGGAAACAATATAAACACTATATATATATATATATATATATATATATATATATATATATATATATATATATATATATATATAGAGAGAGAGAGAGAGAGAGTGAAAAATCATTGAATGTGGTCACTGTAGGTCACATGATAACATTCAGTTTCTTTTTCTCCTTCATACTGCTTTATCACCTTCATTTTGAAATCCAAATTGATAGCCTTTCTTTACTTTTTGACTGGTCTAATCATGAAGGAATTTTCCTCTTGGTTGACATTTTGAGGCTTTACTCTGAAATTTCCAAACTGTAAGTGAATGTGTACAGAACCATTATTCATGGAAAAACAGAGGAGGAAGAGGAGATACATATGTGAACAGCCACTATTGTACAGCACACTGGTTATCATCATAGGAAATGGAAACAGCAATCAGAGTTCAAATCCTGGATGACGTTGTTTGTGTTTCACTTCATGCTAATGACAAAAAAAAACAAAAAACTTGCAAATTCTTATACTGGTTGTACACAAACCTGATGAGAATATTCATATAACCACCGTTAACATGAATGACAATTTCTAAACATCTCTTCTGATTTGCATCTAGAGAATATTATATCAGTCTTTCTGAGTTTCTGTGCAAGTTCTGCAAATGTTTTACCAGGAGGGACTCTAGTTTACACTTTACACCTAAAAACGTTCTACAAATTTTCCAAAGATTTAACATCTTAGAGTGTCAATAACATTATGCTACAGATGTTTTCTGACTGCACATGTTTTATGGGGTTGGACAATATCCTTCATAAAGATAGAATATGACGTTATTGTATGATCCCCAAAATGACATAAAATAACTCTTACAAAGTGTTATATACCCTACCTATGAACATTAATGGGTATGTTCCATTCCTCATACTGTTATATACCCTACCTATGAACATTAATGGGTATGTCCCATTCCTCATACTGTTATATACCCTACCTATGAACATTAATGGGTATGTTCCATTCCTCATACTGTTATATACCCTACCTATGAACATTAATGGGTATGTTCCATTCCTCATACTGTTATATACCCTACCTATGAACATTAATGGGTATGTTCCATTCCTCATACTGTTATATACCCTACCTATGAACATTAATGGGTATGTCCCATTCCTCATAAATATGTTGGACACTATTGTGAGGGGGTGAAAATATACTAAGGAGTCACCATAAGCAGTAGTTACCTTCTTCACACTGCAAGCAAGTGTCGTATTTTGTTAATGTTATAAAGATTTCCATTTCATTTCCAACCTCCATGTTAGTTATTTCTCATTCAGTAACCTTTTGTTTGGTTACAACTCAAGGACTTGCTTCTGGAATCTTTAGCCATTGAAGTTACCTGACAATATCACAAGATTGAGCTAGCAGTCATATGTTGTTCCAAGAGAAGATTTTCTTACTAATTCTGCCATTGAACCACTGTAAACATTCCACTATATGTCTTGGAGTGAGGAGTAGTCATCAGATAGGACATCATGAAGCTAGACCACCAGCCTTTAGTGTTTTTTGTTTTTTAACAGTAGTGTGGGGTACTTGAGTTTGTGTCATCTGACTTAAAAAAAGCAACTTAATCTGGATTATTTTCTAGCAAGACTTACAAGCAACCTGTTCTCATAAGCATTCCTTTTTCTTGGACTTGCAATTTTCATTCTATCCTGTAATAGCCTGTTATCATGCACTTTTCAACCAAACAATGGATTACTGTTTGGCTTATGTTGAGGTGTTTTCTAATTTATCTACTGGACAATCCAGTTCTTCAAATTCAAATATTCTGCTAACATTATTGTTCAGTCTTCACCTTATTCTATGTTTGCGTTTAGATTTAAAAAATGGCTTTGTTGAGGCAGTCACACTAAGAAATGTTTTCTTAAAACAGAGATAAACTATAGACTTACAATGCATAGGTATACCATATATTGGCGACTGTTATGACACATGCACCAAGTATGTACACTCCCTTTTTTTTCTTCTTGAGATATGATAACCATGCAAACAGCTCTATATTCTGTTGAAATAGTTATTTTCTTTATTAAATTATTGGGTGATAATTGGCTGTATTTATCTTTGGAGTGGGTGTATATTATATTTTTAGATTAATTTCTGTGTTAGTTATCCAGTTAGAAAAATCTTGTTAAATTTAATGTAATGTCCAGTTTTCTCCTGTCTGAAACTGTACATAAATATTCTTCCCATGGGAAAATGGAGCAGTATTGTTGTTATGAACAATGTGTGTATCTGATTAAACTATTGCATTGTTAATGGGCAAATTTTACAAAATAAAGTTATGTTAACCAGAAAATAAGTCTTTGTATCCTTTATATCCTTTATTTCATTATCTACTAATTGGATAATCATAAAATCTGTTTGTTAATTCATTTTAAGTCATATGCAGAAACAAACTTAAAATTTTGTAGCTCAATAATCAACT
This sequence comes from Sepioteuthis lessoniana, assembly GCA_963585895.1. Taxonomy (NCBI): domain Eukaryota; kingdom Metazoa; phylum Mollusca; class Cephalopoda; order Myopsida; family Loliginidae; genus Sepioteuthis; species Sepioteuthis lessoniana. The sequence goes on from OY757918.1 coordinate 16,547,908, forward strand.
TTATTCTAGGGATGTCTGGTATTTATAAAAGGTATTGTTATCCTGGCTTCTTAGGAATAACTATTGAGATAAAATTGTTAGACAACTGATATGGTCAACTAATCCTAAACAATATTGTATTTTGACAATAACATAAAAGGGAATTGCTAACTATTGTTTTATATTTTAGTCTTTCATATAGTTTTTTGTTCTATCATGCAATTTGAAACTATATCCACTACATTGTTTTGTATTTTTTAAAAACAAAGACAATTTTTTGTTTGGGCATATCATTTATTTTACTTGTGAGAAGATATTGAGAATTTGTATTTATAAATAAATTTAAAAAGCCCCCTAAACATTTAGTTGTAGTCATCGTCATATGTGATCTTTATACTTCTCACTATGAAAAGAATAGTAAAGCAGACTAGGCTCTTTATCCTTGAAGGGTAACCACTCTTTGGAAATAATGATTCTGAATTCAAAACCAAATAAGTCTAAGGCTAACAATTTCACCTTTTATTAAAAAAAGAAAAAAATTTTCTATTGAAATCACAACTCCATTGCTGTGAATCTACAGTTCTATTATCTATGAGTCAACATGTAGTAGACGATTAAGTATTGAATTAGAATCCATTTAAAACTGTTATTTCATCGGGCAATCTTATAAATATTGTGTGTGTGTGGTATTCTACTTTTGCCTGCTGCCACTAATTATGATGTAATTTAATTAAAATATTGGAGAAAAATTCTCATTTGTGTAAAAAGTTGTAATTCATAAAAATAAATGCACAAAACATAGCCATTTGTTTATGTTTAAAGTTTTTAAAAAAAATGAAATGGTTAGTTGCTGAGTTGATAGTTTTTTGAATTCTATATTGAGCTATTAAGTACTTAATTCTAATATTCCATTTTTCATTGCCAATAATTACTTTGTCTAAAAACAACTTTTTTTTTTTCTGTGTCAATAGAAAGACAAGTGTTTAAACAATGTTTAAATCAATGTTCCTTTCTAAAAGTTCATATAAAACTTATTTTCGTTGGTTCTGATTTTTTTTTATCTCAAGATTGTAAATAATTTATCATAGTTGACTAAGCGATTAAGATCGGTGTAAACTTTAAAGACACTGTAAATCTCTGTAATACTGTTCTAAAAATGAAACTGAAAAATTTTGTATTAAGCTAATAATAAACATTTTCTTATTGGCCTAGTGGGTAGAGTGTTCGCCAATGGTCCAGGAGACCAGGGTTCAATCCCTGGACAAGTCATACTAAAGACTTAAAGAAATATGGTACTTGATACCTCCTTGCTTAACACTCAGCATTAAAGGGTATGTATCAAGGGTAAAGTGGTGCAATCCAGGGAAAGGAGTAGCACCCTCCCCTACACCTCGGTGTAGTAGCGATTGAAAAGGGAGCCTTCAGGTTACCTTCGACTACAGTCACCAACTTTTTACTTTCTATTATACAAATTTTAAAATACATTTGTAATGTATTTTATATGTTCCTGCATAAGCACTGATGTTTTAAAATTAGAAATTTAAGTTGTATTCTATTGTATAAACAAGGTCTCTTAAATGGTACAATAGTAATCAACATTTGACAACGCTTTTGACATAATATTCATCTTATTCTAGTCTTATTAAATAGACTTCATATATAATCATATTATCACATAAATAACATTGCAGAACATCTCTTTTCATATTAGTTTATTATGGTCATTAGCATCTACTGGTTTTTATATTTCCCTGAATGTATTTTGTCACACATTTAGAGATTTAAATGTTCCTTTTAATTAATGATGTCAAAAACTGCCATGTAAGAATAAATTATTTTATCTTTTAATGGATCAACACTATCTCTGTAGTAGTAGTAGTAGTATTACTGTTACCTCTAATTTGTGTTTATTTAACTCATTACTCAGAGTTTAATGTATGTAACTTTCCCTGTACCATTAATAAAATATTGCTGTGTATTTAACTCAAATTGCATCAGTTAGCTTTTTTTTAGTTTCTAATAACAATGAAAATACACCCAAAAGCAATTACTTGTTTGTTTGGGGGGTTGGGGGGGTGCTGTTATTCTTTGTTCTTTTTAAAATGACACAAATGGGTCTAATTTAATTTTAAAAAATAAGTGACAAATTACAATCTGAAGAAATATAACAACAAAAACAGTCATGTTTGGTTACTTTTAATTATTTTCTTTATGTGGCAAAATAGAAGAACTTCTGAAACCAAATTTACCAATTAGCCTTAATACAATAGCTACTAGCTAACTTAGTAACTAACTTATTGATTGGAAGAGTCACTGTACCTACCAATCCTATTTCAGTCAATTTCAAGAGGTTCAAATAGTATAGTATTGATATATAGACACTTAACTTACCTAAGTATATATATATTTTTTTTCTTCTTTTTTTCAAAAGAGGGGAGGATTACAGTTTGGAAATAACTTCTAAAGAAAGAGACCAAGAAGTGAATAATATTGTTGGTTTATGATAATATACATACAAATATTGAATCATTAATGAAATAGACTTAAAATACAATTGAAATATTATTTACAAAGGATTTTTTTTCAATCTGCTCATCTTCAATTACTGATCTGGTAAGGAATCTAGAAGCAAAATGCTTGAGTTCAGGGTTATTAGTGATAGATAAGAATACTTGAAACTATTTAACTGTGAACAAACAAATGAGCTCTAACAATTTGTTTAGATATAAAGTTACCTACAAACTAATTGCTTACAAATCATATGATTAGGATTTGGCATTAAATAAACCACAAAAGTTGATATGCCATAAAACATCAACCAACTGGTGAGAACTGGCTATTATGGGCTGGAATATGGCTGGGGTGTAAGTTATACATTTGATAAAAATTTGAATTTTAGGGGAAAATATTGAAACAATAAGAAGAAATGCCATGATGAAAAACCAATGAAAATTATTTGTGTATCAAAAATATCAGGGTTGACTTAAAAGTTTGTCTCTCTCAAATTAAGAATTGGTAAACATTAGGATTTATAATTCAAGGTGAAATCTTGAAACAAAAAGTGAGGAAAATTTGTAAGGTTTCAGTAATCTTGTTTATGTTATATAACAGGATTCAGATCTCTCCCGATTTACAATTTCATTCAAAAAACATACACGTGGCTGGAGAAGGTAAGCATTCGACCGGATGTTAGCCTGATGGCTGCTGCCGAGACAATGAATAAAATGTGTCTTTGCGCAAGAGGCTCTGCGCAGAGCTTCCGGGCGAGAATGCAAGAAATTAATTCACATTAACAAAATACCCTTTTTCAGCCAATCATAAATCTTCCTCCTAAAAAAATTCCCAGAACCGACTTGATCCAAAGGGTATCTACTTAAGCAGCGAAAATCTTCAAAGGTGTCAGACTGGCCTATCAAGCGTTGAAGGGAAGAACACGCTACGGTCATCTGAACTCTGACGGATTTTTGACACACCACCTGCTGTGAACAACTGCTGACTTAGCTACAATGCCACCCTGTCTACAACTGCTACTACCACCAAGATCATCTGATACCCTTACCACCCTTATACCACCATACCCACCAAGTGAGTTTCTTAACTTATAACATAAGTGAGCATACATGAACTCTGGCTTCATGCACACAATACGCTAAATATAACATTTATAATAAACTTAGGTGTTATATCACCTTAACTAAAAGTAGAGTTACAGTATTTAAATACTAAGTGAAATGGAAAGGATAAATTTTAGAATATTTTTAATTATTTAAAAAAGAATTTTAAAAATGGGAAGGTAGAGATTAAGAAAAAATATGTCAGAGGACAGTGGGCAAATCAAGTGACATGACACGGGCAATGATTCATGTTCTTTGCCAAGAATTTCATAATAAGCAGACCCTCTTTGTGATTTAGACAGTTGCTATTTGTTGGAGCTGATTTTCAATTGGTGGCTACAACTCAGCCTGTTAACATCAGTATGTAAAAGTTCTTACAACTCCCAACTGATACCTAGACCACCTTTCATTCTCTTCTAACAGTACCTACAAATTACAGTCACGGTGTACAAACTCATGAATTTTATTCATCAAATTAAAACACTAGATTATAGTAGGTTAGAAATTAATCATACTTTAGATATGGTTGATACTGTTTGTTTCTCTTTTGTTCTTCCATACTTGCCAACCAGGAACAGCTTTATCTACACCATCTGCTTTTATTTGTAAGTTACAACCAACTGTAATTGAGCTTATGAGTCTCTTGTTATCTTGTTGGTTGATGAGTGATTAAATTACTTAATCTAAGAGATTTGCATCAAAATATCACCTTCATCAAAAGCTCTCTCCTGTTATGCAGATTTATCGTGTGCTTTTCTCTTAGGAACACTAGAAATAAACACCTTTTGTTTATCTTGATATTCAATAGCTTTAACAAATTCTAGTATTATCAGCTGTTAGTATTATATAATGCTGTACTCATATACATTGTATTATGATCTGTTGTTCATAAATCATACAGCACTCTGTTGGCAGAATTTAAAATATACTGACTGCATTCACTGCCGAGAGGTAAGGCTCTCCTTCCTCCCAATAAAGAGGTCCCTTTGGTATGACACTAAACTGCATCCAATGGTGAGGCTCCAGTTCTGGAGCTCTGAGAAGTGCAGAGTACTCCATTGTTGACATTACTCCCATGTCCACTCTGACCAAGAGTGGTAGTATTTGTTAAGATCCCATCTATGAGTCTAATAGATCTGTTTGAATGATAGGAATACTTGAAGTTAGAACATTTCTAAAAACTTCAAATATAGTTTGTTCCATCAAAAAAAAGAATAATAATCTTTTGTAATCTTTTTAAGCAGAGAATAACTTGCCTCATTTTTATACTCATTTAAAGAACAAGCTATATAAAATCGCATATTATTTATAAAATTTATACTATAATCAATTACAAATAAGTGAAGGTACTCTATAATTAGTATTGAATAGTTATCTCCCTTGAGAAATTATAATGTTTGAGGTCAGTGCAAACCCACACTCTATTAAGTTGAGAACTGAATCAGAAATGGCTTTTATTCTTTAAATGAGAGCTGTTTAATGCTATTGACTAAAGAAAAAAATCTTGCTACAATGGGCCTCTTTGTTGGTTTATGATAACATACATACAGATATTGAATCATAGATGAAATAGACTTCAAATACAGTTGAAATATTATTTACAAAGTATTTTTTTTTCAATCTGCTCATCTTCAATTACTTATTTGGTAAGGAATCTAGAAGCAAAATGCTTGAGTTCTGCATTATATGCATATTCATTAATATGGATTTCCACTTGTGTTATTATTTTATCTGGATCTTTTTGAATAGGATGATCACACACACGTGTGTGTGTGTGTGTGTGTCTTTTTGATACAAATTCTTTTATAGGTTTCCAATAAAGATTATCTGTTGAAATGTATGAAGACTGGAAAGTGCCATATTCTATTCATGGTATTTAAATTAAGCATATAATGCTAAGTCTATTAATTCACTGTTATAGCATATCTTCTCTATAATAATTGGTATCAGAAAACCCTTTACATTTCTCTTTCATGGAAGAATACAAGAATTTTTTTAGAATTTAGGCAATTCATATCTCAAAATAAATATTCTAAAATATCAATTTTTCAGCTTGTAAGTATTTGGAGAAGAAGAATTATTTTATTCTAAAGTTATAAAATTTTTATCAAATCCTCTAAATCCCATCAATGGCACTTAAAATACACTGACTATATCCTGTGCAAAGGAGAAAGACTTCTCTATCTCAAAAAAATTGAGAGAGTTCTGGGTATGATGCTAAACTGCATCTGATGGTGAGACTCTAGATATATACAGTGTTGAGCACCTCTTCATTGCTATTGTTAGGGTCCCATCTGGGGGTTAAATTATTTAAAAATTATTTGTATTTGATAAAATCTTGTGGAGAAAATAAAAAAAAAACGTCTTAATAACTACACCAGAAATGTAAATATACAATATTCCCTAATGTGTTGACATAAAATGACCCTAGATGGGTTAACATACTATTAAAATCAATCAATTAAATTCCTCTGTATAAAAAAAACAAAATAATGTAATCCATTATTAGAATGCCTTTACGATTTACCTCACTCATGTTCAACTTATTTCTTATTTTATCCAATATGATTGTTGTTTTATTAATAGTTTCAAATGATCTTCTATTTACTGTTAAGCTTTATAAATTGGCATTTCTAGAAGGAAAACTAGTTATCATTTCTAAGTAAGTATGCCATGTTATTGTAATGAGATGAATAACAAGTTGTGAATATGTTGGGTTTTTTTCTGAAGGAGACTCAAAACAACACTATATTCACTGTAATGACGTTACTTGCTATTGTCTAACATACATCACTGTAACTTTTGTAGATTTGCAATCAAATATTATGAAGTCAGAATTTACACTCATCTTGAGTCTTAAGCAAGGTACATTTTGATTCATAAAATCACATCTTACAGATGCGGTGGAATGCATCATGTGTTGTTCCTTGGTTCATCAAAAGTTTCAGGTCTTTCAACATCAGACCCCTTTGTCTATGTGACCCAGCTGGGATTGATCACTTTCTATTAGCGGCAATCCATAGGCTCACCCTCTTAATCCAAAGTCACCGAGTGCCTTTTTCAGTGATAATTCTCATACTCCTCTTTTTAGTAGTCTCTGTTATATCAGTTCTAGTTAAATAAGGACCCTGCAAACCTTGTTATACACTAATAATAGAGTGCTTCCTATAATTCATTTATTTGCAATTATGATATACATTCTCTATATAGGACATAACTCAATATGGTTGATGAGGTTGGCCTTTGAGCAAGTGTCAATAAAATTATTTTTTAAGTTTTTTGGGGGGCGGGGTAGGGGTCTAATTTAAAGCATTTGGACAGGAATATCTTAGTCTTTTTCTCCATTTCTTGAAATTAGAATTTCTCAGCATAAATAAAATTGTTCCTAAACTGAATTTCAGTTACTACGACGGTTTGTAAAACTTCTGTGATTACATCTGATTTACTGATTAATCCTGTTAGAGCAGCATTTAAACTGCTTAATGTAAGATAAATCTTATACAACTGAGGCCAATAAGTTTACATACTATACAGGGTTTTTTTTCAAAAAATTTGATATCATTTGAGATATAGATATTTGACTAACTAGATAGTTTAGGAGAATGAAACAGGCTTAATTTTAGATTGAATCATTATATCTTTTTTCTGAAACACTGTAATAATTTTCATTTTTTTTTTTTAAATAAATATTTTTATGCAATATACAAACTAAAAAAATTATGTAGTTATCTAATGTCAAAAAGAAGGCCATTTAAATATGGTTTTCTCAAATCTTACAATATAGAAATAACAAAAATAGTTGCAGTGGGAGTGTCAAAAGTATTAATACGTCATTCTAATATTTGGTTACTTTCATAGTTCTTGTTTGTTAAATTCAGTTTTCTTTTTTATTATTTTTTAAGCTAATGAAGAAACCAAGTACAATCAATAGCAAAGACACTCCCACAGCATTATGTTGCTACTACAGCCATCATTTTTATTGTGGAAATTGTCTTCTCTGACTTAAAGGCTTCTCCAGGATTTTTTTATCATACTCTACCCAAATTTAGCTGTGTCCAACCAAACCGCACTTTTTATAAATTTTGTTTAGCTCTAATTCACAAATGTTAGGTAGACTTTACATACTAAACTTACAACAGTCTTTTTTCCTTGTACAACAACCAAATTTGGTCATTTCTATGTAACAGTCTTTTGATTGTAGACACTGATATATTTGTACTAATGAACTTGGAAGTCTTTCACCAGTTCTTTTTTGGTTTTTCTTGGATTCTTTTTAACAATTTTTCTCTCTTATGGATATTTTTGACTTCTTAATCTTGACAAAAATATCCCAGTTGACTGAAACTTCTTAACTATTATCTGCTCAGATGGCAAATTTCAATTTTTGGAAATCCTTCTAAATGATTATCCAGACTTATGTAAAGTAAGAACTATAATTCTTATATTCTCACTGTTGTATTTGGTAGTATTTACACCAATACTTTCTATAATACTCTATTGTTATATTATATAGTCTGAAAACAAGCTGACAGCTTCTTTTTTTTTTTTTTAAATGAGAGCTGCCATATAAGGTTGAGTAGGGTTACAAAACCTTAATGCTAATACATATTTGCTATTTATTTTTAAACCTCTAAGAACACATAGATGAGCATTGTACGAATATTTTTTTGAATACCTCTGAGTTTTGTCATTTTTATAGTTTATATAGCAAAACTTGAACAAATCATATTTGAATTGCCTTCTTTACATTATGTAGCTATCTAGTCTATGTGTTTCAAAAAATTTTATATCATTCAAGATGTTCAGGGTTCTTGAGAAAAATTGATGTCTTTTTGTAATCTCATAACTTGACCAATTCTTGTTCAAATGATCTAAAATCTTTTGTCAATTTGAAAGTGTATAATAATGTTAAAATATTTATGATTTTAGAAATTATTATATTTTAATTTTATAATTTTTAGATTTTATAATAGTTTAATATATCTTCTTGGGTACAAATAATACTCACTAATCTTTAGCAGAAGTGCAAAGGAGGACTGACATTATCCTGTCAGTTTTGACAGGACTGATGCAAGTATTCTTGGAAAATTAATCCGTAAAGCAACCTCTCTCTCTCTCTCTCTATATATATATATATATATATATATATATATATATATATATATATATATATAAAGTCTTTATATATATTAAGCTGTCTTTGATATCCTATAGAGTGATCACTGCATTCTAATTATGGGTAAAATTATAATTGTATATTATAACTTTGTTTTACATTTTTATGCTCATCAAGTACAATGTGAAAGTCTGCAAGGAATTATATAAATGTGAAGAAACGAAATCAAAGCATTCATCTGATTAAATGATTATTTATTGAATAGTGCAAAATGAGTAAGGCATAGATTCCGTTTCATCCGTCACTTTGTAACCATGAAATAATGACTAATTTCACTTCACTCATGTGTTTCAAAAGGGAAATGGTTTTACCAAATAGAAAAACAAAACACAGGAAAAACAAGGGCAAACTCCACGAGGAACTCCCACTTTAATTTTACCATTTTCATTGTAGTCATGCTTTTGTTAACTGAATGCTTTGGAAACAGGCACAATAAAGAACTGGAAATGTAACCATAATGAACAATAATTGTTAATTCATTCATGTGGAAGACTTAGATGTTAACTTGACTTGATACACTTAATCTTTTATTGTTATCCATTGAAGCATTTGACATGAGCCTTAAATTCTATTTTTACCTTATAGAATGTTGGAGTACCAGTTATAGTACAAGAATGCCTGAGAATTTTTTAATTAAAAAAACGAAACAATATTAGTGGATAAAAACAATGAAACTACAATTTATAATTTTAGGGTATGTTTTATAATTCAATAAAAAAATCTGTAATTTAGGTCTAAATATAATTAAAAAATTATTAATTAAAGAAAAGTTTTTTAAAAAAACAATTTTACTACATGGCTAACCGAAATTTAAATTTAAAACGGAAGTGGGCTTAATGAAGAGGTAACTCTTCACCCCTCTTCTATCCCCTCCCACTCCTATGTGTCTATTCTAGTCTTTTTATCAAAAAGATCTGAAGAAGTCCTGTTACTTTTTTCGTGTTTTTGGAAATTTCAAAAATGCATAACAGGATTGAAATAAATTTATAATCCTATGTGACCGGTTTCGTTGTTTTTCTTAAAGTATATATATATATATATATATGTGTGTGTGTGTGTGCTTACTGAGTAAAAAAATCTATCTAGGTTTCACTTAAATGGATCATCAGGACACCTCTGCCTAAGAAGGGTTGGACAAAACTACATTTTATTGATTAAAAGACTATTAGCATTAAAAATATACATACATACATAAATTAATAAATAAATTAGATTTTATATATACATATATATATCATGCAATTAAAAGGAAACTTAAACCTGGTTATATTGTCATTATAAATTTATTTCGGCAAAGAATATCCTCATCTTATCAGATGACTCCACATTTAATTTGAGGTTGAAAAAATCCCCCCCCTCTTTTGAAAAAAAGAGAAAAAAAATATATATACTTAGGTAAGTTAAGTGTCTATATATCAATTCTATACTATTTGAACCTCTTAAAATTTGGATTACAGTCTATATATATGTATATGGGGTGGGGGAAACCTATATAATTATTTATATAGACTTATATGAAATTCCTCATATATTCTATACGCAAATAATCCACACCCACTGTCTTCGGACGCTGACTGGGTATTACTGATATATATGATAAGATAATGAATAAATAAGACAAAATTAATTTGTAACTTAGATACTAAGTAGTCAACTTTTCTTATGTCTACAAACATTAAGTATTTCCAAACTTTGATTAAGTAATTTGTTGGGATTATTGTAGGAAGATATGGCAAGTTTCTCCTCCATAGATCAATTGCAATATTTATCCCCGGCTTTATACTTACAGCATTTTTTTACTATCTCCTATTCTAATATAGAATATGTACCTAAATGTGTGTATGTGTACGTGTATGTATATATATATATATATATATATATATATATATATATATATATATATATATATATATAGCATTACTTTTTATGGGTTCAAGTAGGATATCAGATGCTAAATTGATTGAAATGAAAAAATATTAGGTTGTTTTTAAGGAATACATGCATTTCTATACAATAGTTAGGATAGCATGAATTTTGGGATATAGTTTTGATCTTATAGATGTGTTTCTTTTAAATATATCAACAATTTATTAGCATAATGGAAATTAATGTTTAGATTTTCTGTTGATATTAAAAGCTAAGCTTATTCTTTAATGTAAAAAAAATAATTTGCCTACAAGACAATTTGTTCTGTCAATATTGTGAACTTATTCAATTTACATAGAATACAATTTGGTACATGTTTTACTCATAAAAACGTTTTTTTTTCTTTTATGAAAATATTTAAGAAATAAAAATCTTTATTTCAAATGTTTATAGATTTCTGTTATCCTATTTCACTTGTTTTTTTAAACAAAGCAAATCTTTACATATGATTCCATATTTAAAACAAATATAAACTCTCTAAGTTGTAGGAATATTTCTTAAAATTTCTAATGGTGTGCTAGTGAACCTAGATATAAATTACAAATTCATGAAACAAAGTTGTGAAAAATTAACTGCGTCATTGGCCTAGTAAGTAGTGTTTGCCAATGGTCCAGAAGACTGGGGTTCAATCCCAGGTCGAGTCATACCAAAGACTCAAAAAAATGGTACTTGATACTACCTTGCTTAACACTCAGTATTATAAGGTAAGGATCAAGAGTAAAGTGGAGCAATTCAGGGAGTGGAGTAGTGCCCTCCCCTACACCTAAATATAAATTACAAACTCCTGAAACAAAGCTGTGAAAAATCCATCTCTATTAATAATTTTGTTTGTCTCTTCTCTATAAAAAGTCAGACAATTTAATAAAGAGCTACAAAATTGCATTGCTTACTTATCGGTCCCATGTGAAGGTTTTAATTTATAAAAATAAATCAGTTTCTTGTAAGGATTGAGGGATATCATTAAGAAGGGAGTCTATCACAATAAGCAAAAATCAGTGAGAAGCTATGTTGCTGCAAGTTCCAAACTTCAAAAGAAAAAAAAAAAATTTCTTTAATTTAATGATCATTTATATTTGATTGAATATTACTTATTAGACTTCTAGTTTTTCAAGCTTGAAGTATAGAATAATTGCATAGGCTTATTGTTTAAGACTAACAGTCCGGACAAAATGAAAATATTTAAATTGATAAATATCTTAAGTATCACTCACTTACTTAAATTTTGAAATATTCTCTACTAAACTTTCTTTTTTTTTTTCCACTGAACAATATTAATTTTGTTATATAACCTACCGATGAACATTAATGGGTATGTCCCATTCCTCATAAATACATTGGACACTATTGTGAAGGGGGTTAATATACTAAGTAGTCACCACTAGCAACGGTTACCTTCTTCACGCGACTGACAAGTATTGTATTTTGTTAATGTTATAAAGATTTCCATTTCATTTCCAACCTCTGTTTTGGTTATTTTCATTCAGTAACCTTTTTGTTAAGTTTCAACAAATTTCATAAGATATATCTCTTTTATGTGTGTCTATTTTCTTATAATAAAAATTACTGTTTGTAACTGTTCATTGTAAATTTTTAATTTACAACAGAGATTGTCAAATAACCAGTTTCCTTACCCAGCCATAGACAAGTACTTCAGCTAGTATTTCATATTTTCCTTTTATTGAATGAAACAGGGCTGATTTATCATATCTGAACAAAGAGCTAAAAAGAAAAGTAGAATGTTTTTATTTTGGAACTTTATCCATTTTTTTTTAATTTCAAAATTCAAATGAAGTCTAGACAATTTTGGAGAAAAAATATTATGAAGCCAGTTTCAATATATATTTATAGAGTAGTAGTATTCGGTCCAGTTAAACTGGAGTTGGGAGTAATTCCATCAGGACAAAAAAAACATTCAAACGTGAACATTTAAATTTTCCTGGTAAACTGCACTAAAATGAAGATGAACGAACATCCAATGTAATGTCTGCTTTTAGTTGATCTGGTGTATATATAGATATATATTTCTTTTAAATATCCTGTCCGTTGGCAAAAGCTGCTTGGTAGCGCTAGGAGTGGCTGTACCGCCTTGAGGTACTGAAACTGTGTTATCACCCTGGTTGGTGGCTGATGAGGACAAAGTATCGCACGTGCTTTCACACATTGGATGATGAAAATATATATATATATATATATATATATATATATAGTAGTAGTAGTATTCAGTCCAGTTAAACCGGAGTTGGGAGTAATTCCATCAGGACAAAAAACATTCAACAGTGAACATTTAAATTTTCCTAGTAAAGAGCTCAATGTAACTGACATTACAGAGCAATAATTTCTTTAAGAAAAAAACAAAACCGGTCACATTTTTTGTGTTGTTGATTTAAATCAAAAATGATTTATATCAAAAACACATAACAGGATAGAAATAAATTTATAATCCTAATGTGACCGTTTTTGTTTTTTTTTCTTAAAGAAATATATATATATTTAGCAAAATGTTTTTGGTGAAACACAGGATTGTGCAAGTGCAACATTATCCATTCTCACCAGACCTTTGCAGCTTTTATTCCACTTGTTTCCGAAACTGAAAATTCTTCTCAAGGATAAGAAATGGAAAAACATTAAAAGAAATATGATGGCATAGCTTTACAGCAAATCAAAAGGAGTTTCAAAGATGCTTCAACCAGTGGTAAACTCACTGGAATAATTGTATTGAATACCTAGGGGACTATTTTAAAGAAAATTAATGTTTCATTCATTGTTTAATTGTGTCTTAGTTAATACAGCTTTATTTTTTTAACACACTTTGTTTAGAAAGTATTTTCCTGATTTCAATGCTTCACAGACGAAATATTATTAGATATCTATAAAAAAAAAAATTCAAATATTTCTCGGATTTCATTTACTTTTATTATTTTTTTTGTTTTGACTTCTATCACATACACATGACCTATATGGACTTGGTGAAATGATTTATATTTGAGAATATTGTAAGGAATAATTAAAAACTGCTAGAAACAATAATTTATCAGTTGTCATTTTTTGATCATTCTTTTTTATTTGGATTCTCGGAATAAAGACCTTTTTGTTTTTGAGTTGCATTTACACAAAATAAGGTTTAGTTTAAAAGGACTTGGGGCTGACATCAATGGATTTATGCTATCTTTACTGTGATCAAACAATTTTACATTTTCCTTAAACTATTTTATTTTGATTTTAAAGTTATTTAGAATTGAAAATAATTAAATCTTAAATTGAAACAACTTTTTAAAAATAAAATTTAATTAATATTGTTAAATCTTATTAATAACCATATTCTTACTCTTCAGGCATTTAGATTTCCCTGGACTCATTATCAATCACATTTTGCCATCTTAATTTTAACAACTTCAATACTATTGCGTTCACTTTCAGACAAATACCCTTGGGAAAGGTATGAACCCCGTTATCCTCCCAGCTATGGGTTAAATAGTACCACTACTGTTCTTCTAGGAGAATGGCTTTGGCATTAAATAACCTAAAAAGAGTTGATATGCCATTAAACAAAGAAACCAACCCACTAACCAACCAACAACTTCAATATTTTGGTGGAATAAATTTTATTATAGATTATTTCAATTTTCTTTTAAAATTAAATTAGTTTCAGGTTAATTCAAAACTGCTCATTTGATGTAACAACACATTCCATTGATGTCAGTACTTATGTCACTATATTATTCTTGTACCAATTTCTTCTTAAAAGTACCCAAAAGTTTCCCATCTGTATATATTTGTGGACTTACGTTCAAGTACTTATTTGCAAGACACAATTCACAAAAAGCTCAAGTTTCCCGGGTATGACATTAAACTGATGGTAAAGCTCCATTTCTGGAAATCTGGGGAGTGTGGAGAACCCCCTTCATTGACATTCTGGTGTGGTAATTCTTGTTAGGGTTCCATGTATGATTAAATTGTTTGTATTCGATAGGACCATGTGCAAAAAATGAAAATGAAAAAAAAAGGACCTACTATGAATGGAATTTCCTAATCTTTTAGTATAAAATACCCCAGATGGGCTGACATACCATTAACATCAATCTGATCCGATCCAAAAGCCCAAGAATTCAATTTTCTCTTATACTAATTCTATATAGGATAAGCTCACCTTTAATAATTGTCACTTGAATATTCATATTTGTTATGTAAGTTTTTTTCATATGTAAAGTTGTAGAAAATAAGTCTTAAGTATTAAAATGAGACAGTTTGATTTGTTAAATAAATGATAATAGTTATATTAATTAAAATGAATAATTTTTGAAATTAGTGCAACTTATTTATTAGTTACCAGGCCATTGGTCTAATGAGTAGAGTGTTCGCCAATGGTCCAGGAGACTGGAGTTCAATCCCAGGTTGTCATACCAAAGACTCAAAAAAATGGTACTTGATGCCACCTTGCTTAACACTCAGCATTATAAGGTAAGGATCAAGGGTAAAGTGGAGCGATCAAGGGAATCGAGTCGAGCCCTCCCCTACATCTTGGTGTTGAAGCTATTGAAAAGGGAGCCTTCAGGTCACCCTCAACTACATGTTGTTTTATTTATTATTATCTTTTTTAAATGTTGAAATATTAATTTATTTGTATCATAGTGGAATATAATAAACAAATTTTATTCAACCATATGACTGCATAATTTGCTCCACTTTTTTCTCTCTTCAATATGCATTAACATTTTGAAAACTTCTAAGTTTGAATTTTTAGAAATATTAATCTGTACAGAAATATTTTAAAATATTTAACTTTATAATGAAATTACTTTTGTGATTTTGTAAATTTGATAAAATTTCTAACTTTGTGATTAGATCAATGAGTATACTATGAAATGCTTTATTAAGCATTTCATAGTATACTCATTGATCTAGTTATAAACAAATTATTTTTAAATTTGTAAATGTGGACTTAGTGGAGACTGATATATAAAGATGCCCTTCATGATTTCTTGTCATCTCATTTTGACTAGTACATTTTTCACAGTAATTTGTTTTTATTAGAATATCTAAATGAATTTTTTTTCCCAGTTATGGAGTGTTGTATAAAATTGTATTTAAAAAGAAAAAACTATTGACAAATAAGTTATTTGTTATATTCACATCTTGTAATTTATTTTAATTTATTCAAAGATTGTTTCAAATGATTTGGATGAAGTGTTTGTGTTGAGTGTGTGTGTGTGTGTGTGTGTAGATAGAGAGAGAGAGAGAGAGAGAGAGAGAATGTATGTTTAGTGTATCTCATTTTTACTCTTTCTTAATTGTTAAATGATTTATACAACATTTTAAATTGTTACATTCTGCTTTTTCTTTTTAAATTCACTTTCTGTGTCAAAAATTCAGACATTCCTATATACTTCGCTTATAACTCTAAGGGAAGTAACCGTTACCAACTCTTTCTAATTTATTCGCTGCATTGAGGAGCAATTTTTGATTTTTTTTAAAAATCATGTGGCGAATTTATTTTTAAAAATGCTTTAAAAAATTTCTTAAATAGGTTGTTTTTAATAACCTTATAATTCCTATTAAATGTGTCTCCAAATTATAGCCAATTTGATCAGATAAACAAAGAATCACATAATTTGTTGAACAGTTTTATTTTTTAATGTCTCTTGTGATGGGCGTAAATTTATTTTCTTCAAACCCGCCCTAAATTAAGATATTATTAGTAAATTTCCAAAAGTCATATGATAAAGTGTTGGACAAGGAAAAAATGTGTGCTGGAAATTTTTATATATTTTTTTAGATTTCAAATTATGAATATAAGTTCAAAATTTTTAGATGATGATATTATTATTATTAATAATAATTTTTTATTTATTTATTTATTTTTTTAAGGTGATTGTCTGTATGTGGTAAATCTCTTATTTTTTTTAGTCGATTGATATGTAAAATATATTCTATTTAATTAAAGTTAATGAAAAGTTTACCTAAGCAAAAATTTAGTGATAAGATTTTTTTTTTTTAAATTCACACTCAGAATTATCATCTCAACTTAATTATGTCACTTAAGATTTTATTATTATTATTTCTTAATGAAATAAGCAAATTCAACAAAAATAGAAAAACATCCTGTTGCTTGGTGAAGATTGTTTACATATTTCATGTTAAGAATTAAAATCAGTTAAGCCTAAAATAATGATTTTATATTTTTTAATGTTACCTGGTTGAAATGAATGAAAAACTGATGTAGAAAAATTAAACATCCTTTATAAAGGCTTTGATTATTTCACATTTGTGTTAATAAGTTGTTATAAAAGAATTTTTGTTTTAATGGGTTTTTTTCAATGGCATGTGATAAAATTCAGTTATAAATTATTAGAAAAGAAATGAATTTAGATAACAATCAGATTTGCTTTACTTATTTAGGGAATATCTACATTTTATGTGTCCTCATTATTCTAAGTAATGATCCACTTTTTATATGTATGTTATCATAACACACTGAAAATAGCAATTTGTAGTGAGATTTTTTTATTGGTGCAATAGTATTAAAACATAGTAACTTGAAGAATAAAGCAATTTCCAATCCAATAATAATATCATGGTTACTGCATTCATTATAATTTCTCTAGGATGATTAAAAACTGAGTTCTTTCTTTTATTTATTTATTTATTTCTACTTAACTGTTACATAAATCCTATAAATAAGATTTGTCCTAATGTCAGACTTAATAGGGTCCTATAACAAAGTTATTAATTCATTTATTAAAATAACATTTTATTTTTGGCAGGAGAATGAGGTTATAGGAACTTTCAAAGTTTATTTCTTGAGCTATTCAACTTTAATTCTGGTTCCATTTATATCTATGAGGAATTATATTGTGAATTGAATTACCATGACCAGAAAACCCGGCAAACACATACGCACGACACATGGAAACACTGGACAGCTGTTTCGACCTTATTAGGTCTCATCAGCAGTGTATACTGTGATCTCCACCACTGGAGATCAAACCAGCGACCACAGATTGCAGAGCCGAAACTCTACAACTGAGCCACGAGTCCATATCACACACAAGTGATGCCAAATTAACTAGTCATGGTAATTGCACGGCCAATTAACCTGCATGTGTCTTGCAAGTTATATCCATACTCTTTACAGAGGACACGGTTACCTCTTGTGTGAGCGTGTCAATGACATTCATCACAGCCTCTTTCATCTCCTCAGTTGTCTCATAACGACAGCCTGTGAGCTTAGGGAATAAGCAAAAGTCACAAGGAGTGAGGTCTGGACTATAGGGAGGGTCTTGATGCCCATCTTGGTCAAATAGTCTGTGACAAGGATGGAGTTGTGGACTGGTGCATTGTCCTGCTGAAAATGCCACTCACCCGGTTTGAAGAGTGCTGGCCTCTTCCGACGGAATCTCTTCCTGAACTCGCTTAAAACCTCAACATAGTAACCCTAACCCTAACCCTTTAGCCAATCAACTCTGGTGTATTGACTTCCTTACTCCTCCCACACCTCTCATCATCCCTCACACACTCCCTGCCTTCCTTGAATCTCTTATGCCACTCAAAAACTGATACTTGATTCATGCAATGTGGTCCAGAAGCAGTCTAAAGTATTCCATACGCTTCTGTGCCATTTTTTTCAAGTTTAAAACAGAATTTTATTGTATATTGTTCTTCTAAAGTGTCCTCACATCCAGATTGCATTTTTGAAATTCACCATCTGTGACAATCAGGCTTTAGCAGGGTGTATTCCAATTGCTGCTGTAGCTGTTCATTTGAACGTGAAATCATAAAAATTGGTCAGTCATCTCATAATATGTATAGCAATAAGATACTGAATTTTCAAGAGTCTACGACAATTTTAAATGTCTGTACAAAAAGTCTGGAAACTTATTGAAGGCACCACGTATAATAATTAAAAAACAAAGTAATCCAAAAGTGATGAATTTATTAGAAGAAAAGTTAACATTAAAATGTTTTAATGAAGGTTCATTAAAACCAAAATGTTTTAATGTCAACTTTCCTTCACAATAAATTCATTCCTTTTTGGATTACTTTGTTTTTTTAATTTTTCTCCATACTGTCGGATTCCTTTCCATTATTTACTTCCAAATATATATATATATATATATATATATATATATATATATATATATATATATATATATGATACATTACTAATATAATCGTTTGTATGCACTGTAGAGAGGTGATGTTAGTTGCTATAAATCAGTTATAATTTTGATGAGTAATAATTAAAAAGTAAAAGTAAGTAAAGTTGCTGACTGTTGTCGATGGTGGCCAGAAGGCTCCCTTTTCAATAGCTACTACACCAAGATGTAGGGGAGGGCACTACTCCTTTCCCTGGATTGCTCCACTTTACCCTTGATACATACCTTATATTGCTGAGTGTTAAGCAAGGAGGTATCAAGTACCATTTTTAGAGTTTTTGGTATGATGTGACCTGGGATTGAACCCAGATTTATATTTTGTTAAAGAAAGCATAATTTTTCTTCATTTCAGTTGCAGGGAAAGAAAAAAAAAGTGTATTTATTCTTTTTTGTTTGTAGGATGCTTATCTTGCATCTTCTCAACAACAATCCAATGATTAAACTGTTGAATCAGTTGCAGAACTAAAAGCATATTTTTTTGTTTATTTATACTCGTAAGGAAGGAAATATATCAATCATAATTAGAAAAATCCATGTAATTTGTTTTCCTTCTTCTTGTAATGATCATTATTAAAAAATAAAAAAAATAATTTGTCATTTTAATGAATCAATTTTCGTTTTTTTTTGTTTTTTTTTTGGTTAGCCATTAAATTTGAAGAGTTATTCATCATTGCTGTTGTACTTTTAGATATAAACTTTTTCATCAGGCTTATCATCTTATACCAAAGAGGCCCTTTTTCAAAGAAACCTTGGGCTGTTTTTCTGTTTCTCTTAGCTTTTCTAGGTCAAATGGCTGACTGGTTTCTCTCTCTGCCCTATTTCTCTCTTTACTTCTGCCTTTCTCTCAAGTCATATATCCTTTTCTCTCTTTCTCTCTCTC
Organism: Sepioteuthis lessoniana; assembly: GCA_963585895.1. Classification (NCBI taxonomy): domain Eukaryota; kingdom Metazoa; phylum Mollusca; class Cephalopoda; order Myopsida; family Loliginidae; genus Sepioteuthis; species Sepioteuthis lessoniana. The sequence continues at coordinate 16,567,636 of OY757918.1, forward strand.
TCTGCACTAGAAAAGCTAAGGATGTTGCTCTGTTTATTTTCACTTCTGCTAATAACTGTTGACTTTTGTGTTTCTTTGAGCAAGCCCTTGCTTTCTCTAAACATTATCCTCAGTACACTATTGCCACATTCCTCTAACCCCCACACACAAAAATACGTATTTTGATTAACTAAATTTATTCTTATATCAGTTATTTGAGTCTCAGATTCATAATTTGATGACTTCTATGTTGGTGCCAGTGCACATCAAAAAGTTTGAAATTAATATTTTGAAATTCAGGATTCGAAAATTTATTGATAAAACTTTTGCAGATGGATTTAGTTTTTTGTTGATAAAAACATCCTGATCAAGGCTGTTTGTACTTCATATAGTGCAAATATCCTTGTGAAAGGAATGAATCCAACTGTTCTCCTTCCAGTTATGGGTAAATAGTAGAGCAGACTGGGCTCTTTAACCATGGTATAGCAACTGGTCTTGAAGGAAAACTCTGAATTCCTGCCAGTTATAGACCTGGAGAGGGATGGACTCCATCAGAGATGAACTCCAGATTCCTGCCCAAGATTCACTCCATGAGTAGTGTCTACATGGTTAAAATCAGGTTATGGTGCCAATGAGAGATTACAAAGCATATATTCATTTAGATTTTCATAAAATTTACCTAACCGATATGTACCTTACTTGTAATATCTTTGGTAATTTTTAAATCTCAAGTATTTCTTTGCAGGGCATCTCTCAAAGGTAGTAGAAATTACTTGGCAGTGCCCATTTTCTTACCAAGTAACATGTAATAGGTTACATGGAACCAGGAGGTGTGCTTAGTTTGTTGTTCAAATCCTGAACAAGGTTGTTTGCATTTCACTTTGTGCTAATGCTCTTGGGATAGGCATGAATTCTTTTTTTCAGCTATGGGTAAATATTAGGGTAAGCTGGGTTCTTTAGTGTAGGTGAAAGTAAACTTAAATCAGCTTTACTCCACTTAAAAATGGCCTTTGTGTCACATCCTGCCTCTGGCAGAGGGGTTGGGCAAATATATAGCTGATACCAGCACCAAGATCCCTAGCCTGACCTATAAATACAATAATCAAATTTTCAATTTTCTAGTCTTAACTTTGATCTTTAAAGAGAACAAGAGTTTAAAAATTTTATGTAAAATTTTTCATAAAATTCTATTTTGTGTGTATCATAATTTGCATTTTAAATTACACTGTGCATACACACACGTTTATAGTTTATCTGAATATTTACGAAGAGTAATCTTACTGGGCCATTGGCCTAATGAGTAGAGTATTCACCAATCGTCTGGGAGACCAGGGTTCAATCCCAGGTCGTGTCATACCAAAGACTAAAAAAAAAATGATACTTGATGGCACCTTTCTTAACACTTAGCATTATAAGTTAAGGATCAAGGGTAAAGTGGAGCAATCTAGGAAATGGAGTAGCGCCCTCCCCTACATCTTGGTGTAGTAGCTATTGAAAAGGGAGCCTTCAGGTCACCAACTTTACTTTAAAAAGTAATCTTATTTTTAATAAAATATTTTTTCTTAGCAATGTTTTTTTTTTCCCCTCCCTTTTTTTAATTTTGTTTATAAATAAACCATGAATTTTTGCATTCTGTAAACCATTTAAATGTTATTTTCTCATAATGTTAGTTTCCCTCTTATTTCATAGTATGTTACTTATAAATTGTACAACTTACATACCTATAAAAATAAGTTCAGCAATCTAACTCCTGTTGTATGTAATAATATCTAATGTTATCTTGGCTTTATCTAAGGAATGGTTATCCTCTGTTGTCACTTTATAAAAAAAATGAATCTAACAATGTTCTGTTTAGCTGTATGCTTTGCAAGGTGCCAAAATATTTGCTGTAAGTTTTTGCAGTCTTTCTCTTATTGGTACTTAGATGTTTTTATCTGATTCTAGTAAAATCTCCTAGAGATTATGATAAAAGTTCTACTAGTATCTTGATTCCTCTGTGGAAGTGTTTTGCTAAAAAAAATTCTTTACATTTCCAAATTTTCACTGAAGTGTTTGGTTATAGCCAGTGTTGAAAGGTGAATTGTATCAAATTTCTTTATTCACAAATATATTTAAAGTTATGACCTTTTTGTAAATGAGAAAGAGACAACTTTAATAGTAAATGGATTTCAAATTTTTCACATTTGTTAAACACTAAATTTACAGAAAAGGCAAACTCAACTGAAGAAGATATTTTCTTTGTGACTAACCTGTGTGCAGTATTGTCTCTCTCTTCTCTGATTTATTCTCTGTGTGAAGCTATTCATACAAACGTAAAAGTTTATGAAGGAATATTGCCTTTTGACAAGGCAAATGATGGTAGGTGATCTTTAATTTCTATTATGTTTTACAGTGTAACCCGGATATAAGATAGATTTTTTCTGGTCCCAAATTAGAGCCTGTGTCAACTAAACAAAATAGACCAAACCCGGATATAAGATACTTCTCCTCCAGTCCTGGCAACTCTCTTATATCCGGGTTACACTGTATATTGAGAGAGAAATATGTTCTGGGCTTACCTATAAACTCATTTTTTGATATATTTTTTTCATTAGTTTTTATTTAATACTCATTTATCACAAATATATATATTGATATTATTATCATTAACATTTTAAAAAAAAAAATCTATTTTTTTACCCAAATCTTTTAGATAAGGGGCCCTCAAATATCACACAGTTTAGGGTCTCAACAGGCCCTGATATGTACTAGGGGAAAATGATTTTTATTTGAATTAATTTATCTATTGTCTATAACTTTGAAAAGAATGATTAACATTCTAAATATTGTTTAGATATTAGAATCCCTTCTTCTTATATTTGTTAATTGAATATTTTGACTGATCCTCTCTTAAACCATTATTAGTTATGCTTGTCATTGGAAAGAAAACTGTATTCTTTTTATTTAATGATTTATTGTTAAAGTCTTAATAATAAACAATAAAACTTATATTGTGTGTATGTGTAAACAATACTGTGCTTCTTTGCTGCAATCAATAAATTCAAAATAAGTTGGAATTTTTTTTAAAGATGTTTCTTTACTCTGTTAACTTATTTTGATGAATTAGATAATTAAAAAAATAGAAAAAAATTGTCTTACCTTATGTCTTATACAAATGTTCACAAATAGAAAAAAGAAAATGAATTGGGAAATGGAAAAGAGGAAGAGACTAGACTGCAGGGTCGGAGTTTAACCTGTTGAGTTCCTAAAGTAGATGAAATTTTAAGCCCTTCTCTAAAAAGATTTTGGTAAAAACTTATTTTTCTTATACTAATGGCAAAGAGAAAAAAAAAATATATATATATATATATATATATATATATATTAGTGTTTAAGAATAAGAAATGATAATAAAAATATATTTTTTAAAAATGATGCCCTGAATATGTATGACCCTAAGCTTTAGCTTATAGGTAAGTCCATTACTTACCTATAAGCTTTATAGTAACTATCTAATGTGTTGAATAAATTTCTTCAACATGTTGACTTCAGAATGTTGAAAGTAATTCAACGTATTTTCTCTAATTTTTCCAATTTCTCATATTTTCTTCCAACTAAAGATTTTTGAAATTAATTAAGATTTTTCAAAGTTTGTCAAGCATCAGGAATTTTCATTTTATATTCCAGTTATCTATATTTTTTAGAATTGTCAATTAAAATATTTTGGAAGCTTATAAAAAAATTTGTTTATTTACAATAATTAAAATTGAAATGATAAATGATTTACTTGATTTTTCCATTTATTGTTCTATCTATACGGGCATATTATAATTAGTATTACTTTTCTATGTGGTTGTTTTTTTGTTTTTCTTTTTTCTTTTAGTATGTTATTCAATATTGGACAAGTTTTATGTTGAAAAAGGACTTATAAGGACTTTCTCATTACCTCTCCATATTTCTTAATCACTGAATTATAAAATTGGTAAAAGCTTTGCTGTTTTTTGTAGAAACATACCTCATTATAATCATTACTGAGTTTTAAAAAAAACAAAGAGACAATTTTCAAAACCTTTCTCTCCTTTGTGCTATCATAAATAATTCTTATTCTATATTTAGCCTAGCCAGTTGGGGCTGTAGAATACACCAACTGTATCTATGCAGATGAGTAAGAACCCCTCCTCTACCAAACAAGCATCCTGGATACGACACTAAACCATTTGATAGTGAAGCTCCAGTTCTGGAGTTTTAGCCCAGTTGACTGGGGCTATAGAATACACTGACAGCATCTCTGCAGAGGGGGTAAGACCCCCCCCCGCCACCACGAGTGTTCTAGATATGATATAAAACCAACTGATGGTCAGACTCCAATCCGGGAACTTTGGGGAAGATGAAGTACCCTTTCATTGCCATTGCTTTCAGGTTCACTCTGACCCAGGGTGATAGCACCTGATAGGGTTTCATCTATGGGTCAAATTGAACTGTTTGACATTTAAACTGTACAAACAAATGACTTGGGTTAAATGTTAGTGATAACATAGCAATACTTGGCAAATACTATGTGCAAACAAATAATTAATATTGAATAGAATTATTATTGCAATAATTGAAATCATTTAACTGTGTAGAAATAATTGCAATACTAGTGTGAAATCAAATTAGTTCTCATTTAAAAATTACCTACAAGCTATTCATTTATAAATCATATATTTATTTAAATGTGTTCAAACAAATGACTGATGTTAAATTGTTACTATTACATAGCAATACTTGAAACCATTTAACAAATGATTAATACTAAATAGAATTGTTCATGTTTGATAGAAATACTTGAAAGAATTTAACTGTGTGCAAAAAGTGAGTTCAAGCTTAATTAAAAATGTTATCTACAAAATGTTTTACAAATCATATATTTAATATATGTATAAAAAGAATTTGGCATTAAATGACCTCCAGTGGTTGATATGCCATAAAACTAAACCAAATCATATATTTACTATATATATATATATATATATATATATATATATATAAACAGGATTTGGCATTAAATAATCTGCAATGGTTGATATGCCATAAAACTCAACCTAACCTGGAGTTCTGGGGAATGTAAAGTTCCTCTTCATTGCCATTACTCTCAGATCTGTTCTGACCCGGAGTGGTAGTACCTGCTAGAATCCCATCTATAGGTCAAAAAGAACTGTTTAACCATTCAGCTGAGGGCAAACAAATGACTAATATTAAATTGAATTGTTAGTGTTACTTAGCAATATTTGAAACCATTTAATTGTATGCAAACAAGTAATTTTGAATAGAATTATTTGTGTTGAATAGCAATACTTAAAATAATTTACCTGTGTGAAAACAATTGATTTATGCTATATAGAATTATTCATGTTAGATAAGAATACTTGAAACCATTTAACTGTGTGCAAACAAATTAGTTCTGACTTGTTTAAAATGTTACCTACAAACAATTTGTTTTCAAATTCTATATATTTATTATATATGTGTATGAACAGAATTTGACATTGAATAACCTACAAGGGTTGATGTGCCATAAAACCTGGCCAACCAACATCATTCTTAATTAATTTTTTTTCTATTTCTATATTACCCAGTTGGTAGGTCTAAAGAATATGCTGACTGTATCCCTTCCAGAGGGGTAAGACCTCTCCACTCCAAAGAAAAGTGTATGTCCCGTGTATGACACTAAACTGCATCTGATGGTCAGGCTCCAGTTATGGAGCTCGGGGGGGGGAGGGGTGAAGTACCACTTCATTGCCATTAATCGCAAGTACACCGTGGAATGGTACTACTTGATAGGGTCCCATCTATGGGTTAAATAGATATGTTTAAAAATCATTAGTATTGGATAGCAATACTTAATATCACACGACAGTGAAAAAAAAAAAAAAACTTGTTGAAAAACAACTACCCAAAAAATTTTAGAAAAAGCATTAAATGGGAAAATTCTCATTAAAAATTATTGTAAGAAATTCTGTTACTGTCATTATTCTAGGAATTATTTTGACTTGTATTTTCAATCTTACTGTATTTTTGTTTTTGGCGTTTCTCAGCTATATTCATCTAATTGGGTTTTTACTAGATCTGAATATCAAAGATTCCTGCAGATTGAAGCAATTAATTACTTGAAAAAAAAATCAATTGCTTGTACAAGCAGTGATAGCTCACATGAACTCAATTAGATTAACCGTAGAGTTCATTATAGAAAAACAACATAATAGGTTTACTTTCCTTAATGTCTTGGTGACCTGCACAATGTGTTTTGGGACATTTGTATATGATCTCATCATATATCTTTCATGTACTCACACACACACACACACACACACACACACACAGAGTTGTATTTTAATTCAAATAACCACTTCTGTATAATAGGGTACTTTGGGTGGTGTAATGCTTTGCAAGCTAGACTAGCAAACCTTCACAAGTGAGTTTGAGTCTCATTGGGTGCCCCATTCATATGGCCTTGTGCCACATCTGAGCAAAAAGCTTAATAAATTACTACTTATGACTCTGGATGGTATAATGGTTAGCAAGCTAGACTAGCAAACCTTCACAAGTGAATTTGAGTCTCATTGGGTGCCCCATTCATATGGTCTTATACAGTGATCCTGGTACTCTAAGGAATACATTTAATTACTGTATTCAAATAACACCCTTCTAGGAAATAATTACTCACAAACTCAAATAACACTGGAACCTTTTACTAAAACAATTCAAAGGATAATTATAAAATGACAGTTAACCTCGCAATTATTTTTCATTACCAAAATATAATATGCAACCTCCTGACAAAAGTCATTCAAATATATCAAATATTGTATGCATAAAATTCCAAGTGTTAACAATGATGTATGTAAATTAAGAAACTAGCAGATTGCTCAAACTTGAAGAGCATAGAAAGTCCATAATCTAAGATGAAACTATGAAGCTAGGCATAGCAGAACACATATGGTAGTAAAAGGGAACATATTGTCCCTTTTTGAAATTAAGTTAGAATAAGGAACTTCACTTGAGGATGTGAAGAATGAAGAAGACCCGTATATAAACCTGACAGTCAGCTGCATAATAAATTCAGCACTACATGGGTCCCACTTCTCAGTAGTAAAAGAAAATGCCAAGGCTTTCCATAGCTGATAAATGAGATAGTGTTTCATATAGGTACTAGGAACATTAGCTTATATGATCTATTCTACACATGGAGCTAGAAGTTTTTCAAACTGCCCATGGATAAGTTTACTTTACAGGAATCTTTGAAACCTACATTTAAAACTATATATATGAAAAGAAAAAGAAAAAAAATCATTCAAATGAATTATCTGCTCTAAGAAGGCTAAAAAATAACACATCAGTTAAAAAAATAGTGATGAAAATAACAATGAGGATAGAATGTTCTCATTGTTGAATAACTCATGAAATAATATCACTCATTAATTTAAGAAAAAAATGTTTTTCCTGTGCTGTGATCTTGGAATATCAAAGGTATATTAAAACAGTTTTAGTCTGAAACAAGACATTTTTGTATATTTTTAATTGATTCTGTTGATTTCTTAAATCAAAGGTATAATTTTAGGCTTGTTATTTGTTGTCTTTGTTTTAACTAACCTTTCCTACATTTTATAAGATTTTATTTGAAAATACTTAGAAAAAATAGTACAAATCATTTGAAAACAGTTACTAAATTTATTATTATCAATTTTAAAATATGAAAACAAAATAAAAGTAAATTGTTTCACTGCTAAAATAATTGAAACAATAGGAGGAAAAAGTATTATTTTTGGACTTTAAAATCCAATTTATATGGTTTTAGCTATTCATTATTTTGAGCTGCAGCTGTCTATTTGAATCATTTTTAAATATCTTGTCTGTAAGTGTTATGCATTTTATTTTCTACGTAATAAAAAAGTAAAGTTGGCAACATTTGTCGAGGGTGACCTGAAGGCTAGCATTCAATAGCTACTACACCGAGGTGTAGGGAAGGGTACTACTCCATTCCTTAGATTGCTCCATTTTACTCTTGATCCGTACCTTATAATGCTGAGTGTTAAGCAAAGTGGCATCAAGTACTATTTTTTGAGTCTTTGGTATGACAACCTGGGATTGAACCCCGGTCTCCCAGACCATTGGCAAACACTCAACTCATAATAATTTTTTAAAATTTCTAGATAAATGTTTTTTTTGGGGGGGGCACATTATTCTACCTTTTATATTGGCTGTTTGTTAACAAATTGTTTATTTAAAGTCACGAGCAACAGAGTAAATTACCACTAGTCGATTGCTTTGAATTAAGAAATTTTACAGTACTGTCATCTGGGCTGTTTTCTTGGTCTCCAAACTGAAAGGTAACCATTCATTTTTTGTTGTTCCTCTATTGGAAATTCTATCATTATAGAAAGAAAAAAAAGAAAGTTTTCGATTTATCTGCTGTTGGGTAGCTTAGTTATCTGCTGAGTATTTTCTCTCTTTTTGTCTGTCTTTCTCTTTTCTAAATCATTCTTTTATGATTCTTTATTTTACTATATCTGCTGCAACTATTGGAAATGTATACAGGTTTATTTTGGGGGGGTTTTAGTTTTCTTTTTGACTCTTGCGTCTCTAGTGTAATTTCAATACCCACAACTAGAGGCTTTTTCAGGAGTTTGATTTTCTTTTGTTGGTTTTAATTTATCTGTTGTTGATTTTTATTTTGAACTTTGTAAATCTGTAAACATTTTAGATGTGCCACTTCTTAAACAAGAAAACTGGGTTATTTCTTTTTGCTTTTTTGTTTTGTTTTTGTATTTCATTTATTTATGTGATAATGGTAACTTATTTCCAATCTATATGTAAAAAGTTTTATTGTTCAATGTATTTTGGTGATACTAATGTAATTTTGCTTTCATATAGAGAGAAAAGCAAACATTTTATCACCATATTTGCCAGCTTATAATATACAAATTTTTATATATATATATATATATATATATATATATATATATATAATATATATATAAGCCAGGTTTCGATCCCAGCTTTGGAAATCTAGCCTGTCTATCCACACTGAAGAGTTCTGATAGAACGAAACAGTCTGTCTGTGGATGACTATATATATATATATATATATATATAATGTGTGTGTGAAAGGAGAGGCTGAAAAGTTAATATGATATCATATCTGCTGTCGATGACTTTTTTGATTAATGAGATCCAAGTACTGCAAAACCTATGCAAGAAGTGTGTAGACCACAAGAGGGACTGTTGAAAAATAAATCCCATTTGGTCATATTCCATGAGAGTATCTCCTCAACCTATGAACTTTTCAGCCGACCTTTATATATGTGTGTGTGTATATATATATATAGTAGAACCCTCCCCTACACCTCCGTTTAGTAGGTATCTAAAAGGGAGCCTTTGATTCACCTTCAACAACACACACACACACACACACACAAGGGTCAGCTAAAAAGTTCATAGGCTAAAGAAGATACTCTCATGGAATAAATGAGTGTGTGTGTGTATATATATATATACACTGTAAGATTGATATGGGGTTTTCATTGAGTTACAGTAGTAGTAGTGAACTATTCATTTTATTAGCCAGCAGATACTATATATTGATTGTGGAAAAAATAAGATCTTAAATTGTTTCTATACTCTTAATGGAAACTATTTTGTGAAAATTTGGTTGTATCCATAGATTAACAAAAACATAGGTAAAAGGCTGCTAAAAGTGATTGTCAAATTTGTTGCCAAAATCAATTATTATCGTTAAAAACTATCTTTGTATGTAGACAATACTTGAATTATCTCAGCATGCTCACGAAATATAGGTAGTCTTTCTTTTTATTTGTCAGCAGATACAATAAGACCCATCCATTATAGTTGTTAATCCCAAAGTGAATTTTTATAAAATTATGAAAAAAAAAATCCTGTTTAGAGTTGGTGGGGTGGAGAAGGGCAATAATAATTTCTGTTTGCTGGATAGGAATTTATTTATTTTGAAGAAAATGAAGACTCATTAAAAAAATTTCTTTTGAATTTTAATTCTTTATGACTTGAAAAATTTTTATGCATATACGAAAAATGATAATTACAACTAAAATACTAATAAAAAGAATATTTATTTATGTGTAATATTCATGTGTAATGTTCTTTGTTTATTGCAATTTATAAACAATGTTTAAAGAAATTTATAAACTAGTTTTAGAAATTTTGTGTAAAAAAAACATTTTTATTTTAACTTGAAACTCTATTTTAAATAAAGCTGTCTAGAAATTTTTAGTATAAATTTTAGTCATAATATCAAATTTAAACATTATTCCACATCTTTTTAATGCAAAATTTTATTGGTCCCATTCTTGTCAACACTTTAAATTTCAAAGAAAACTAGAAGGTACTGCTACACTTTACTTTTCCTGCTTGTATGAAAATAAATCTACATTTCCTCTGATTCTTTTAAGGAAAGTAGGCTGGTTTTAAGCTAGGAGAGGTAGTGTTTTTTGTTGTTTTCTGTTTTAGGGGACTTTTTTTTTTCCTTTCTTTATTTTTAGGGGAAATTCTTTCTTTCTTTTTCTTAGGTTTCCCAGGTGCTTTTAGCAAATGTAATATAATCTCTTCAGTCTTTGCCCATTCCAAACTAGTTTCTTTTAATTGGCCTCTCCAAAATACAATTTTTTTTATATATATAAAAAAAAAATAGTTGAATTCAGATTAACAATGAATTATATAAATTTGAAATATTAATCTTAGATATTAACACAGATTTATTTCATTTTTCATTTTTGAAATTATATTTCCCTTTTTTTTTATTTTATCTCTAAATTTTTTTTAAATATTCTATTATCAACTACTTACTCAAGACTATCCACCTAATTTTATTATTTATCACAGTTGTTAAAAATCTCTTTCTCGTCATCTCCTTCTTAAGAGTCTTTTTAGGTTTGTTTATTATTTATTTTTATTTTATTTGTTCATACTCTCACCTTATTTCTAACTTCATTTTTGTTGCTGCAACAAACTGCCCTTCCCCCTCATCTATCTCTCTTCCTTACTTTCGCAGAATGTTTATCCTTCTCCTTTGGAATCAACCTTTCCATCCCCCCTCCACTCTAAATATTCTTATGGATACTATCCTATGCTAGGTAGACCAACTAGTTATTGCATCTTCTTCTGCCAGCCTTTACCTTCATCTTATCTATCTTCCCCTCCCTTTCTTAAAATATCTTCCTCTGTTTCAATTAGACTTTGGGGTTCTATTCTATCTTTGACAATTTCCATTCCTACGATGCAAAATTTATAAATACAAATGAATCAACTTTTAATGTTATTTAACAACATATACCATTTTGATTGAGATGAATAACTACAACTCTCTTGTTCTTAATTTCTCTCTTATTATTCAGGTAGGTTTTGAAAGTTTTTGTACTTTTTATTTTCCCTGTATTATTTTTCTTTTTGACAAATTGTTGCAGACTTTTGGAGGTACTCAGACGCTTTTTTTGTTTAAATACAGTCATCCTTTTTATTATTATTATTATTATTATTATTATTATTCCTTTTGTGTGATGTATTTGTCATTTGATGGGTTAAATAATTTTACTATAAGAATGTATTTTGGATGTGTTGCTTTAGATTGAGAACCTTGATAATGTTTTTGTATTTACTTTGTTTTGCTGATTTTATAATTTGCCAGTTGCATTTGTAAAAAGAGTTTTAAAAACAAAATTGGTTACTCTTAATTTTTTTATTTTTTTTGTTTTCCTTCAATGAATTTCTGACAATCTTGGTTAAGAGTTTCTGTCTATACTATTTCTAATAAAATAATATATATTTAAATTTATATCTTTAAAATAAATATTTTATTAATTGAAATATTAAACATGTTTTGCATTCTGAGATAACAAATGTCAATGAAATTCCACTCATTATTATTAGCTTTAAGCTAAAAAAAACTGATAAATTAAAAAAATTGGATTTTAATTTAATTTTATCCATATAAGACTTCCATTTTGTCCTTTCTTTTACCAGACATAATTTTAAAACTAAAAATTAGGAGTTTTTAAAATTACATTTAATGAGTCAAACCTCCGATATTTTTAAATGAAATCCTTTACAAAAATAAATTCTTTATACAGTTTTGTTTCTTATTTAGTTGTCATTAGTTTCCTTTCATTATTAAAATCAAATAAGGAAAGATTTCACAATGATAATTTTGTTTTACTTTTCTACAATCTATCAGATTTTAATCCCCTTTTCTTTCTTCATTAAAAAAAAAAAAACTTTATTTACTAATTGTCACATTTCTGTTATTCATTATTATTTAGATAAATGTTTGTAGGTCTCTGATATACAAAATGTTTATACATCTCTTTTATTAAGTAGCTTTCTTCTTGGAATTAGAGTTCATAGCTCAGAAGATGATACTTGGATTGCCATTATCTTATATTTATCTTTAAAACAGAATTCAAATGCAAAAATACACCTTTTGGGGCTACTTGTATAAGATTAGTGTTTGGGTGTCTAGTGAAAACATTCACTTTTCACACCTAATGAAAAAGATGAAAGAGAACAATTTAATTATTTACTGATTATTTTATTTGACTTATTCATATCATTTAATTAGATTTTCTCATTACTTTCATTTGTAGTCGGCATGTATGTTTTGGCAGTGGAACAAATTGATATGTTTTATATATTGTCAAAGTTGTATAAGTACAACATAAATTGAATTACAACTTTTTTTTTCTTTTTTATGTACTATTCAAGTTGTGACTATTTCTTCTCTTAACTATATTTAGATCTTGCTGTACTTTTTACACCAATAAAGTATTCATCTATTTTTATTTTATTTATTTTCAGAATTACCATTTGGTTGGGAAAAAGTAGAAGATACTCATTATGGAACTTATTATATTGAGTAAGTAGAATAATAAATACTTATGCCTTTTGATTTTTACGAGCATTGGGGAGTTGATAACTTAAGGGGTATGAATAAAGAAATTGATTATCATCTTTGAATTTGATTTTTCTATAATGTATCAATGACAGATATCCGAAAACTTGAACCAGTCATTCTGGACTGTTGCCATTTTGACCAATTAACTCATCCAGATTTTACCTCTTCTCTAAAGCAGTCAACACAGTAAAGAAAATAAATTGTTAAATACCAACTTTATTAAAACAGAATCAGTAATCACTCCCTGTGATGTCTAAATGCTTTTTTTTGTGACTGGATTCATCAGTGCTAGAATAAGTAGTAGAGAGAAGGCAATGCAGGTCAGACTCCACATTAAACCAGTCTTATGCTTTTAGACTTGATAAGCAGATATGATGAAGAAAAAAAAAACAGACTCATATAAGAATAATAGGCAAAGAATTTTTAATATATTGCTGCTACTCTGTGTAGCATACATGTACTATGATCTAAAAAATCTTTGACGTCATGAACACAAAACTCTTCTATACAGAGGAATTGTGTGTCAGTTACAGGAATATTTTTGGTGATGTCTTCAGGGACATTATCTACTCTTCTGTATTGAAATGTTGGCAGTGTTCACCACAATAACAACAGAGATTATAACATTTAAAGTTTTCTAGATAAGCAGTTATATCTTATTTCAATGGGAAGAGAATAAAATAGAATTTTAATTATTCAAATTAACAAAAATAAAATTTTAGTTAACTGGTTTGTTTTGTTGTTTAATGGCATAACAAACTAAATATGTCAAGTCTTCAATTAAAAGAAACAATTAATAAATCAAGTGCATATTTATATGTGAAAAATATAAGTTGGTGACTTTGGTCGAGAGTGACCCGAAGGCTCTCTTTTCAATAGCTACTACACTGAGGTGTAGAGGGAGGACGCTACTGCATTCTCTGGATTGTTCCACTTTACTCTTGATCCTTACCTTATAATGCTGAGTGTTGAGCAAGGAGGTATCAAGTACTATTTTTTGAGTCTTTGGTATGACTCAACTTGGGATTGAACCTCAGTTTCCTAGACCATTGGTGTATTTTAGTTAGCATCAATTTATTTCACTTAATCTTGTTTACAGCACTGCTTTTTGCAGATAGTGTAACTTACATCAAAAAATGTTTGTTTTATTTTATTTTTTAAGTTTTTTGTCCAATTGACATAAGAATATTAACATAAAATCATATAATTTATATATATATAAGGAAAGAAATATTGAAAAATCAAAGTAATCCAAGGTCAACAATTTAGTATTAAATAAAGTTGATGTTATATAATGTTTGGGTTTCAATAAACCATCACCAGGACTCAAAAAAGATGAGTCCTGATGATGATTTATTGAAACCAAAATGTTATAACGTTGACTTTCTTTCATATTAAATTCTTCACCTTGGATTACTTTGAGTTTTCAATATTTCTCTTCCCATTGTTGGATTATTTTCCATTACTTACTTCCATATATATATATATATAGATATAGATATGTGTGTGTGTGTGTGTGTGTGTGTGTGTAGAGAGAGGGGTTTAAATACTTCTATAGAGATTATACTCTATATTTGAAAAATAAACATATCTCATTTGGAGCAAATAATTTGTACAATAGATATCAGTTTAAAAGAACAAGGAAGATAATTAGATGTGATTAAAAAGAGCAAATGTAGTCATTGGTGATAATGTTAAATTTAAGATAATGATTTTTTTTTTAATAGTAAGAATTGAGTAATTAAAAACTGACTCTTTCATCTGCCTTATAAGTTTTTCCAAATGGAGTTAGATAGGATTAAGGGTTATGATTTATTTTAAACATGCAACCTGTTATATAAGAAAATTCAGTTTTGATCAATTGATATAAAATTGCACTTTTTTTCTTTTAAGCCATGTGAATAAACGTACACAGTATGAAAACCCAGTAGCTCAGGCCAAGAAGTCTCAAGTGACAGGTAAGATTATTTTTAATTTTATTTTCTATTTCATGAAGAATTATTAAAAGTTACTTTGGATTCCTTTACCAAAAAAAAAACAAAGAATTCTTAATCATGCGAATGAAGATTTTTTTTTATTGGTTTCTAAAAAAATATTTAAAATACTAATTTGTCTAAATTTCTGTGGTGAAGCTTGATAATTATTATTACTTAAAATATTTGGACTATTGATTTCATCTTTATTGTTATAATCACGTTTCGGCTGATATGTCCTTTGGCCTTCTTCAGGACATATCAGCCAAAACATTATAATCATAACAATAAAGATGAGGTCAGTAGTCCAAATATTCTAAGTAATATTAAAAGTACTAACTTATGAACATCACCATCACATTTACTTTGACAACCAATTTCTCTTTGTGTTCTTAATTTTAAATATCTACACATTATTTACAATGGATATTTATACCATAGTATTTTATCATTTATATAATTGATATATGAAAGCCAACCATCTTTGTAAATGGTTAACTCTTATCGCAATGACAAAATATTCTGTTTCTACAAATTATGATTTGGAAAATATTTCAAATAAACAAGCTGAGTAAAAATTATTTTTCAACAAAATCTATGAAAAAGTAAAACATGGAAAATAACTTGTAACAGACATGGAAAAGGTATCTCTTAACTTGGAGTTTTACTCTCAATTCCTGCTTATAACATTTAATCAGTTTTTCATAATTTATTTAGAAAATGAGCTCTGAGTGATAGTAGCAGGAATTTATCTTCTGTAAAACTTGTGAAAGTTATCCATCAAAATCTTCCTAAGTGTTTGATCATCAACATTTTTAGGATTCATCAAAAGATGAACATTTGGAGGTTAAATATATTTTGCATAATTTAACAGAATAATTCTTTTTTAATCCTGTATACATTATTTGCGAATACAGATTCTGTCTAAAATAAAGATTAAATCATTGCTAGTTAGATATATATTTTTAAATTGCTTATGAATATAGAATCAATACTGATTTTTAAATATCACCTCAATATTGTCAACAAATTTCAGCTGCGTATGTGATATAAAATATTTTAAAATAGGGTATTATTCTAAGTTGGGCACCTTTTACAAAGTCCTTTGACACATATTCTTTTTGTCTCTGTTATAGAACTGACAACTAAAATGAGTTTCAGTAAAAAGCAACTAGAATTAAGATGTAGGATAATACTAGTCAAACTTAATAATAATTTCCTTTTCCTTGTGCCTACAATTTTTCACTATAATACTATACTAGACAATTAATAAACCAGAATAATCTAGAGGCACATTATACTGACTCATCCACTATACAAACCAATATTGTATCTTCAGATTGCCATTAATTTTGGTTTTACAGAATTCTTTTTTTTTTTTTTTTTAAATCTTTTTTCCAGGAAAGGCATCTCTAAAACAGTTGATTGTTCAAAAAATGAGTTGAAACATTTAGAAAGAATAGAATTATAAAATTGCCAGAAAGATGATAGGAAATAGTAAAAGAAAATAGTGAATATTTTGTTCAGTAAAGTTAATATTTAACATGAAATCTTTTATCTTTGCTTAATAAACCAACAAAATATTTTGACTATTCAATAACTAAGCTTTAATGTTAAAGCTTCCCAGTTTATTGATTGATTGAATGATTTTAATGGCATGTCAACCCATCTAGGATTATCTTATGCTTATTGGTTAAGAGAATTGCATATATTGTATGTTTATATTTACATTTTTGTGTAACTGTTTAAGAGTTTATTCATTAATTTTTCAATATTTCATTTTTACAATATGTCAGAATATTCTGGGATATTTTTCTAATAATTACTTTATATGATACTGACCATTATTATTTATTGAAAAAATTCATTTCTGTTTCATAAATAACCAATTCTGATTATATCAAAATTAGTTATTCTAATCTATTTGCATTAATTTTAAATAATATATTATCTGACTGGTCAGTTGATTCATCTTAAAGTTTATTAGTTGCTGTTAAAACAATTGAGTTTTCCCCAGTCGGCTAGGGTTGTTGAATACACTGATTGCACCTCTGCAGAGGGGTAAGGACCCCCCCCCTCCAACGACTGTCCTGGATATGACATTAAACAATCTAATGGTGAGGTTCCAGTAATGCTGGAGCTTTGGGGAATGCAGAGTACCCCTTTATTGCCATCGCTCCCAGGTCCACTCTGACCCAGAGTGGTAGCACCTGATAAGGGTCCTATCTATGGGTAAAATGAACTAAACCATGCTTCCTTCACAGTACTGATTTTGTGTATTTATGCTAAATTGAATTGTTTAAAATAGAACTGTTTCGACATTTAAACTGCATACTTATGCTAAACTGAATTGCTCGAAATAGAACTGTTTTTGACAATTAAACTGTGTACTCATGATACACTGAATTGTTTGAAATAGAACTGATTATTTACATAAAAATGGATTTGGCATTAAATAACCTACAAAGGTTGATATGCCATAAAAACCCAACCAACCAACAATTGAGTTTTGTTTGAAAAGGATCAGACATCATCAGCTATGAATATTTTGGTGCATTCATATTTAAATTGTTTGCGAATTTTTAAATTGTGTTTCTTTTTTTTTTTTAATATATATATTTTGTGTTAACCTTTTGAATCTTTTGTCTTCAGATACACAGGGTATCTGAGCTCATAAAATTTACACCCAAGAACGTCACAGAAAACATTCAAACATAACTCCTGAGTGTGGAAACTCTTTTTTAAAACTATCCTATCATTCTATTAAAAGAGGTGCCCGTGGTGTAGTCGTTATAGTCGTAGGAAATGGACACAGCGACACGAGTTCAAATCCTGGACGAGACTGATTGCATTTCACATAGCACTAATACCTTTGGGAAAGGTATGAATCCAGTTATTCTCCCTCCAGCTATGGGTAAATAGTAGGACAGACTAGGTTCTTCAGCCTTGGTTAGGCAACTAATCTAGGAGAAGGAAAACTCTGAATTCAAACCTGTTAAACTCCGCTTAAAAATTGATCTTGTGTCATATCCTGCCCGAGCGGAGGGGTTGGTAAATAGTATCATTCTATTAAAAGAAAGGCTGTAAATGGTCACTATAGTTATCCTTTTATTAGTAGTATCTGTCATGATCTCACTAAGCCAAGAATATTGGACTTAGAGAGTAAAATAGTACTCAACACAAAATATCAAGTTTATGGGTTCAAAGAATTAAATATTCAAACCATAATTAAAGAAATTTAGAACTTTATTTATAACAATGAAATGTTGAAAAATCTTTGTTGAAAAGATTTCAATATTTTGACCATAGTGTTTTTTCATGAAAGTTAGTTTTGTGGGGAAACTGATCACATACTAATAAGTTAACATCTTATTTTGTTTTTTTTATCTTAAATGCATGTTGAACAGTAAATCCACAGTGCATGGATTTTTTTTTCCTATAAGAGTTAAGATTTTCTTTTTATTGAAAACTGATGCCAAAAAATAAAAAGTTGAAATGTTTTCAAAATCAAAATGTCTGTTTTAAGTCTTTTTAAAAAAAAAAAATAGGAACTATTATAACTTGCTTATTCTAAATATTATGTTCCCAGTAACCACTTGAACAAAGATATTTTGTCTGTTTTTTTGTCAATATAAATAAGTTTGATATGAAATCTACACTAGAGAATCTGTACGTATCTAAATACAAATTTTGACAGCCACTTTTTACTTAATTGATTATAGTATTCACTTTTAGGTGGCTGAAAAGTTCTAAATTTAATCTATAATTTAAAACTGATGGACATATATAACATCTTTTATTTTTAAATGAATTCTGTCAACTATTATTATTTTGACTAGGATATTCTTTCATATCAATTTTTCAGATATTCATTCATCCCAAGTCATTTGGACTATCAAGCTTTTTTTAAAAATATTATTTTAAAGATTTTTTCCCCATTTCCAATCCACACTTTTCTTTCATTACAGTAGATTGATAGTCCAAGTGAGTTGTGATAAAAACGACAAAAAAAGTGGAACAAAATTAGTCAAAATTAATAATTATTATAGATATATAAGTTTGGTTTGCTATCATTTGATTCACTGCTTTTAGATAGCATTACTTCTCTTTCCAAGTAACTAAAAATTTATATAATTACAAGGATCATTAAATAAGTTTCCAGACTTTTTTTCATATGGGCACTTTTATTGATAGTACACACATGAAACTCTAGACCCCTTGGAAGTAATCTCCTCCAGCTGCAATGCACTTGTTGTACCATTCCAACAACTTCTGGAAGGCCCCATGGAAGTCCTCTTGTGTGAGCGTGTCAATGACCTTCGTCACAGCCTCTTTCATCTCCTCAGTTGTCTCATAACGACAGCCTGTGAGCTTAGGGAATAAGCAATAGTCACAAGGAGCAAGGTCTGAACTATAGGGAGGGTCTTGATGCCCATCTTGGTCAAATAGTCTGTGACAAGGATGGAGTTGTGGACTGGTGCATTGTCCTGCTGGAAATGCCACTGACCCGATTTGAAGAGTGCTGGCTTCTTCCGACGGAATCTCTTTCTGAACTCCCTTAAAACCTC
This sequence comes from Sepioteuthis lessoniana, assembly GCA_963585895.1. Lineage (NCBI taxonomy): Eukaryota > Metazoa > Mollusca > Cephalopoda > Myopsida > Loliginidae > Sepioteuthis > Sepioteuthis lessoniana. Next base: position 16,587,096 of record OY757918.1, read on the forward strand.
AACATAGTAACCCTAACCCTAACCCTAACCGTTTGGCCAATCAACTCTGGTGTATTGACTTCCTTACTCCTCCCACACCTCTCATCATCACTCACAGACTCCCTGCCTTCCTTGAATCTCTTATGCCACTCAAAAACTGATGCTCGATTCATGCAATGTGGTCCAAAAGCTATCTAAAGCATTCCATACGTTTCTATGGCATTCTTTCCAAGTTTAAAACAGAATTTTATTGCATATCATTCTTCTAAAGTGTCCTCACATTCACCAGCTGTGACAATCAGGCTTTAGTAGGGTGTATTCCAATTGCTGCTGTAGCTGTTCATTTGAACGGGAAATCATAAAAATTGGTCAGTCATCTCATAAGATGTATAGCAATAACATACTGAATTTTCAAGAGTCTACGACAATTTTAAATGCCTGTACAAAAGAAGTCTGGAAACTTATTGAAGGCACCACGTATAATATTTTTAAAGAAAGTCAAAATGTATTTTGTTAAAATAAACATTTTTTATGTGAATGATCATTAAAAAACTAAAAAAAACAAACAAAAGCAACTCCTGCTAGGATAAATTTGTAAGTGTATTCATTAATTCTGTTTATCTTTAAGATCATCATTTGCTCGTAAGGATATAAGAAAACACAAAGATTGAATCATCCTGATTCATGAACATTCTTTAAAATTTAGTATCATTGTTGTTGTAAATCTCAGATTTTAGCAGATTTATCATAGATTTTTTTGTTATATTAGAGAAATTAAGAATTCACTTTTCATATAAAATTTAGAAAAAAAACTGTAAACACATGAATTCTCACAGTATTCATTCTTGAAATTTAATTCATCCTCTCAAACAGTTCAGGAAAAATTATCCCAGCTTTTATAATTTTTTTCTTGTTTTTAAAAAAAGAATTTGGGTTCATTCATAGATATAAAACAGCTTTGAAATCATGATTCTCCATTCTTTGATAAATAAGCAACTAAAGTTTTATTTTGATTTTAATCTTTGTATATACTGGAATTTGAACTCCCAAGTGAGTCTACTATATTTTTCATTTTTATTCGCGTTAGAACTCTTCTTTTACCTTTTTTTTTTTTTTTTAACAGAGTGTGGTTAAAATGATTGTCATTTTTTTATACTATGAATAAATAATTGTTTTTTGTATTTTTTTTTATTTGTTTTAGTAGTTTATTTCTGTAGAAAGACACTTAGGTATATTATAAAAAAAAAAAAAAAGAATATTATGATAATCTTTTTGATGACCATTCATATAAAACATTGGCTGCTTATTGAAGCTACCTTACGAATAAGAGGATACTTTCACATTGAAAGATTTTTTTTTTTTTTTCTTGCATCGCATTTCTTTTTTTTCTGCCAATCTTTCATCTTTATTTATATTTGTCACGGTAATTAATTTGATGTCATATTTGAAATATTTTTTATAATAAATTTATCAGATAATCCTGCATGTGTAACTTTGATAATTATTGTGGTTTATTTCAGAATTTTAAGATATTTTGACCAAATTCATTTTTCTCATATTGAAGTTTTACAAATGTTCATAAACAGATATTATTCTCATAAATAGATGTTATATATATCTTGTTTTTCATATACATTACTTCATTTTATTCCATTTATTACTTATTCTCTTCATATCACATGATTTTTTTTCCACTCACCTTTCTCTCATTGCTTTCCATTCTCTTTGCTTTCTTATTTGCTGCTTTTATTATTTTTTCATGCTAAATTGCTTTCTGCATGTTTCTTATTTCCATCTCTTTCATCGCCTACTTACGATTTTTCTGCCTGACCCTTTGTAAATATTGCATATACTACCTTTTTTTTTTTTTTTATTATATAGAACATAAATGTAATTTTAAAAAAGCTGATTTTTTAATACGTATTAAAAATATTATATCTAAGTGTATTGAAAATTGATGAAATTATTTTCAGAACCTGTTACAAAAATTATATATTTGTACATTCATAGTAAAATTTTTTTCAGTTTTCGAATTACTAGTGCTGTATAAATTTTTTTTCTGAGCTGCAAAAAAAATAGTTTTCTGTCAATGGGTATTTATTTTTTCAAGTTGCAATAAGGTATCTGAAATAAACAAGAACTTATGTACACTTGTTTAGATATTGAAATTAATGTGGTTTGATATCAGTAGGTACTTATTTTTATAAGAAATAGCTGTAAAAAGTAAGGAGAAAACAAGAGAATATATAAAATATAAAAATTATTAAACAAATTTACAGATAAATAAGGACAAATGCTACAAATACTACAAGTGGATAAAAAAAATAACAAATATGGTACATATAGAAATTGTTGGAGCAGCTGTTGTATTTAACCAGGTTAAAAGGGGATACGAGTTCAAATCTCACCAAGATTTGATGCCTTATTATTTAAAATCTATTCTGTTTTTTTTCATTGTTATAGATTAATATCCAGAATGAATTTTTCATTTTCATTTTTTTTTTAATGGCGGGGTGAACTAACAATTAAAATATGAAATAAAATGCAAATCAAAATTAATAATAATAATAATAGTAAATCTGAACAGTTCTTCATTAGAAATAGGATAAAGAAAAAAGCTTGAATAAATACGTGCACACACACATACGCACGCACACACAAAGTTATTTGTACATAATTCATGTTTGTATTATCTCAGTTCATGTATTTTTTCTGATTTAATCTACATGATTAATATTTATTTTTATCCCTCATCCTGCATATCAACTTTTACAATCTAAAGAGTCCATAGAATGATATCTTTTAAGCACTTGGTTGAATTTCATATGGCTATTGAGATGGCTGTAAAGATATTCAAGTATCAAGCACAATATAGAATGGATGTCATACCAAGTGCAATATAGAATGGATGCCATACCAAATACGATATAGAATGGGTATCATACTAAGTGCAATATTGAATGGACGTCATATCAATTGCAATATAGAATGGAGTTCATATCAAGCACAATATAGAACGGTTGTCATATCATGTGACCCATTGGAATTCTTTATAATATAATTGTAGACAATTTTTTATATCGATATCTATAAAGAAGGAATCCCTGATCATGTTTAAGTCTATGGTCTTATATTAAAACTGACTTTGGTATCCCCACTGCACTTTAATTGCATGTAAATGATTAATAGGAATATCTCAAAATCAACTGACTCACTGACCCACTTAAAAAAGCATGAATGGATATCTCCTGTTTAGTTATTTCTATATATTGCCTCTTCCAGCATGGTTACCCTTCACAACCCTCTGGCACTGACTGCTTGTGCCATTGTATTATGTTAGTTCAGCTATTTCTAAAATTACTGCCCAACTGTAATATCCATAACACAAGTGCCCCCTATCTGTCTGTCTGCAGGGCTTGATGATGTGATTGGCTCATGCAGTACATTTCCACGCCAGAAGAAGATGCAAGAGCCAGCAAAACGTTCTGCCAGTGAGTCAGACATGAATGGCCATGTTCTAGGTTTGTACTCTCTTCTGGTACCCATTGCATCATGTTGTGCATTTTTTCTTTTTTTTTTTTTCCTTTTTTTTTTCTTTTTTTTTTTTTTTTCTTTTTAAATAAAATTGGACATAGCCTGAAACTTCTTAATTTGGCCTTTTATCACCTTTTATAGATATTCCAAGATTTTATATAACATATGACAGGTTAAACATATCTTATTTCCATTGGAAGATGTCAACATTTTGGTGCTTGACCAAATAATAAAGAAATTTGATTCAATTTACAAATTGTCAACAATTTAAATTCCAATCATAAATTAGCGGATATTTTTTCTTTCTTTTGCTTGTCTCAATTTTCTCATTTAAAATGCATTTCTTTGCCTCTAATTCCCTTCTTTTTTTTCTTCCTCCAATTGAGATTACTCAAATCAAACTCTGCTCAGTAAAATATTTTCCTTTCGTTTTTTTTTTTTTTTTTTTTTTCTGTTCTTGATTACTTATTCTATTATTTCAATTGATTAAAAGCAGATTATCCTTTCCTCTTGAATGACTTCTTTTGAACTTGTTTAATGAATATTTAACCAGTTTTTATAAAGAATTATGTTAGCTTAATCTATGCTTATTTAATTACCTTAAATGCTTAATCCTCATTTTGTTTTATTGGCTGTTCATTCATTTCAGTTTTGCTATCCACATCATGATAATTTCTATTACTACTTATTCATTATCCATTTTCATTATCATTTATCAAACATTACAATAAATCAATCATATTACTTTTCATAATTTCTCCATTTTGATCTTTTCAATGTGTCATATTTTCTTTTTATTTCAATTTGATCAATATTTCAAATATATTGTACAAAGTCTTTGTCGTTATTTTAATGTCATAGTTCAAAATATTAAATTGATTTAAATGTATACAATTAAAATGAAATAAAAATGCCTTGACAGTTTTTTTTATTTTTTTGCAATTCAATAAAACATTGTGTTTATTATCTACATTACAGGTTCAGATAATAAGATGAAGCTATTTTTTACAAAAAATCCAGCTGAGCTGAAAGGTGAAATAATCAAAACAACACTTATAAAAAGTGTACGGGGCTTTGGCTTCACCATTGTAGGTGGGGACCATTCTGATCAGGAATTTCTCCAAATCAAAAATGTTGTGCCTAATGGGCCAGCCTATATAGATGGCCAACTGAAAACTGGTAAATGTCAGATTTTTCTAATTTTTACTGTATATTGAATTTTATTAAATTATAACAAGTTTCCTGTTAGGTGTAATACATTACTGTGATAGACTTATATGATTGTGAATATTGCTCCATAATTTTTAGTTTTTAAAATTGCTTCTACTTTTTTTTCTTTTTTTTTTTTTAAAGAAAATTTACTTTTGGTATTTGTAAGATCAATATAAGTTGGGTTTTTTTGGGGGGGGGTCTCCGTTTTCATTAAAACTACCATTAAGTTTCACTATTTAGATTTTTTAAGTTAAATTTGTTAACCAAATTCAATAGGAAATTGGCAAGATAATAAAAATTGATTTCAATATAATAGCAATGTTTTTTGGGTTATTGAATATTTATTGGAAATTGCTTTTTTTTTCTTTTTTGCATTTAATAAGATTGCAGATTGCTTGATGGGGTGAATTAGTTTTTATATATATATATATATATATATATATATATATATATATATATATATATATATATATATATAAGATCATGTAGCATAATGATTACTGTTATTTACAAAGTTCTGCTTCTGAGATATAGGCCTCATATTACTTACTGTTCCTACGTAGTCACTCATCTCAAAACTGAACAGACCCATTGCTGCTTAACTTCAGTGATTTGATGGAAAACCTTAAAGATGGCATAATAGTTATTGGTACTGAAAATGGGATTGGCAAACTGACTTTAAATTTCAACTGAGATTGTTTGCTTTCACTAAAAAGCTGGATTCCTGCCAACCTATGGATAAAAAAAATAGCTATACTGATTTGACTCTCTAACCATTGTGTTGTTATATTGTTTTGTTGGAGGGGAGGAGGAGGGTAGTTTTAAGGACAACTTTGAATTTAAATCATAGAGAGGGCAATGGAGGAAATAATTCCATTATGTCTCCCAAGAACAACTATGGTATACACAGTTTACTGATAAAGAAATCTGTATAGAGCCATGATCGTTCAAGTCCTGAAAGGATATCACTTTTTCCATTTTACTGGATAGACATTTTTTAATGTTTATGTATAAGCTTAACAAAAAATACCTAAAAATTTTGGAAAGAACTCTTTGAAACTTTCCCATTTTCCAAGATTAAGTATTTATTATTATACTTTCATATTTGAATTGTATTGTTCCCTTTGTTAGATTAACTTGTTTTACTTTTTTTCTAATTCAGATCAATATTGTCATTTTGTTCCATTTTCTACTTTCTATTAGTATTATTTTATTTTACTGCTCTTCTTGGCGTTAGTTTGAATGAATAATCAATTCCTAATGGCTTGCAGACTTGTACATCACAAACCATAAAAAAAAAGTTTTTTCATGTCTCAGAGGCACTAATCCAAACAGTCTAACAACACAGTGTGTCTGAATACATAGGAACTACTTATACTCCTACTTTCTTACCATTACCACCATTGTGTTGTTGTACCCTCCCATGTAAATTTACAACATTACCTGCCATCAGTAGCTATTGATTTTGCTATACATTTGTTTACTTATCTATGTTTGTTCTGCTCATTGAACAATAGAGAAACTTCTTTTTCTATTGTATCTATGACTATCATCAATGGTAGGAGAAGCTACTTTCAGGAAATACTTATTTCCAAGAAGCAATGAAAAGCAAAATCAAAAAGTATCTTTGCTCATGTTCCTTTCAAACTATCCCCCCCTCAAAAAAAAAAGATTTGATGGAAGTTTTGGTCTAGAATAATATAAATAGAAATATTTTTTAAAGTTATGTTCAACTTGAAAGTCTATCTTCTTTTTCTAAATATAAACTGATCTTTAATATTTTTCTGTAATTTTCTTGTCATAAATTAATTTTTGTAGCAAACTTTTTTTTTTCCTGAACCACTGACATATTTTTAATTCAAAGTAACATGTATGAAGCATTCACTGTCTTTGCCATTTGATCTATGCACTCGCTTTTTTCAGTTGCTCTTTCATGATATAATAGTTGAAAATGACTACTTTTGAAACTGCAGTAATGGTGTCAGTGAAGTAATTAATCTAGGGGAAAAAACAATTCTTGATGACTATTTGTTCATCATGATAGATTGTAGCTTTATATAACATTCTTTGGAAGAATCTTTATCATCTTCAAATTTAAAAAAAAACAAACTTTGCTTTGTCAAATGCAGTTATAGTGAAAATGGATTAATGTCTTTTTTATCTATTATATCTAAATATTACTTTAACTATCTAAGCAGAGTCTATATCATGTTATTGGTATTTTTTGTTGTCTTAGTTTGAATAAAAGTTTTTGGTTTATGTAATTTTTCTTTTGATTCGGTACTTTGTACAAGTCATTTGACTCCAACCTTTCCAATTCCCCTGTATAAGACCTTCTTTGGCATGGGTTTTTTTAATTTGGAACCTTAAAGATGTTATGGATCAGAGAGTCACTGTGAAAAGTTTAACACTTTCTTCATAAGTGAAATGCCTTGTTAACAGGGTTGGCCACAAAGATATATTCTGAATAAATCCTCCCAACTCCCTTGCCAAAAGGTTGTAGTGGATGCCCATGTAAATGTTTAAATTGTATGCAAGATTTGGTTTAAAGAAGTATAAGTACAGGGTGTCTCAAAATAGATGCAACTCATTAATATGAAAATGATTTATTACTGAGACAAGTGCAAAGTCAGTCATTTGAAACACACCTTGTAAAAAAAAAATGGATCCTTTGAGCTAGAGACATCAAATCAGTTTTTTTTTAAATTATTATAACAGCTTCTAAGACATGCAATATTTTTTGGAGTTTCTTGTCTCAGTAATAAATCACTGTATCTATTTTGAGACAGTTTTGAATAATTTTGTCTCTTAATAAGTTGTAACACAAAATATTTTTCCTCTCTTATCCAAGACATTGTGATCAAGGATTAATAGTTGTTATAGTATACTATTTTCAAATCTGAAACAAAAAAGAACCCAGCATTATCATTATTAGAGTTATTAGCCATCACATGGGTCCCATGTATATTAAGGCATCCTTTATCTTAGAAAATATTTATTTTCCTATTATATTAATTAAAATGGTATAAATGTTAATGATTTTAGTCTTGTTCTTATGAAATATATATATATTTATCTTTTCTTTTTCTTTTTCTCCCTAGGTGACATTCTTGTTTATGTAAATGAAGAATGTGTTCTCGGTTACACACATCAGGATGTTATCCTACTTTTTCAAGCAATTCCTGCAGGAGAGGAAGTGACCCTTACTGTGTGTCGTGGGTACGCACTTCCCTTTGATCCAGATGATCCCAACACAGAAATTGTTACAAGAGTCGCAGTATCTCTTCCTTCGGAAAGTGGCACTACTAATACAGGGCCCTCCAATTCACTTGGTTATGGCAGTGGGGGTAACATGGATCAGTTGAATACATCACAGAAAAGTCTGAAATCTCTCCCTGATTTGGCTCGTTCTACAACTGACAATAATTCAAATTTGAGTTCCTCCCAAAGAAGCCAGAGTGGAGATTTACTTAACTCTGACAATACTCCTGATGTACTAATTCCCAACAGCAACAAACCAGAAATTCTGGTTGTGAACATTGTACGCGGTGCAATGGGGTTTGGATTTACCATAGCAGATAGCTCATATGGACAAAGAGTGAAGCAGATTCTTGACAAGACTCGATGTAAAAACCTAATGGAAGGAGATGTCTTGTTAGAAATCAACAATAACAATGTAAAGGACATGTCACATGCAGAGGTTGTTCAGGTACTTAAAGACTGCCCAAAAGGGGATGAAACCACAATTGTTGTTCAGAGAGGAGGTAAGAGTTTAAGTTGAAAACGTTGTTTCATTCTAATTTTTCTTGTTAAATTTATTACTTTTGTGTGAAAGAGAAAATAATGTTCTATATACTTACTAGTTTGTTAATATTGTCAAAAAATGACAGCTATACACAAGTTTTTTGTATTTACCCAACTGTTCTGCTACAAGTTATAGTACAATCAGCTGGGGATGTAGAATACACCAACTCCATCTTTGTTGAGGAGTAAGACTGCCCCGCCATGAGTGTCTTAGATGTAACATTAAACCATCTGATGGTGAGGCTCTAGTCCTGGAGCTTTGAGGAATGTGGAGTTCCCTTTCATTGCCATTACTCCCAGGTCCACTCTGACCTACTTTTAAATAGAAGTGTTTACCATTTAACTGTGTGCAAACAAATGACTGATGTTAAACTGAATTGTTAGTGTTAATTAGGAATACTTGAAACTATTTGTGTGCAAACAAATGATTAATACTAAATAGAATTATTTGTGTTAATTAGGAATACTTGAAACCATTTACAAACGTACAAAAATTGAATTATTGGTATTGCTTTGCAATATTTGGGACCATTTAACTGTGTGCAAATGAATTAATAGTGTTGAATAGAATTATTAGTGTTAAATAGCAATACTTGAAACCATTTAACTGTGTGCAAATAAAACTATTAGTGTGAGTTATACTTGAAATTTCACTGTGTGCAAACAAATGATTAATATTATTAATGTTAGATAGCAATACTTGAAACCATTTAACTGTGTGCAAACAAATTAGCTCTAACTCATTTAAAAATAAAATTAACTTCAAAGTTAACTGTGTGCAAACAAATAACTGATGTTAAATTGAACTGATGTTAAATTGTTAACTGTGTGCAAACAAATAACTGATGTTAAATTGAATTGTTAGTATTAGATAACAATACTTTAAACTATTTAACAATGTGCAAACAAATGAGCTCTGGATTGTTTAAAATGTTACCTACAAAGTATTCATTTGCAAATCATAAATTCAATATAAGTATAAACAAGATTTGGCATTACATAACCTACAAGAGTTGATATGCCATAAATCCCAACCAATCCAACCTTGCTAGGATATGACATAAGTTCAAATTTTTTCCTTCTCCTAGAAAGGTTATCTTACTGAGACCGAAGAACCCTGTCTGCTCTACTCATAGCTGCTGCAGGGAATAGAAGAAACCATACCTTTCCCAAGAGTATTGATATGGTGATGCTAACAGCCTTGTCCCAGATTTGACTTGGGTCACCAACTTCATTTCCCATACTGATAACCGTTACACTAAGTGCACCTCTTCCCCATATTTAAGTTTTATATTATTTTGTAAATACAGTACAATTGGAAAATTACTTTTCATATTTATGAGCACTACAAAATTATGTAACTAGATTGAATTTAAATTTGAAATAATATAAATACATCATGTTCACCACTGAATAACTGTGGAGTTTTATTTATCAAGTTTAGAATGTAAAAAATTTATTACACAAAGATGAGCAGTTCAGAGAAAATGATGTAGAAAAATATCCATAAGTTATATATATTTTATATTATGTTGCTGTTACACACACTCAAACCTTATATTTTTGATATGGATAAATGTAGTCCACTACCAAAACATATTACAATAACATCTCATCTTTGTCTTAGTCATATAGATTGAAAAAAAAAAACTGCTCAAAAGAAGAGAATAAAATAAACTCATTTTATTCATAGAGTTGTAAATTGTAATTATATTCTTTTATATTAAACACAATAACTAAATTTCCTGAAGTGTAATTTCAATATTTTACTTTTATTAATTATACAAAATTAGTAAAAAAAAAAAAATCTACATTTGTATACAATAGAAGATGTACAAGAATCTGAATTTAATTTTATAATGAAATTTATATTTGCAAAAATATGAAGATTGATATAATGATTGAAATAACAAAAATTATACCTGGTAATATTTTCTATAGCTAAGAGGAGATGGTCTCTGCTAAGTAACATCTTATATTCTGTCAAAGGTCATGAAAAAGATTCATTTATGAACTCCAATAATACTGAACTACAGAAAAAATAAGTCTTGCCCCTTAAGATTTTTTTTTTTCTAACAATTTCAAGGTGCTAATTTAAAAAAAAAAAATAAATAAAAATCATTCATTTTTGCCCGTTGCATCTGGATGTTTTGCTACAGGAAATTACAATGTATTAAAAAAAAATGCTATCTATATCACAGAATGTAACTTGGGTTGAATCTGTTTACAGAGCTACAAAATACAAAGTCATGAAGAATTAACACTTAATTTTGCAAAAATAGAGTTGTGATATAATTGACAAAACCTAGAGAGTTCGATTTCATTTTCTATGGTAAAAAATTTTCTTTATTAAAAAATTCGACTAAGTTTTTTAGATCTCTGAAATATCAGAAGTAGCAACATTGAAATAAGAGAAAAGTACTAAAATTTGACTAGAAGTTTCAGAAAATTCTTAAACTTATTACCAAATTTTCATAAACGATTAAGTGATTTTCGCATTAACAGGTTGAAATAAAGTGTATAAAATTGTCATACTCTGAAAAAAATTTACAGTAATACTCAAATTCATTGCATCATACAAAAATATTCTACAAAATACAATAAATCATCAAATCAAAGAAACAAAAAATCTTGCATACCAAAAAATAGTTCACTTGTTTTCATTCTAAAATTCAGACAATAACATTTCATTACCTAATCTGGAAGGAACAATGCCATTCACATCTCCAGAACATAATTTCATTACAGCTCTGATTTTAACAGATATACATTATTTTTGTCACTCAAAAATGATACAAGATGGATAAAGATAGACGACATTTTTGAAATCAGTCCCACAAAATTAATTGAAAACATTTATAAGCATTTATAGGGCAATATTATTGTTGGATTGTGTAATCTTTCATCAATTTTCTAACTATTTTCTGTTGATTTTTAAAACCTAATTTTCTTCATGGAGCCATTTAATTTATGACCCTTTATCAGTTTAATATTAAATTGTTCATAGGCAGTTTGTTTTTTTTTTTCCTTAAGGTTTCCATTTAAATTCTGTTACTATATTTCATGAGAATGGAATGTGGGATATAATGAAATAAAACATTCCTTAAATTTTCATTTTCTCTTTTTGTGTGTCGAAAGGTAAAAGATTTTATACAATTCAAGCCTTAGAGGTATTTACTAAATTTAGTATAATGTGGAGTACCTGGTGAGAATCAAATTCTCTGCAGTATAGTACTTATATCTAACCTTTTGCTTCATTACTTTACAGATAGTTATTTAGTTTAACTTTATCTGATGTAACATCACAATAGTAAGTAAAGTGAAGTTGGCAACTGTAGTCAAGGGCAACCAGAAGGCTCCTTTTTCAATAGCTACTACACCGATGTGTAGGGGAGAGCGCTACTCCTTTCCCAGGATTGCTCCATTTTACCCTTGACACATACCTTACATTACTGAGAGTCAAGCAAGGAGGTATCAAGTATCATTTTTAAAGTCTTTGGTATGATGTAACCTAGGATTGAACCCCGGTCTCCTGGACCATTGGCGAACACTCTACCCACTAGGTCAATGAGAGACTTGGGTTCAATCCCAGGTTGAGTCATACAAAAGACTCAAAAAAATGGTACTTGATACCTCTTTGCTTAACATTCAGCATTATAAGGTGAGGACCAAGGGTAAAGTGGAGCATTCCTGGGAATGGAGTAGCGCCCTCCTCTACACCTTGGTGTTGTAGCTAATGAAAAGGGGCCTTCAGGTCACCCTCAAATAAAGTCATCAACTTCACAATAGTAGAACAGTCAAATTGATAGTAATTGTTTGCTAACCATTGCTCTTAGATGCCCCAGTTGTCTGGGGCTGTAGAATATCCCAACTGTATCTCTGCAGAGGGGGGGGGTGCTCTGGTAATGCTGGAGCTTTGTGGAATGCAGAGTACCCCTTCATTGCTATTGCTCCCAGGTCCCCTCTGGCCCAGAGTGGTAGCATCGGATAGGATCCTATCAATGGGTTAAATAGAACTAAATTGTGCACTTATTCTAAACTAAATTGTTTGAAATAGAACTATTTTGACATTTAAACTGCGTACTTATGCTAAACTGAATTGTTTAAAATAGAACTGTTTATATGTATAAAAATGGATTTGCCATTTAAAAAAACCTACAAAGGTTAATGACATAAAACAAAACCAAACCAAACCATTGCACTTAGAAAAGAATTATTTCACCGTAACCATGTTATTTCATTTGGGAAAGAATGAATTCCTGAATACTTTGCTTTTTGATTTTGTTTCTTTACTTGTTTATTTGTATTCTACAATGTAATTTTGAAAAGGAAAGAGTAAGTGTTATATATTGTACCTATGAACAAAAATGGGTATGTCCCATTCCTCATAAATACGTTGGACACTATTGTGAGGTGTGTAAATATGCAAAGTAGTCACTATGAGCAGTAGTTTAGCTTCTTCACACTGCTGGCAAGTATTGTATTTTGTTAATGCTATAAAGATTTCTATTTCGTTTTTTGGTTATTTCTCATTCAGTAACCTTTCGTTAGGTTACGACACTAAGGATACCCCATTTTTTTCTCACATTATAAACGCAAGTTTTAATCCTTTCAAGGATTGAGGTATTTTTTAATGCAAGGAAAATGTAAAATTATATAAATGTCTATATAATTGATCTTCATTGGCCCCATAACCTGGTTTAGTGGTAGGGATGCTACTCACTCATGTAGCTTGTTTGTGGTAATAACGACTTGGTGGGGTGTCCTCGTAGTGTAATGGTTAAAGCCATGGACTGCAGAATCGTTGTACGCGAGTTCGTACTCCAGTCGCGCTATTACGTTCACTTTCGGGCAAATACCCTTGGGAAAGGTATGAACCCTCTTATCCTCCCAGCTATAGGTTAAATAGTACCACTACTGTTCT